>CM057832.1:7682784-8320284 GCA_030068075.1 Paguma larvata | reverse complement strand
CGCTAAGGATGGGTCTGGCCCCGTTACCTTCCGCCCTTTGTTTTCTTGCAAATCCCAGCGTCCTGAGGCGGAGGTCTCTGGGGCTCCAGAGGGCGCGGGGGAGGGAGAGCCCGGGTGCCTAGCTGGGTGGGCCTCTTCTCCAGCCAGGAGGGGAGATGGAGGGCTGTGGGGCTGAGGTTGGAGCTCAGCCAAGCTCCGAGTTCTCAGCTTCACAGCTAAGAAATGAGGTGTGTGCCCCACTGTGCCCCTCCTACGTCCCTTCCTCCGTCCCCTGCAATCTGCCCTCCCTAGCGTGGGCAGTCGGCAGAGAAAATGGATGTCTTTGGATCGATGGAACAAGAAAGAGAAGAACCAGCCTCCCCCCCCCAGGGCTCTTTGGGGTGGAAGCCATGCCTCTCAGTTGGCAGCTTTTGGCCGTGGGGTCACCGGGCCCTAGGCCGGCATGTTAGCCGTGGTTCCCTCGGATGGGATGGTCGGCAGCTCGATCCCGGTGGAGGTGACTGAGTTACTCTGAGAAATGGGTACATGTTGAGCGAACATTCTGCCCAGGCATCTCTGGCAAGGCAGCCACCTGGAGGGGAGCCACAGACCAGAAAGAAACCGAGGAAGCATCGAGGGTATAACACCCACATCCCTGGGGAGACCCCACGGGAGTTATTTCATGTCTGTGTGATGAGAGTCCTCAGCAAGATGGGACAGATGGGCCCTTGGAATGTGCCAAGCGCTTTCTCGTCGGCCCTCCCCAGCAGCGGGCACTACTTCAAGGACACCCTTAGCGAAAGAGGGAGCACGGTGTGACGATGCAGCCTGTGGAGGCAGAGAGACCTACTTCGGAATTCTAGCCCTGTGTGGCCTCGGATAAGTCGCTTGCCCTCTCTGTTCTCCAGGTTTCTACCCTGGCAGCCATTGAGGTCCTAAACGCCCAGAATCGTTCTGAAGATTCAGTCAGCCTGTGTGAGGAGAGGTCTCTGCACGGTCCTTGGTACAGAGAATGGGGCCGTGCATCGCGGCTCTGTGACAGCAAGAATTACTGTTGTCTGTTAGCACATTCGACATTCACAGCTCCAGGAGACGGTATGGTTATTCTCTTCTCACAAAGGAGGGAACCGAAGCCAAGGGAGGGAAGACCACCCTGAGAGGGTCTGTTAAGCTCACCCCCACTTCGAGATCTGTCTCCTCTGCCCCAGTCATGGCTCTGGCAGCAATGGTGCTGGAGCCAACCAGAGCCTCCTTCCCTGGGAGCTGGGAATCCATCCGAATTGAATCACCGTCTCTGGCTGGCCTCTGTTGGGTGTGTGGGGCTGTGTGGGGCCAAGGCCAGGCCGTGTGCAGAGAGAGGACAAGAAGCGGAAGCTCCGAGAGAAGGCCGGCGGGTTGGCGGTGTGGTACCAACCCTTTCCGTCCAGATCCTACTTCCTCGTGGAGTCTGGTTCCCCAATCCTCCACTTTCTGGGCTCTGCCAGTAACCACCCCTCCCACCCCTGGTCACTTTTTCCTGGTTTCAACGTCTGTGTGCCGTGTGTGCCTTGCTACAAACGATGTCTGGCCAGGGGTGGCCAAAGAGCTTCATGCCTGTAGGCACCTTGTGTGCTGAGGTCCTACTGTGTCCCAGGCACTACCCTGGGCACTGGGACCCAGCAGCGATAAGAGGTCCCTGCCCTCGAGGTGTTTGCCTTCGGACCAGGGAGGCAGAATTCGAGCATGTGTCCAATAACTACAGAGTCACAGTTGTGCTAAGAGCCATGAGGGAAGTGCTGTGTGTTGCAGGGAGACTGAACTGGGTCTGACCTGGTCCAGCGGGAGGTGGGCAGGGAAGGACTCTCATAAATCGTCAGGCAGGAACTCTGGGCAGGGTGTTTGACCTGCTCCCAGTCGGCCAGCGAGTAAATGGTCCGACGACATGGGGACCCAGGATGCCAGCCTCCCCCATCCCTCTAGGTGGCCAACAAGCTGGGGCCAGTTAACAAAGCACCGTAGAACCAGGAGGCCGCAGTGGGGCCAAGGCATGGACCACGGGAGGCCTTGTACAGGTCCTATCTCCATTTCACAGATGAACAAACAGAGGTCCAAGTTCACTTTGACAGGCTAGGTAATTAAATGTTTAGTCCCACTGCTACCATCAGTGGAATGTATCTCCCTGCTGAGCTTGGCCATGTAACTTGTTTTGGCCAGTGGAGCGTTAGTGGACACAGCATCAACAGTGGCCTCGAATGTGCTTGCGTGGTTTCACTCGGTTCTGCTCTTCTTGCATTTCCATGAGGACATGTCCTGTGTAGCTGCTGGTCCCAGAACGAGATCCACGGAGCCGACTTGAACCGGGTCCTCGGTCTGACAGAGAGCCAAGCTTTGCCCAAACCAGCAAAACTATAGCCAACTTGCAGACTCGGAAGCGTGAGAGTAAACATTTGTTGCTGCAAGCTACGGAGTTTCGAGGTGCTTTGTTACGCAGCATTGCCGCGACCACAGCTGATGAATGCAATTGCACAACCGATAGTGGCCGAGCCGAGCTCTAAACTGAAGGGAGTCTAACCAGAAAATGCAAACGTAACTCCTAGGGCATATAGTCTGTCAAGTGAGGAGATGTGGGTGGCGTTTTTAGCCGAGTGCAAAGCGCTTCGTCAACATGAGATGTGTTACTCCTATCCATGTTCGTATGGTCGTTATTGTCTTCTCTGAAGAGTCAAGGGAGCCCCGAGCATCCACGAGGTCCTGGAAGCGCGGTCGTTAGCGGAGGTGGAGGAAGTGCCCTTGGCAGGGCACCTGCGCCTGTCGCCTGGCCTCTGCAGCAGCATCGGAGATACGTGTTGGCGGCTGCATACTTGAGCTGCCAACACGCCATCGGCATCCCTGAGGGACCGCGGACAGGAGAGGAGCGCGGGCTGGGTGGTCAGACAGGTCTCGGTTGGAAGCCCAGCCCGCCACCTGCTGGCCGCACGCCTAGACCAGGGACCCCTCTTGCCTCAGTTTCCTCATCCGTAAAATGGGGGGATGAGAGTCGAGCGCCCTCATGAGGCTGTTGTGAGGATCGAATGTGATGGTTACCGAGGGAGTTTAGCAACCAACCAAACCAAACCGCGTACACCCGTATACACAGACTCAAGGGAGCCAAGGGGCCTGGTCCTCAGAGTCCGTGTGACACTCCTCCAGGGGACACCTTGAGGCCTTTGGGAGGACCCTGGTGCAGGGGGCAACCAGAGAGAATGGCTCTTCTGGGGCCGAGGTGGAGACCCTTGGGCTGGTCTCCTCCGGGTCTGGGAGGGGGGTCAGCCAACCCCGAGAGGCTCCTCACCAGCGCCCTCATCACCCTGCTCCTGAGAGCGCCCACCGTGGGCTAGGCTGTCTGGGCTGCAGAAGGCATTCGTGTGCCTGATGTAGCCTGATACCCAGGGTTCCCTGTTCACCCCCAGACCCCCGTGCCAGCCCAGCCCTCGCGGAAGCCCTTGTTTCCCTGGTTGACTTATTTTTTCTTATGTGAGTAATAAAAAGGACATTGTGGACCCTGGCCTTCCTTCAGTATGCCGAGCACCCCCTGGACGAGGGCACCCCCACAGAGGGGCACCCCAACTCCCTATCTTTCCCGCTACTGCCCACACCACCACCCGTGCCTCTCCTTCTCCCGCTGCCAATGCTGCTCTTTCTTACTCTACTGGAAATGACTTATACTTGGCCCGCAGGAGGCACTAAGGTAAAGGAAGGAAGGGAACATTTCTTGGGCTCCTGCTACTGCCGGGCCCCGTACAGCCATCACCTCATTTAGTCCACACCAAACGTCGGCGGCTAGAATGAACAACCCCATTTAGCGGATGAGGAAACTGAGGCTCAGAGAGGGGGACCCAGGTCTGCCCAACACTGAAGCCTGGTCCCGCAACCACTCTCCCTTCTGGGACCTCGGCACCCTCTGCCCTGAGGCAGGACTCACCCCCTCCCTTAATTGTAATTCAACTACTTGTGATATTTTGGTACCAATTAATATTGATTTTACAATTGGTTTACGGAGATGTTGTTTTATTACTAATATATTTAATGTGCAAATCAATAGGAACACTTGCTTGGCCCTCTCCCTGGAAAGTAATAAAATCAAATATCTCAGGGGTAAAATGCTATCTGATCCGTGAATGGCAAAGCAGATGCTTAATGTAATAGTTAAAGACTAGGCTAAGGGCTTGGCAAAGGCAACCCACCTCCCCGCGCCTGGCTTTTGAGGCCGCCAGGAGCTCAGAGGGTCTGCCGGGGGTGCCGCGGCGAGGTTCCCACGAGCTTTCGGTGGACGCGCTGGGGCTCAGGGAGACAGGGCGTTCTCACCAGAGGGACGGGGCAGAGGGACCGTGCTGCCCTTGGGGGGCTGCTCTGTGCACACCTACCTTCACCCCGAGCCCCCCTTTTCCTCCCTCCCTCCCCCTTCCTCTCCCTCTCTTCCTTCCTCTTCTGCTCCAGCTTTCCTTCTTGTTCGTTCATTCTTTCATTCATTCATCGGTTCATCCGATCATTTGCTTGTTCCCTTGTGCTCCCGTTCCTTCATTCACACAGTCGTTTGTTCATTCAGTGACTCGTGTATTCTTTTGTTCATCTATCCATGTGCTCAATCATCTGCCTGTCCATTCATTCACATATTTTGTCTTCGATTTGTTGATTTGTTCGCTCATCATTCAGTCATCCAACAGATAGGGACTGAGCACTCATTCTGAGTCAGCCTGGGAGCTGGGGGCTGGGAGTGGAGCTTTGGACCAGGTGCGTGGTCCCCGCCTGCCTCCTGCGGCCCCGGGGTCAGATAGGGGAGCTGGTTCTCTTTGTTGGCTTGTCCCCACCCCCACCCCCGCCTTCTGTTTTTCCTCTGTTTGGGGGAAAAGGTTGAAGCCGAGGGAGACCATGGGACCTGTGTCCCTTGGGGTCTTCCTGTATTCAGCACGTCTAGAACTTCCACTCTGCCCGGGTGGGTGCCTAGGGCTGAGGGTGCCCAGGGATCAGCGTGGGGCTGGGACACGGCTGCCCGGGGTACCCTCTGGGACCCACGAGGGGCTATCCAGGCACAGCCAGAGGGAGACACCCTGAGACCCGCCCCCCCAGCCTCCATATGCTGCTGTTGGTGCCTGGGTACCACCCCCCCCGACCGTGTGATACATCCTGCACCCGGTAGTGCACTAGGAACACAGCAGGTGCATGTGTAGTGAAGCCTCCGAGTCCGGCGCTGTCCCAGGCAGGTTACTTCTATTGCTCATAGTACCTGGGGAGGAAGCCATTACTGTCCCACCTGGTAACTGGGGAAACAGGTCCAGAAGAGCGAAGGCACCTGCTGTGTAGACATTAGAGCTGAGACTTGAATCCAGGTCCATCTGACCCCAGAACTTGTGCCTCCCTCCTCGCTGAGACAGGGTGGTTGGGACAAAGTCAGACCCGGGTTCTAATCCTCGCTCCCCCGTTGAGAGCCGTGGGCCCTCTGTAGCCTAGTGGATCTAATCACGCAGTGAGCTCCGGCTTGCGAGGGACCTAGCGCGTACTAGGTGCAAGGCTGAGGCCGAATCTTCTGAATGGGGCTGTTGGCCATGAAGAAGTCTTCTGACACTCTGGTCCTAGGGGGCTGCGGGGGTCCAGATAGTGCAGGGTTTGGGAGGGTAGGGGTCAGGAGAACTCTCTGTGTAGCCCTCCAGGACAAGAATAGACCTCCCTCTCCTGGGGTCCTGTCGGGTGTGGACGGGGCTTTGGCCTGGGAGTGGGCGTGGGGGCGGGGAGCTGGAGCTGGCTCCCCCGCTGTGATTTATGGGGGAGCCGGTAATGAACCCGGCTGGCGGTAAATAATCAGACCAGAAAATCTTACCATTTAATTAACCAAAAATAAATGACCAACGGCCCTGGGAAGAAGGGAGTGCTGGCCACCCCAGAGTCAGGTGCCGCTGTGGGCATGGAGTGGAGCCACTCACTCGCTCATCACTCATTCATTCATTCATTCATTGCGCATCATTCATTCCCATTGGCACAACCATTGTCATTCCAATGGAGTGTTGTCACCCCCATTTCGCAGAGGGGGAGGCTGAGGCCAAAGAGGGGAAGGGACCAGCTGAGAGCCCTACAGGAGTCAGAAAGAAACCTGAGACTTGGTCTGTGGCCTCTGAGCCCAGACTCGTCCCCTCTTCCTGTCTATCTCTGCAGATCTTCCTGTCGTCCTCCTTCTCCAGGAAGGCCTCCTGGGCTGCCACTGCCCAAGGAGCCACTAAGTGACCCCGGGTCTTTGGCGACTGGGGCAGAGCTGGGTCCGAAGCCTTCCTTGCCTCTCACTGCGCTTGAGTGGTGAATCTTTTCAGTTCAAAGATGACACCAACATACAACCCCCAACTAATGTTCTCATCTCAACCAATTCCTTTGGTGGGAGCAAGAGGGTCTCAGGGTAGCGAGAGGAGGGGCCCCAGGAACAAACAGGAAAGTGTCATGTTTTTTGTGCTAACATCTCTGCAAAGGGGCCACTTTCTCCTTTTCTTTTCCTTGATTTTCAGAAGTCTGGCCCTGACTTTCAATCACGGCTCCCTGATATTCTGTATAATGGGTACATGCCAGCCAATTAAATGGAGAAGGAGAAGGAAACAGGAACAGAGGGGAGGGAGAGTCAGGGGTATGGGCCCCAGTGTCCATTCTTGCTGGTGTCTGTTTCCCTCCCTCCTTGCTTGCTTCCTTCCTTCCTTCCTTCCTGCCTCCCTCCCTCCCTCCCTTCCTTCCTCCCCCTCTCTCTCTTTCTTGCTTTCTTGCTGTTTCTTAAAATTTGTTTGACGTCTTGTTCTTCATTTGAAAGATGGCAGCATTTCAGTTTCGGAGCCCTTAGCATGCACCGGGTACTGTGCCGGGTGCTGCAAAATGCTCTCATTTGGTTTCCACAATAGCCCTGTGGAGTTACTGTTCTGTCTCTCCACTTTCCAGCTAAGGACTATAAGGCCCAGAGAGGGGCAGTGACTTCCCCAAGGACACACAGCTAGTAAGAGGCTGGGCTGGGACTGAAGCCCTGTCTCTCCGAGCCTAAACTCACGCTCTCTGCCAATCCTCTCTGCTGCCTCTCTGTTCGTGAGCGGGCAGGGCAGGGGCGGGCAGCTGTGGAAACCTGTCTTAGACCACAGGGAATGGACAACTCCTACGGGCTCTCAAAGAATGGCTGGCTGGAATCAGCCTGATGGAGAAGCCGAGGGCCTTGCACTGTGACCTGCTTTACTGGGCAGTGGTGGAGGGTGGGGTCGGGGGGACCGAGATCACACTCCGAGTCCGACAATCGAGTTCGCATTGTGGCCCCATCATTCGCCTTCTTTGTGACCTTGAGCAAGTGTCCTCCCCGGGGTGCGGGATAACAACAGGCCGCCTCCCGTGCTCGTGGAAGAGATTGTCTTGAGATCACGCAGCTCTGTGCTCCGCAGAATGTGCCGGGTACACAGTAAGTGCCGAATAAATGTGAGCCAGTATTTTTTCTCTTAATGATCCAGGTTAGGATTAATATTTAATATGAATTCTTGTTTTTTCTGCAGGATTATTGTGAGACTCAGAGATAATATATTCAAAATGCCTAGAATAGTACCTGGTACATGTTGGGCACTTAATACGTGTAGGGATTCTTTCTGTTTTGTAAAACATATATTTATTTGTGTGCAGATGCACAGCAAGCAAAGTCTGGGAGGAGAAATACCAAAATATCAACAGTGATTTTTTTTTTCAGGGTGGTAGGATTGTAGGTGATATTTTTCTTCTTGGTGATTTTCTGTGTTTTCCACACCCTTAGCGGTGAGGAGGTATTATTTTTGCGCATGGAGGGCTTTGAAAAAGAAAACCAGAGACAACAAAAGCTGCCAGGGCCAGGCCAGCAGGGCTCCCCCAGACTCCCACCCCAACTCTCGGTCTTAGTGGAATCCTTCATTTCCCTGGGGGGGCAGGGGACCCAGGGAGCTGGAGCGCAGTGTTCAGTGTTTTCCATGGGTTTCCAGCCCTGGACCTCTGGGTGTCAAAACCTGGGTGCTGGGAATTCCATCTCAGGCCTCTGTCTTGGGGACTCCTGAGGGGTGACCAGAGCTGGGTTACAATTGGGGGGGGGAACACTTCTGATGCTTCCTTAAAGTTGGGGGGCATCTCTGGGACAGCCATCATGGCTCCAGGGCCCCCAAACCCTCGGCACGCCCTGGTTTCTCCCTTCCCGCCCCAGCTCGGCCCTGCCACTCCTGGCCAATTGGCATATGGAGTGTGGAGACAATAGAAGCTGAGTGTAACCACTGTTTACAGAAAAAAATGGTACAAGATTTATTTATTGGAAGGTGACTGAGGAATATGAATTCTACACTCCATTTAAAATGCTTTTTATTTCTCTCAGCCTTGGGGCTCAGAGTACATCTAATTTCACCCACAGCTATAATTCTCTACCAAACAGTTCCTGCTGCTCCTCTGGGGTCCCCAGGAACCGAGTTAGTTTATGTCTGCCACTGATGAGGCTCAGGCAGGGGCAGCGAGGGCTACGTGCCAGCGCGCACTGGCGCCCTCCCGCCCGCGCCACCCCCCCTGGCCCCGGGGTTCGGGCCTGTGCGTGCACTCTGGGCCTGAGCCCCGCCTGGGGCCCGTGCGGTGCCCGCGCGCCTTGGGGTGGCCTGAACCCGCGCGGGCGGGCGGCCCATAGCTCATGCTGGACGTGTTGATTGCTCCAACCTCAGAGCTAACAAACAATTAGTTTGTTAGTATATTTATCCCGTGAACATTGGAGTCTGTGATTACAAATCCAATAGCGGGTTGTGGTGGCATTGGGAGATAAATCTGCACTCCAGTGTCAGCCGTGGGGCGGGGGCGCTGCGGTGGGGGGGTGGGGGAGACGTCTCCCTGCCTACCTGCCCTCCGCCGCTTTTCCCTCTGTTTGTCGGCCTGTCTGTCCGCTAGCCTGCTTGTCCATCCACCTGTCTGAACCCTTGCTAGCCTGGCGCTCTGTCCTTCCCTGGACACCGGGCCGCGGGGCCGCAGAAACGCATGAGAAGGCCTGAGCCCTGGGGTTCTGCATGTTCTCCCTGGAGAGACAGCAGCACCCATGCTAGGTGAGCAGCGCCGTGACAGAGGGGTGGGTGGAGAGGGCACCATGGGGTCTCCGGGAGGAAGGGGCTACCTCTGATCAGAAGGCCGAGGAGGCCTTGGCACGTGCCCACCGCCAGTCACTCCCTTTTTCCCTCCTGTGCCTTGGCAGCGTCTTTCCTCAGGGCTCTCCTGTCGTGAAAACAAAAGCCCACCCTACCCGCATCTGCCCCCTCCCCATCTACCCTCCATCGCACTTTCTTCACCAGGCACGTCTCCATCTGCCCTCCACCACCCGCCCACCATCCTCAACCCCCCTCTGCCGCTTGCCGGCTGTCCCCTTGAGGGAAATCTGTGCTCTTAGGGACATGCATCTCCCCATCTCTCAGCAAACCAGGCACCCCGGGACTCCCTTCTCTTTGTGATTTCTAGTGCCTTCTGTGATGCCGCGGTTCCTATCTTAGCACCTGCCTCCCTGACTGTCTTTCAGTCTCTTTGGGTTCATAGTCCTAGTCCTCTGTCGACTTCTTCTTCTTCTTTTTTTTTTAGATGTTTATTTTTTGAAAGAGCACAAGTGGGGGAGGGGGAGAGAGAGGGGGCCAGAGGATGGGAAGCGGGTTCTGTGCTGATGGCATCGAGCAGTGAGCTGACGTGGGGCTCAAACTCGTGAACCACAAGCAAATTCACAAACCGAGAGATCATGACCTGAACTGAAGTTGGATGCTCGACCTACTGAGCCATCCAGGTAGCCCCCCTCTGTTGACTTCTTAAATTGCAGCTGTCCCCAGGGGCCCGTTCTCCAGTCCTCCACCTGGCTCTCTCCCCACTTCCTGGGGCCGTTTCTCCCTCCCTGCGTCTCTGCCTGTAGCCCTGAGCTCTCTCTCCCATGAACCTGAGTTTTCTAGGCTCTTTCTCTTGCTGTGTCTCTGAACTCAGGGTCCAGTCAGCGCCCCCACACATCTGGTCACCAAGCCAAAACCTGGGAGTGGTCAGTCATCCCTGAGTCTTTTCATCCCTGTGTGTGTGTGTGTGTGTGTGTCACCCAACCTTGCCAAGTTCTCTTTGAAATACTTCTCACATCTTGCCCTGGCCAAGACACCAGCCTTTCTCACAGGTTTGTCTGTAACAGCCTCCCATTGGCCCCTCAGCCTCAGGTGCATCCCCCATAGACTGTACGATTTCTGAACCTGAACCCCAGCATCCCTGAACCTCAGAGGCAGGCACGGGCAGCAACTGTAATATGGGGATACTGACTCTTGCCCGCTAGGGATGTTGGCAAGACTTACTGAGAGTTCAATGGTGGTGGTGACCCACTTCTATTTAGCATTTATTATGTGTCTAGCACCATGCCAGGCCATTTACCTCATGGTTTTACTTAGTTTTCACAGAAACTTTGCAAGTTGAGTCATATTATTATCTCCCATTTTACAAATGTGGAAACTAAGCTTGAGAGAGTTACACCATCAGTCTGAGGTCAGATTTTAAGTGTTGGAGCTAGGATTTCCACGTGGGTCTTCTTGACTCTCGGGCTGTGCTCTTACCTAGTGTCTGTGCTGCCTTCGGGGGTGCTGGCTCCAAGGTGGCCTGCCCCTGACCCGAGCAGTGGTCAGGGCTGTGGCCATCTTTCCTCTAAGGGCCGGGACTATCTGAGGCCTCTGCACAGCTCCCTGGGTCTGTGAAAAGGAATTTCAGGGTCCCGACTGGTGCTCAGAATCCCATCTTCTTTTCTTTAAGACATAATTCAAATACCATAAAATTCACCCTTTGAAAGTATGTGTTCAGTGGTTTTCAGTATATTCACTAGGTTTTACAATTATTATCATTATCTAATTCCAGAACATATCCATCATCCCCCAAAGAAACTCCCACACTCATTAAGTGGTCAGTCTGCACTCCCCTGTTCTTTGCCCCTAGCAACCACTAATCCACTTGCCGTCTCTATGAATTTGCCTTGTCTGGATATTTCATGGAAGCGGAGTCACATAAAAAAGTGGGAGCTTTTGTGTCTGGGTTCTCTTTAGTATCATGCTTTTGAGGTTAACCCATGTCATAGTACATGTTAGTACCCATTCCTTTTCATCGTGGAATAATATTCCGCTGTACAGGTAGGTCACATTTTGTTTCTGTCCATCACTCTATGGACATTTGGGTTCCTTCCAGTTCTTGGTGACTGTGATAATGTTGCAATGAAAATTTGTGTACGAGGGTTGCATTTGTACTGTATACAAGTACACAAGTATTTTTCATTCTCTTGGCATACCTAAGTGTGGAATATCCGGGTCCTGTGATAACTCTATGTTTAAACTTTTCAGGAAGTGCTTTCCAAAGGGGATTCCGTAGGCCATAGTGTTCTGACGGGGTGGGGATCCCTGGTGAGTTATGAGCAGCCTCTCCGGATAGGACCCTGGTTAAGGCTCTCTGCGCTCCCAGCTCTTCTCACCATTGATCGCTGAGGGCACTGGAAGTCAGACCTTCCCATCTGTGGTCTTCTTCAATCCCCAGAGGTGCTCAGGGAGGAAAATATTGTTCACCCCAAGGTATGATTGAGAATACTGAGGCTCAACATGGTTAGGTAATTTGCCAGTGAGGGACAGAGTTTAGTTTCTAACTCAGCTCTATCTGATTCAATCTGGTAGAACCCAGTTCTATCTGATTCCAAAATCCTTGTTTTCAACCCCCAAAGCACACTGCCTCTTCGTTGGCCCAGGAAAGCCTATGGGAAGAAACATGAAGTGAAGAAGAGGGGGTTGGTGAAACAGTGGGGTCCTCTAGGAACCCTTGGGCCTCTTGTTCTTTTGTTCCATCAGCTACTGAGGCTTCCCTTAGGAGGGTGGGCAGTGGGAGTATGACTGGTTCAGATCTCTCTTGTAGGCCCGACATGCTGGATCAGGATGGTCCCTGAGAAATGGAGTTCCCCTCTTCATTTTATAGATGGGAGAACTAAGGATCCAGAGAGAGAAGTGCCAGGTCCAAATCAGGAGTAGAGCTAGGATTTGGTCTGGCTATGTGCACACCCAAAACTAAGTGTCTGTGTGTATTTGTGCAAGTTTGTTGTGAGCAGTGGTTGGCACTGTGGAGAAGACCATGCTATGTGTCCCGTTGGCAAAAGTGGATTTAAGCCAGGCCCACCAGTGTGGGTGGGGTACAGGAAGGCTCATCCACTCCTATCTGGGTGACTTTGTCCCCACCCAGCGATGGGGGAATACTTATTGATGGCCCAAACTTGGACATGTCTACTTTAAGTGCTGTATGAGACAGTGTCCCTAGGTGATGTCTCTGTGGAGTCTCCCAGTGCAGATTCCTCTGGAGACCAGAACATAGTTCTGTTCTTAATTTTTTAACGGTTTTTTATTTTTGAGAATGAAAGAGAGAGCAAGAGTAAGAGAGAGCAGGGGAGCAGTAGAGACAGTGGGAGACACAAAATCTGACACAGGCTCCAGGCTCTGAGCTGCCAGCATAGAGCCCAACATGGGCTCGAACCCAGGAACGGTGAGATCATGACCTGAGCTGAAGTTGGACACTTAACTGACTGAGCCACTCAGGTGCTCTGAGCATAGCTCTGTTCTAATAATCCCTCCATGGAGGGAGGAGTTACTCTGACAAGGGGAAGAGGGCCTGAAAGAAGCTTGAGGTGCTGTCCCCTCAATGACAACAGATAAGAGTAGATGTCCAGGGAGAGGGATTGGGGAGCCATGGTCCAGGGTACCCAATTTGTCATCCTATCTGGGACCCTAGATGGACCCGATCGGCATAAGCAGCAAAATTGCAAGTAAGCAGGACCATGGGTCAAGTCAGAAGGGGGACTTAGGATACTGTGTTCCACTTGGCAGCCTGGTGAGGGTTGAGGAAGTTCCAAGGGATAGAGAAGGGACTGGAAGATATAACAGGGAAGGGCCACCTCACATTCTGTGTGGATGAAGGTGGTACAGCTTAAGGGCTCAGAAACTTGGACTCTGGAGTCATCTGCCTGCGTTTAAACCTCCCTGAATCAATACCCCTTCTGAAAAGTTGGATATCATAATAATACCCACCTCAAAGGAGTTATTGTGAAAATTTAAAATGGCATAATGTATGCTAAGTACTTGGCAAAATAAGCCTCCAATTAATGGCAGCTAAAATAGTTAATATACAGGAAACTGGGGGAAAGAGGCATAGGGGAGCTGACTGGGCATCTGGAGATGAAGGCAGGGTTCTAATTGGGCTCTGCCTTTGGTGGGGCGAGTTCTGTCTTTGGCTTGGGTAGAGAATAACTCAAAAGCAGGAGTGCTGTCAGGCTAAGTCTTATGTGCTTCACGCCCCCCTAAGTTGGTGCCAGTCTCTGGTTGACTTGTGTGCTGGGATGACACCATCAACAACACCAGTACTTTTATAGTCTTGCTATATGCCAAGCCCTGTCCTACACTCTTTATAATCATTCACTTATTTAATCTTTACAACACCCACTGAGATAGGTTAGATTTTATTATTTCACTTGAAGCTGAGAATATTCAGGCCTAGAGAGATTAATAACTTGTACAAAGACACACCTATAGTAAATGAAAGAACTAGGATTTAAATAAAAGCAGCCTACCTCCTGAATCTTTATCTTTAAAAGTCACTAGAGTTTACTTCTTCTGCCTGGCTATGCTGTCTGGGACTGGGACGATTGATGAGTGGGTATGCTTAGGGTCTGGAGAAGGCTGTCAAGGGGACAAGGAACAGCCAACATGGTCCAGGGAGAACCCTGGTTCTTTTCCACTTCAGTTATCTTTGACAAAGTCTTGTCTGGCATGAATTGCCCTTTGACTTGTATTTCTTTTCTGTCAGCTATTGGGGTTGTTAAAGGCAAGTACCCCCTCTGGTTAACCTTATATGTCTTATGACTAGTATAGTTCTGGCCTCATAGTAGGCACTCAGGTAACAGTAATTTGTTACTGTTGTTTGTTGTTGATATAAATTTGGACTCTTATTCACTATACTCTTTGGAATTAGAATTTGACCTTCTACTCTGAAGACTTATGCACATGGCTTCTGAAAGGCTTATCATATATATAGATGGCTTATGACCTACATATGAATCTCTCAGTCTTGGGTCTATGAAATAATTTCTGACCTCATACACTGCAAGGCGGAGACTCTGGCAGAATCTTTCTTTTAGTGTGGGTCAAAAGTACTTTTACTGGGCCATATCCCCCCTGCAAGAGCTGCCTCCATCTTGAAAACTAGCTTAAATTTGTCCCCTGCAGGTGCCAATATGGAGACAACCTTGTCATTCCACAGGAATGATAATGGTCACTGCCATTTATGGAGTACTTACTACTTTCTACAGTAGCTTCAGCTGAAGAGTCAAGGTGGGCAGGGCTTCTCCTGGCAGTCTAGTGGCACTCACTCTTCCAGGATATAGGGAGCCAGATCTCAGGACTATGTATGTATGTGTGTATGTATGTAATCTCTGCACCCACATGGGCCTTGAACTCACAACCTCAAGAGATCAAGTGTCACGTGATCTGACTGAGCAAGCCAGGTGGCCCCAGATCTCAGGAACTGTAGTCTCTGATCTAGGGAGGTTTGAGATGGTCAAGTCCTGCTGAGGAGCAATGGAGGCTTATGCTAGGCTCCATGGGGGCTGTTGGAAGGAGAGGTCCTGCCAGTAGAAATATGTGGGAGAATCTATGTCTAAAGAAAGACCGTTAATGCTGAACCAGATCTCACAATTGAGAAGCAGAAACTGAAGAAGGTAGGACACTGACTTTGAAGTTATTCATCCCTTCAACAGATTTATTTATGAATCTGTTTATGAATTTATTCTTTTCTTTGTCTGGGCAACAGGGATGGACATATAAATCACCAAGACAGACAAAATTACTGGGGTTTACAATCTAGATATGTCTGTGAATTCTGCCATGCCACCTCTAGCTTTGTGAATTTGGGTGAACCAATAGCTTCCATAATATCAGAATTTTTATCTGCAAAATGGCAATGATAGAAGCACCTATGTCATTGGTTTGTTGGAGAATTAACTGGGATAGTGTATGTAAAGAGCTTAGTACAGACCCTGGCACACAATCTACATTAAACAAATGTGGGATAACGACTTCCTCTTTAAATCGTTTCTCAGAGGTCCTAGTCTGGTATGATCAATCTAGGGAAAGAGAGTTTGGAGCTGCGCCCAGGGCAAATGAGCAGGGCTGCCTCTGGACCTCAACAGTCTCCTCTATAAAAGGATTTTTTTCAGACTAAGAATTTTCCATGAAATCAATAACTTCTACTTGTATATGGCTATATGTAGGTGGCTTATGACCTACATATGAATTTCCTTGTAGTCTCCGGATCCAGATAAGTGTCCTCCTGGACGTCCTGGTTGAAGTATGGAAGGGGCGAGTGTGTGGTATGGAAAACTGAAGAAAAACTCAAATCAGCACCCTGGACAGAGGATTGATGCTGTCCCTGGTGCTGGTAGCTTTCAGGCAGTCAGAAAGAGTGACATCATGGGATGCCTGCCCCAGCCTTCAAGAATTCCCCTCTATGCTAAACAAACAAACAAGCAACAACAACATCATGGGAAAAGCCTCCAATTCCCACCCTTTCTAGGAGAAACTTGTAGAAAATAATAATAGTGGGGAACCTTTTCTGAAAGCCAGACTCTCTCTTAATCTACAATCACCTGTGAGGTAGATACTTACTATTAAAATTCTACAGATGCAGAAACAGAGGCCCAGGTTAAGCAGTTTTCCCAAGTTCACAAAACTAATGAGTGGGAAGAGGTGAAGTTTAATCTCAGGCAGCCTGACTCTAGAGTCTTCCCTTTTAATACCACATGACAGCCCCTCTCGGAGTCAAGCTGAGAGAACAATATGCTGACAGTTCATCAGCAAGAGGTCCCCACACATGTTTGTGACCAGGACTGTACAACGCCTTGCCACAGCAGGCTGTGTATTGGGAGATGGGGGGAAACTGTTTTATTGTTTTATTCTTCCTCCAGATGGGGAGCCAAGGAGAGACGGGGCCCTGTCAGCTCCTTTCAGCTTCCTCTAGACCTTGTTTTGGAGCAAGCAAGAGTCAGTAAGGTGTGACAGTGAGGGCTTTCTTCACCTGCCTGGTTTAAGTTCTTGATGATTGGAGAAATCCCAAGACCAGCCTAGTTTCCTATGATTGGAAATACCCCCATAGAAAAATTCCAGGATGCCCCCCTCCCAGAACCAGGAAATCTGGGCTGGGTTACTTTGATCTGATCTACATCTGGGAGGGCACCTGATGCCTCAAGTCAGCAATCCCCTGAGTCCCTGCCCACCCCACCCCAGAACACTTTAGACATGAGCTATATTCAGATATGGTTTCACCCCTACCTATTCCTGTGCCAGCTTGCCCTTGTTTTCTGCCAGTAGCTCCTGGAATTCTGGGAAACTAAGGCTACACAAACAGGACTGTCCTTTCCCCTATCCTCATGGCTACCTCTAGATATTTGCCTTTGGGTACAAGGGTTGCTCTCCCCACCACTTCTTCTAATAGTTAAAAACAATTTTTCAAAAACCTCAAAGGGATTCATGATGCATTAACAGACTGTAGAACAGACCCAGTAGGATGTGTGTGTCTAATTCAGTGACTGTGAGAGATGTTTTGTATGTGGTTACTTTTATGTGTGCGAGATGTGACTCCCTATAGGGCTAAATGTGTATGTTTTCTTTATGTGATTGTGTGTGTGTGTGTGTGTGTGTGTGTGTGTGTGTGAGAGAGAGAGAGAGAGAGAGAGAGAACACACTGGCTCCTTGGATGAGACTCTGTCATACCAAGGAATGAGCTTCAATCTCTCTCTCTCTCTCTCTCTCTCTCTCTCTCTCTCTCTGCCTTGAAATATGCATGTTTATGCATATAATCTGTGCCTAGTATGTGTTTTTCTGAAAACTCGGAGTGTAGCTCATTGGGTGTGATTGTGCATCTACTCACAAGATGAGGTACATCTATGTATGCCTCTGCCTTGGCATGATTGCGTCTCTGTATGTGGGCATCCCTATCACTTAAGTGCCTGTCCCTCTGACTCTTGGTATTGTGAGGCATGCCACACAATGCTCACATCGTGAGATATGCCAGTGTCTGTGGGGTGTAATACTTACATTGTGCCAGAAACCATCCCTCTTAAACCTGACCAAGTTTCTAACTTTTCCCTTGAATGGCAAAGTTGTTTCTTTGAAATGCTTCCAGCACCTGGCTTAATAGACCTTCCTGTGAACATATTCCCAGTTCCGCACTGCTCCCCAGTGACTGGGGACCTTTTGTCAAGCACATATGAAATTAAGTGAAATAAAAATCATATTAAAAATTATTACCATCTAACAGCTATTAGTCTGCACACTGCTGTCAGCCTGTGATGGATTCCTCACTTACTTCAATGAATGTTCTAACGACAGTGATAAAATCACTCAGAAAAAATAGAATAAACTGTTAACCCTCTCCCCATCGACACTTGTTTTTCTTTGAGGAAAATACAATAAGGGATGTTAGTGGAAGGGACTGAGCCATATGTGACTCCTTAGACTAAAAAATGGGCTGGGCGTGGGGTGCTGGGTTTCCCCCTCTGAGTTTTGGAGAGAATTTTGCTCCAGGCTCTAGACATCAGTCTACTTTCTGAGCTCTGGGCTGAGATTTGGGTTCCAATTTATACTCTTAACTATTTCTGAGTCTGGTCAGATAGGGCCTAATTCTTATATTTTAGACTTTAAACTAGGTTAATTTATTTTAAAAGATTTATTGAGCATCTACATCTGATAGGAAGGTCAGGTGAACAATAATATGCCTTTGAACTGAGGCAGTGGTGAGGGGATGGGCAGATGGGCAGTTTAGAAGGGTGCTTGAAAGGTAGAAGAGATGGGACTAGCTAATAGGTTTTCTTTGCAGGGGAGAGAGCGAGGCATCATGGCTGTCCATCACAGAAGTGACTAGAGGCTGGAGGACATTATTCATTGAGATAAGGAACAGATGATCCTTCTTTAGTGGGAAGTAAGTTTCGAGTCAAGTATACTGAGTTTAGGAAGCCTCTGGCCACCACACGCAGCTATGGAGGAGGCTACTGAACTCCTGTAGCCCCAGAGAGGGTTTGTGCTTGAGATAGATCTGTGCATCCTTGGCACTCAGGTTGGGAGAGAAGCCAAGGGAGTTGTTGAGACCATCCAGGGAGTGAGTGGAGAAAGGAGAGTCCCAGGACAGTACCTTGAGTAAAAAAATAAGGTAGAAGCTGAAAAATGTTAGTGGCCCTATGGAGGTCACTGGTGATTGGATTCAAAGGTATGAGAAGAGGGAAGGGGAACTCAGACACAGACAGACATTCACATGTTGACACTTCTTTCCAAATAGACAGTCCCTGACACAGCCATTTTCTCTTGGTGGGATGACTTAGACTCATTGTACCCAGGCACAGAGGATGGATCCGTAGGCCTCCCAGAGCCTTACCACCATGATCTGGTCCGTAAGAGTCCAAGGGTAGGAAGTACAGCCTGAGACAGGGTCAGAGAGCCACTGGATCCCAGGCAGCCTCACCCTCCATCTCTCTTCTCTGTCTGGATCCAAGTGGCCTCTCAATTGAATATTTCTGTGTGCTTCTGTTTCATTTTCTCTGCATGTAGTTCTCCATGCCCATGGACAAACAGGAATTTCTGGATTTTCATGTCACCAGGCAAACCTAGACTGATTTATGTCTATCTGTCCTGGGCATAAATCATTTTCTTGGGGCTGAGGACCTGATTTTCCCAGGTTGAGTCAGGTGTTCATCACCTATGGCTAGACCCTGTAATAATAATATTGATGACAAGGATGGCAATAATTATGATGATGTAATAGTAAGAGCCAACATCTATTGAGTGCTTACTACACACTGTTTCAAGTGCTTTATGTGTATAATCCCTCTACTTCATACAACATTCCTATGACAGAGGTCCTGCAATTATCAGCCTCCTCTACAGGTAAGGCACAGATAGTTTAAGTGACATGCCCAAGGTCACACAACCAATGTGTGGCTGAGCTGGATTTTGAACCTGGCAGTCTGATCGTAACATGTGTGTGTCTGATCACTGCATTATAATGTCTCCCAGGCCCATCCCTGGAAGGGCAACTTGAGAGTAAGGAGGTGTGACCTAGAGAAATACCTCTGGACTTGTCTGCTCTGTACAAGCTCATAGATGGTCTGTTGCAAAGACTAAAGTGGCCTGGGCAGATGCCAGGAGTGGGGTGGCCTCAGCCATAGACCAGAAGGGTTGGGCTATGGAAAACCCAACAGGTGCCAGCCTGAGACCCCAAAAGGTGAACAGCATGGCAAACTGGGAGTGTAAGTGAGGGTTAGCCCTGGAGGCTTCAGGTTGAAGCTCATGCATACACCCAGGAATAGGAAGAGGCATGAGATTCATGGAGGAACCATGGCTTCCCAACACTGCCTTAGGTATGAAGGCCTAGGTAAGTCACTGGGTCAGACACTCACTGGGTTAGGCCTGTGCAGGATGGAGCCTCAGGGCCAGCTGGGAGGCTGGAGCTAACAGCAGATTGTTGACATGGGCAGGCAGCCCTCCTTCTGGTTCATGCCATGCCCTCCTAAGCTCAGCCCTGAGGTTGACTTCTTTTCCTGATTACTTCTCCTTAGTTTTCTCAGTCCATGTGTATTCATGTGGGTCTCCTCTGTTCTTTGGGTGTCCAAGACCAAAGTATCCTTGGGGTATCCTTCTTATCCCTGAACAGTCAAGGCAACATGACGGGTTTGAGTCAGAAGGGCCTAGATTTGAATTCTGGTTCTATCACAATCAGCTAGGGAACTTGAGCCAAAGTTTTCTGAGCTGCTGTTTGCCCAGGTATCAAGTGGGAATGATGATACACACCGGTGAGAGGAGGAACTCAGATAACACATGTCAAGTGCCTGTCACAGAGTAGAAGTTCAATGGGTGTAGCTGATATTTTGAAATTCATTCCTTTGTACAAAGGTTAAGTCGTGCCCCTTCTATTCCCAGAAACACCTCTCGCCAGTTTCTCTGCTCTGTGTAGCTGGTAGCTTAGCCCAAGGACTGAAGTCTTCTGGGAGATGCTGAGCAAAGAGGCTGGCGATGGGGGGAGGGAGCTGGTGTCCCATCTAGATGGCACAGTCTCTGGAGAGACAGGCTTACAGTATGTCACAGCCCACAGACATGCTGGCCTCAGGCCATTCCCTGATGCACTGTGACGAACTGTTTCCCAGCAGCTCTGCACCCAGACGGCCTACTGCTGCATCATCCTTACATTTCAGACATAACAGCACCCCTGCCATTCTCTGGCTGGCAGGGGCTTGCGTGCCTGGCTCTGGGCAAAGAACAGGGTCTTTCTCTATGGCAGCTTCTGGTCTGTGACCCACAGGGACAGGAAGTCTTCTGCATCAGTTTCCTGGGGCTGTTTTAACAAAGCACCACAAATTGAGTGGCTTAAAACAACAGAAATTTCCTCTCTCACAGCTCTGGAGTCTGAAATGAAGGGTCCAGCAGGGCCATGCTCCTTTTACAGGCTGTAAGGAAAAATCCTTCCAGCCTCTTCCAGCTTCTGGTGACTGCTGGCAATCCTTGACACCCTTTGGCTTACTGTTGCATCTCTCCCGGCTCTGCCTCTGTCATCACATGGCATTTGTCTCTCCTCTTCTTGTAAGGACAAGGCTGAAATTGGATTAAGGGTCCACCCTAATCCAGTATCATTCATTTTAACTTGATTATATCTGCAAAGGCTCTATTCACAAGCACCAGGTGTTAACACTTCAGTATATCTCTTTGAGGGACACAACTTGACCCATGGCACCTCTTAAGAGAGACCCTGACAATGTCTTGCTGAGGTCAAAGGGTAGTAGTCGTGGGTGGGGTGGGGGGGGAAGCGGACCGCAAAGTATGTACAAGGGGGTAACCTCGACACCTTGGGAGAAAGCATTTGTGTCTACATAGGGCCTGAGTGAGGAGTGAAAAGGGATGACTACCACCTCAAGAACCATTCCAGCAGTGAGACCATCTCAGGAGAAATGGGTCAGAACTGTGAGCCCCAGGGCTGGGATAAAGCTGCTCCTTCTGGCTTGGTATTTCATTGGTGTCTCTTGGGATGACTTTGGGGCACAGCTATTCAGAGACTGTCCGTAGGGCTGAGGTCTTATGGGCAGCTCTTCATTCATTCATTCATCGAATACTTCCTATAGGCCTACTACATGCCAGGGATTGTAACTGGTAAGGGGGTAACGTCACAGAGTAAGACATTTATCAAACAACCACTCCAGGAACCACTGGTAAACAGGATAGTATATATCTATATATTTATATGTAATTCAAAGACAGCATGTATATTATACATATACGTTCAAGGAGATATAAAAACATGTAATAGGTATGCCAGATTTTGATTGTGAGGTCAAGGAATTTAAGCAGAGATGTTAGAGATTAAGAAAAAGCCAGACACATGGGAAAGGAAGATTGGACCAAATACTTTAGGTTGAAAGAAGCACAGAGTTCATTTGAGGAGAAGGGATTTCCCATTAATGGCAATTTCCAGGTGGGCGAGATGGTGTGAGAGAGTTGTCAGGTGACGGTTGGGTGAGCCCTGAGGGTGTGACCAGGGGCTAATAAACAGGGTTGCTCTAAGCTATGGGGCCACTGGCTGGCTTTGGGAGGGAGGGGGCACTGAGCAGGGACTGGCGCCTCAATCCTCCTTAGCCATTTCCTTACCTTTCACTTCAGCAAATGTTTATTGAGCACCTGCTGGGGATCAAATAAGGAGCGGAGCTCCTGGCCTCCCCAGGGATAGGAAAGAATGCCATGCCCACCAGAAAGCTGGAGTGCTGGGCAGGGAAACAGAGGGGGGCTAATCACATCAAGGGGGCTGACACAGTGCGAATGGGAAAGCATCACATCAGGATGTCCCCTCTCACTGAGGCCTCACTGATGATGATAAGGTGCTCTGACCCTTTGGGTCCCCAGATTTGCTTCCTACCATGGCCAGGGGTAGCTCAGAGACTGCATGGGGCCAAACTTGTAAGGTCCTCAAAGCAAAATGGGACAGCAGAGCAAGGATTGCACAGTAGGGTTGAGAGGTGGGACTGAGGCCCTCTCTGGACAGTGTTTGGGTTCCACATGGGCTGGTTATCCTGACTCAGTTAAGGCGATGAAGACTTGGGCCAGAGACTAGAATTGAGCTGGTGGGGAAATGTAGTGGCAGGTAGAGGCTGCTGGGGTGGAAGGAGGAATCGGAGGGGGTGTGCGTGTAGCAAGGAGATTTGGAGAGGAGGTTAACCATTGCACAGACTTCTGGGAGGCCCTGGATTCCACCGGCTCGAAGAGCTTGGGGATTCTCACACTCCCCAGAGAGAAGAGCATGGCTCTGCCCCACTGAGAAGGCTAACTGATGAAGGGAACCTGGGGGTCAGAATGATTCTCTCTCCTCAGTCACAAATAGTTAGAGTGTAGTAGACTCAGCCCGTGAGCTCCACCATTTAGAAACTGTGACCTGGGAAGCGTTCTTGGCCCTTTCTGATAGGTTTTCTCTGTAAAATGGGGATAGTGCCATTTTGTCCCCAGGAATTGCTGTCCCTAGAACAGAGTCTGGATCAGTTGGTGAATGGCGGGTGAGTGTGTTGTGGTGGTTTGAGTGCCTCTGAGTGTGTCTGAAGCCTGTCTGTATGTCCTGGGCCTGTATCAGTGGTGCTAAGGGGAAGGAGGAGGTTGGTATGAATAGGTTGAGGGTGAGGGACCAGGATATCTGTCACCTCCTGGCACCATGGACTCACAGCTGAGCTATGGAGAGGTGGCATCCACGCAGGAGCTGAAGGACCATTTTCATGGGGGTGCTGGTGACTTGGGCCATTGGCTGAGCCATGTGGGCCCAGAGGGACTCTTTCTCCTGAATGACATCAGCTCACTGAGGGCTGTAGGGGATACAGGAGTCCTTTGGTGTCAGGGGGGCTTGCAGCCTTGTTGGCACCAGTGGCAGTCCCTTGGCAGGACCTCAAACTTCAGTAGGGTAGAATAGGTGAGTGTGGCAGTGATCTCAGGAATGTGCACTACCCCAGAGCTACCAGTGTGTATGTGTGGGGCTGTAGGGGTCGTGCCAGGGAAATGTGGCTCACGCCTGTGAAAGTGACCCACCGGATACACCCAGATGGGCATGAGAGTGAGGCGCCCAGGGTGAGAAATGCAAGGAAGCCCTCGCCATCATGTGTAAAAGCACAGCCGACTCCTGAGGGTCAATGCGGGCTTATTTACAGTTTGCCCCCAAGGTGCCTCACTCCCCTCACTCTAGTCCCCACACTGACACTTCCGTTTTGCACTTGTCACCTGGGGACACCAAGCCTTAGAATGAACTCATGCACAGGCTCCACCAAGCTGATTCCTCCCAGCCAAGGGAGGCAGGGAGCACTGTTACTCTCTTCTTTGCAGGTATAAGAACACTTAGTCCATATCTAGCAGGTCAAGCATGAACAGGAATTCATTGGCTGGAATAAAGGCCAAGTCTGGGAAAAGACTGACTACCTGCACGGCTCTAGCCAGGGGCTCTGGAATGCGGCTGCTGGATGACTCGAGCCCCGTAGCGCAGTGCTTATGTGCTAAGGACTCTCTCAAGCCAGACTGCCAGGCTTCAAATCCTGGCCCTGTGCCCTGCGGATTGCTGAGAGAAGGTGCAGTTCTTAAGCCTCCGTGCTTCAGTTTATTCACGTTTAAAATGGGCACAATGAGAGGAACTACCTGTGGGTAGCTGTGAGGAGTCCCAGTGAAGGTGCCTGTCACGCTTGGCTCTCCCCTCGAGCTCTGCGGATTGCGCTCAGGAGTGCCGACCACTCCTGGGCCCCACCCGTGGGAAGTCTGCAGTCCCAAGCCAGGCCTTGTTCTCATTGGCTGCGAACCCCGGGGGCGGAGCTTATGGGGGATGACGTGGTGTGTACGCCCGGGGCAGTGCTGAGATTGTAAACACCTTTATGATTTTTGGCACGTCCAAATACCCCCATCTGATTATTTTCTTAGTGCATATTACAAATTGAGCTTTCACTTTTATAATAATTTAAGAGGAAAATTTCCCTTCCTGTGGGAGGCACTATGGTTATGAAAGATTCAAAGTCTCCCCAGGCACTTACTAGCCGTGCGACCTGGGGACAGTACTAACCATCTTGTGCCTCAGTTTCCTTATTTCTTCATCAGGGATAATAATGATCCTACCCCAAAAGGTCTTCTGATGATTCGATGAGTGAAAATATACAAAGCTCAGAACAATGCCAGAATATTACCCTTGTTGTTATTGAGTGGAAAACCAGCACCACGTGCCAGGAATGGAGGCAACCATAGAAATAACTATAATGAAATGCAATGGGGTTATTAAGTTCCAGCCGGTTCCTGCAGCCTGCAGAGGGCTCCAACTCTGGGACCCGAAATCTCTGCTTATAAGGGCGATTTGTGGGTTTGGAGAGGGATTCCACAAGCCAGCACCAGACACAGACTTTCTTCTTGACCTGCACAGAAGGTCTGAAAGGGAAGTTGAAGGGAAACAGCTTCCCTACTAAGAACGCAGTGGGCTTTACTGCCTGCCAGTGGCCCATGTCTGCAACAAGGCGGCAGTGAGGGGCTGGGTGGGGAGGACAGACAGATGCTCCAACCTGGGTTAAGCTCCAGGGTTTTGCTATTTGCAACTGCGTGGCCTGGGCAGGTCTCTCCACCTCTGTGAACCTTGAGTTCCTCAGCTGAAAGCAAGGCACACCAGGTACCCCTCCTAGGGCTGCTTGAGGAGTAGTTAAGATGCAGGGATCTAGGGCTTACCCCGGTCCTGGCCATATTCCCAGGCTCTGTGTCAAGTTCAGTGAATCAGGGAGGACTTCCGGCCCACATCTGGGCTGGAGAAAAGCTAGGAGTGCAACATTTAAGGGTGTGATTTGCAGACACCAGTGGATTAGGCTGTTTCTTCACAAGCAGCTCTGGGTTCACGTATGATTTTGCTGTTTTCAGACTGAGAAAGCCTGGTGGAGGTGACAGGGTGCCCCTGATGATGATGATGAGAACGTTGGTGGCCTCTGCTTACTGCCATCATCAGGGGCCATGCGGGCACCCATGGAAGCTGCCTCACAAGCAGCTGAGGTGGCAGAGGTGGCTTGGGCACGACCACGCTCACTGAGCAGAGCAGTGAGTTGTGACCGGGTGGAATAAGGGGGCGGCCCAGGCCTCCCTGCACGCTGTCCTTGCCAATTTGCTAGCGACCCGCACATGGCTCTTAACCTTAATGCCTCAGAGTTTCTGTCTGTAAAGTGAGGGGCAAGCACTGTCACCTCTAGACCTCAGAAGGTTCTAGAAGAGGCAGCTCAGGGCATGAGGAGGGAACTTGGGTTCAAGGGCTAGCTCTGCTGGGATTTGAGTATGACCTTGGGCAAGTCCTATGCCACTCTGGGTCTCAGTTTGCACATTGGTTCCCAGGGGTTGGTCTGGCTGATCCCCATAACCTCAGCCTTGGGGGGCTGGGATTCGGTGGGCTGCAGAGGAAGAGAACTCACCTGAAGTGGCAGAGCAAGACTGAGCAGCGGGGAGAATTCCTGCCTGCAAGGTGCCTCTAAGCAGCCTCCCCGCATGTTCTCTGCTGGGCAGAGAAGAGGGGATAAGAATCTAAATGGCTGGGCTTTGATTTCAATCACATCTGGTATGAATCCTGGCTCCATACCTCCCTTCCCGCTCCCCCCCCCCTCCACCGTGTGACCCTGGACAAGTGTCTCCTCCATCTGAGTTCCTGTCCTCTAATCTGTAACCTGGGGGAGATGGCAGTGTGTGTGACAATGACACCATGGGGATAAAGAACTGGGCACAGTGTCTGACTCCCAGAAGGCTTAGAAATGATGGATAGTAATAATAATAATAATAATAATAATAATAATAATAATAATGGTTATTATTGTGTATTGTTGGTGGTCTTATTGTTGTGCAGATGCAGAACCAAGGAAGTGGCAAGATAATCCAAAGGTGGGGAGGCCAGGGCAGGCCAGGGCTCTGGGAGTGGAAGGGTTAAGTCTCCATGGAAACAGGCATGCATTATTTACGCAGCCTAATGAATAAAACATTTATGTGGTAGGCTAATAAATTCCCTCACACAAAGCAAAGTAAGCTATGATTTAAATATCGGCCTCCACTGGCTGGCTGAGTTATGGAGCTTGCTCAGGGGGACCCTCTTGGTTTTACACCTCCATCCGCTGGAGGGAGGGGGCGGGGGAGACCTTCCCTAGGAAGTGGCTTTCTGGACCCTCCTAACCGGGAACACCCCGCTGCCCCTTGCTGTGGCTCTGTCTCTCCCAGCCCACAGCTGCTGTGCTCCAGGGAACTTTCCCGGGAGCCTGGAGGATAGATTTGGGTGACAGGGGTGTCCCTGCCCTGGGACAGGCCTTTGTGAGGCAGAGATGGCTGGAGGTGGGGGCAGTTTGCTAGGATCTCCTGGGGGCAGCAGTTTGTCTTGGGGAGATGAGGTCACACCCAGGTTTGAGGGACCTGGAGAGTTGCATTGGGTAATGTTAGCGCACACTAGGAGGTTTGGGCCCCACCTGGTTCACCCTGGGGCAGTGCTGGGACAAACTGTGGTGAGGTGAGATGGGGCAGGATGGGGGGGGGGACCTGAACTGCCAGCTATGGGGGCAGGTAGGGGAGGAGGGTGAATCCAGTGTGGGGGGAAATGTCACTCTTATCCCTTCTACAGTTTATCTCACTGCTTCCATCACATTCTTCATTTGTTTTCTGCTTCTGCCTGTCTATCTCTTGCTGTCTCCTCTCTCTCTCTTTCTCTGTTTCCCTTCTTTCTCTCTCTGTCTCTCTGTCTCTCTTTCTCAGACTTTCTTTTTTTCCCTCTATTTCCATCCCCCTCTGTATATCTCTTTTTTTTGGTCTGTCCGTCTCTCTTTGTATGTCTGTTTCCCTGTCTCTATCTCTGCCTCTACATCTTTGTGGTCAGGTTCTCTCTCTGTCCCTGGATCTTTGAATCCGTAGCTCTTCTGGGGGAGTCTCATGTCAGCAAGAGGAGTCCTGTGCACCTGGACTAGGGTGTGTGAGGTCCCCACCGGGTATCTGAGGAGAAATGTGGTTACGAAGGAGGAGGGGGCTTCCTCAGAGTCTGGGATTTGAGCATTTCTCTCAGGGACATTGGGGGTTTCAGTGACCCTGGGATAGTGGGCTAAGGTACCACCCACACTAACACTATGGGGTACCATGGAGCCCCTTTAGCTGGTAAGCCTTCTCATTTCTGTCCTCAGGAGAGTAGAAGTCACAAAGTGGGGGGCACCTGGGTGGCTCAGTTGGTTAAGCGTCCAACTTCAGCTCAGGTCATGATCTCACAGTCTGTGAGTTCGGGCCCTGCGTCGGGCTCTGTGCTGACGGCTCAGAGTCTGGAGCCTGCTTCGGATTCTGCATCTCCCTCTCTCTCTGCCCTCCCCCCACTCATACTCTGTCTCTATGTCTCTCAAAAATAAATAAACGTTAAAAAATATTAAAAAAAAAAGAAGCCACAAAGTGGAGACCCTCACTGGGAAAGCTTGAAAAGGGGCATATATATTTTGAATAAATTCCTCATACTGGATTAGGTCATCCTGCCTACTATCTGGGGAACCTGTCCTTGGCATTGGTTCTGAAATGAAACGTAATGGCAGTGAAACCACATGCCTCATATAGCCACCCCTTCTCCAACCACTGAGCTTCTGCTTTCTGCTATCCCGGGGCTCAGATATATAGCCCCTTGGGGGGGTGCCTCCCAGGGCCCCAGCACCCCATCTGGTCATGTTTCTCCCACAGTTCTGACCATCTAGCGCCGCATAACTGATCACCTCAAAATGTAGTGGTGTAAACAACCATTTAATTATGTTCATGGTTCGAGAACTTAGGAGGACACTTGTGGGTTAGGCAGGGCACAGAGGATATGGCCCTCCTCTGGTCCATATGTCTGGGACATCAGCTGGAGGTGGCTGGAGTGACCCTACTAGTACCACATGTCTGAGGTCTTGGCTTGTCTCTGCATGGTTTCTACAATCACTGAAATGTCCACGGTAGTTGCTTAACTTATGTCGAGCACCTGAGCTGGAATGGTGGGGACAGTGAGTTGTATAGGCATTGCTTTCTGTCTGTCCTGGGCTTCTTCAGAACATGGCAGTCTCAGGTCATACAGTCGAATCCCTTACATGGTGCTGGCTTCCCAGGAGTGAGCACTCCATCAGAAATTGCCAGGCCTCTTAAAGACTAGTCCTGGATCTGGCCAAGCATCACCTCTGCCAGGTTCTATTGGTCAAAGCTGTCACAGACCAGCCCAATTCAAAGTGGGTGGGGGATTGACTCAACCTTTTGGTGGGAGAATGGCATGCATGTTCAGGGAGGGAAGGACTTGGTGACAGCATTCTGGAGATAAGAGACATATCATCTAGTGTCATGGTAGAAGGGAGAGCCTCTCTTCTTTTCCACAGGCTGGGTTAAGACATGAGCTTATACGCCAGATGCTCAGGGTTCAAATCCCAGTTCTGACCCTCCCTAGCTCCTTTCGGGGATTTCAAAAACAGTAAGAATGTGGCTTCCACTAGTGGAGAACCCAGCATGTGGGAGGCAGCTTGCCATTCTCCCTGTCCCCCACCAGAGACCCTGGACCAGTCTCTTCCTCCTGAGAATTCTGTGCTCACCCTGGAGGCTGTGGACAGGTAGGCAACAGAGGAGACATGTGGTGGACTTCTGCCTTGTGTAGAAGAAGTGAGGAAACTAAAACCCCAAAAGAAATGGCTCTTGCACTTGTGGGGCACCCCTTAGGGGGCTCACTGTCAAAGCAGGGAAGCCTAGTAGTCAGGACTTTGGCCTCTGGAGCCAGTCTGCCTGGATTCTGTTCCTGATTCCACCACCTCCCAGCTTTGTGGCCTTGGACCAGTGATTTCACCATTCTGTACCTCATTTCCTTTCTGTAAAATTGGGGTGTTAATAGTACCTACTTCATGGGACTGCTGTGAGGATTAAATTGGTGAATATTTGTAAAGTGTTCCCAGAGTGGTTGGCACACAGAAAGCACACTGCACTTGTCTTTTGTTACTAATTTTGGCAACCGTGTGTGTGTGTGTGTGTGTGTGTGTGTGTGTGTGTGTGTATGATTCTGCAATGGCAGGTGCACACTTAGTGCCAGTCTGGGAATTCATGTTGACGAGGTCACATCCACCCTCTGACTGGTGGCACCTGGTATGTATGGGACTTCTCTTAACCGCCCCCCCCGATCCTGCCACAGATTTCCTTTTATCTCTGTTTCATAGATGAGAAAAGTAAGGCTGTAGGGGCTGAAATGACTTTCCCAAAGGTCCAGGATTGGGACTGGTCTCCCTGGCACTGTTATGTCTACTATACCACACTGCCCAGGTCCTTGGGCAGTGGGCATGGTTTTGGAGAGGGGCAAGTTGGTGATGAAGAGGGGGCATTTTGTGTGAATTACTAACCTGCTCCAAGTTTGAGGGAGTCCGCACAGCCAAAGGAGGTTTCAGCCATGTTGGACCTTCACAGGTGCTGGTTTTGCATCAGTTTTGACCCTAAAAGATAGTGAGAAAAGAGAGAAGAGACATCCTGCTGGCCATTCCTTCTCCACCCCATATCCCAAGCCTTCCCCATTCTCTCAGCAGGGAGTCTTCATCAGAGAAACCCAGGGGAAGAGGTCTCTGGGTGATGGATGAAGTAGTGCTTCAAGCAAAACTTTCAAAGCCTCTTACACTGAGGCTGGGGCCCCCAAGCACTCAGAGGCCAGAAGCAGGAATTTGGTATCACAAATGTGATTCAAGATTATTCCTGGAAAACCTTGTTATCAAGACAGAAGCTAACAGGGTTCCTGTCCTTCAGCAGGAGGGATGTCCATGACCAAGAGCCATGACTATCATAAGCTTATGGATTAGCTTCAAACGCTGACCAGCTTCTACTTGCTTAGTGAACAGTTTTGGACAGTATATACATTGACCAGGACATGCTCCAAAAAGCCATTGGGCCCATAGAATGGGAAGAGCAGGTCACCTCATGGCAGCTACAGGATTGCAGGCTCAGTAGGCCATAAGCACACAGTAGGGACAAAACACACAGTGTCTCTGATGAAAATCATTACTGTGGGACAGTCAGATTTTCACCCACCTGTTCAGCTATGAAAGGCAACTAAGCCAGTATAGTTACCTGACCAGCCATAAGAGTTTTCAAAAGTAGGAGACTTACTACAAAAAATGGTCATAGTGGGACTCTAATTCCACGTCCCTGGAGAAGACACTTCTATCTAGTCACTCAGAAACCACTTTTCACGTCCAGGTTGAGCCATGCTTCCTTCCATGAAGTGATGGTGCCGATAAAAGTCACCTCTTCTAGGGGAAGGAAGGGAAGAAAAAAAAAGCCACAGAGAGGAAGGAAGACTTAACATGGGAGACTCTCAAAGACTAAGAACAAACTGAGGTGAGAGGTGGGGGGGAGGGGGGAGAGTGGGTGATGGGCACAGAGGAGGGCACTTGTTGGGATTATCACAAGGTGTTGTATGGAAACCAAATTGACAATAAATTATTCAAAAAAAAAAGTCACCTCTTCTGACTTTTTCCTGTGGGCCCTCAAACCATTTTTGAAACCATTTGAAATAGAAAAGTAATCAACCCACCTTTAATTTATTGATTTAACAATTGTTTTTGAACTAATAGGTGCTAGGGATATGATAGAGAATAAGATAGATACAATCTTGTACTCTAATGGTTTCTGCAAACCCAGGTTTTATCCCTTTGTGTGACCTTATTAAGTGACTTAGCCTACCCAAGCCTCATTTTCCTCATCTTGAAAAGACCTTATTAAGTGATTTAGCCTACCCAAGCCTCATTTTCCTCATCTTGAAAAGAAGGATAATAGTATTTTTCTCTTAAAGTTAAACCTATAGGAATTGGAAGAGGACAGAGCTAGAAGCTAAATGGTCTTGGATATTCCTTGTTTAGTAGATTTTATTTTGAAAACAAGTAAATATTTTACGTAAGTATAAAACAGCAATCTCTAAACCTTGAAAGTGAAATGAAACCATTGAACCTTAATGCGTGCTCAGTTGGTGGCATAATCACAGAAAGAGAAACTATATCTATTCCTTTAAGATACATATTTTGTATTAAAATAAATTCAGTAATCACATTGTTGGTGAAACGCTGGTCCTATCATTCTGAGGCTATTGGTGGCATATAGTAAAATAAAGCAAATGAGCAATTGCATTGGTGTCATTGAGTACTAGGAGCTTTTGAATGAGAGAAAGGGGATACAGATATAAGATCTGTGAAGTTAAACAAGAATCCTGTGGTCTCGAATTTGATTTGGAAGTACTATAAATTCATCATGTATCTTATCTAGAAAATTTAAAAATGAAAACATATTACCTATCTCTGTCCACCGAAAAGCACTAAAAATGGTGAACAACTTAGTAGTCATGAGCACCCTTAGTAATCAGATTGTAGCCTCTAAATACCACTTTCCCCTAAAAGAACCCAGAAGTTCTTGGAGAAATTGTCAATTCTGGATCTAGGGAAGGAAATGTACAAGATGAACCTGGACTACCTTATCTTTTCAGAAAGCAAAGGAATATCAAGGACTTCTCAGATTATATCAAAAGGACTCAGAAGCAGTCCTTTTCAGGACTCCCGTGGCCAATAATGGGGTAGTTTGAACAGAAATAAGGATAATAGCTGCAATGAATTGACACACATCAAATATATTTAAATCTGAGTTCATAATGACACTAAAAATAGAAAGTCCAAACAACTGATAGATCACCTTTGGAGGATGTAAGCATTATTTCGAAAATTGGTAAATGAAGGGAAAGAATTGAGTACTCAATATACCATTCAATATGTCATTAACATATTAGATAAGCAATTAATTGGATGAAGAGAAATTTGTCTCTTTCTATAGAAGTTATCCAGCTTATAAGTGAAGAAGAAATGATAAATTAGAACACTATTTTGCAATCTTTAATGAAACAATGGATCTAGGTGACGAGCTTCAATAGCTGCAAACATCTCCAAAAGAAAATAAAAGATAAGCAGATATTACATATCTTTTGATGGAAATATGTAATACCACTTATGAAATAGTGCTGCCAATAAAATAAAATAAAATCCAGTTAAGCCTCCAGATCAACTACCAACTTCTAGGAAATATAGAGGATGGAGACGCATACTCAATGTTACTATGAGGATGCAATCAGCAAACTCCAGACTCGTGGATATTCTACAGGTCAAATGATCTGGTTTCTGCAACAAAACATTGTAAAGGAAATGAAATAATGGAATAGTAGCCATAGATTAAAAGAGACCAAAGAGACATTCCTCGGTTGTAATATATGGCTTTTGGGTTTTAATTCAAAAGGACTGTAAGAAAAATGTGTAAGGCAATTTGGTAAACACAAACATTGGTTTTTTTATCATTGTAAATAATCATTATTGTTTTTAAGGGTGATAATGGTATTTGGTCACTAAAACAATCTTGTACAGATACAATTGAAATATGAGAGGAGTTGATAGGATGTATTTGACTCAAACTTGTCTAGAGTCAGGAATGGGGGTTGTAGATGAAATAAGATGGTCCATGAGTTGAGATTTATTGAAGTTATGAGTAGATATGGGCTGATTATATTGTTTTTTTCTACTTCAGTAAATTTTCATACAGTATCATTATCTATGATAAAAATAGAAATTTGGGATTGTCTATAATGAACTTAAGTTAAAGTTTTAAAAAATTAAGAAACGGAACAAATCAGTAACTCCTGTTTCCCTGTATCTCAACCAGTCAAGCAGCATTTGGGATGCCTCAGCCATCCCCATCTGCCTTCCAAGTGTTTTGTGAAAGGGCTTTATACATTGCCAAGGATCTTTATTCAGTCTTTCCTTTACTGACCACCCATCTGCTCCAGGTCCTTTGCCAGGCGGACATGGCCCTGCTGAGACAGTTTCTAATAACTTTTCTAGACTTCCAAGTAGTCCTTACTAAATCAACAGTGAGGGGTTCCTATGAAAATAGCTAATATTTATTGAGTACTTACTCTACACTAGGCACTTTGCTGCATACTGGCTATACATTGTATCCTTACTATTATCTGGTATACAAATTGGGAAACAGACTCTCAGAAAGGTCAGTAATTTGCATAGGTACTACAGAAAATTAAAAAGATGAGCTGAGATTTGAACCCAGTTCTATTTATACCAACAGTCATACTCATAACCCCTAGATCATTCTGCCCCATGCATCGAATAGGGAGTTGGGTTTCCCATTGGGGTGTGTGTGTGTGTGTGTGTGTGTGAGAGAGAGAGAGAGAGAGAGAGAGAGAGAGAGAGAGAGAGGAGAAAGAGAGAGTGCATTCTGAGTGGGGACTTCTCAGCCAAAAGGCAGAATGTGGCAGTGGTGAATGTGATCAACCATGGAGTCACAGGGCCACTGCCCAGGCACCAAAGTATGGGGAGATCAGGAAATGCAGCTGATGTGGAGTCCAGAGGGAGCAACTAGTAAGAACCAGGAGACTTCAGGGGTTCTGTGGATCCAGAAACCATAGCCATTTGGAGGAGAGTGATGAATATGTCCAGGAACCAGGAAGCCCAGGAAGAGGGGCATCCAAGGGCATGTATGTGGAGTGAAAGGAGGGAGGGCTATCTTCTGTGAAGTTTGGAATTCTGCCCAAGGGCTAGGAGCCACAGGCCTAGTGTGAGGTCTTCATCACTTAACCTCTCAGGTCTCAAATCTTAGAACATGATTTGGACACAGATTTCTTCTGGTTTTACTAGGTCCTCCCTTGCATCTTAGTTTCTTCAATCCCAGTCTTCTAATTCTAGAAGTGGATAATTCTGGGCTCAGGAGGCAGTTATATTGAGGGATGGAAAGAGTTTAAAGGAAATGACTGTGTTTAACCACATCTTGAATGGAGAAAACAAAGAAAAGTTTAAATATTCATTAAGAATGATTGTCCCTTGAGGGCAAGGAACACAATGATGTTCCAATGGTCTTGGCCTGGGGTCTATTTCTCAGGCCAAAGACCAGTTTCCAGGCACCCTCAACTTTCTTCTCATGGACCTTAACTTTGCTTTCTACTTTCAAACTTATTCTACTCCTTCTCCCATGGGTCTCTCTTCCAGGACTGGGTCGTCTTATCTCCAGCAGTCCCTTTCTTAGCTGCTCCAAAAAGAAACTACACTTTTTTGATCCTAAAGGTTTTATTGCTGATCTTTGTAGAGACCTGACATTTCCAGGACCCTCTAGACCTTCTGAAGAGAGCTTTTTTAAGTTTCTTGTCCTAAGTGACAGCCCTGCCAGTTCTCTCTTCTGCTAAACATAGAGGGGTACTGTGTTAGACATAGTGTGCCCCAGACTTCTGCTTACCGTGAACCTTGTTAAGGGTTATGATTGCTGAGAATTCTGTTTTGATTGCTGTTTGCTGTGAACACTGTGAAACTTTTCTTGGGGTGCTGTGAGGCCTGTTTAGTTTGCTGTGTTAGACTAAGATGCTGTATGTTAAATCTTGTTAGGTATTAGATTTAGAGACTTAGAAATGCACTAGATTCCTGACCCTGTTTGCTGTGTTAGAGAATTGCCATATTGTGAAAGTATAGTGCTGTTAGGGCTAAGGCCACTCCATTTTGGTTTAAGTTCCATCTTAGAGTAGTTCTGGGCCCCGAGTTCCAGGAAAACAAGTCACCCTGGACTCTGCCCCGGGTTCCAGGAAACAGAGTAGCCAAAAGGCCGGACCCAGATTAGCAGACCCTGCCACTACCCCGGGTGAGACTGGACTCTGATTAGCAGACCCCATCACCACCCCGGGTGGGGCCAGACCCTGATTAGCAGACCCTGCCTCCACTTTGAGTTCCAGGGAAACCACAGGAGGTCAGATTCCTAGAATAGCCCCTAGCAAAACTAATGAGTGTTCAGCCCAGTGTTCTGACCATTTGAATCTGCGCGGGACCCCCAAACTAAGCCAATCCATAGCTAGCCCGCGCCCGCCAAATATGAAATACTCAATGAGAACCTAGCCCACGAAAATGACAATCAATCAATTCAAAGGATCTCCATTCCCACCCAAAAAGTGCACTCAAACCCTGATAAAAAGCCTGTGTAAACCTGGCTCAGGGCTCTTGCCACTGCCCCGCTGCGTCGGGAGGTGCAAGAGTCCGAGCTCGAGCTTCGAATAAAGACCCTTTGCGTTTGCATCAGTCCTGGTTCCCCAGCGGTCTTCTTGGGATCCAGAATTTGGGCACAACACTTCTGTTTGTGGCTCCTGTTTCCTTCTCTGAGGTGGTCCCCAGATTCTTACTTGCCTCTGGTATCCCTGAGGGAGGAGCTAAGCAAACCACTCCACCCCCACATCCCCATCCCGACCCTTGTTCAGCATGCTTATGGCTCTGTTCCTCCAGGAAACCTTCTCCGCTCAACATGTCAGTAAATTGTTCAACACAGGGCACAGTGCTCACAGGGTCAGCAGCGGTGAGGCAGGGCCAAGGTGGCCCCAACTCGAGTTCCTATGCCCATGGCCCAGATATATACTGTCAGAGCGTGTCTATAAATATGGCCATCAACAGTTCCTCCCATCCCTGCATGCGCACTTCTCCCTTCCCTCAAAAGGTGGAATCTAGTTCTCTGTTCCTTAAAGCTGAGCTGCCTGACTTGATTTGACCAGTAGAATATGGCAGAAGGGATGTTTTGAGATCAATGAGCTCAGGACTGAAGAGGCTTCGTAGCATCCACATAAGCTCTGAGAAGAGCCCGCTGCCATGTAAATAAGTGCAGGTCATCCTGCTGGAGGGTGAGCCACCGCACGGAGTTAACACTGAGGCCTCGGTCAATACCGTGAGTAAAGAGGCCGCACCTGTCCCTGCCAGCCTCCAGACGTTTGAGCCATCCCTGCAGAGGCACTAGCTGTGTGACTGAAACCACTGTGGACGTTTTTGCTTCAGTCAAGTCACCCCAGCCAGCACCAAGTGGAGTAGGGCTGAGGTGTCCCTGTTGAACTTCACTCTAATTCCTGACCCACAGAATCATGGGAAATGAAATGGTTGCTGTTTTAAGTCTGTCAGTTTTAGGGTGGTTTGGTAGGCAGCAGTAGATGATCAAAAGACATATTTTCTCTGCTATCTCTCTAGACCTCTTGAGGGTTAGGATGTCCTAAGCAGTTGATCAGAGGTCAGCTGGCCAGCACCTGGAGTCCAGGGGGAGGCAGACAGAGGTGAGGGTTTCTGAAGAAGGTGTAGCTAAGAAGAGCATGGGCTTTGGTGACAGACAAACTCAACTTCCTGGCTCTGCCTTCACCAGCTGTGTGACACTGAGCTCCACTAAGTTTCTTTCCATGTCTGAAAATGTGGATAATAATTATATATACCTTTTAGGACGGTACCCTCCAATAGAATTCTTTCTTCTTTTTAAGTTTATTTTATTTATTTTGAGAGAGAGAGCACGAGCAGGGGAGGGGCAGAGAGAGAGAGAGAGAGAGAGAGAGAGAGAGAGAGAGAGAGAGGGACAGAGGGAGGGAAGGAAGGAGAGAGAAATGGAGAGAATGTGGGGCTCGATCTCAAGAACCGAGAGATCATGACCTGAACCGAAATCAGGAGTTGGATGCTTAACCGGCTGAGCCACCCCAACACCCCTAAAACTTTTTGATAATGATGGAAGTGTTCTGTATCTGGGCCATCAAATATAGTAGCCACTAGCAACATGAGGCTATTGAGTACTTGAAATGTGGCCAGTCTACAGTGAAATGTTCTGTAAGTGTAAAACTACACACATTTATATGAACAAAAGAATGTTAAATGCTCTATCAATACTTCTAATATTGATTATATATTGAAGCAATATTTTGTATATTGACTTAAATAAAATATATTATTAAAATAATCTCACCTAGTTTTACGTTTTAAAAATTATGAGGCTCCCATTTTGTTTTATTGGACAGTGCTGGTCCGGAGCCTTGAGAAGATTAGATGTGTGTAAAGAGCTTAGCACAGCACCTGGCACGTGAAAAACCCTCAGTAAATGGTAGCTATTACTTTCGCAAATATTGTCCTGAGTAGGTGGAGGCCAGAGCTCAGATATTAGCAGGTTGATGTCTAAGTTCCTGTTAGATGGGCCCCACTTTATAGGGCAGAGGAAGGGGACTCACATTCATTTATGATCCAACTAATGTGCGGGTGACTGGGAGGGGCTTTAATCAGACTGGGCCATTTAATCCTCACAATGGTCCATGAAGGAAGTTTCCCCATGGGACACGCGGGGAAATGGAAGCTCAGAAAGGTGATGTAACTTATCCAGCTGGTTTGGTGACAGAGCAGGAGTGGTTAACTGTGGGGAAAGGGGTTCTGCCACGGTAGCTCTCTTTGCCCTGGAGGTGTCCAGGCACGGGACACTCCTCCTTTCTCCTCTTTCTCTTATCCTTCCCACCCCCATTTTCTCTCCCCTCTGAAGTCCAGGAACCCCAGCCTGTCTCCTCTCTCTTTCCCTTCCTTCTTACCTAGACTTCCAAAGGAACAAATTTATTTCTCCAAGTATAAATGACTCTTTCCCACAAAGACACTGCATATGCTCTTTCATTCGTTATTTGTTAACTTCATCAAACAAAATACAATTCTCTGGCGCTAATGTCAATCTCCACAGCTCATTGGGTTTTTTAAAATAGTGGAAACACAGCCCTCATCTCCCAGCCACAATGAGGAAGGCAGCCACACTCCAGCCTCTGAGAAGAACCCTTTGCTTCTTACCCCAGAAAGAGCCATAAAACACGCTCAGCGCCAGAGCACGCGTCCATTTGACAAAGACAATTTGATTTGTCCGCGGCTTCTAAAATATTCATCCCACTTTGATGGACTATCGTTTTATAAATATAGATTATCATTAACCGACACCGGCGGTGCACTGCTGGCCGACCCAGCGCCACGCCACTGGTTCGGGATGAAGACGTCCAATAAAAAAAATCATTATCTCTGTCTGCGAACCCTGATCTGTATCGTTTGCCTCATTTGCAGTGCAGGGGTCAGTAACTCACGCTAACTGCCTCTGTTTGTGCATTTCACAGCCTGGCCACCCCTGCTGGGGAGATTGGCAGGATGCTTCTCAAGTTTGGACCTGGGGAAGGAAATGAAGCGATTGAGGGGAAGGGGAGCAAAGGGGCCCAAGGGCTCAGGGTGGGATCACTTTGAGAGAGCTCAGGTATTTCTGGAGAGTCATTGACGGGACATGAATAGGAGATTTGGAGAATGTCAGACCCAGTTCCACCGCTTACTGGCTGAGACTTTAAGCAACTGAGTTAAACTCTCTGAGTCTCATTTTTCTCATCAGTAAAATGGGAATCACAATCATACCTAATTTCTGTGAGACCGAACCCAAACACATGGCCTGACACTTAAACACATGGTAAACGTTAGTTGTGATGATGATGATGATTGTCATTGTTCTTTGCATTAACCTTGAGCTCTTTTGTACATTACTTGATGCCCCTGAGCTTCAGGTTCTTCACATATAGAACATTCTCACTAATACTTGCATCCATTAGTTGTCAAGATCCAAAAAGATGATGCACCCGAAGAGCTCAGCACATTACGCGGTACACTGTAAGCATCCATGAGGGCCATTTTGTTTGTTTGATGGAAACCTGACAGAGAAAAAGGCAAAAGAGTTGTCCCAGACAGCCATGGAGCTGGTGTCCTGGCCCCTTGAGAACTCAGAATGCATAGGGTATGAGCCCAGGGCAAAAAGTGGCCCAAGGTATCCTGTTGATATGGATTCAGATCTGTTTTATAAGGGTCTCTTATTCTGCCAAGTCATCCCCTCCTCCTGAGCACACTGTAGCTTGGTGGGGCCTGAAAAAGAGATGGGGATAGGATAGTTGAGTTTCCTGGGCATATTCCTTGGTGCTATGTTGCCAGGGAATGAAATTCAAGATGGAATTAAAGATTTCACTGGCCTTAGAAACAAAACCTTGTCTGCGGCATTTCCTCTTACTTTTAGCTGTTTGAAAGAAATATACAGTCAGATATGGGGGAGAAAGCAATTGCAGAGAAATCTCCAATAGCAGGTAGCCTGAGGGAGAAGAGAAATAGCAAGGCAAGTGTGGAGTTGAGAGCAGAAAGCAAACCTCTCTTCATCCTGAACAGGAGTGGAATGAAAAAAGGGTGGCATAAACTCTTGAATTCAAGCTCCAACCAGGGCAACAGAAGAAGCAGGTGGCCTAGAAGATTCCAGAGGGCCCCAGTGTTGAATCCCTTGCCGCTCTTGGAAGCAGGCAGACACTGTGTGCCAAGGCCTCGTCCCGGTGGGAAGACAGCAGGGCACTCAGCCCCAAAGTTTATTTAAGTGAAAAAACCCACCCAGAGACAAGAAGGAGTGTTACACCACTGTCAAGTTTTAGACGTCGCCATCAAGCAAAAAAAATTACATCCCGTCCTGACGAGCGACTAATCAAGGCATGGCAAACGGTCCTGCAATAAATTACTCCGGCGCGAAATAAACCACACAAACAGACCGATGATAATAAATGTAAATTATTTCTCTGAAGAAATTTTCTTGGTATATGAGTAATACGAACCATCAGGAAGGCGTCTTCCTTAACATTAATTACAGAAAATGACAAGTGAGCTGATGACTGGGAAGGCTCATTATCTGAGAACATATTCACAACTTTGCAATTTGCGCGAGATGTACTCCGGCTAAATTAATCTCCCTTCTTTGCATGAGCCTCTTCTAATTTTCATGTTATTAACAGGTTTGCAGTATCAGTCAGTGCTTGTCACTCTAATCAGGTTTCAGCATGTTCGCAAAAGCGAAGCGTCATTTATAAGGATAAGCCCTCATAATGGTGCTTGCTTTCATGTGGAGAATTCTACAAGGCTGCTTTTAATAAGGTACTTTAATCATCTCCTTTGCTCAACTTTTGGCCCCACTGTTCCTTTATGAAGAGTCATTAAAAGACTTTGAAGTTCATCAAGGAGGAAAAATTCATGACATTGTTCTGGTGAGGTTGGGCATGGTTCTGAGGGGGAAGCCTGGAAGGAGTCAGGGAAATAGCGTCCTGTTGGCCCAGAGCATGATCATGGTGACTAGGGGCAACCTGTGTCCGTTGTCTCTACCATTCAACATCCTGTAGGGTTATTGCTGAACAGAGGCCCATGGGGCAGATTTCAGGGCAGATGCCAAGAGAGACTGGAGCTTGGTTATAGAAAGGACCAGTTCGGTCAGCACTCTGGACAGCTCCCAGCACACTGTCATCTCTTTGAAGAAGGCTGGCAGCCTGTTGTTGAGGGTTTTACATCTATTTTGATGGTTTGCTTTGCTATTTCGATGGCCAGAAAATTACTGACTCTTTGGGGCTTGACTGATTTCTCTGAATCCAAGGAATCATCTTCACTTTTACTTCAGAGGAGAAGTTTTTACTTCAGAGGAGAAATCTAAGTTTTCTATGCCAACTGGAGTGAGTATCTGTAGGGTGCCTTCAGCTTTATTTAGTGGGTTTATAGACTCGATTAACTGGAATACACTGGTGTGTGTGTGTGTGTGTGTGTGTGTGTGTGTGTGTGTGTGATCCCTATTTTTCCTGTATGGCTCATGAGTAAGACAGGGCTTGTCCTTGAATCGAGGCTCTGGTACACCCCTTTTCCCTGCTAAATTTCCCTCTAATACTCCAGAGTTTAAAATGTCCTCACATTTCCGTCAACAGAGATGCACAATCATTAGTTTGCCTCCAGCGATCGTTGTGGGTCTCTGACAAAACTTCTGAGCTCACTGTTGTCACAGAGAATCCTTCCTGCTGGGGCAGCTTATGTATCATTGAACAGAATACCAAACCAAGAGGCAAAGATAAGTACTAGTACTTCCTTAGCTGCTTACTTATTCAGTGACCTTGGACAAGTCACACTTCTTTGGCATAGTCATATGACTTTTTAAGGGTTCCTCCAGCTTGAACCTTGGTAATGGTATTCCTGATACTTATTGAAGCTCCATCCTACCACTCCCAAATGAATGGTAGAAATGGTGACCTACTTCCCAAGATGGCAACATGATCAGAGTTTACAAGGAAATAGTCTTCCTGTTCCCAGAAGGGTGTTTTTCTCCCTGCAGGTATGGGATAGTCATGGAGCGATAACAATGCAGTGGCTTTGGCTCTGTCCTAACTTTGCTAATGTCAGCAGAAACTTTTGTTCAGATTACAGTGACTGCTCTTCTTTGAGAACTGCTCCCTAAGGCACAGGGGTAGATCCCCAGAGCGATATTGATGCTACCTGGTCCCGCCTTCTGGCCATAGCTGATGGGCCACAGCTCAGCAAGTCAGAGTCTCCCCTCTGTGAATCTGGAACTAGACTATAGGAATATCAGATAGTGTTGGTGGATAACTGGATTATAATACAGATACTCAAGAGAAGTGGGGCAGCTCTCTTCTCCCCTGTCATCTGGAGAAGCAGGAAGGCTGGTGTGTAGGGAGAGAGAAGAAAGAAGCAGAGACAGGAGGAAGTGTAAGCCCAGTTCTTGGTTCTAAATCCTCCTGGAAAACCTTAGGTTTTATGAGATATCCCTAGATCCTAAAACCATATTTCTTTTCCTACTTAAGCTCATTTGAGTGTGTTTCTACTACTTTTGACCAAAAAGACCCAACCAGTGCAGCTTCCTTGAATGTAGGAGAGCGATATGCCTGAGCAAAACTTCAAGCCAACACCAAACAGGGTGGAGTTGGTCACGTGATGAGGGGGAGCTGATGGCTGTCTAAGTCCTCAGCCTGGAACTAGAGGTCAAAGACCTCACTAGGTTTGAGAGATTGTGTCCTCAGTGTATAGGGGTTTGTCCTGGAGGAAATGACATGCAGCAGATGGACATGGCTAGGGGACAGGGAGTGGGAGGGTTTGGTTTCGAGACAGAAAGCTAATCTTCAGAAGCTTAGTTCTTTTCAGGCTCTTTGCAACCTCCATTTTTCAGTCATTATGTCTCCAAGTCTCTTTGGAGATACCAGCCTGGCTCATCTCTGCTGTGGGACTGAGGGGAGCTCTGCTCTGGGAAGGCCAGAGCATTAGAGGAGGGACGCTCTCAGCGATGGTGGTAATAAACCTAGACAGAGAACCCTGACAACATAGCTGAGGCATTTGGTTCAGTGTCCCTCCAACCAGGTGAGTCTTATTGATTCATCCCCATCTATGCCTGAGAAGGCTCTGTGCTTTAATGAATCCCCCTCCCCCAACTCACCTAACAGACTCAAGGCCATTAGGGTTCGTTCAAACAAACAGAAGGATGAGGTGTCTGGGTTCAACCTAGTAAGTAATGATGGGTCAGCTCCAAGGTCAGGCGGCAAAATTGCATCTCGGTGTAATAAATCCATTTGCACTCTATTCAGAGGTGGCAGCTGCGCCTTCAGGGCGGGTGACCACTGTGGAGAGAAGGACCCCTGCGCCTTCAGGGCGGGTGACCACTGTGGAGAGAAGGACCCTGAGAGCACAGCATGAGCCCATTCTGCAGAAAGAGTTCCTCCTAAGCCAAGCTGGAGCAGTGTAGCATATAAGGATAGAGACGGCAGCAGGCTGGGGACTCAAAGTGGGGTGAGGCATTGTCCCTCTCCACCCAGAACTGATTAGGACATATAGAGCCCTGGACACTAAGAAGGGTGGAGGGAATGTGCGTATAAGATTCAAAATAAAAACAATCCTAAACTATAAGATGGCTGTAACAATTCCACCAAGCTCAAATTTTTCCCATGATAGCTAATTTACTACTTTTATTTACAATTCTTTCATCCCCCATCCCACTTTATTTTAAAGTATCTCTGCTTCGATGGACCACTAAGCTTAGGCTTACTTTACCCATGAAGTCATCCAGTGCTTCTCATACACCCTGAGGCTGCCCGGAGCATGGGGTCCCATGTGTCTGGGGGTGAGTGTGAAGGAGGCGACATGCATGTGTAACTGTGTATACACGTGCTCTTGGACTTGTGCATTTACATCCATAGGACAACAGCGGGGGTGGCCAGAACCTGTGGAAACCTGATGGACTCTACTTGAGGTGGAACTCTTTTTCTCTGTGTCTCTCTATCTCCTCTGGGCACTGGAGAGCGCCCTCACAAGGCAGTGCTGGGGTGCAGCCAAAGCAGCTGCAATTGGGCCACCAAGGCAGAAATGGAAGCATGTACAATCTGACCTACAGACAAGCAGGCAATGGTCCCTGATGACAAGGCTTTTTCCAGACCCTGTTCTGGGGACCCCTTCCCTATTCAGACCAGGGTTCAGAGTTCAGAGTGGCAGACCCTTCGGGGAGGTCACATGTGGGGAAGAGATTTGAAAGCCGAAGTCCTGGGGCTCCAACACAAAGTGATGGAGGGTGTCCACTGGGCCAGACGGGGCAGTGCCAATCCCCATGATGTGGTCCCCTGGAGGAGAGAACTTCTTCTAAGATGTGGCCATCACTCAGAGCACTTTTAAGACCTTGGGCAACACCATCCTAGAACTGAGACCTATGGTCCTGAGCATCTCAGAGGCCTCAGTATCATCTACTTCACCCCCATTGTCTAAATGGTATCACTGAGGCCTGGCAAGGCTGAGACTTCCCCTGGGCTATACAATGATTTGAGGCATTCTCACATGGCATACCTGGATTTCTGGCCTCCCTGGTCTGAGGGCTTCTCCCTCCTATAGTCTTATTTTCCAAATGATACAAAAGCCTTGTTTTTGAGGCTGTATTTTTCTGGATTTTGCAAATACTCAAGTGTCACTCAGAAGGTATGGGGATCAAGCTGGATATGGTGGCCAGCTGCTAAGATGGCCCCTAGTGATCTCCACCTCCTCGTGTGCCCTCCCCTGTGTAGTGCCTTCTCAGATTGTACCAGTCTGTGTGACCAATAGAATATGATAGGATGATGGTATGTCACTTCCAAGATTAAGTTATAAAAGGTTGGCTTCTATCTTGGTTTTGGTTTATGTCATCACTCACTCTGAGAGGAGCCAGCTGCTATGTCACAAGGACACTTAGGCAACCTATGGAGAGACCCACGGGTAAGGATCCAAGACCAACACTACGTGGGTGAGCCTCAGAAGCAGACCCAGCCCCAGTGGAGCCTCCAGCTGACTGTGGCCCTAGCTGGCAGCCTGACCCTGAGCCAGAACCACCCGCTAAGCCTGATCCTCCGAAACTGTGGGGCAAAAAATTGTTCATTGTTTTAAGTTACTAAGTTTTGGAGTCTCCAGTTACACAGTAATAGATAACTAATGTATTATTTTTTAATGTTTATTTATTTAATTTTAGAGAGAGAGAGAAAGAGAAAGAGAGAGAGAACAAGCAGGGGAAGGGCAGAGAGAGAGAGAGAGAGGAATACACTGAATCCAAAGCAGGCTCCAGGCTCCAAGCTGTCAGCACAGAACCCGATCCAGGGCCTGAACTCATGAACTGTGATGTCATGACTTGAGCCAAAGTCAGACACTCAACTGACTGAGACACCTGGGCACCCCTTGTGGTTTTAATAAAGTGAGGCTGGAGGGTTGGCTTAGCCTCAGATTCCCTAGAGTGAAACACAAGGTTTACCTAGCTCTGTTCAAGAAGATACACAGAGTCAGATCCTGAGTCTTGTCCTAGGCTGGGTCAGGACACACAGAGGCGACGACTCACCATCTATTGACAAGATAGGGGAAAAAATGTATTCTCTTTAGCATGAATAAAAGTCCCCCCGGGTGATCAAAGAAGGAAACTAGAGACTGTCTAGTACCTTCCATATGATTGGTTTATACCCATCACCTCTTTCACTTTCTCCCAGTCCTATGAGATGGCTATTACTGTTCTCCTGTTCAGGTGGGGCACAGAGGCTCAAGAGTTTCAACTCTATCCTATAGGTACTAGGGATCCCTGGAAGGGGATTGAACTGGGTTTTGGAAAGATGACTTTAGTTATCTGAGAAGAGGATGGAGGAGAGGGAAGTGGCAGGAGGCAGGGACTCCAACAGCCCAGGGGAAAAGCTCTGAGTCCCCAGATGAAGGTGGGCCAGGACTATGGTGAGAGGTGAGGGTAGGAGGGCAACAGGGAGTGGAGCAATGGCCAGTCTGGACATGGAGGTGGGGGGAAGGGGAGACTCCAGAATGACTCAGTTTCATGATGTGGGAGTTGGAGACACAGTGGTGGTACTTTTCACCAAGCCGGGAAGCCCCCCAAGAGAGTTCTATTGAGGGATGAGGGTAAAAATTTCTTTTGGGATAAATTGAATTTTAGGTGCCTGTGGGACATCCAGGAGGAGATAGCTGGGTGATATGGCGTTTATGGACCTGGATGGAGTTCAGAGGAGAAATCTGGGCTAGGTGCTTAACTCGACGTTAAAAGAAAAGAGAGAGAGAGAAATCATGGAGATACAATTGCCCAGACTGTATGTGACGTCAGCAGAGAAGTGAACCAGGCTGTGAAGAACCCTGACATTAAAGAGATGGGCAGGAGTGGAGATAGAGAAGAAGCGGCCAGGGATGGGGGAGGGGGATGAGAAGCCCATGGCATGGTGGAGGCCAGGTGAGGAGGAAGCTTCAGGATGCACCCAGTGATAGGCACGGCCAGATGGGGTGGAGGAGCCTAGCGGGGGGGGCGCTGGCAGGATGGAGCCCTGCTGAATGGGCGTGTCCAGCAGGCTGACTCCGCAGCTGCTCCACCCCCAGGGGTTACCTCTGAAGCCCATTACAGGACAGCAAGTTGGTTTATGGACAAGAGCACTGTCCACCCATGTTCCCTGCTCAAAGTGGGGGGAAAAGTTGGAGACAGGTATTAACAACCAGAACTGGGTAACAGTGGAATGGACTACCCAACACAATGAATGTCCCTTTGCTGGGGACGTGCAAGAAGAAGTTGCATGGCAAAATATCAGAATCGTAGGTGATGGGCAGACACCCACCACTGTCCCTTCAGGCTCCGAGCTCTAGAGCAGGAGAGAAGGAAGACACGAGCCAGCAAAGCCCAAAGAGCAGGAAGTCCTTGGACTTCTGCTTTTGAGCTCACAGGGAGTCCCAAACAGCGCTTAAGGAGGAAAGGGGCAAAGTCACATAGGCAAGCTATAAGATGCTTCACACACCATCCCCTTTTTCCTTCCTGCTTCCTTTTGGATTCTGTAGAGACTGCAGTCCCTCGCACGTCATGGGAAACATGGGAAAAAGGAAAAAGGAAAAGCAAATTGGAGCTCCAGTCAATTCTTGCTCACGTTGGAGCACCAGGATCCAGTCCGTGCCTGGGCACTGGAGTTTGCGGCTCCCCAGGGAGGAGGGGATTATATACGTACTCATGGGTGGGTGTGTGTGAGGAGCTCTTGCTTAGCTGTCTTCCTCCCACTACATGTACTCCCCTGATGGGAACCAGCACCAGCTCCCCTGACATCCAGGTGTGCTTGTGTGGTAGAGGGCTCGCCTGCCCCGGGCCCAAAGCCTCCCTCTCTCCCTGGGCCCACACAGCCCCCCTTGGACTTCCCGGGCATTGGGGAGACCTTGTCTGGCAGGGCAGGGCAGGGCACCCTAGCCCCGGGAGCCCTGACAGCCGCCTTTCTGCTTCTCCACGGTGAAGTTCGCCTGCTATAATGTCGGTGCACTTTTCAGGCTGACAGAAATCCCACCGGTAATTGGGAAGAAGGGAAAATGAAAACATTAAAATTTGCCGTGTCATATGTTCACTTTTTCTGATTGCCTGATACCCACCGTCCACTGACAGATGCCGTATTATTAACACTTGATTAAAAATCACTTCAGGTTTGAACCAGCCCGTCGAGACGGGAGCGCCTTGACAAGACTTGTGGTTTGTGATTGACAATTAGTAATATTCGGTGTGTCACAACATAGATAGTGTGACTTATTGGTGCTGGTGTAATGCAACACATTTCATCGGAGCTCCTCAAATTGGTACATAGGAATAAGAGAGAAAAGCTGGGGTCTCGTTCAGCCGACTTTGATTACCAACACCGGAGAGATGGTGCATACCTGTTTCGGCATGCCCGACCTGGATTTCCATCAATCAGCCAGACGGCTGAGATCCCCTCTTCTCTTTGGGAACGGGAACCTCGGCAGGGCTGGATCTCATTATGCAACCCTCCACTTTCTCTCAGCAGCCAAATCCTTTCTGTCTGGGAATATGAAAGCCCTTCGCTCTGACGCTGCCTCCGCACCTCCAAATTACCAGCCTGCTCCGCTTAAAACAAAAGGCTTCTCATTTTTTGAAAAAAAGTAAAACGATCGTATCTTGATTGACGTGCTACATCCTTTTCCTTCGACTATTTTTCTAACTTGGTGGCAGCGGGAGTTGGATTCAGGGGCCAATTTTTTTTTTTTTTGTCTCCGCTCTAATTCGATTCCTTTTAAGTGCTTTTAAGAACAGTGCAATTCAAGGTCTTTCCTTTTTTGGGTCTGACCTGGATATCATTTTTGGTTTCCTTCTCCACTAAGATTATCCAGGCTAAATGGTCGTTTGCCTTACTGAAAGGTGATGGATTTAATGCAATTAATCTCTGCAAACTTTGGGATGTTCGGCCTCGGGTGTGATATAAGTGCTGTGCAAAACTGTGTACCTTGTAATAGAGAAGTGAATGGTAGTGTGAGGATCCTGCTATCTCATCACTCTGAGTGAATTGGCTTCTCAGAACTTCCCACCATCTAAAGAGCTCTTTTCTCCATTCATTGGTTGACTGTCTACCCTCACCTTGTCTCCTGGACCCCCTAAGCCCATGAGAATGAAGACCATGTCTTTTTTGTTCACTGCTGTCTCCCTAGTGCTTGAACACTCTCTGGCACGTAGTAAGCTCTTGACAAGTTTTGTGGAATGAATGGACATGAATGAATGGATGGATGAATGGATGGATGGATGAATGGATGGATGGATGGATGAATGGATGAATGGATGGATGGATGGATGAATGGATGGATGGATGGATGGATGGATGGATAGATGGATGGATGGATGGATGGATGGATGGATGGATGAATGGATGGATGGATGAACAAACGAACGAACTGATAATGGCTGTTGTAGGTCAGTCTGGAGCCCAGACACTGAGGGCTGGCTCCCACAGAAGGAATGTTATGTTGTAGGGGGCAAGTAGTCAGTTCTTAGGATACAAGGGGGCTCACATGTTTTTCTCACCTTTGCCACCCTGACCTGAGGGGCTTGGCTCCCCCAACTCTGGCTTTCTGTTCCCGTAGAGGAAAGTTCCCAGGAGGCAGGCTTTCTGAGTGAGAGAAACAGCTTATCTGCTGGAGTGAAGACAGGGGAGAGCTGGGCCCGGTCCTGCTGGTATGACGAAGATGTAATGACTGGTTGGGAAGGTGGGCACTGCTCTGCTCCCATGGCACACTCCTGGCCAGTCCGGCCTTTGATTAGTTCAGGTCAAACTTACTTATTCATTCATCCATCCAGTCAGTCAGTCAGTTAGTTAGTCAGTCAACAAATATCTGCTGACTCTCTAATAGCCAAGTGAAAAGGCCTGCAAACCTAAATGCTAGAGATTTGTCCCACCCGTTCTCTCTCTGGGCCCTTGGGTTTTACGCCTGGACACAACCTTCTCTTTTCTGGCTGGACTCTTGGGGCCTTCGCTTGGGCCTGCCTTCAGGGACTCATCACCAGTTCCACCTGCTGTTGGCCACAGACGTCACCACACCCCAACTGAGCCCTCAGGCCCACTAAACTCCAGAGTGCCTTGGCTTGCTCTGGGTCCCCCATTTCCCAAAAAGGAATCACCTGCTGCAGCCGGTAGGGAAAAAGTTTCATGACCCTGTGTTTGGGTTCTGGAAGGATCTGTCTCCCCATCGTTCTGGGCCCTTTGGGGGTACAGGGGTTATGGCCGAGCGGCGTCTGTGTTCTCAGTCCCCCAGAGCAAGGCCGCAGGGGAAGCAGGCAGTGCGCTGGTTACGCACTGGTTCCGGGGAATGCCAAGATCAAACTGGCACTTCGTTATTCATTAGTGGCCTCTGCAGCTGTTCTAAGGCAGGGGCTCTTGACACACTATAGGCCACGGACCCCTTGGCAGTCTGAGGAAGCCTGTGGGTCCCTTTCCCGAACAATGGTTTCTAAATGCATAAATTATTATACACAGGATTTGAAAGGAAACCAATTTATTAAAATATAATTATTAAAATAAAAAATTCGTGATGTGGCACTACGTGGGCTTTTTTGTTAATGCATCAAATAGCAGGATTTGATGGCGGGTCTAATAACCGGCATGATTTCAAGGCAGTGATAAGCATTAAGGATATTCTGAGAAATCCGTAGCAACTGTAATGCGACATGAAAACATCTGTGACTTCTGTTGGTGACAAAGTCACGGGTGTTGCTAATACTACATTCACGACGGACAGAAATGCCGTGTTTCAGCTAGAAGGGAGTCAATTTTCCTGTCTGGGTTTAGGAGCCCTTTTCGAAGGATGTGCTTAGGGCCGGCAATGGGGACCAGAGAGAAGCAGCAGTGGGGACAAAGGGTGGGGTGGTAGTGGGAGGGTGAACTGTGGACGGCCTGATATCAAATTGTAGGGGGTCTGGGTTCTGGGTGTGAGTCCTTCATCTGGTTGTGACACAGTTTTTTTAGCAAAAGGCAGGCAGTGTATGCACTTAACAATTTTGCCACAACTCAGTGCCAGTGTGGGGCTAACCACAGCTCATAGTAACCAGTGCCCGTGGTGGGCCATCGCCGTGCTACACAGGTCTCGTTTGCAGTCTCAGCTAATACAACGGCTCTGCATGGCCGCCACCACCCTATCCTCATCTTTTATTTATTTATTTTCTTTAAAGTAGGCTTCACGCCCAGGGCGGAACCTACTAACATGAGGCTTGAACTCATGACCCCGAGATCAAGCCCTCAGCTAAGATCAAGAGGACGCTTAACGGACTGAGCCACTCAGGCGCCCCTATGATCCTCATCTTTTGGATGAGGAGGTCGAGACTCAGAGGGATCATGTCACTTGTCGAAGGCCACACAGCTGGGGGGAGGGCGAAGCTGGCGTCTACCCTAGGTAGGGCTAATTCCAAAGCCCATGCTTTTTACTTTGTGGTAATGTTTAAAATGGTCATTGTATAATTTACCAGGCTTTAAAAGGCATCTTATTAATTTGTTTCTTGAAAAAATTATTTTTGAAGTTGAATAGTTTCCCATTCTCTGATTCATTAATGGTTTTGCCTCCTGGATGAGTGACCTCTTCAGGTCCTTGGCATTGGTGCATGTCCTCCGGCAAATCTGTGAGGATTTGATGTTTTTCTTATCGGCCTGTACTGAGTCTTTATATAATATAGGTATTCACTGATTTCTGAACAGTGAACATGATTTTGGCGTCTTTGTTTAGAAATTCCTCCTCACTTGCCAGACATATAAAAATAATTCGGGGACTAATGCTGAGTCACTGGCTTCTTTTGTACTAATATTTATTAGCAGTAGGAGTCATTACAAAAGAAACAAATGTCCATGCCATTGAATGGCAAAGAAGCCCTCCTTCGGAACAGTTACACTCAAACTTGGTTCATCAGCCGACTCTGTGTGGGCCTTGCTCAGAACAAAGGCTCGGGGCTGCCTGATTCCTCAGGATACGGAAGCCTGGGCCTCTGCATCTTCCTCTGCTCACGCTAAAGGAACACCTGTTTGTAGAGCTGTTTTGAGGGACCGCTGCTTCGTACCATTTGTCTGAACAACACAGGAAGTCCCAGGTGCAGAGACACAGCCTTCGAACAAAGTGAACAGACTTCTGAGCAAGCTTTCAAGTTTCCAATTCTGGCTCTGCCCCTTATATAAGCGGAATGTCCTTGGACAATTAACTTTACCTTCCTGAGCCTCAGTTTTCTCACCTGTGAAATGGATATCATAGTTTCTAACTCGCAGGATTGTAGTACAGATTAATGAGATCACGTATGTAGTGCATTAAATGTAGTGTCTGGTCCAGGATAAGAGCTGACTAAGTAAATGTTAGTTGCCATTAGTACTACTACTACTGTTGCTGCTGCTATAACTACTGCAATTGTCCTTCGATAGGATAAATATTCAAGTAAAGCCTTGCTCAAAGGAGCCAGAGACTTGGTGCTTGTAATGACCACATTCTTTAACAGGGAAAGTTGCCAAGTAGTTACCAAATACTCATAACACGAGGGGCCTGGGCCTAATTTTGGAGCAGGGTGAGGTGACAGAATTGGCCAGGTGCCTGGGATTCATATTAGATTTTCCCAGAGCGGCGTGGTGAACGCTGGAGAGGCCAGGCTGGCAAGGCATTAAAACTCGGTCCTGTCTGATGGGGGAGGGGTGGCGCAAGAGTCTCTTGGAAGCGGCAAGGGCACTGCAGAGGGCAGCGACGCGGCCGAGTAGAGGGAGCGCAGGTTTGAATCCCAGATCTGTGACTTAATAGCAGTGTGATCTCAGAATGCCCCTTAATCTCTTTCATAGGTTGTTAAAAAAAAAAAAAGACATTTTTGTAAGACATGAATAAGGGGCCAGAGGCATCCTGGATATTTGGTCACTATGGCTTTGATTAATATGGTGGCAGCACCTTGGATCCATGGGGAGTCCGTTAGGGTTGAGAGGAGACCTCTGCCAATGGCTGGGAGAGCCAGGGCAGGATGCGGCTAGACGGAGGGGAGGGGCAATCGGGAGGGTGTTTGGGCCTTCAGCAAGGCCTGGGGGTAAGGGCACGTTCTAGTCCCAGCCAGGGTGAGGTGTACTGGCTCCCCCCAGGCCTATCGGATGTTGCATCTGAAGCCCCATCTAATGCCAACATGACAAACACTATTCACTGTCAATGCGATTTGGGACCAAAAATCTAAAGGAAGCAACTCAAATTGTATAAACAAATAATCATTTAGCAAAGTGTCCAGAGACAAGACCTATTTACCCCAATCAATGCTCTCCTTCATTCTAGCCAAAGTCCGCCAGAAACTGTAATGAAAAAAGAGATGCCATTCCCAGAAGCGATGGAAAAATACTTAGGAATAAACTTAATGAGAAATGCGTGTGACCTATATAAAGACAACTACAAAATTTTATTGGCGAAATAAAAGAAGACCAGAATAAATGGAGGCGCGTACTATGTTTCTGCATGGGAAGACCGAATATTGTAAAAATGTCAAACCACCTCATGTTAATTCGCAGATTTAATGCAATACCAAACAATCAGGCAAAAAGAACTTGATAAAACGATTCTAAAATTCATCTAAAAAAAAAAAAAAAGAAAAACAAAGCATTGGTCAGAATATCAAGGAATATTTGGAAACGGGAAGCGTTGATATATAGCCTGACTGAATACTAAAACATGGAAAGTAGTAATAATTAGAACAGTGAGAATATTGATGGAGGAAAAAGAAATAGATTTTAATGGATTTGAATGGAATGCCTCAAAATAGATGAGACCATGTGTAAAAATTAAATATGATAAGGAAACCACCCCCAAAACAATGAGTGGGTGATGAATTATTTAGCAAATGCTGTTGAAAAAACTGAGTAGCAACTTGAAAAAATAATTTGTAATTTAGATACACCTTATACTTCATATCAAACCGATTCCAGATGCATAAAAAATTAAATTCAGAAAAGGACCAAGTACTGAACAGCAGAGAATGGATGTATTTATTAGATCTCTGACACCCTGATTTTAAAGAGACAATATAATAAATTACATAAAATGTACAATACGCATAAAAATAATTTCATATAGACATGATGACTGAGTAAAATGACTGTGTGGGGGCAAAAACCTTGAGAGAAGAACGTGTTTAGGGAGATATTTTTCCTTTTTGTTTTAATAATATTTTTTCAGCAAATAAAAATTAAGAGTAAAATGCCCGCACATTGTTTTTAGATGATTAAACATTACAAAAACTTAAGTATATAATCCCATTATCTATTATTATTTCTCTGTTTTTAATAGAGTTAGAAAACCTTACTATAATATAATCTAAATATAATCTCTTTGGAGGAGCGGCTGATAAATGTTCTCTCGCTAACTCTTTCAGTCCTATGAATTCTCATTTTACCTAGCTTTTCCTCAGGCTGGAGTCAAATGATTTTTCAATTTACCCTAAATTAGAAAAAATTTGTATTGGGGTGAAACTTCCAGAAAAGTGCACAATTTTAAGTGTACGGCCAGCTCAATGAACACTCCTGTTATCACCCATAAATATGTCGAACATCTCCAGCAACCAGAAGCTTCCTCCGGCCAGTCGCCCACCTCTTTCCTGGTTTCCGCCCAAATTAGGTTTGTCTTGCCTGTTCTTGAACTTTGCATGTATGGAGTCTCAGGCCTGCGTTCTTTTCTGTCTGGCTTCTACGACATTACATTATGTTTGTGAGCCCGATCCATATTGCGGTGTGGATTGGTAGTTCATTTTTCGTGGTCACGTACTATTCTAGGGTATGAATATACCACATTTGATCCATTTTACTTATCCCAGGGCATGGGGCAATGGAGAGAGGTTTGTATTATGCTCTTATACCCTCAAACCCACAATGACTTTCCACTCCTCCCGGACAAAGGAAGAGGGAGAGAGGGCCAGCAGGAAAACTTGGGACTTCTTACCTCTGCCCTTTCCTTTATCTTGGGAGGCCTCTTGTCGTATGACATTTAACGGTCTTCAGAATCCAGGCCTTACTGGACATCTGGCACCCACCAGGCCAAAAGTCAGAAGTCCATAATGCCCACATTCTTCTTCCTTGGCCCTGAGGCTTGGTTTTGGAGGGACTGTAACTTCCGGAGTCTGAGGGCACATTTGATTAATCGAAGAGGAAAGGGACACCACGATGCAGGCGGGTGTTGGGTAAAGCCCTCCTCCCTTGCGGTAAAGACGGAGGGAATGGCGGCAGATGTGAGCCTTTCCAACCCTCTCAGGGTTTACGAATGTCATGACCCGGCAAGCGCGGCTGGGTAATTACAAGTGTCACAAACAAAGTCTGTGCAGTGAGGTAGATCCCTGGGGAGGGATGCTTTGAGCTGAGACCTGGAGGAGAGGTGGGAGCCAGCCAGGTGAAGGAGCAGCTGGGCAAGAGGGGATGGAGGGAAGAAGAAAGTTCCAGGCAAGGGCCTGGAGTTACTGCTTGGCAGGCTCCGGGCGCTGGAAGAAGGGAGAGCAGCGGGGGATGGGGCAGGGAGACCTTGGGAACAGCCAGATCCTGCGGGACGGAGGAAGGATGTTGTCGGATACACACTTCGGAGAGGCTGTTCCAGTCGGGGCTGAGTGGATTGGACTAGTCAAGGCTAAGTGCAGGGAGACAGGTTTTCTCACCTGTAAAATGGGATAATATGCCAGTCTCACAGAGGCGGAAGGCGAGAGCACAGGCGGACACACTGTATAGTTTCCAGGGGTCAGTCGGTCATTCCACCCAAGGGCGTTAAAGAGCGGGGGCCGGGCTGGAGGCGGGGCCCGCGGTGGCCCCGGATGTGCGCAGCCGCAGTTCAGTTCGGCTTTCTCCACGCGCCGCCTCTGAATCTGGGGGAGGAAAGGCCGTTTCCTGCTCTTTCCTGCTCCGCGCGGTCTTCTCGCGGATTGGCTGGGCCGGGTGACCCGCACGAGGCGCGATGCTACTGCCCCAGTGGCCTCGTTGGTCATTTTGAGACCGACCGGCTGGCGAGGTAAATATCCGTGTGCAAATCCTCGGCGAAGGGTAGCTGCGGGAAATGGCTGGGAAGGAGGTAGGGGCGATGGCGAGGCCTCGAATCCGTTTTTCCTGGCACCGGGCAGCCCCGTATCCGGCCGGGTGACAAGACTAGGATCCACCTCAGGCACATCCCGAAACCCCCCCTCTGCCGTCTCTGCGACCCGACCCGGGCCTGGACCGTGCAGCTGCGTCTGCCTTTGGAGACGCCGTTTTCCACTCCGCAGCCAGAGAGAACCTCCCAGAGCCAACCAGAGCCCATCACTGCTTTCTTGGGGCTCCTCGACGCTCCCCATTGAGATCAGAATAAAATCCTAGCTCCCACGGTACCCCAGACTGATGGGGCGCCTCCTCCCTGCTGACACACCTTCTCCTCTCCTGCTCTGGGGCCTCGCTTGTTGGTTCCCCTGACTCCGCTTCCTTTCCTGTCTCAGGGCCTTTGCGCCTCCTGTTCACGCCCCTGAAAAGTTCTGTCCCCGTATCTTGATGTGGCTGGCTCTCCGTGTCCTTCAGCTAAAATACATTTGTACCTCTAACAAAGACCTACCCCGACCGACCAATCCAAGGTAACTTTGCTTCCCCAGGTTTATTTTCTTGATAGCACTTGGTCACCCTCTGAAATGTTCTTATCCGTTTATTTTCTTGCTTCCTGGGGGTCAGAGTCCAGTGTGAGCTTCATGAGCAGGGGACTTAATTTCCTCAGCAGCAGGATAAAGTTTAGCACGTAGTATGTGTTCAGTGTATAACATGTAAGGAATGAGGGAATCGGTGGTAAAGGAGAGGCTGGTGGCGGGAGTGGCCGAGGTGGAGGAGGGGGGTGGAGGAGGGAGGCGGAGGAGGGAGGTGGAGGAGGGAGGCGGAGGAGGGAGGGAGAGGAGACGATGGAGGTGGTGATGATGCAGAGAAGTAGGGAGTCTTGGGGAGATGACCCTGGTCACTCAGATGTCCCTGTCTGTGGCTAAATGGTGCCCTTTGCATCTCAAGAGCTGCGTATTCTGAGAAGAGATTTGGGATGTGCTGCTTTCTAGGCTACCTCCGAGCGTCTCCCAGCCGACAGAACACCCCAGGGCCCCAGCCACGAAGCCCAGCCTTCCTCCCTGTTTAATATTCAGCTTAAACTTTACATACCCTGTTTAAACACTTCAGCACCTTCTCCTCGATTCTGCTCCTCACCAAAAATAAAAATATTTTGGAACTGCAAATAAAAGCAAATATTTGACACCACTTGGCATTTTTCAGTGCATTAATTAGCAATCTGCTGGATAAATATTGCTGTGTAAATCAACAATCACTTCCTAATAATTAAAAGCTAAGTCACATGTTATCGGAAAACCCTCCGGTGCATCCTCCGGGTCTGGGAAATGCTGTCCCTTGCAGTTCTGGCGGAAACACGAGTAGCTAGGAGAGGGTGCTGTTGGTCCTGGGCTGGCCACCCCCCGGAGTTCCAGCTTTAGTTTGGGAGGGAGGGAAGCTGGAGGTGCTGGCAGTGGCTGGAGGGTGATGGGTACCCGTGTGTCTCCCAAGGGTCTGGGCGTTTGAGTGTGCCACACATGGTTGGGACCGATGTGAGAAACAGACTTGGTGGTTTGGGATGGGAGTCAGTCTCGAGTAGTGGTTACACGCGTGGACTTGGGAATCGGAGGTATATGGGAGAGCCCCAGATCAGCCGCTTGCTGGCTGCGTGACGCTGGACAAGGCACGATTCCTCTCTGAGTCTTAGGTCCTTCTGTTTGTAAAATGGGTGCAATAAAAGTCCTGCCTCACAGGATTGTTCTGAGGATGAATGGACAGAAGGCATGTGCTTAGCCCATCATGTGTACTCAGCAAATATTCGTGGTTAGTGGTGGTGGTGGTGGTGGTGGTGGTTTTCTCTGTGTGGCTTGCTCTGGGTCTTCTCTCTGCCCCTATATCTCTTATCTTCTCCTCTTTCCCGTTGCTGCCCACATGGCCTTGTAGCAAATCTTTGCCTCTGACTCCTTTGTTCAGCTCTCTTTAGAGTACCTTCCTGGTCTGTGAAGCAAAATCCTAATGATGGTGTGTGAATCCTCCCCAGTCCCTGGCTTGGCTGGGATGGGAAGGAAGTAGGGCAGGGATGGCCCAGCTGCTTGGGTGTTATAGGGCCAGGGCTGCAAGAGGCGTCCCTCTCCTCTAAGCTGTGTGGTCTCGAACTGGAGGAGCCTGGGGCACGGGAAGATAAGAAGCCAAGTCCGGCGGCTCAGGAAGATTGGGCTGAGCCGGCTGAAAGGGGCATGAACTGTCAGGCTTGTGGAACAAGACAGAGAACCAAGACTTTTTCTGTAACCGCTGCCTCCCCTCTCCCCATGCCCTCTGAAATTACTACAGGGTGTAAAATAGGGGAGCAGAGAGGACACATACTACCAGGAACACAGGGGAAGGTGACACCGATACACTAGAAACTGGAAGAATTTCTACCAACACTGGAGGGACTTGTCTGGGGAAAGGGCTGGCCATTTGTGGGATTCCCTGTGTGAGAAGGAAGAGCCATCCTGGAGGTCATTAGAACTTCCAGCGATTGTAATCCACCGTGTGCCAGGTCCTGGGCCAAGGGAGTCACACGCATCATCTCGGTGAACCCCCGTCACTGCTGAGGGGTGCTGTTATTGACCCCATTTTGCACAAGAGGTAGGGTCGCAGCACCCCAGCCAACTCGTTGCAAGCTTCAAAGGCAAGGTTCCCTGGCAGAGCATGGATGTTCCCATGACATGTGTGCCGTGGTATCTCACCTTACCACTCCCCTCAGACAACGAAACCCAGAAAATACCACTGAACCTTCAGCAAACCCAAATGTTGCCTCATCTGGGCCTGGAAGATTAGCATGGTGTTCTCATCTCACCTCCACAGGGGGACAAAGGCAAGGATGCGCGGACAGGGGAAGGCCACTGGGCCTGCGAAAAGACTCAGAAGTTCACAGTAAAGAAATGGATGCAAATGTTCTCCTTTGAGACAAACTTCCTTCCTGAATCAGCAGAAATCTTTAGAAAATCTCCAGTTTGTATGCCCAGTGAGATTCATGGGGACACTGTATATCTGAAAAAAGTAAACTCTGATACTGGAAAAGATTGTTTTCAGCTAAAAGGCACAATTACTGCATTAAAAAATGCAATGAAGACAGGAAATAGATTGAATACCGTATTAAAACAGAATCCATGGTTTGAAAATGGATTTCAAATTTTTTGCCTTTAATTCAGAAGAAAGGAATGAGGGGATGCGTTTGCTTAATGGAGAGATAACATTGAAGAAAGACTCAATAAATAGAATAAAGCAAACAATAGTCAAAGAAACAATAAAGTAAATCTGCCCTTTGAACAGTTGGTGAAACTACTGAAATGAGACCTCTATTCAGGTGAAATATTTGAATTTCAAGGGTTAAAGGGAAATCCTGTAAGCATCCAGGCAGAAAACAAATATTGCCAATCGTAGTAGTTATTGACTAGATTTGGCTATGTGTATAGAAGGCCAAGACAACAATGGCTACAACAATAATATAAAAATATTTCTGTTTCTTGTAATAGTACAAAAGTATGTGATTCAAGGTTTGCATGGGGACTGCTCCCTGAGGTCTCCCAGAGTTCTGAGTATTATGAGAGAGAAGAGAATGTTTATTGGAGAGGTTTTACCCCAATACTAACACTTATGGGATGCAGCTATTCATGTACTAACAGGATGATTCACAGCCTTAACTGCTTTTATTGAGCAAGAATAAAAATAAATGAGCCGAGCACCCAACACAAGAATATTACATGAATAAATTTGAAAATCAAAACTGAGTATTTTCTAGGAAAATATAAAGTAAAGCAAAACATAAAATACAAGTAACACCCAAGGTAGAAATTTAAAATATAGTTAAAATCACTTGGCCCAATGGATTTTGTAAGATGTTTTGTTTGTTTGTTTGTTTGTTTTCTCAGAATCAACCAGAAATACTTTCTGGGCCATTTGATTTATATCAGAGTATTAAAGGGAAGGAAAGCTTCCTAACTCATGTTATGGATTTGTGACTTCCTTGAATATTCTGGATACTAATCAGTGTACAGTTTCCATAGAATGTCTGTTGGGATTTTGATTGAATTATAGTGAATCTATATATCAATTTAGAAGACTCTATGATACTGAGCCTCCCCATGTATGAAATGGTAACATTTATTCATGAAGGGCTTTTTTGAGTCTTTCAATAATCTTTCAAACTTTCTCTATAAAATTCTAGCACATCTCTTAATAGATTTATTTTTAGGTACCTTGTACGTTTTGTTGCACTAGTGGTTATTTTAAGATAAAAAATTTGATGGCCGACAAGCATATGAAAAAGATGCTCCACATCACTGATCATTAGAGACATGCAAACCAAAACCATAGTGGGACACCACCTCACTCCCGTTTAGAAGAATACTGTCAACAAACCCCCGAAACAGAACATAACAAGTATTGGCAAGGATTGGAGGAATTGGAACCCCACGCCCTGTTGGCAACCATGTAAGGTGGTGTAGCCATTATGGAAAACAGTGTGGCAAGTCTTCAGAAAGTTGAATTACCATTTGAATACAGCAGTCCCACTTCTGGGTACATACCCAAAAGAATTGAACATAGGGTCTCAAAGAGGTTTTTGCATACCCATGCTTGTAGCAGCATTATTGACAATAGCCAAGAGGTAGAAGCGACCCAAATGTCCATTGACAGATGAGCGATAAACAAAACGTGGCAAATGCATATATATTTGACCTTAAGAAGGAAGGAGAGTCTGACAACATGGATGAACCTTGAGGACACTATGCTAGGTGTAATAAGCCAGTCACAAAAAATGGCAAATACCGTCTGATTTCACTTATATGAGATAGCTAGAGTAGTCAGATTCAGAGAGACAGGAAGTGGAATGGTGTTTGCCAATGGCCTGAAGGAAAAGGGGTAAAGTAGGAGTTGTTGCTTAATGGGTGTAGAATTTCAGTTTTGCAAGATGAAATGTTCTGGAGGTCTGTTGCACAACTGTATGAATCTGCTTAATGTATTCAGCTGTAAAAAGGGTTAAGATGGTTAATTTTATATGTTCTTTACCATGGTCAAACATTTTGAACTATTAAAAAATTTGAATTGTTAACAGAGCATGGAATTGAAATATGGTTAAGACCACTTTAGTATATTGGTCTTGTATTAAGCAACTTTGCTCACCCTTTCTATATACTCCAATTATTTGTGTATAGATTCTCTTGGACAGACTGGACAATCATATCACCAGCAGTTACATTTTGTTTCTTTCTTTCAGTTTCTTATTGTTTTCTTGTCTGATTGTGTGATCCTTAACTTCCAATATACTGTTAAATAAATTGTAATAAAGGGTATCTTTGTCTTCTTCCTGATTTTGAAGGGAATGGCTTTAACATTTCACCATTAAGTAGCATGTTTGCTGTAGGGTTTTGGTAGTTTCTCTGTCTTCTGTATTCTTTCCTTGCTAAGAGTATTTCCCACCGCCCCATGAAGGGGTACTGAACTTTATCAAATAAATTTTTTCTATATATATTGAAATAGTTTTATGGCTTTTCTCTGTTAGTGTATTAATGTAGTGAATTACATAGATTCCCTCATAATAAATCCAACTTTGTCTTTTTTTGTATACTGTGGATTTTGTCTAACAATATTTCATTCAGGATTTGTGCTTCTGTGTTTATGAGATATAGTCCTATTTTCCTTTATCATACTGTCATTGTCTGTTGTTTTTGAATTAAGATATTACCAGCCTCCTAGAAAGAGTTGGGAAACAGTAACTCTTCTGGTTTTTGAGATAGTTTAAGACTAATGTGATGGTTAATTTTATGTGTCAGCCTGACTGGTCCATGGGGTACCCAGATATTTGGCCAGACATATTTCCTCTCTCCCTCAACCCCCCTCCCTTCCTCCCCCCCATGTATATATACACACACATACATATATACATATATATATATATATACACACACATACACATATGTATAGACATACATATATGTGTGTGTGTGTGTAATTTATTCAGCTGGCTCTGTTTTCCTGGTGAGTCTTGACTAACACAGTTGACCTTTGAACAAACAACATGAGTTTGAACTGCATAGGTCCACTTATACATAGATTTTGTTTTTAAATACATATAGTACTATAAATATGTTTTCTCTTCCTTATGATTTTATTATCATTTTCTCCTTTCTGGCTTACTTTATTGTAAGTATACAGTATAGAATATATATATAGCACAAAATACATGTTAATCAGCTGTTTATATTATGGGTGAGGCTTCTTGTGAACAGTAGGCTAGTAGCAGTTAAGTTTTGGTGGGGGAGGTCAGAAGCTATGTGGATTTTCCACAGAATGAAGGGTTGATGACCCAACTCTTGATTATTCGTTCATTGAATGTTTGGTAGAAGTTGACTGTTAACCATCTGGGCCTAGTGGGGTTTTTTGGGTAGAGGTGTGGTTAGATTTTGTAGTAAAGATTAACTTCTTTAACAAATATGAGCCTCTTTAGAGTTCTAATTCTCCTTGAGACAGTTTTGGTAAGTTAGATTTTCTGTGAAATTGGCCATTTTGGACTAGGTTTTCAATTTTATTGGCATAAAGTTGTTCAAAACATCCTTTTGTGATTTTTAAAAAAACTGTTTTCTCTGTATTTTTTTCTTTGTTAATTACTAATCATATTAGTGTCGTCTCTTTTTCTTATTAGCTTTTGGTTTTGTTGATTTTATCATTATTTGGTTTTAAATTTAATTATTTTCAGTTTTTATCTTTATTATTTTATTTATTTTTCTTTCTTCGGGTTGCTCTATTATTCTTTTTGTAATTTTTTGATTTGGGTGCTTAGCTTACCAATTTTCATTCTCCTTGTCTAATATAAATCTAACCTCTGTCTTTCAAGTACTGCTTTAGCAGGACCCCACAAGCTTTGATATGTACTATTTGAGTCATCGGTAATTATTCTTTTTTGATCCATAAGTTATTTACAGCTGTGCTGTAACACAGAATGTCATTCTTTATCTTTTTATTCTAGTTTAATTGCATTGTGGTCAGAAAAGATGATTTGTATGCTAGCAAGACTTTGGAACTTGTGGAGAGTTGCTTCATGGTCTGGTATCTGTCATTTTTGCAAACTTATATGGCCAGAAAGAATAGGTTTTCTATAATTGTTTGTTCATTAAATTTGTCATGTGTGTTAATTAATTGTCTTATTCAAATGTTCTGTAGTCTTAAAAATTTTTTGTCTGCTTCATCTGTAAATTACTGTTTGAATCTGTTTAAAATTTTCCACTATAATACTGGATTTATCAGTTTAAAAAATAACCTATTACACTTTTCTTTATGTATTTTCTGAGAGTATGATGTTAGGTGTATATAATAATAATAATAACATTATTATATATTACAGGTGAGGTGTTCTTTTCATCATCCTATACCATTGATTTTCTTTCGACGTTATCATGATTTTTGCCTTAGAGTCTGTTGTACCCCCTGATATTAATATAGCCACCGCAGCTATTAGTTGGTATAATTTTTCTGTCCCTTTCTTTCAATTTTTTTTATCCACAAGTAACTAGATTTTGAGTTTTTAAAATTCAATCTGAAAAATCTGATTTTTAACTGAATGGATTTTAGTCCACTTATATTTATTATAAGCCACAAAAAGGTCCATATTTAGTTACTTAGTAACTATTTTGTATCTTTTTTAAGCCATACTTTTAATTTGCTTATTTTTCTAGCTTCTTTTGGATTGATTGAATTTATACTCCCTCCGCCTCCCACATTCTATTTTTAGTCTTATGGTGTTACTTTTAAATTTTTTTAAATAAACTTTTAATTTTAGAATAGTTTTAGAGTTACAGAAAATTGTAAAGATAGATAATGCCCCACAATCATTTCTTTTTATTGTTAATATGACTTGTTTGTTACAATTAATGAAGTAGTATCAACCCTAAAGTATATATTTTATTCATATTGCCTTGCATTTTACCTAAAGTATTTTTTTTTTTACAAATTGTAGCAGTTTTTATTGTGGACATTTTTATGAAGAAGAAATAAGATAACGGTACTCAACCAATAGAATTTATTGTGTTTTCCAGTAATTTAATAAGTATTTGTATTTCTTAATTTTTTATTGAGGTATGATTGACATATAACATTATATTAGCATTGGGCATACAGCATAATGATTTAATATTTGTATACATTGCAAAATGATTATCACAGTGAGCAGAGTTACCATCCATCCAAAAAATTTTGTTCTTGTGATGAGGATTTTTTTTTTGTTTATTTATTTTGTTTTAGTAATCTCTGCACCCAACGTGGAGCTCGAACTAATAACCCCAAGATCAAGAGTTGCATGCTCTTCTGACTAAGCCAGACAGGCACCCTTTCTTGTGCTGAAGACTTTTAAGATTTACTCTCTTAGCAACTTTCAAATATGCAATGTGGTGTTATTAACCATAGTCACCATGCTATACGTTATATCCCCATGACTTATTATATAACTGGAAATTTGTACCTTTGGACCCCCTTCACCCGTGTCACCCACCTGTACCCCTCATTCCTCTCTGGCAACAACCAGTCTGTTCTCTGCATCTATAAGCTTGATCTTTGGTTTGTTTTGTTTTTTAGATTTTATATGTAAGTGAGATCATACGGTATATTTTGTCTTTCTGCATCTGACTTACTTCACTTAGCATAATGCCCTCAGGGGTCATCCATGTTGTTGCTAATAGCAAAATTCCATTCTTCTTTATGGCTGAATAATATTCCGTTGTATACATACATGCCAAACATTTATCTGCTCTTCCATCAGTGGGCACTTAGGTTGTTTCCATGTCTCGGCTGTTGTAAATAATGCTGCAGTGACATAGGAGTGTATGTATCTTTTGGAGTTAGTGTTTTTGTTTTCTTCAGATTATACCCAAAGGTGGAATTGCTAGATTGTGCGGTAGTTTTATTTTTTATTTTCTGAGGAAACTCCGTACTGTTTTGCATAGTTTACATTCCCCTCAGCGGCGCACAAGGGTTCCCTTTTCCCCATATCCTCACCCACACTTGTTACTTCTTGTCTTTTTGATAGGAGCCTTTCTAACAAGTGTGGAATGATATCTCACTGTGGTTTTGATGTGCATTTCCCTGGTAATAAGTGACGTTCAACGTGCTTACATGTGTCAGTTGGCCATCTGAGTCTTCTTTGGAAAAATGAAAAATGTCTATTCAAATTCTCTGCTAAAGTTCTTTTTCTATTCTGGAATCTTATTCAGGTTACCACATTACATTTATGTGTCCTTAGGTTCCTCTTGGCTGTGACGGTGTCTCAGATTTTCCTTGCTTTTGATGACAGTTTTAAGGATTACTGCTCAGGGCTGCCTGGGTGGCTCAGTCAGTTAAACGTCCGACTTGGGCTCAAGTCGTGGTCTCGCAGTTCGTGAGTTTGAGCCCTGCGTTGGGCTCTGTGCTGACAGGTCAGAGCCTGGAGCCTGCTTCAGATTCTGTGTCTCCCTGTCTTTGTCCCTCCCCCGCTTGCTCGCATGTGCGTATGTGCTGTCTCTCCCCCCCCCTCAAAAATAAACATTAAAAAAATTTTTTTAAAGGATTACTGGTCAGTTATTTTATAGAATATCTCTTAACTGGGATGTGTCTGGCGAGTTCTTTTCCTCACTAGACTGGAGTTCTGGATTCTGGAGGGGAGAATCGCAGACACTGTGCCATTTTGGCATCTCATCGTGTCGACGATATCAACATGTCCTCTTCCTGTTGATGTGAACCTTGACCATCTGGCTGAGGGAGTGTTTGTCAGGTTTCTCCTCCGTAAAGTTACTCTTTTCCTCCCATCTCCACACTTCACTCTTTGAAAGAGGTTCCCTGTGTGAAGGGAGTCATTTTGTGCAGCCCACATTTAAGGAGTGGGTAGTTACTCTCTACCTTTCTGAGGGCGGAATATCTGCATAAATTATTTGGAATTCTCCTGCATGCGTCTGTTCTCTCCCATTTGTCTGTTAATTCAACCACTTACTTATGTAAGTATGGATTAATGGATATTTGTTTTATGCTTTGTGTATACTCCAAAACTCCTTTATTTTGTTGCGCATGTTGTTTCAACTTTGGCAGTTGGGAGTTTATTCGGTTAGTTTTATACATATATCCTTATCACTCTGTGTGTGTGCGTGTATGTGTGTGCGTGTGTGTGCGTGTGTTAGCACTTTTTTTTTTCACTTTCTGGCCCTACAAGGTACTCCAAGCCCATTTTATATATTTCCTCCCCTAGTCCTACAATTAGCCATCACTCCAAGGAGCCCTCACTCTTTTATTGGAGAACAGTATGCATTTGAAACTTACCTTTAACTTGTTAACGTTAATACTTGACTTAACAGATATTAAGGCTGATCAGTAATAATGACCCTCCTCTCGAAACCTTAAACATTTTGACTCTTAATATATACCCCTCTTGGATCTTGGATTACATGTGATGCTTGTCTGGTATTTTAGTCCTGCCTTATTTTTCCACCTCTCAAATTCGTTACTGTTGTTGGTCTGTACAACCCAAATCTTGTTTAGAACTCAGACCTGAAGCTTTGTCTCCTGTCCCCTCGTGAGCATCGACTTTCTCTCTCGCTTTCTCCAGTCAACTGCCATGACGGCTCACATGCTTTCCCTTCTCGTGTTTTCGTTCCTGCTTATGTCTTGCTCCTGGAAATTGCCTCTATGTCTCTGCAAGTTCAAGTATTTGTTGTATTGAGCATTTCTAGGTATTTGTCGTGGGGAGATTTTTGGGCTGTCTAGTCCACAGTATTTCCAGAACCAGACACTCTTTCAACTCATTTACGAAGCTAAATAAACCTGACAAAAGATAGCACAGAGAAGAAGGCTGCAGGCAAATCTCATTTACAAATATAGATGCAAACATCTTAAATAAAATATTAGCAAATTGAATCCAGCAATATATTAAATGACTATCCCACAATGGCCAGGTGGGGTATATTATTGGGAAGCAAGGACAGTTCTATTTTAGGAACTCTATTAATATAATTCATCATATTAATAGGCCAAAAGGGAAAACCAGGGATGATAAAAAGGCATTTGATAACATTCAGCATCCATTTTATAGAAAAACCTCTCTTAGCAAAATAAAAATAGAAGGATTCTTCTTTAGCATAATAAGGAAGGCACACAGAAACATCCCATCCTTGAGGGGGATAGCAGCGCAGCCTGGGGACTTTCCGAAGCCAGAGGGTCCCCTCCAGTTGCTCAGAGTTGAGAGTTAAATCTCCATCCCCCACTTCTCTGACTCATTTGAGACCAAACATTCCAGTCACCCTGAAAAACCCTAGATGTTTTGCTTTGTGAGCACACACTTGGACCCAGATCAGCTAGAACGACTCTGTCATGTTGGATAAGCTGCTGCTGCTTGCTCAGCTTCTCTGAGCCTCAGTTTTCTCGTTTGTGGAATGGGGCCTTGCGTCTCTATTATACGCGGCAGTGAACTCGAAGTTCCTGGAGTACAGTAAAGGCTCAAAGAATATCACTTGGCACCTCCCTCCTTTCCCAGCTCTCCTTCTGCTCTTTCTCCTCGTCTTCCCGTCTTGGCGTCTCCTCTCTGTTTCCTGCCTCCAGGCCTGGCCTTCTCCGTGACCTTACCCCAACTAAGCCCACTGGGTAGGGCATGTGGGGAGACCCTACACTCAGCACCCAAGGACAGGAAGGTGGCTGTACGGGGCTGATTGGGGGCTGGCTGGGTACCTTCCCCAGTCCTTCCTGCCCCACATCCTGCCCCGGGGAACAGGTCAGTGACATGGAACTCTAGGGGAGCTCTGAAGGTTAAGAGGTCCAGCTGGACAACTGGTCCCGTCGTGGGAGGTTTTTGCCCTCTGGCCTGATGAGGGGGGCTCCAGAGTGAGCAGACCCCAGTTTGGAGAAACCGGGGAGCCAGCTTCCTGCTAATTACTTCTTCTTTCTGGGTTCCTCCCTTGAGGCCAGAGTCTTGGGTCACTGCCCCACAGCTTCTCAGAGGAAGACCAAAGCCAGACCTTGGCCTCCAGGCTACCACATCAGGTCCCTGCTGCCTGTGCCCTGCCTTTCTTCCACTGGCCCCCGAAGCTCCACCATTCTGCTCTCTTTACCACCCCACATTTTCCTTCTGCCTCCTTCACCTCCTCATCTCTACTCACAGTGTGCCCCCTTCTGTTTTCTTACCCAGTAAGCCTTGGCCCATGAGAGTTAGCATTTAGCCTTTTCTCTGCTAGAACATCACAATAATCTCCTCTTTCAGTCAGTACTAACCATGCCTTTTACTCTCTGTATCCTGATGCTTTGATATCTTGAAGCCTAGTTGGTACTGGAGGGACTGACCCTTTCAGCTTCAGGTAATTCCTAAAGATAGTGGACATCTCTCCTGGGCACCACACAAATACAGACCACACAATCCAGAGCCCACATCCCTAACCTCCTCCTTTATGGGGCTCTGACACTCGGGGGCCACTATCCACTTGCGCTAATCACCCCGGGACAGGTACCAGATGACTAGGGATGTGTGCTATGCCCCAGAGTCTGCTGAATTTATTCATACTAGCCAATCCTAAGTGTGTTTACCTTGCCTCGCCTGTTTCTTCTCATGGAAACCACAATAAAGACTCCAGTCCACATTTCCCTTACTTCCTCTACCTCCCAACTTACCCGGGTGCTTTTCCTGAGTGGCCCCTCGTGGTGTGGCACGCCTCCGCCTCTTGGGATCTCTGAGTATAACAAACTGTTTTCAATGGCAGTCAACTCCTGATATTTTGGCCTCACTTACCTAAATAATAATCAAACCTACATTTCAAAACAGGATTGGTTCGGTTGTACCAAGGTAGCAAATGCACCTCCAAATCTTGGTGGCTTAATTTATGGAGCTTGTAGTTGGTCTAGGTGACTCCCCATGGCAGCATCCTCCATGCAGTGACTTAGTGATCCAGGGTGCGGGAGGCTTTCCCCTCCTTAGCTGCACATTTGGGGATATATGTCCACAGTCACTGTGCAGAGTGAGAAAATGCTCGAGGATTTAAAACCAGCGCTTAAAGGCTTCAGCCCAGAAGTGGCACATACCATGTATGCTCACAGCCCATTGGGTAGAACAGTGATGTAGACCAGCCTAACCGCCAGGAGTAACCCTCCAGTGTGTGAGGGGGGAAGAGGGGGTGACTGTGTGTGGGAGGCGTCTACCACATCCTCTCTCCGTGTGTGGGATGTTTCTTTAATTCACCCCAAAACTGCACAGATTGGGGCGAGTCATGTTATCTGCCAAGATTAGGATTTGTGGGGGGGGGACTGACTGGAACAGGAAATTTGGGCTTATTGAGGGAGCCCTTATATTATAATCTCCCCCAGACAAAGCCACCCAGCTTGAGTTTGCTATCATCTAGAACTTAAAAAAAAATTTTTAATTTTAAAAAGGAGGGCGAGGGAGAGAAACAAACAACTTCAATCCCAACCGGGCAGAGACACAAATAGCGACTTTTAATTATATAATCTGCTTTTGATGAATTTATTTCTGACAGTTTTATAGGTTGACGAGAGAGTGCATTTTAGATGCAAAAAAACCCCCATTATTCATTCTGGGCTCTTTGAGCATAAAAATTGTCAAATGATTTTAATACAGTTTTAAGTTTTATGTTTATTGTCAAGGGAAAAAAAAGTCCACAGCAATTACCGAGTCACATGCCCCTTAAATCTTTATGTTTCTGACAGCAAGAACAATAAAATATGTTTTTGCCCAAACCTTTTACCACTCAGATTGACGTGGCTTCAGCGACAGCTGCTTTTCTTCCATCTGAGGACCGTTTATGAGAAAGCTAACTTAGAACCACTTCCTCAGTGGGGGGCAGGGAGGGAAGCCTCTCAGCTGTTCCGCAGAACAGATGTTCCTCTGCGGAAAGGTCCAGACCCCAAGACCTGGGCCCAGAGAAGGAAATGGGGTGACCGCAGATCAGGAGAGTCTGTGCCCTCGAGCCCCCTCTATGGCACCCTGCTGGTTTCCAGAGGCCCTGGCTAGCCACGTCTTGGCTGGTGTTGACCACCAGCCATAGGTAATCCTCCGGTCAGAGAACCATTGAGAAGGTATCTTGCCAGTCCTATGATCTGCTAAGGAGTAAACTTGTCTTGGTTTGGGTTCCTCCACAAGTAGAACCTGAGAAGGATTTCAGAACAAGTTGTCTGTCTAGGAAGCGGTCTCAGGAAGCACCAATAAGAGAGTAGGGAAGGGAAAGGGAATGCAGCCGAAAGCTGACAAAGGGTGAGTTGTCAAAAGGTTACCACCATGGGCAGCTAGAGAGTTCTGCCGGGGAGCCTCAGGCACTTCACAGAATGTGCCTCAGAGTTGCCCCAACCAAAAGACGGGACAGCTTGGATATGTGTGCATCGAAGGCTCCTTCGTCATTGGTCCAGAACTGCTTCCTCCAGGGGCAAGAACCCTCTAGATTCTCTCGCTTGCCCTGTGTTTGGGCCAGGTGTGCTTACACAGGCAGGAGAGCCCCTGGGTAGAAATTTCAGGTGCAGTGAGCAACCTTCAGCACCTAATGGTGAGTGCTTTGGGCACATGGGCAAGGCACTGACATACCTACCACACGAGCCAACTTAAACCCACCGAAAAGCTAGTCTGCCATTTTATGTACTGGAGCCAGTCAGGTACTGCATCGAAAGAACAACCCATCAAGCAGGTAACCCAGGTGTGGTCATCCCTTCGTTCTCCAGCACCCGCTTCTCTTCTTTGTGCCACATGCCAGCCTGATTGCAGAATTCAGCTCCATGAGGGCCCCAGAACAACAGCATTCGTGAATTATGTTACCGAGTAGTTCTAGGCACTGTGGGAGAGGATGATGCACCACCCACTCTGCGGTAAGCCGCAGACCCCTCCTGGGTTATTCCTTTCCTGGGGGTTATTTGCTTTCCCTGTCCCTCTCCTGGTGGTGAGCCTGCTGAGATTCTCTCCCTCAGCCCCACCCCATCACAGACTTCTGGTTTCTGTGGCCCCTTGGGTATAGATGATTCAGCTCTGCCCCGGTTTCTCTCTCCAACCTTGTTACTCCTTCCCTCACCATGTGCTCCGAGAAGCCAAGGGCCCTGTGGTTCATAGGGCCCAGCCTCTTTAAAAGGCAAGTGAGCAAGACCATGCCCTTTGGGGTGTCACCCCTACTCCAAATGGCTCATCAAAGTGGTTCTGCTCAGTGCAGAGCATTCCAGGGAGATGGAATTATTTCCATCTAGTGGTGTAGACAAGCTTCTGAGATGCACTTCAGAAGATGGCTGAGTCTCAGAGGCCATGCTGGTGTGATATGGGCGGAGGAACACTAAGCCAAGAGGTGCTCTGCCCAGCACTTGGCCCAAGGCAAGTCAGAAGGGCCCAGTCTCTCAGGAGGGGTATTTAAATCTTCCAGGTTGAAGTCTGTGGCAGATCTGAGGTCTGTCTGCTAAGAGTGTCTCTATATAGACACAGGCCTGAGTCTATAGGCTCCAGAGGCCTGCAGTCTGGATGGAGTCAAGGCTGAAGCTAGTCTATTGTAGTGTCCTGTCCTGTGGTGAACTTGACTGGGCAAGCCTGTCAGGTGGGAGCAGTCCACAGGAAGAGGAAAACATGGAAGATGCAGGGAGAACCCCAGCCACCCCAGAAGCCCTCCCTGGGGGTCTGGGGAGGAGCCTCTTACAGAGTCATGTGTAGGTAGGTCTGAGAAGGCAGTGGCCCCGCCATGAGCAGGATAGAGCATCTCTGGGTCTCGGCACGTGCCATTTCCTCTGCCTGGAAAACTCTAATGCTAATGCAACCTCCTCATCTAAGTCTTCTACTCATCCTTCAGGACTCAGTATAAAAGTCACTTCTTTGGGGGAGGGAGGGAAGAGTCACTTCTTCAGGGAAGCTTTCCTGGACTTCTCCGTCTTGTTCCAGCCACAGTGCCATTCACTTCCATAGCCCCCTGTGCTGCTTAGTAGCACTTACTACAATTTTAGTAAGAATTAGTGTATGTCTTTGCTGTGAGTTTATGTTTCTCTTTCCCTCTGGGCTCTAAACTCTATGGGGACGAGCTTATGGTGTGTTTCACTCAGTGCTCTATCTGAGACCACACAGCACCCAGCAGACTACAGACCTAATTAAATGTTGAAAGGATGAATGAATGGATGGATGGATGGGTGGGTGGGTGGATAGACAGGTTTTGTTTCTTGTAGTACTTCATTATCGTTTCCCTTTCCTCCTATCTTCCCAGTCTCCCTTGCAAAGATATTGCCATGTGATTGAGTCTGGCCAATCAAATGTGGCTGGAAGTAAGGTACACCTGGGCAAGGTACACCTGGAGGGAGGTTCACCTGGACACGAGGTACTCTCAGGGCTGATCTGCGCAGTTCTCTGTGTGCCTTCTCCGCGTGCCGCCAGATGATGTAGAGGATCCCACGGGGAACCTTGAGGCCCTAGGCGGTAGCACAGCCACAGATAGAAGGCGCCCGGGTTACTGAATGGCTGTGGAGCAGAACTCATCTTTCGCCTTGCCGGTGGACTTTGTCCCTTTACGCAAGAGGGAAATAAAATTCTGTTGTGCGTAGCTGCTGAGGTTTGAGCGTTTGTTATAGCAGTGAGTAGAACCTACCCTGGCTGATACAGCCCCGACAACGGAGGCCCCAGGAGGAGCCAGGTCTGATTGTTTTTCTGCTTTGAGCATCACTGTCTGGTTGCCACCTGCCATCATAGCAGGTGAGATGAGTGTCAAGGGAGCGGAAGGGGGTCGTTTGCAAACGTTGGTTCCCCAGACCCCCTTCTCTCCCAGGAAGGTGTGTGTGACTTGAGGACATGGAGGTTCTAGAGCAGTGACCAGGCAGTAGGCAGGGGGTAGGAGTCGTGTGTGTCCATGACCTCTGGACAGTCACTTGTCTCTGATAATAAAGCCCGCCTCGTGGAGCTGTGTGAACACTGAAAGAGCTCGAATATGGAGCACTTAGCAGAGCGCTTGGCCCTCCGTAAGCACCCCATAAAAGGGAGTTATCGTAATTATTATTATTTTTCTCAGGTCTCAGTTGAAGGAAGCCTGAATTGGAAACCTTTTGTCTCGTTCCATTTCCAAGGCAGACGGCCCCATTTTTCTCCCAGTTTCTGCAGTTCTTGAGCAGCCCCGGTGCCTATTACACAAACCCCAATGCATCTTTGAAGTTAGCAGCTAATTATGTTCCAGGAAGTTATAGATCTGGAGTTTTCCGTGAGCCAGAGGCAATTGCCTGCTCTGGCTCTCGTTTCCCAGCACAGCCTCCCAAGGCCGGATTGCGGTTGTAATTGGGAGCCCCCTCCCCCGGCCCCAGGGGCCTTCTGGGACCCTCCCCTCTGCGTCTGAGAGTCAGGCTGCCCCTTCCCTTTCTCACTTCCCAGCCTTTGCCTGCCCTGGGCCACTCTGTACTTGGGTTGGGGGGTGGGGTGAGGATCTCATACCCCAGTGCCAGGGAGCCCATGAGAAACCACCCGCTCTTGGTAAGGTGTATTTGGTCCTTGGTTGTTATGAGCAATTGTAGTTTTTGTAGTTTTCGCTGCGGAATGAGTAAGTGACTCATGCCCGTTTAATGTGTAAGTGATCGTCCCCTTCCACCTCCCCGCCCCCTGAACTGCCTCTCCATTCCTGTCCTGTCATCTCCTCCTCTGCCTGCAGCCAAATGAGCACCTCTGCCCAGGCTTAGTCCCTCTTCCCCCATACTGGCCTGTCCTCAGGGGAGGGTGTCTCCCTCCGTGGACAGCACTGCCCAACCCCAGGCTGGGGCTAGGCTGAGGCCGGTGAGGTGCTGAAGGTACAGAGTTTAAGGGATGTGTACTTGCACTCCCCTGGGATCTTTAACTTGGGCCCCTCACTTGCTCCACCCTAATTGGGGCTCTCTTCCAGAGACACCCCCCACCCCCCCGTCTCTTTGGAAGATGAGCTCCCCTGGACCCAGCCGGCAAAGGCTTACATCTCTTTCCCCTGCCAACTTTACTGAGCTATGGCCTTTGTGAGGGCAGGAACCAAGGCTGTCCTGCTCACTGCTATCTCTTCATTGTTAGCACGTGGCCTAGCACACAGTTGACCTAGCACACAGTAAGCACTAATGAATAAAAGCAATGAATTGCTCCCAACCACCGAGATAAAATTTAGAGAGAAGATGTCAGTAAGGCACTGAGCTAGAGCCTGAACACACAGTAGGTGCTCCGTAAATATGAAGCCCATTTGAATCTGAAGTCCTCTATTAACAATGTCAGAAGGGCAGCAGGAGGGGGAGTCTGTGAGCCAGTCCATGGAACAAAGATCTGGGAGTTGAAGTAGAACCCAAATCCACTATGTGCCTGAAGTGTGACACCCTGAGAAGAGCCGCCCATCCCTAATGTGCGCCAAACACCGTGCCGGGTGTTCCTACGGCACCACTCCATTTATATTAGCAGTCATTTCTGCAGCATGAATATCCCAGGCTTGTTTTGGCTCTGAGTCTTGTTCGGCTGTGAATATGTCTGAATAGTTCTTGAAACTCCTAGACAGCCTTGCATAACCCTGTGCCAGACATAGTGCTGAGCACCTCCACATATGTTAGATTATTTAACCTCTGATCTCAGACCGTATTAGTAGATACATACAGTCTCAGACAAAAGAGGTGATAGTCCCTGTCATTTCTGACTTAGTGGGAATTTACCCAGAGTGTTACCTTCCTCAGGGAGTCCCACCTTAAGAAATATCTTGGTAATTCCAAGGGAGCTCAGAACCCCTCAGATGCAAAAGGATTCCATGTAATAAGAAGAAACGAAGTCTGTTGGGAACTTTGTCCATGGAGGAGAAGAATTCCTTCAATTATATGATTTAACTTCTTTCATAGAGGATCAGATTTTATAGTGGGAGGCAGTTCCCCAGGTCCTGGCTTGGCCCAGGCTGGGATTTCCCAGTGAGAGCCAGTCAGCCGTGGAGTGGGTTGCCTAGCTAGGTAGCAAGCTCCCTTCACCAGAGGTGAGCAAATCAGAGTGTGATGTCCATGCTGCAGAAACAGCTGTATGGAAAGGATAAGCTTCTGAACTCTTCTAGATATGACCCTGGGAGCCTCTTTGAGCTTCACACACTTCAGTCATCCATTCACCCATCTGTCCATCCGTCCATCTAGCCATCCATCTATCCATCCATCTTATCCATCCATCCATCTATCCATCTATCCATCCATCCATCTATCCATCCTTCTATCCACCCATCCACCCATCCATCCATCCATCCATCCATCCATCCATCCACCCATCCATCCATCCATCCATCCATCCAGTAAATAGTTCTTGAGCCCCAGCCATGTGTAAGGTATTGTATCAAGTGCAGGGGGAAGAGTAGTGAGAGATACAGCCATGATCCCTGCCCTTGTCATGCCTCCATTCTAAGGGAGGAGAAATAATAAAGGCTTGTAAGCCTTCTGACAGGAGAAAGACCAACTTCTCAGAGGGTTTTAAATCTAGATTATTTGTGGCCTGGGGCTTGTCAGCTAAGAGCTCCACTCCCTTGCGAGTCATCCCGTTTAGGGATAAAACGGTGAAACAGGATCCATTACACCCTGCCCCCTCTTCCTCAACTGGACGGCAGCCATGCTGAAGGCCTCTTGGGATCTTTGGCATCTTACATGGTCCTTACCACAGAGAAGGAACTTCTAAAAGGCTAGATGACGAAAGAATTGGAAGGATGCATGGAAGAATGGACAGACAGATGGGCTGACAGTTGAACTACGTGGCTGAGGCCAGAGAGCACGTGGCCTGTCACGACCAGTCAGCTGCAGAGCCCATCTTCATCCTTAGCTGGGCGTCGGGCACCTCTGCGGTGTTGTGCCGCTGTCTGTTAGTCAAGGTCCTTGGCCACGCTTGTCTGGGTCAGGTGACCTAAGCTCAAGGCAGCATTCGCTGTACTGCCAACCGCCTCACTGAGCTGGTCCCCTAGTTCCCTCTGATGTTGTCTGCTCTCTCGTTTCTAATGGGAAGATCGATCTCAATGGAGAAGTTGGAATCAATAGAGAAGTTGATTAGTGCCGCCTTCTCTCTTCCATCTGTAACCAGCAAGATGGTGTGGAAAGGGCACAGGCCTGGAGTCGGGCAGGCTAGAGTGAATCCTGCTCCACCCCTGACGCACACGGAGCAAATGTGTTCTTCCTCCAGGCCTCAGTTTTCTTTCTCTAAAATGGAGCCAATACTCTGGCCTCGTGGGTTTGCTGTAAGAGTTCATAAGGATTGAAAGAGCCAGGAAAGTGGGCACAACAAAGACAAGGTGGTTCCTGGCTGAGGCTTGTCTGTGTTGGCAGTGAGCTTCCAGTCTTACGGGAAGGCAGAGGAGGGTGTTGATATTCCGCTCCAGGTTGGTGTCAGGTACCTAGAAAAGGCCTCACACTTGGCTTTGGAGTCTCCGTGAGCTTGCTTGGCAAGAACGTGAGCTTGAATGGCTGGACCTAATCTGCGCATGTGCCTGGGGGCCCTCCCCTAACTCACTGGAGGAAGTAGGCTCAGGGACATTGGGCTCCATACGTATCCATGGACACCCAATCTTAAGGGCAGCTCTGAGCCCCCAGGACACAAGCTCAGTCTAGGCTGGGAGGAGAGGTGCAGGTGTCCCCAGGCCCAGGGGCCACATACCCAGCCTGTCTGAGAACTTTATGGTGCCAGATACTTTTTTTTTGAAGTAAATGTATTATTTTTTTTCTGATTATAAAGCTAGATCAGACTTGACAAATACAGAAAAGAACAAAAAATAAAAATGAAAATCTTCCTTAATCCTATCCCCTAGTCACCCCTAACATATATCCTTCTTTCCTTTTTTCCTTCCTGTTGAAAGTAACAAAAATGGCCACTCTCACTTCTTGCTAGCTCATTACATGACTGCGCATGCCTTATCTCACGCAGGCCTCACGACAGTCCATGAAGCAGGAACCCTTTTGCTAATGGTAAAAGCGAAGGATCAGAGAGGTGAAGTACCTTGCCCAAGGTCACTCAGCTTGCAAGGGGCAAATGACTTATTCATTAGCCAAATGTTTATTTGAGTGAACAAAAATCCCTGCCTCAGGGAGTTTACATTCAGGTGGATTCTACCCGGACCTGTGAGACTCAGACCCCGGGCTCTCTGCTCTGCACTCTACCTCAGATCTGCCTGTCTTTTTAGGTGTGGGCGTGTGTGTGTGAAGTGGCGTCTTGTATAGGTCATCCATTCGACAGGTGCACGGATATAAGGTCTTTAAGTACAGGCACCTGGCTCGTAGGAGGAAGTACGGGGGTCCATCTTGGGGCCTCTGTAAACTGGCCGCCCTGCGCCGGGCCCTCTGAGGTCGGCTGGAGCTCTGGGCCACTGTGATGGGCTCATTCTTCCAGGTGCAGTGCCCGCACAGACTCTCAGCCCTTCTTACAACTCTGTGAGCCCATCTGCCAAATGAGGAAGGAGCCTCAGAGAGATGCCATCACCTGCTCAAGGTCACACGGCAGTGGGGGCAGGGGTCTCCCGGCTTTTCCCGAGTCATCGATCTGTGTCCCTGCCCTTCTACTGCGAAGTCTGCCCTTCACTCTACTCGCAGCTGTAGGTGGCCTGTAGGATCGGGGGCTTTCAGCAAGTGAGTGGGCCATGCCAACCGAGAAGCTGTAAGTGGGGGCAGTTCTGGGGCCTCACTGCCCTGTGCGCTAATGGGGGATGGACCCATCGGAACCACAAAAAGCAGAAAAGGTGATTTCTACCTCTTTCTGCATACGCCTGGGCGGGAGGCCAGGAGGCCAAGAGTCCTTGGTGTGGTCCTCCCCTGCCAGCAGCCGTGGGCGCTCACTGGCGCTCACACACACTTACATCCTGAATGTACCTGCCCTAGGGTGAGCACCATTCCTCACACCTGGTTTCTTTTGGTTTTCTGTCTGTCCATGTCTCTTCCCACTCTCTGTCTTTGTCTTTCGTTTTTGTTTCTCGCCTTCTTTCCCTTTCACTCTCTGTGTCTCTTTCTCACCCTTCTCTCTCTCCGTTCCTCTCTCTTCTCTACATGTCATTCTTCCTTCTCCCCCCTCCTACCCAGCCCGAGTTCTCTCCTTCCTTGAACCCAGTGCCGGCCCCCGTGGGTCTCTGTGGGCCTGGAGCAGCAGCCAGGGCCAGGTGGGGCCAGCCCGGGCTGGGGCTCCCACAGAACCCCCTCCCCAGACTCAGAGAGGTGGTTCTCTCCGCTCTGCCTGGCGTGGGTGCCGGTGATTTCATCTGCCTTTGGATATGAAGCTCAAATTGCACATCAAAAAGGATAATGCATCTTTAAGCTGTTACAACGACTTCTCAATTTTTCATTTCCTGTCAGGGTGGGAGCTGCAGGAGGCAGGGGCGGCCGCAGAGCCTGTCTCCTGCCAGCGAAGTGTCTGCCTGGATTTGAGCAGTAAGAAACCCAGGGGTGATAAATCGCTATTTCTAAGTAAATTTCATGCATTTGCCCTTTGGTTAAAGTCTCCCCTCTCAGCACTTTCCCTGTGCACACAGCCCGACTAATAACGCGCCGTGCAAGCTCTCTCCGCTGTGACAACTGATTGCACTTTGAAGTAATAATGGCTGATTTAATAATTGGTATAATTTTTCACTAGTACCTGAATGTCATCGACGCACAAAATAAGCTACCTGGACCCACGGCTGCAGCACTTTCCCTTCTCGGGGAAATCAATAATGCATTAAACCCCCAACCCAGGACCCCGAGAGGCCAGGCCCCAGTGCAAAGTGTTACTGGGGAGGGCGGGAGTTGCCCTGTGGAGTCTCCAAGGCAGGAAGACTGGACAGAGACCTTCAAATGGCCTTGGGTCCCTGAAAGGCAGTGACAGAGGGTCATGAGTCCCCAAGGCCCGGCCCAGCTTCCAAGTTCTACCTGCGAAGGTCCAACCCTCTTGGGGGCTGCAGAGACTTCACCACTCCTCCCCCAGCATCGGCTGCTATGCACACAGATTGTATACATGCATATGCACACGTATTGGGATTCAGTTCAACTTCATCTTTGTTTATAGGGGCCTACTAGGAGCCAGGAGCTGTGCTGGGGACAGGGATGTGGAAGACTGACCTGGTCCCCGCCCCCAAGGAGTTTTTAGTCTTAGACCATGTGAGCATGGATGCATGCAGATGCCGCCCCCGCCCCGGGGTTGGGGGAGGTATGTGGTGTGTATACGTATTTATAAATGGGTGTGTCTGTCTAGGTCTGCATGTTTGGGTGATGTATGAGTGTGTCTGCGTGTGATCAGGGTGTCTATAGTTACTCCTCTCCCTGCCTCCCTTGGCTTTGAGAATACGTCCAGGAGTAAGGCCAGAGCTACTTCTCCACATCGAGTTGGGCCAGAGGCAGTAAGCAGGGCCTCCCTGCTGCTCAGAATCTGCCTTCCCAGGATCCAAGCTGCCTGCTTCCCTGAATTCCACCTTTCGCACCCTTCTGTGCCACCCCTGCCCATGTCACTTGCTTGGGAAGAATATTCTCCCAGGCAGAAGGCACGGACTCTGCAGTCTCATCTGATCCCTGTCCTTGGAGGAATCAGATACTCATCCCTGAGCCCATTTTCCCGCATACTCTGTGAGGAGGTAGTAGGTTTATGAATGTAGCATCTTTAGCCCAGGCCTGCACTAGGAAACCCTCCGTAATATTAGCTCCTCCCTCTCCATCCTGGTCCCAGGCAACTCTCATGAGTGCCTTGAGGGTAGGGAATAGGTTTTACTCCAGTCTGGAGGTTCAGTGACTAGGGACAAGCCACAGCACATAGGTGCACAGCAAACATCTGTTAAATAGATGCATGGGCAAGTTTCTCAGCCATTAGCAAAAGATACGGTGTCTCTGGAGACACCGAAGGGCTTTGGTCAGTGCCTACTTTTGGGGTGATGGGGCTGCGGCTGTCTCCCACCAACTATGTAGTTTGCCAGAGTTTTGCAGGGACCAGGAAGAGCTCCCTGGGCCAAGTGGGCAGGAGGGCCCTTGTCCCTGCTAGGTCCGGGACCCAGTCAGGCCCTGTGCCCCAGCCTTCTCCCCTCCCACTTGCTGCTGTCTGGCTGTGAACCGGGAAATCGATTTCAACTTCATCTCATCTCAAGATCAAACATCTTAAGTGAGATTATTCACGTTCCTCCATTGTTTCTAACTCATTTCCTATTTTCCAGTTGAAAAACCCTGCCAGAAGCATTCTGTGGCAGAGATTAAAACAATTTCGGAAGCAGGCACCCAATTCTTCTCTTTGGATGTAAGCAAATTGGATGTCTGTGAGAAGCAGGCAAATTTTATTATGAACACATAGTTTGCTACTTAACTATCCTTAAGACCCTGAGTGCTTCCAGTTCTCAGCAGGAGGGCTCCAGAGGGGGCAAGATGAAGGGTGGGGAGGGGTGGGGGTGGTAGACCCCCAGCTGGGCCCCCAGCCTTTTCCTGCACAGTGGGAAGCCGTCCGGTCTCCTGGGGCAAAGGGAGGGAGCCACATTCGCTGGCACCCCCTAGGTCCCAGGCACCATGCCAGGCACTTCCAATGCATGATTTCTTTGAATTGTCCCAGAGGTCTTGTGGGAGGAGAAATTTGCTTTGACCATTTTCGAGGTGAGGAAATGGAGACTCAGAGAAGGAAAGTAACTTGCTCGGGATCACCTAGCAAGTGCTTTGTGAATTAAAATTTGAGGCCAACCCAATGTTGTTAATCACCACTGTGCTAGGTTGATTGCAGAAATGGCCCCAGTTCTCCATGTTTCCGTGTATCTGAGTGGAGGGGTCTAGCTCCCTACCCTTGGAATCTGGAATGGCCTGTGACTTGGCTTTGGGCGACCGAATGTGGTGGAAGAGATCCTTAATTGAACACCCTTTGTGAGTCACTTTAATCCTCATGTGGAATCACAGAAGTCCTCCCGTTCGGGATCTGACCTGGGGTTCTGGAGCTCCATTGGCACCAGAGGATCTTTGGACAGACTCGCATTCCTGTCCCCCTCCAAGCTCCTTTGCTCCAGACACCCTTTAAAGATCCAAGGGACATTTCTTCAGTTGCCTCTGTTTGTCACAGTCATCAGCATAGCCTTGTCCTGCTAATGAGTAGCCCAGTCTGGGCCACAGTTGGAGGCAGGGTCTCTGCCCTCCAGGGACCAAAGCCTGGCTGGGGAGACAGCAAGGCAGACCTGGATGAAGCACCGGGCCCCCGCCCAAACCTTACAGCTGCCAGGAGGTGGGGTGACTTCATCTTCACACAAGGCTCTTCCCAGGCGGTTCCCTTAGCAACAGCGCCTTGCTTTGACAGCCGCCTTCACAGACAGTCGGCGTGGCTTTCCGGGAGGCTCCTTCCCCAGCCCCATCCATTCTTCAAGTGGAGATCTTTGCAGGGCTTTTAAGCTGAGACTCAGGCAGTCTCTTCCTGACCCTCGGGGAGTCAGGCGGCCCCCAGACCTTGCAGGGTTCCTGAATTGGTCACGAATGTCCTGTTGATTGGTCTTCCCATTCCTCTGGTTTCCTTTTTCCTTCTGCTGCAAATCCTAATTAATTTAATCTTGCTCTTCTGTCTATTCCCTCCCCCCCCCCCATTTTCTCTCTCTGCCTCCTCCTCGCTTTTTTCTACCTCCTGACTTCTCTTTTCCCTCCAACACACCTGCATTCCACCTGCCTTTCACCCGCACATTAGCAGTTAAAGCGTCTGCACTGACATTTAATGTTCTTAATATAGGCCTCAGTGACAGAGAAAAGAGGGTACAGAGTTCCCACACTGCCGGGGAGAGAGCTCTTTGTCCCCCATCTGTGAGTATGGGGACCCTCCCTTCCCAGCCACAGAGGAGGGGGCAGCTTTAATCAGGTCCATAAACCTGCAGGCGCTTGCTGGCTTTTCTGTCCGTCGCTTCCACGACCTCTTTTCTTTAGGCTTCTTGAGCCAGCCAGTAATGGTGATGAGAGCCTAGTTCTTCCAGCCTGCCAGGCACTGTGCAGGGAGCCTCTATCTCCGTGATGTCACTGACTCCTAGTAGCAACCTATAAGCTACTAATACTAGTCTTCCCATTTCACAGGTTAGGAAATCTTCCAAGAGGTTAGCTGACTTACTCAAGGCTATCAGTTAATAACCAGGGATGTCAGTAGCAACAGAAAACGTGAAATTCTTTTGGCTTCTGAGTCCCCACCCAGCAGAAGTGCTGGGACCCCTACACCCTTGGACAGGATCTTTATCAAAGCTCGCACAGCCCAGTGTGCACCTGCACCCACAGCAGTATCCTTCGGGAGCCAGTCGCAGGATAGGAGAGCACAGCTGCCTTTGTGTGGTTTACTAATGGCCAGCTGCCGCCACCAGTGCTGACCCTGCAGTTCTGCCTCCATATTGGTCCTCTCTTGGCCGCTGTCACTGATGTGGTGAGGAATAAGATTCCTCCACTAAGACCCTACAGTGGGGCCCACATGCAAGATTGAGGTTGAGTCTGTTCCCTGGCTGATGAGTCCGAGAACAGTTGGATGTTTGTCCTTGTTTCACACCCCAAAGAGTCTCTTTCCATGAACACAGAGTCGTAGGGTAGAGGCCAGGCAACATGTTATGGGAGGCAGGGAGCCCTTCTCTTGTTCCAGAACCATAGTCTCATGCTCTGGACTTTGGCTAACTGTCCCAGTGCCCCCGTCACCATTATTGTCACAATTGTTTCTCCCCAGAGGCTCACTGAGTGCCGTTTTCGAATATCTGGCCTGGGCTTGAGGAGACAGAGGAGCCCAGAGCATGGAGGTGAAGATTTGATAGAAAGGAAGAGGTCAAAGGGAAAGGGAGGCCGCGTGGGATCCTGAGGCTGTAGAGGGGGAGCCAGCGAAGGAGCCTGAGTCGTGTGAGACCTGGAGACTTGGAGGAAATCTAGGAGCGCAGAATCACCACAGCCAGGTGAGGAGGCGTTGGGAGTGGAGTTAAAAACTGCTGTGAAGGCAGGAAGAGAGGGGCTAAGAAGCGTCCGCTGGGTCTGCCGGCAGCCGGGCCACTGGCGGTGTTGATGCGAGTCGTTGCCATAAAGAGGTGGGAGAAGCAGCCAGATCGCAGTAGATCAAGAAATCAGTGAGAGAAAAGGGCGGAACAGATAGTTCTGTGGGGATTATTGTCCAGTAAAGAGATGCAGAGGGGCTGAACATGATAAAAATGTTTTTGTTTGCTTGAATTTTAGGATTGGAGAGACTCGGGCATGTTTAAATGTTGATGAGAAAGCTTTAGTAGAGAGGAAGAGAATGGGGTTAATGAGTGGGCTGAATCCCCCCAGAGGTGGGAGGGGCCGGGCTAGAGCGCTGGTGCTGGTGTGGGGTTGGTTTCGGTAGGAGGAACCCACAGCCCCTTCCGTCACCCAGGAGGGAGGGAGGCAGTGGCAGATGTGGATGGAGATAAGGGTGTAGGTTCAACAGGAAGACACCGTGACACTGCCGGCTAAGGGGGAGGAGAAGGCAGTGAGGTGGGCAGTTTGAGGAGGGGTGGGGAAGGCTGGCAGGAGTGGTGAACAGACGAGAGTGCTGGCCAGGGAAACACAGAAGAATTGAAGTGAAATCACCTACGGCTGGGACCACGGATCACGTAATCAAGGGAGTGTACATCTCTTCCCGTCATGTCTGGTGACATCGTGTTGGTAGCCTGAAATCGGCCATGCTGCGGTGTTTATACCCCATGGAAATTGGAAAACGCAACAGATCAGGATTATGTTCCCTGGAGACTGGTTAAACATTTGCAAGCATACCTTGGAAATATTTTACCAGTCAATACAACAGGAAAATAAGAACAAGCAAGTGGTAAAACTACAAGAAAGAAGGGGACAAAATTATTTTTCACATATTAAATGCTTATTTACCTAGGAAATCCAAAAGATCAACTAGAAACTATTACAATTAATCAGGGAATTCAGTAAGATGCTGACTTAAAAGAAATATTCAAAAATCAATACCTTTCCTATGTACCAGCATTAATCATCTAGAATATATGATGGAAAAAAGATGACATTCACAATGGCAACAAAAATATAAAATACTTAGCAATAAACTTAGCAATAAATGTGTGAGACTAAACTTAACATAAAAATAAGAATTGACTGTATGGAAACGCCTGCTGTGTTCATGGAAAAGAAGATTAAAAATTGTCAATTCCATTAAGATTAATCCATACATTTAATTCAGTGCCAATTAAATCCCAAATGTATTTTCTTACTTGCCAACATCAGTTCATTGGGAGTTATAAATAGGCAAGAACGCCTAAGAACATCTTAATAAATAAAATTGATCGAGGTGGGAGCTACTCTCAAGGTCAGATATTAAAATGCAAGTACAGGAGGGGTGATGTTGCTCACTGCTCCGTTGTCCACTGTTGATTTGAAGTTTCTAGAATAGCACCTGATCCACAGAACTACTTGGTACATACTCGTTAAAAGAGTGAGTGAATGAATGAATGAAAATGCATTGCAAGTGTACAGCCACTCGAAACAGTATGAATTGGTACAATTAAACAAATGAGCCAACATAAGAAAATAACTCAAGCATTTATAACTATTTATTATATGATAAAGGTGGCATTGCAGAGCAGTAGGAAAAAACACGAATTATTTAATAAATAGTGCTAGCATAATTGGTTAACTATTTGAAAAAATAAAGTCGTACAATTGGACACATACTAATAACAAGATTGGTTAAGCAAATTATGTTGCATCAATATGATGGAATGCCGTGGACCTATAAAACAATGTTATGGATGATATCTGTTGGCATGGGTCACTAAACTGTTAGGTGGAAAAGGGAACAGGAAACAAAATAATAATGCAGTTAAAAGGACAAGTGATGGAGTCAGGCCTTTGGTTTCCATGTCACCTCTGTGACGTCAGCTGTGTGACCTTGAGAAAGTTGTCTGTGCGTCAGTTTCCTCTTTGGTAAAAGAGGAATAATAATTTAAGAAGCGCTTACCCTCATTTGTTATGATGAGGGATTGGGGCGCCTGGGTGGCTCAGTCGGTTGGGCGGCCGACTTCAGCTCAGGTCATGATCTCGCGGTCTGTGAGTTCGAGCCCCGCGTCGGGCTCGGTGCTGATGGCTCGGAGCCTGGAGCCTGCTTCTGATTCTGTGTCTCCCTCTCTCTCTGCCCTTCCCCTGTTCACGCTGTGCCTCTATGTCTCTCAAAAATAAATAAACATTTAAAAAAAAATAAAAAATGTTATGATGAGGGATAAATATGAGGAAATCCGTGTAAGATGCTTGGCATTGTGTTTGGCTTAGAGTAGGTGCTCGATACGTGTTTGCTGTGTTGAGCATCTCCAGTGAGCCTCGGGGGGGATAGTGACACGTGGGATGCAGTCTTCACCTTGGAGTTACTCACAGGTTGGGAGGGAAAAGGTAAGAGGTGGATGCTGACTGTAAGCAGATGATACCTACACTAAGTGTTAGGTTCTCTAGCAGCAGGGGTACGTGGTGTTCTGGGCTCAGAGGAGATCCTGGCCAGCCAGCAGGTAAGAGAAGGTTCCCAGAAGAGCCGCCCTCTCTCTTGAGTTCTGAAGGACCCTCAGGTACTAGAGAACAAGGAAGAGAAGAGCATTCCAGACTGAGGATGTGGGCAAGGGGCAGGTGGGTCGGTTTTGCCGAGTGGAGATGGTGTTAGAGGAGAGGCAGCAGGTGAGCGTGCAGAGAAAGGAGAAAGGGAAGGTCATGGGAGCCAAATCAAGGCATTCGAGATCCACTAGCATTGCAGGCAGATAGCCCTGGGGTCAGATGGGCAGTTTCCAATCACCGGCCTGGCTGCTGTGGAGAGAACAGATTGAATGGAGGAGGCTGGAGTGGACCTTCAGGCAGGGAATGAAAGTGGCAACAGTGGGGTGGTGACACAGGGGTGGATGAAGTGCCTGAAGTAGGGAGGTAGCTTCCAAGGATCCAGGAGCAGCTGATATGCTGACGAAGGGCAGAAAGAGTCCAGGACCATATTCAGGATTCAGCCGCAGGCCCCCAGGCAAATGGAGATGCCACTTACTGAGTCAGACAACTGAGGAGGAAGAATGGGCTTAGGGGAAGATGAACTAGGCGGTTTGGGACAGTTGATAAGATGTGCAGCAGACTTCCATATGGAAATGCCCACAACAAGGGGATGAGCACACAGCTTTGAGTCACCACAAAGCCATCTGTGCTGGAGAGGAACACCCAGGACTCCAGCCACCATGTGAGGTCTGACTCCCTTAGGAGAATGGAGGAGAAGAGGGCCCAGGAGGTAGCCCGGGGAGGTCTGTGGGGCAGGCACAGTATGGAAGCCAGAAGACGATGCAGGAGCAGCGGCCAGAAAAGTAACAGGAGAACCGGGAGTGACCCGTCGATGGTTCCATGTGGGGAAGAGGGGAGTCAGGAAGGCATGAGCTGGGAGGAGCAGAGTCAAATGCAGAAGGTCACCGATGAGCAGAGGGACTCCACAGACTGGCAAGGAGGGTGTTGGAGAGTTCATATGAGCACTTTCAATGGAGCTGGGGGACAGCGTGATATGTGGTGGAGGAGAGAGCGGAGCCACCTCACACAGGACCTGGAAACCAGTCATTTTTAAATGTTTTATTTTAGAATAGTTTTAGATTCATGGGGAAAAAATGAGAATGTATAGATTCCCGTGTGCCCCATACCCAGTTTTCCCTATCATTAGGGAATCTTACATGAATACAATACGTCTGTCACCATTAAGGAACCAATATTGATCCATGGTTGCTAACTAAAGTCCGTGCTTTATTCAAATTTACTTGGTTTGTTCATGATGTCCTCTTTCTGTTCCAAGATCCTATCTAGGCTACCATGTTACAGTTAGTTGTCACGTCTCCCTAGGTTCGCTCCTCTTGGTTAGGACAGTTGCTCAGACTTTCCTTGGTTTTGATGACCTTGACAATTTGGAGGACTGCTGGGGATTTTATAGAATGGCCCTCTATTGGGATTCGTCAAGAGTTTTCCTCATGATTAGATTGAAGTTCTGGATTTTGGGGAGGAAGGCCACAGAGCACCATTTCCTCACATCAGAGCATGGGTACCTGCTACCCACATGACTGGGCACTGTTGATGTTGACCTTGACCACCTGGCTGAAGTGTGTTTGTCAGGATTCATCAGTATAAGGTTACTCTTTCCCCCCTTCTTCATACTGTCCTCTTTGGAAGGAAGTTGCTCTGCACAGCCTACTCCTAAGGAGTGGGGAGTTTACCTCCTTGAAGGCAAGTTGTCTACATAAATCATTTGGAATTATTCTGTGTGGGAGATTTGTCTCTTCTCCCCCATTTATTTATTAATTCAGTCACTTATTTCTATTGAAATGGGCTCATGGATATTTATTTTATACTTTAGATTGTAATCCAGTACTACTTTATTTTGCTGCTCTGGTTGTTGCACCCTTGGCCCTTGAGAGCCATTTCTCTTGGCCCAGGAACCCATTTTGGGTAGGCTTTTGTGAAACGAGACCACCAGGTAAACGTGGTGTCCAGTCCCTTGGTTCTGAAGTCTTGCTGGGAGACGACACGGACAGATTTGTGGCTGCTGATTTAGAACCACTGAGCAGTGGATGGAGGCTACGTGGAAGAGGAAAGGTAAAAATACTGGAAATCAGATTTGCAGCTCTAGGTTCCTTGCCTGAGCTGTGTTTGGAGGACGAGAAAGCCCCATGACTGGAGCTGCTGTCCGTGGAGGTGAATGATGGCGAGCATGACCCTACACACAGTCAGCAGGTTTTACAGGCAAGTACCAAGCCTGAGAACGGCCAACGTTACTGGTCGGATGTGGTGCCTGGGGCTGTCTAGCACTCTGCAGGCCGAGTGCTCCATTCAAAGCAAGTTCACTCACTACTAGGGCCACGGAGACCCTTGATCTTGGCCTTGGCTGGTATGACTGGTAAGAGCTTTAGGGGCTGTATCTGGAACAGGGCAGCAAAGACAGGGGGCAGCTAGGAGAGGAGCGTTGGGTGGGAAGGACATTAATTCTGCAGAGGCACTGTTGCAGGCGGAAGCTTAGACATGCGAAAGAGGGAGGCTTGGGGAGGGCAGGATGGGGCCAGGCTAGCTGGCTGCTGACCGTCCTCTCTGTGCCTTCAAGTTCCTTCCCAGGGCTGCTGGCCTCTTTCGTCTATGTAAGTGGTATTTCTGAAAACATAATAAACCCCTGTGTGTTCCAAGCACACACTTGCTCCCCGGAACCATGCAGCTAAAATGAGTGCTTAATGGGGCTAATGAGGTGCCCGTTTGTTCTGAGCCATAGGACATGAGGAGCCACCAAGGGCAGGCTCAGCGGCAGCTGATTAGGGGCAGGGCCTGGCCAGCCCCAGGGCTGTTAACTTGGTGAGCACCTGAGCAGAGCTCCCACCCTCCACCAAGGGGTGACGAGGCCCCACCCCACTATTCTGCCAGCCATGCTGGAGAGAAGGGGGAATTTCTGCAGGCTCCCCTGACTTTTGTGTTGCCCTGCGGCCTCTCCAACTACCACAGGCACTTTAAGGGAGAGCCCTGGGCTGAGGCCCTGAGGGACTTCCCATCAAACATTCAGCTCATGGTTAATGGGTCAACCAGCCATGTGTTGGCACTGTGCTGGCCAGGACAAGGAGCAGGGAGGAGTCAGGAGCCTGTGGGTCCCACTCAAGTTTTTATATACTGGGCGACTCTGGGCAAACCAGGTATCCAACCTGAGCCTCAGTTTCCTCAGTTGTAAAATGGGTAAGTAACACTCCTAAAGGTTTTTGAGAGATTAGTTTAACCCAGTGATGTGGTTTTACCCTTGATGTGGAGCTGGGCACTGAGTAAGTGCTCAGAAAATGGTACCTGTTGTTTCTGTAAGCATCGGTGTTCATGTTGTGGGAGTTCTTGACCTCCCAGCCCACCAGCCTAGCCAGTCAATTCAACTCGGGTTAGCCCACAGTTTCTATTTGGACTTTCCTAACAGAGTATTATAGACTGGGTAGCTTTTAAACAGCAGAAATTTATTTATTTACTTATTTATTTGTTTAAGTTTATTTTTGAGAGGGGGAGGGGCAGAGAGAAAGGGAGAGAGAGAATCCCAAGCAGGCTCTGCATTGTCAGCTCAAAGCCTGACATGCAGCTCGAACTCACAGAGTGAGATCATGACCTGAGCCGAAATCCAGAGTCAGACGCTTAATCGACTGAGCCACCCAGGTGCCACTAAATAGCAGGAATGTACTGCTTAGGGCTCTGGAGGCTGGAAGTCCCACATCAGGTGCCGGCATGGCTGAGTTCCGGTGGGGGCCCTCTTCTGCACTGCAGGCACTGGCTTATGGTTGTAGCCTCACTTGGTGAAAGGGACAAAGGAGCTTTCCTGGTCTGTTTATTTAAGAGTGCTAAGGGCTATGCCCTCGTGGTCTAATCACCCCCAAAGACCCCGCCTGCTAATTGTCATCACCTTGGGGGTTAAGTTATCACGTGAACATGTAGACCATGGCACCTATTTAGCCGCAGCATTGCCCCGCCCTCTCCTACCCCTTATACTCCCTTCACCCTTCACCCTCCAAGGCAGGCTGCCCCAGCCCAGGGCTGGTACATCCGGTGGGAGGCACTGGCCTGCACATTCCCAGCCTCCTCTCCCCCACCACGGGCTCCATCCCCGTAGAGGCTCTGTGCTTCGGTTCCCTGCGCGGTACTCTTGTCCCCTCTGAACAGAGAAGCGAGAGCTTGGAGACTACAGAGAGGGATTCTGAAATTGAAGACTGGAGGAGTTTGGAAGCCTAGCTGAATTAATTCTGACTGTAGCTGTAGTATCAAAATGGTACTCACTTCCTCTAAAAATGATATAAACCATTTTAAAGTGTACTAAAGTTTTTAGTATCTTCACCGTGTTTTACAGTCACCGTCACTAATTACAAATCATTTTCAACAGCTCTAAAAGAAACTCTGTATTCAGTAAGCAGTGACCCCCCATTCTCCCTCTCCCCAGACCCTGGCAACCACTATTCCATTTTCTATGTCTGTGGATTTGCCTCTTCTGGCATTTTATATAAATGGAATTCTACAACATGTGGCCTTTTGGTTTTGGGTTCTTGTACTTAGCATCATGTTGTCAAGGTTCATCCACGTTGTGGCACACGTCAGGACTCCAGTACTTTCTACGGCCAAGTAACATTCTGCTGTATGGATATACCGCATTTTCTTTCTCCATCCACCAGCTGATGGATATTTTGCTTGTTTCTACTCGTTGGCCATGATGAATATTGTTAATGTGAACGTGTGTGTATGAGTTTGTGTGTGAGCATATATTTTCAGTTCTCTTATAGTAGAATTGCTGGTCGTATGGTGACTCTATGTGTGACTTTTTGAAGAACTGCCAAACTGTTTTCCACAGCAGTGCTACCATTTTACATTCCCACTGGCAAATGTATTAGAGTTCTAATTACTCCACCTCCTTGCCAACTCGTGTTATTTTCCATTAGAAAAATTACTGTTATAGCCAGCCCAGTGAGTATGAAGTGGTGTCTCGTTGTGGTTTTGATTTTCATTTCCCTAATGACTAACGATGTTGGGTACCTCCCTGGGCGCACTGGCTGTTTATCTTCTTTGGAGAAATGGCTATTGAAGTCTTGACCTGTTTTTTCATTGGATTGTTTATCTTTTCGATGTTAAGTTACAAGAGTTCTTTATATATTCTGGATATATGATTTGTAAATATTTTCTTGCATTTTGTGGGTTTCCTTTTCACTTTCTTGATAACCTACTCTGATACACACAAACTTTTAATTTCGATGAGGTCCCAATTATCTATTTTTTTTCTTTTGTTTGTGCTTTTCGTATTTGAGAAGCCACTGCCTAATCCACAAGGTCGTGAACATTTACTCACGTGTCTTCTTCTAAGGGTTTTATAGTTTAAGCTCTTATATTTAGGTCTTTAATTTGTTTTGAGTTAATTATGTAGATAGTATGATACAGGCATCTGATTTCATTCTTTTGCTGTTGCCCAATACCATTTGTTAGTGGAGTCTTCTTTCTCCTATTAAATGGCCTGGGAATTCTTAATTTCTCCTTAATTTTTGAAGCATAATTTTGCTTAATGTAGAATCCTTGGCCGATAGATCTTTTTTCCTTTCACCACTTGGAACATTTCATCACTTAGCCTTCGGACTTCCATGGTTTCTGTTGAGAAATCGGCCGTTAATGTTACTGAGGATGCCGTGTGTGCACGAAGTCACTTGTCTCTTGCTGTTTTCAGGGTTGTCTTTCCTCGGTGTGATTATAATGTTTCTCTGTGTGAATCTCTTTGGATTTATCTAAATTGAAGTTTTCCGAGCTTCTTGGACGTGTGGATTCAGGGTTTTCATCAAGTTGGGGAAGTTCGTAGCTTTTATTTTCTTCAGCTCTTCGTGCTCCTTTATCGCTTGCCTCGCCTCCTCAGTTCCCGTTACGCACATGCTGCTGTGCCCAGCAGCGCCCCACAGGCCTCCTAGGCTCTGATCACTTATCTTCACTTCTTGTTTCTTTAAAAAAGTTTTTTTTACTCTTTATTTATTTTTGAGAGGGGTGGGGAGGGGAAGGGCAGAGAGAGAGAGAGGGAGATACAGAATCTGAAGCAGGCTCCAGGCTCTAAGCTGTCAGCACAGAGCCTGACACGGGGCTCGAACTCAACGGACCGCGAGATCATGACCTGAGCCGAAGTCAGATACTTAACTGACTGAGCCAGCCAGGCGCCCCTTCCTTCCTTGTTTCTTTTGTTCCTCAGATCGAAGAATCTCAGTGGACATATCTGCAGGCTTGCTGATTGTTTCTTTTGCCAGCTCAAATCTGCTGTTGATCCCCTCGAGTGAATTTTTCATTTCCGTTGCTGTACTTTTCCGCTCCAGAATCTCTTATTTGGTTCCTTTTTTAAAAACACTTATGTCTTTGTGTTCTTTATTTGGTAAGAGATCACTCTCATGATTTCCTTCAGTTATTTGGACGTGGCTTCCGTGAACTCTTTGGCCATATTTAAAATAGCTGATTGAGAGCCTTTGTCTAGTAAGTCCAGTGTCTAGGTTTCCACAGAGACAGTTCCTATTAACACCTTTTCCCCTGTGTATGGGCCGTACTTTCTTGGATTTTGGATGCTTCTCCTCTTGCTTTCTGTGTTCCACGTGCCTTGCCTTCCTACCTTCAGGTCTCCAGCAGGCTACGCTTCCTCCTCAGAACCTTCACAAAGGCTGAGCCCTCTCCGGGAATGAGTGCATTCACCCCCATCCCACTTAGTTAATGGCTTCTCACCCCTTAGAGGCTCTGTCACATTAAAAACTCACCTATTTGTTGTGGGTATAAAGAACAGTTCTAAAACTGTGGTTTGCACCAAGCAAAACTGTCATTATTTTTCTGTGTCTCAGCATCATTCCTGGTCCCGAGCTCTTACTCTGTGGACCGAGAGGGGATGGATTCCATCTTTCTGTGGTTCCAGCCCCCAGCCTTGCCGCCTCCGTACCTCTGCTCCCCCGCGTGGCTGCCTCTATCTAGGCTCCCTTTGTCTCTGCACCGTGGCCGAGGCTCATTCTCTGTCTCTTCTCTGCTCTTTTCCCGCTAGCTAGTAAATCTCTTTCCCATGTGAGAAAACTCGTTCTCCCCTCATATCTCTGGCCAAGAGATATGTCTATACCTGGAAACCAGTGCCAGCTGGGGTTAGACAGTTGGTGACTGAGGGAGGCCATTGCCCCTCCAAGTGACCAAACGGACATCGTGTCCATGGATACCCACAGGAAAGAAGAACCAGGGACATTCCCCCAGCCTTGCCTCCTTTGGGAGTCTGGAGGTTCTTAAACTGTGTCTAGTAGACTGGGGTGGACTGAGGAGGTCCCGAGGGGAGGCTTGTCCTGGGCGCAGGGACAGGGAACCTGTCTGGTGCCCTAGACTTCCCCTCAGGTTGGGCAGTGAGAGGGGAGAGAGGTTCTTGGCAGGGGTCCTAGCTGCAGCACCTTCAAGCACGATCATCTCAGCGTCATTTGATGTAGAGAGAGAAGGAAGGAACGAACAAACAGAAGGAGCGCTTGGGGCCCAGCCACACTGGGCTACAGCGGTGACGGAGGAGGTCTTTCCGTGGGGCATCACGGGCCTCCCCGGTGACTGTGGAAGCTTGCGGAGAGGTGAGAAGAATTAGCAATGACTCTGGTTCTGGGGAGCCCAGGACGTCTGGGACGCGGGGCTGGGTGGGTGGTGACTCGGAGAACAGTGTAGAAACAGGATCTCCTGAGGAACTGCAGCTGAGCTGGGCGCCATTCTTCATGGGATGATCACGGAAGCTTGACTTTGCTCACGGCCCCAGGCTGGTGAGGACTGAGGACATTTGGATTCACTTAGAAAAGGGATAAGGGGAAAAGAGAAAAGGAGAAATTATGAGGTAGAGAGACTGGGCGAGGCTGCGGAGGAGACCTGGGGGAAGGATAGAGGTGGACAAAGACCGAGAGGAGGTGAGGGATGGAGAGGGAAAGAGGAAAACCAGTTAGCAGTGGGTACAAGTTGGAAGTGAAAGGCATCTGGCAACGTTGCATTGCCTATGAAATGATATTAACATTTTATTATTGTAAGGTGAGCTTTTTAAAACGGAATTTTAAATGTTACCCTGCTGTTCAGGAACACAAAAACCTTTAATTTTATGCAAATGAACAGCGAGGAGCTGAGCGCTTAATGTAAACGAACACTTTCTTTGTAGGAGAGGTTGGAAAAGAGAAAAAAAATTCCCCAGGATTCTTTAATTGCTGTCTGAAATTATGTAAATCCCAGCACCAGGCAGAACACAATTACCCCGCGGCCCTCCCTGCCAGCGCCGCTAATGTCTAACAAAATATCGGTGGGTGACATTTAGACGAGGTAATGCAAATGAGAATTAATTTTTTTCCAAGACAAAGGGCAGCTGAAAGATCACCTCATTCATATACAGGAGCGGGGAAAGCTGGTGGATGCTGGGGGTGGGGTGGGGCGGACTGGGAGCCCTGGGGGTCCCCCCTCCGTGGGCCCAGGTCCCTGAATTTCTGGCTTCTGGCAGCCTTAGATCACTAACTCTCTGGCGGCAGTTTCCAAGTAGTTCTTCATAGAATCGGGTTAACAAATGTAAATAGCCATGAAAAAAATACTCCTGCGCGCGAGGTGATCCATTCCCAGCGACAAGGCACTCGCATAAACTTGCTGTGATTCCGTATTCATGGCAGCTTGGCAGGGTGCTAACGCGAACCTCTTGTATGGAGGAGGAATTTGCGGCTCAGAGAAGTCTGGTCGCCCAGCTCAAGGCCCACAGTTAGATGTGCGGGCAAGGATCGCGTCCTGTTCTTAGATAGATGTTGCTGGTTTTGTTCTTTTCTCTCTTTCTGTTTCTTTCCCTCCCTGCCTTTCTTCCTGGTCTTTCCACTTAAGATGTTTTTCGTTGAAAAAATGTTTTTAATCGGGAGGGCTTGCCGAGAGAAAACCACGGTTCCAGTGTAGCATCTTCCACCCTAAATTCTTTTTCTCCTTGAAATAACCTCCACACACATGACCCCGTCTGCTCAGCTCCTGCCCATCCCTCAGTCTCAGCATAAATGTTGCTTACTTGAGGAAGCCTTCTTTGACCCACCCTCAACCCCAACATCTAGGACTTCGACGTCCAAGCATTTACCAAAACCACAGGAACGCAGTCAATTCTCATTTCCCTATGAGATCGTAATTCCGCAAGGGCAGAGGCAGGGGCTGTGGTGGTTGTCACTACGGCCCCAGCGTCTAGAACATTGCCTGGCACTGCCTTTGCTCAGTAAATGTTTAATGAATTCATGAATAAATTAATGATATAAGAGGAGACTGTGTGCTGGCCAAAGTGATCGTGATGGTTTATGTATATAAAAATGTATAGCAGGAGGTAGTAATGATTCCTTTAACGGTTGCTTCTGGAATTCTAGACATACATTTCGCAGCTGGAGGTGTGAGAGGAAATATTTTGCAGAGAATAGGTCAGGAACTTGTAGGTGAAGAGAGCTCTCTCCTGTTGACTTAGTCTTAATGCCAACACAACCGATATCATAAATTCCAGGAGCTCGTGTGACTTAGCTTAGTCACGTCCTGGTTGCAGGGTCTCAATGCCAGCTTTTAATCCTGAGACAGCCCCTCTAACCACCCCAAAAGATACTTTGGGCTTGAGCCCAACCTGGAGGCAGGCAAATCTATTAAAAACAAAACAAAAAAACCCACTTTATATGTATTTTTATAAATGATAGTATCCACATCTATAGTTTTTAAGGGGTGATCTGGTATTTAATGTTTTTCTTCTTTAAAAATAACCTAAAACCCACATAGATCAACAACCTTAGGAAAATTTGAGAGAGCTTTCTAGTATCCCACTTTAAAAAACTCAACATCCAGACAAATTTATTTGGACTTCTTAAGAGCAGATAATAGGGGTGCCTGAGTGGCTCAGTCGGTTAAGCCTCCGGCTTCGGCTCAGGTCATGATTTCATGGTCTGTGGGTTCGAGCCCCGCGTTGGGCTCTGTGCTGATAGCTCAGAGCCTGGAGCCTGCTTCAGATTCTGTGTCTCCCTCTCTCTGCCCCTCCCCTGCTCACACTCTGTCTCTTTCTCTCAAAAATAAATAAACGTTTAAAAAAATTTTAAAAAAAGCAGATAATATCAATGCTTTAAAATTCTTCTAGAGCACAGAGAAAGAACTTTTTTTTTTTTCTTTCTTTTTAAAAACGAAGCCAATATAATACTTCTCGAGGTTCAGAAAGGAAAAAGAAATCACTCTGGGTGTCAGACAGGGAATTTAACGGGGGAATTGGTCGCCCATGTGATGGAAGAGCTGAGCAACCCAACAGAAACCAGACATCGGCAGTAGCAAGAAGCTGCCGCCGTGGGAGGGGCAAAGGCAGAGGCCACTAAGAGGAGGCTGGGACCAAGGGGGCATTGTGGTCCAGCAAGAGGCAGGAAAAATAGGCAGCCCATGGCGGAGACGGATCCAGAGGAGAGAGGGAGAGTAGCTTCTCCCGGTTTCCTGCCGGTGCCCCCGTTGGGCTTATCCAGCGGGAGTCTGCTGACACAGGAGGCGGGGCCTGTGTGGGTCGGCCCCTCCTCCCTGCCCTGATTCAGAGAAGCACTGAGGATTGGGCGAAAGAGCAAATAGGCAGAGCATTACACCTGCCGAGACAGACCTCTGAAACCAGACCAGCCAGTGATCAAAGTCAAGCTGACGGGGAGGAGCGGGGGGCGGGGGGCGGGGGGACGGTGCTCTTTAATGTGTGATCAAGTGGCCACCACCGGATCTCTCTTAACATCACAATTTGAATCCAAAAAACACATTTATTCAAAGTACAAGAAGGAGATAATAAGAGAATGGAGGGAGAGGTAATATTTGAAGAGATATAATCAAAGCCATTTTAACACAGATAAAAACCCAGAGACTGTATTAACAGTCTCTCATTATAGGATCTTCTAAAAAGTATACTTCAAAAAAGACAAAAAGATCCAAAAAGGAAAGTTTGAGATGTAGACAGGAATGGTGAATATATAGTTCACTAAATAAATATTTGTTATATAAAACAACAAGAGAATATCAGATTGGTGAGGATTACAAAAGGGGAGAAGAAAATATGGGAGACAAATAGCTTATGAGTTGGTCCGAGTTAAAGTGTTTTAAGGTCCCTGCATTGTTCAGGGGTCGGGTAGGGATGCTCATCTCAGATCTAAGCAGCAGCATATCCCTGTTAATTTTAATAGCAAGTTGGTCTTTGTGTGAAGCCATTAGGTTTTGGCTTGTTTATTACAAACCAACATGTAACTGATCCACTTGCCCTCCCAGATGCCAGAACAGCGTTTTAAAGCTACAGTATTAAAGCAGTTGGGGACTGGTGCATAAATAGACACAAAAAACAAGGAAGCAGACGAGAACCTAAAAATGGACCCAAATAGTTAAAAACAATTATTCAGTAAACAATGTTGGGACAATTAGCTTGCCGTTTGGGGGGGGGGAAAGCTGAAAGTGTTCACTTTCCAGTGCCGTTAGGTGGTCGATTTTGTATTTTGTACAAAATTTATGATGATTACCTGTGTATGGATAAGTCCAGCATGAACGAAGTCCTCAAAGGTTTTACTTTTACCATTTACCCTGACCGAAGACAATGGAAGCTAAGCCGTAAAGTGCCAGGTGTCAGCACAGCTGTGCGGCAGTGGCGTAAGTGCGTGTCAGGTGGCAGGTGCTCCCACGTTGTAGAGCCTCCTTTGCAGCTGCGTTAGAGCCACGTCATCCTTCCAGCGCGAGCACTGCTGGCTGCTTACCTGGTAGGCAACCTTCCCCTTGCCTTTCCCGGTGGAAGGGCGATGCGGAGGGGAGCAGCAGTATGCCCTGCCGGGGGGCTGGCCGGCAGAAGTACACTGAAGTGTGAGGCGATCAGGAAAGACACTGAAGGGACGACGATAGAGAAAAGTGAACTAACGAGAAGATGTCTGTGAGGCGAAAAACTGGAGTGGAATGACACGTCCCCCAAAGCCCGTCGTCTTTCAGTTGCTGAAGCCTGCTGGTTTTCGTTTTCTTCATGCTGTTCTGCATTTCCAAGGTTTCTGCAAGCGTGATTTATATTTTTGCAAGGGAAAAAAATCAATGATTGGGTTGTTTCTGAATTGTTACCAATTTATTCAAAACAGTGTGTTGTTCCATATGTTTTTATGAACTGTTTCACCAATTGTTGGCTCAGGTCCTTTGTCAACATTTCTGTTTTCTGGGGGCCTTAGTTTTCCCTCTTACGGGTCCATATTGTAATATGTAATAAGGGTAGTAACCTCTGATTCTCTCTTCAGTTTGTTGTTTGCCTTTTAATTTCATCAGTGGAATTTTTAACTTACAGAATTAAGTTGTCTTTAAGGGAAATTTATCAATATGTTCCTTTGCTACTTATTTCTTGACTTATAGGCCTAGAAAGTCCTTTTCCTTTCAGTGAAGTTAAGTATATTCTTTATTTGCATATATATTCTCCTAATTTTCATATTTTACTTTAATTCTATAAATCTGGGGTGCCTGGTTGGCTCAGTCAGTAGAGCATGGATGAGACTCTTGATCTTGGGGTCATGAGTTCAAGCCCCACGTTGGGTGTAGAGCTTACTTAAAAAATTACAATTCTGTAAATCCTGTGGACATCATATTGGTGTTTGGTATAAAATAAAAGTTTTTAAATGTTTATTTTTTTGTGAGAGAGACAGAGCATGATCAGGGAAGGGGCAGAGAGAGAGGGAGACACAGAACCTGAAGCAGTCTCCAGGCTCTGAGCTGTCAGGCAGAGCCTGATGCAGGGCTTGAACCCACAAACTGTGAGATCATGACCTGAGCCGAAGTTGGACACTTAACCGACTAAGCCACTTAGGTGCCCCAATTTGGTATAAGATAAAAATTAAAAAAATTTTTTTTGTTTTTTTCTTTTTTTACCAAACATATTAGGCAATTTCTCTAACCTCATTAGTTAATAGTTACTCTTTTCCTACCCTTCCATCTCACAGCGATCTAGCTGTTTTCTATGGCAGATTGCTGCTTATCTGTAACACTTAACATTTCTTCTTATCAACAGAATCTTCATTTTGTTTGGAAAAGTATCTCTCCCAGGTTCCTTTACAGTTTGGAGCCGCAAAGTGACTCACTTTTGGTCCATGAGATATAAGTGGATGCCTGCTGGAGACTTCTAGGGGCTTTCTCCTTCTCAGTACAGATGCTGCTACTTCTTCCTTTCCCCTCCTTCCTTTCTTCTTTAAAAAAAATTTTTTTTAATGTTTTTTTTTTTTTTTTTTTTGAGAGAGAGTGAGCGTGGGAGGAGCAGAGAGAGAGGGAGACACAGACTCTGAAGCAGGCTCCAGGCTCTGAGCTGTCAGCACAGAGCCCGACGTGAGAAACCCACAAACTATGAGATTATGACCTGAGCTGCTCGGACACTTAACCGACTGAGCCACCCAGGTGCCCCTATTACATCTATGACAAAGGCAAAGTGGCCATTTTCGCAAGCTCAGGTCATCCTGAGCACACTGCAGGCATGGTGGAGGAAAAGGAAGAGGCTCTCCTCCTGAAGTATCTGCAGCATCCTTGAATTGTCCACCCCCCGCCAGCTTGTTTTAATAGGGGAAACCATGCTCTCATGCAGTGAGCGGTTAAACCCTGAGTCAGGTTTCCATTATATTCAGCCAAACACAACTTACCTTATGTTAATGGAACTTAGATGTTAATGCATTCTCTTACGTGTAAGTTCTTATTATTAAAGTCTGTTTCCCACTTGTTTATCACGTTCCGAGGAGATGTCTTGTCAATTACAGTAACAGTAAATTGCACTGTGGAATACGTTTTGTTATTGGATGGGGCTAGTGTCCCCTTATTACCTCACTTTTTTCAAAATCTCTTATCTGTACTCAAAAATGTATTCTTCCTGATGAACTCTAGAATTACTTCTCAAGTCGGTCCAACCCATTTTCTCTTTTGAATGGAACCGCATTAAACCTGTACAGTAATTTGGGAAGAAATCATATCTTGGCAATATTTCATCTTTTAACTCTTGGGCATGGTATACCTTTCTGTTTTTTTCTAACCCTCTAGATCTCTGAATAAAGGTTTGTAGCATTTTTCACATATAATTTCTGCACAATTCTTTTTATGGTTACTGCTAAATATTTTATGTTTTTATTGCTATTGTAAATAGAATCTATTTTCCATTATATCGTATAACTGGTTATGGCTAGCATATAGAAAAATCATTGATTTTCAAATATTTATCTTGTATTTGGCTGCTCATTTATCCTAAGAGTTTTTCAGTTGATACTTTTATGTTTTCTAGGTAGGTAATTGTATCATCTGTAAATAATGGTGATCTCATCTTCTCCTTTTTAATAGTTAGACCACTTATCTCTGTTTATATATTTTATTTCATTGAGCGGAAAAATGTGGAGCAAAAATGGAAGTAGTCATGCTTGTTTTGCTCTTGATTTTACAGGACATCTCTTGTGTCCCCATACACACATTGTATTGTTGTTTTAAGATAAATATTCTTTATTATGTTAAACAAATATTTTCCTATTCCTGGTTTTTAAAGAGTTTTTAAAAATTAGTAACGAGTGTCAGATTTTATTCTGTCTTTCCTCCATTCGATGAGGCTATATCTTTTTTTTATTGGTCCTTTTGATAGGATATATTATGTGAATGGGTTTCTTACTTATAAATAATCCTTAAAATTCTGGGATAAATCATACTTTGTAAAAGATGAATTTAGGAATATCATCGCTTATTTTATTTTTATTTTTTATTTTTTTAGAGAGAGCAAGTGTACGCACGCACATGCAAGTGAGAGAGGGGCAGAGGGAGAGAATCCCAAGCAGGCTCCACACTCAACCCAGAGCCCGACATGGGACTTGATCTCATGACCCTGAGATCATGACCTGAGCTGAAGTCAAGAGTAGGGTGCTTAACGGACTGAGCCATCCAGGCTCCCCTACTTATTTTAATTTTGTAAAAATGTTTGTTTATTTTTGAGAGAGAGAGAGAGACAGGGAGAATGCGCTCGTGAGTCAGGGAAGGGCAAAGAAAGAGAGAGGGGGATTCCCAAGTGGGCTCTGGCACTGTCAGCGTGGAGCCCAACACGGGGCTCGAACCCACGAACTGAGATTGTGACCTGAGCTGAAATCAAGAGCCATATGCTTAATCAATGTAGCTACCCAGACACCCCTAATTGACAAAATTTTGAAGCATTTTCACATCTAAATTAGTAAGTTAGGTTCATCTATACCATTATTTTTATGTTCTCTCTCTTCAGTATTGGCTTCAGATACTGCTAGCTCCATAAAATGAGATAGGCAAGGTAAATTGAATTAGACTGAATTATGGCCCCAAATCTTTACTCTTCTGTTGTATAGTTGACATCCACACTTTCATCATGTCCTCATAGGGAGGGAGTGTATGTCCTGCCCCTTGGGATTGGGTTCAGCCCTATGAATTGCTTTGGCCAGTGGAATGTGAGTAGATATTTTAAGAGCAAGTGTTTAAGAGCAGTTTGCTTGCCTTCATGTGACACTGCCATCACCATGAGAAAAGCATACCCTAGCCTACTAGTCCAGAGACGAGAGGCAGCCGGACCCACCTGCAGCCTGGACCCAAGACCTGCCAAGCTGAGATGAGATAGGACAGTGCCCAGAAGACATACAGACGTGTAAGCAAGAATGGATGACTGTTGGGTTTTTGGCTTTTTTTTTTTTTTAAGTTTCTTTTAATTCCAGTGTAGTTAACATACAGTCTTCTATTAGTTTCAGGTGTATGATAGAGTAAGTCAGCAGTTCTGTATATTAGTCAGTGCTTACCAAGGGAAGTGTACTCTTAATCCCCTTTACCTATTTCATCCTTCTCCCCACCCACCTCTCCTCAGGTAACCATCTGTAGTTAAGAGCCAGTTTCTTGGTTTGTCTCTTTTTTTCCATTCGCTCATTTGTTTTGTAAATTACACACGAGTGAGATCATATGGTATTTTTCTTTGACTGACTTATTTTGCTTAACATTATACTCTCTAGGTCCATCCATATTGTTGCAAATGGCAAGGTTTCATTCTTTTTGCGGCTGAATAATATTCCAGTGTGTGTGTGTGTGTGTGTGTGTGTGTGTGTGTGTGTGTACGTATACATATACACACACACACCACATCTCCTTTATTCATCACTTGGTGGAAACTTGGACTGTTTCCATAGTTTGGCTGTTGAAAATGCTGCAGTAAACATAGGGGAGCATGTATCCCTTTGAACATGTGTTTTCGTGGTATAATTGCTGTATTATAGGATAGTTCTATTTTTAGTTTTTTTGAGGAAGCCCCATGCTGTTTTCCACAATGGCTGTACCAATTTGCATCCCCACCAACAGTGCAAGAGGGTTCCTTTTTCTCTACATCCTCGCCAACACTTGTTGTTTCTTGGATTTTTTATTTTAGCCTTTCTGACGGGTTGTGAGGTGATATCTCCTTGAAGTGTTGCATTTCCCTTACGATGGGTGATGTTGAGCATCTTTTCATGTGTTTGTTGGCCATCTGTATGTCTTCTTTGGAGAAATGTATGTTCATGTCTTCTGTCCATTTTTATTTATTTTAAGTTTTAATGAATTCAGTTAATTCATTGAATTAATGAATTAATTGAATTAATTAATTATAGGGCATGAGCAGGGGAGAGGCAGAGTGAGGAAGAGACAGAATCCCAGGCAGGCTTTGCGCTGTCAGCGCAGAGCCTGAATGGGACTCAAACCGTGGCAGCATGACCTGAGCCGACATCAGGAGTTGTATGCTTAACTGACTGAGCCAGCCAGGTACCCCTTCTGTCCATTTTTACCTTGGATTGTTTGTTTTTTGGGTATTGAGTTGTATCAGTTCTTTATATAGTTTAGATACTAACCCTTTACTGGATATGTCATTTGCAAATACCTTCTCCCATCCAGTAGGTTGTCTTAGTTTTGTTAGTTATTTCCTTTGATATGAAGGTTTTTATCTTGGTGTAGTCCCCTAGTTTATTTTTTATTTTGTTTCCCTTGCCTCAGGAGACTTATCTAGAAAGATGTTGCTATAGCCAATGGTAGAGAAATTACTGCCTTGCTCTCTTCCAGATTTTTATGGTTTTGGGTCTCAAACCCAAAATGGATGTAGGTCCTTAATCTATTTTGAGTTTATTTTTGTGTATGGTGAAAGAAAGCAGTCCAGTTTCATTCTATTGCATGTTACTGTCCAGTTTTCCAATCATTTGTTGAAGAGTCTTTTTCTCATTGTATATTCTTGCCTCCTTTATCGAAGATTAATTGTGGATTTACTCTGGGCTTTCTCTTCTTTTCCATGGATCTCTGTGCCTGTTTTTGTGCCAGTGTCATACCATTTTGGTAACGACTACAGCTTTGTAATATAACTTGAAGTCTGGAATTGTGATACTTCCAGTTTTATTTTTCTTTTTCAAGATTGCTTTGGTTATTTGGGGTCTTTTGTGGTTCCAAACAAATTTTAGGATTGTTCTAGTTCTGTGAAAAAAAGGTGTTGGTTTTTCCGCATTGCATTTCATCTCTAGATTACTTTGGGTAGTATAGACTTTTTAACAATATTTCTTCTTCCAATCCACGAGCGTGGAATGTCTTTCCATTTCTTTTTGCGCTTCATTATTAGTGTTTCTCTGCATTGATTTTGTATCCCACAACCTTACTGAATTCATTTATCAGATCTAACAGTTTTTTGGTAGAGTCTTTTGGGTTTTCTACATACAGCGTCATGTCATCTGCAGATCGTGAAAGTTTTACTTCTTCCTTACCAATGTGGATGCCTTTTATTTCTTTTTGTTGTCTGATTGCTGTGGCTAGGACTTCCAGTACTATGTTGAATAAAAGTGGTGAGAGAGGACATCCTTGTCTTGTTTCTGACCATAGGAGGAAAGCTCTCAGTTTTTCCCCATTGAGTATGATGTTAGCTGTGGGTTTTTCATTTAAGGTCTTAAATTATGTTGAGGAATGTTCCCTCTAAACCTACTTTGTTGAGGATTTTTATCATGAATTGATGTTGTACTTTGTCAAATGTTTACTCTGCATCTATTGAAATGATCATATGGTTTTTATTCTTTCTCTTATTGATGTGATATATTCCACTGATTGATTTGCAAATATTGAACCACCCTTACATCCTGGAATAAATTCCACTTGATCATGGCGGGTCATTTTTTAATGCATTGTTGATTTGGTTTGCCAATATTTTGTTGAGAAGTTTTGCATTTATGTTCACCAGAGATATTGGTCTGTAGTTCTATTTTTTTGTGTTGTCTTTATCTGGCTTTGGTATCAGTGTAATGCTGGCCTTTAAAGTAAATATGGAAGTTTTCCTTCTTTTTCGGTTTTTTGGAAAAGTTTGGGAAGGATAGATATTAGTTCTTCAAGTGTTGGATAGAATTCACCTGCGAAACCATCTGGTTCTGGACACTTGTTTGTTGGGAATTTTTTGATTATTGATTCAATTTCATTGCTGGTAATTGGTCTGTTCAAATTTTCTATTACTTCCTGCTTCAGTTTTGGGAGGTTATAGGTTTCTAAGAATTTATCCATTTCTTCTAGGTTGTCCAGTTTGTTGGCATATAATTTTTCATAATATTTTCTTACAATTCTTTGTATTTCTGTGGTGTCTGCTTATGTCTTCTCTTTCATTTGTGATTTTGTTTACTTGAATTCTTTTCTGTTTTTATGAGTCTGGTTGGACGTTTATCACTTTTGTTGATCTTTTCAAAGAACAAGCTCCTGGTTTCATTGATTTGTTCTACTGGATTTTTTAGTTTCTATACCATTTATTTCTTCTCTAAATCTTTATTATTTCCTTGTGCTCTTGATTTTAGGTTTTGTTTGTTGTTCTTTTTCTAGATTCTTTAGGCGTAAGGTTACGTTGCTTATTTGAGGTTTTTCTTGCTTCTTGAGGTATACCTGTATTGCCAGGTACTTCTCTCTTAGAGCTGCTTTTGCTGCATCCCAGAGATTTTGTGCCATTGTGTTTTCATTTTCATTTCTCTCCTTGTAATTTTTTATTTCTTCTTTGATTTCTTGGTTGACCCATTCATTTAGTAGTATGTTAGTTAATCTCCATGTATTTGTGGTCTTTCCAGAATTTTTTCTTCTGACTGACTTCTAGTTTCATAGTGTTGTGATCAGAAAGGATGCATGGTATGACTTCGATCTTTTTGAGTTTGTTGAGACTTGTTTTTGGCCTAATATGTGATCTTCTGGAGAATCTTCCATGTGCACTGGAAAATAATGTGTTTTGGTGTTTTAGGACTGCATGTTTTGAATCTATCTGTTAAATCCATTGGTCTAGTGTGTCAAAGTCACTTTCCTTTTTGATTTTCTGTTTGGATGATCTATGCATTGATGCAAGTGGGCATTTAAAGTCCCCTACTGTTATTGTATTACTGTCAATTGATTATGTTTGTTATTAATTGTTTTATATATTTGGGTGCTTCCACGTTGAGTGCATAAATATTTACGATTGTTATATCTCCTGTTGGATTGCCCCGTTCATTATTTTATAGTGTCTATCTTTGTCTCTTGGTACAGTCTTTGTTTTAAAGTCTATTTTGTCTGATATAAGTATTGCTACTTTGGCTTTCTTTTGATATATATTTGAATGATAAATATTTCTCCATCCCCTCACTTCCAGTTTGTATGTGCTTTTAGGTCTGAAATGAGTCCTTGTAGGCAACATATAGGTGGGTCTTGTTTTTTGGTTTTTTATTCATCTGGAACCCTAGGTCTTTTGATTGGAACCTTTAGTCCACTTACATTCAAAGTAATTGTTGATAAGTATGTATTTATTGCCATTTTGTTGCTGTTTTTGGTTGTTTTTGTAGTTCCTTTCTGATCCTTCTCTTGCTCTTTTTGGAAGTTTGCTAGCTTTCTTTAGTGATATACTTGGATTCCTTTTCTTTATTATTTGAATATCTATTACTGTTTTTTGATTTGTGGTTACCATTAGGTTTGTGTATAACATCTTTTGTATATAGCAGTCTGTTAACTTGAATGTTGCTTATGTTTAAGCCCATTCTTTACTCTCTCCCTGCCCCCATATTTTTGGCATATGGCGTCATACTTTACATCCTTTTATCTTGTGAGTTTCTTGGCCAATTTTTACAGATAAACTTATTTTTACTGCTTTTGTGCTTCTTACTTTTCTTATGGTCTCTCCTTTCCACTCAAAGAGTCCCCTTTACAATTCTTGTAGGGCTGGTTTAGTGGTCATGAACTCCTTTAGCTTTTGTTTGTCTGGAAAACTCTTTATTTCGCCTTCTATTCTGAATGATAGCTTTTCTGGATAGAGTCTTCTTGGCGGCAGATTTTTTTCCTTCCAGCACTTTGAATATATCATTCCACTCCCTTCTGGCCTGCAAAATTTCTACTGAAAAATCCACTGGTAGCCTAATGGATTTCCCTTGTATGTAACTGTCTCTTCTCTGGCTTCTTTTATTTATCACCACTTTTCGCCATTTTAAGTACACTGTATGTCTTCATGTATATCTTGGGTTGATTTTTTTAGCTTCCCCTGCCTCCTGGATCTGGATATCTGCTTCCTTCTCCAGATTAGGGGAGTTTTCAGCTATTATTTTTTTCAAATTTTCTGCCCCCTTTCCTCTCTTCTTCTTCTTCTGGTATCCCTGTAATGCAAATGTTATTATGCTTGATGGAATTTCTGACCTCTCTAAGTCTGTTCTCATTTTGTGTATTTTTTTTCTCTTATCTGCTTAGCTTGCTTTTCTTCCATTACTCTGTCCTCCAAATCACTAATTCATTCCTCTCCTTCCTCTAGCCTGCTCTTTATTCCATTTGTTTTAAATTCCATTTGTGTCCTATATCTCTGACTGATTCTTTTATTTCTTGTTTTGCATCTCATTGTTAAGAGTCTCACTGATGTCCTTTAGTCTTTTCTCAAGTCCTGTGAGTATATTTAAAGATCATTAGTTGAAATTCTGTATCAGGCATATTATTTATATCCACTTTTCTTAGGTCTCTTGCTATGATCTTGCCCTGTTCTTTCATTTGGGACACAGTTCTTTGTCTCCTCATCGTGTCTAACTCTGTTTCTTTGTTAGAAAAGTCAGCTATGTATTCTGCTTTTGAGAGTTACGGCCTTATGAAGAAGAGTCCTGAAGTAGTGCCCTGCAGTGCAGTATCGTCTGTCCAACAGAACCTGATACTTCAGGGGTGTCTTCTATGTATGTTGCATGTGCAGCACACATGTGTGTTGCATGATGTTGTGTCCTGGCTGATTTTTCCTTAAGTCTGGTAGTCTGCAGAGACTCTTTTTACCTCTTATGGGCTGTATTTGGCTGGGGTGGGATGTGCAGTTTTAATAAGGTGTGCCTAGGGCTTCCACAGGGCCCACAGCTGCCCCTGCTGCCAGGATTGAGGCCCTACAGAATGTGCAGGTCACAGTGTTGGCAAGATTTGTACCAATCTTTGTTGGGAGGCGGACCTGCAGCACCAGGACTGAGGCACATGTAAGTGGGAAGGGTGGATCCACTAAACCACAGGGCACTCGGCTAGGTGTAAGGAAGTTATGCTAGGGGGCAGGAGAAGGGGTTGGCGCCTACCAGCTTCTTTGTTCCTGGAGAAGTCCCTCCACAAACCCTGCCCTTCTGGCTCATGCTCAGAGATGTGGAAATAACTCTCCCTCCTGTGTGCCCCATGCATTTTTCAAACTGCTGTTTCTGCCTGTATGTGGACTCTTGTGCTATCTGTCTCTTAAAGGATGGAGACTCAGCTTCCTATTGCCCGCTGGACTCTTCCAGAGCTGAGCCCACTGACTTTTAAAATTCTAGGCTTTAAGTCTTGCCAGTTGTGAGAACTCTCAAAATTGGTTCCCTCGGGTTTTCAAAGTCATGTGTTTTGGGGATTCATCTTCCCTGCACAGAGCGCCCTGGTGCGACAGTCTGTCTTTCTCCCTTCTCTGGGTTCTTGGCTCCCTCCCACCCACAAGTGGCTGAGACCCTTTGAGTTCCCCACCACGTCTTCACCCTTCCCACCCTCTCCATCGTCTTTGATGTGACCTGTCCTTTACCTTTGGTCATAGAGTTTGTTCTACCAGTCTTAGAGTCGTTTTCTGGTCATTTAAACTGGTGTATTACCGAGTCGTATCTGTGGGACAAGGTGAGCTTGTGGAGCTCTTACTCTGCCATGTCAGCCCCCAGAATTCGTCTGGATAATTGTTGTTTTTATCCATGTAGTTTGGAAGTGGTTTGTTCCATAGCATTATTGTGGCGATAGCTTACTGATGCACGAGGTAATTCCCCACCTTTTCTGGCCTATAGCGATCATTTTCCTTCTTTCTAAAGAACTTCTTTTTACATTTCTTAGAAGACAAGTCACTGGCAACAGATTGCCTCAATTTTGAGTGGTCTAAGAAAGTCTTTATTTGTCTTTCACTTTTAAAAGATAGTTTCACAGGGTATGTAATTCTATGTTGGTGATTCGTTTTTCTCTTAACACTTAAAATTTTTATTGCAGTCTCTTTCTGGCATGGTTTCTGAGAAGTCAGGTGTAATTCTTAACTTTGTTCCTCCAATGGGAAGCTGTTTCCCTGTCTCCACTCAGTGTCTTTTAGGATTTATTTTTTTTAATGTTCCTTTATTTTTGAGAGAGAGAGAGACACAGAGAGACAGAGAGAGACAGAGCGTGAGCAGGGGAGGAACAGGAGAGAGGGAGACACAGAATCTGAAACAAGCTCCAGACTCTGAGCTGTCAGCAGAGAGCCTGATGTAGGGCTTGAACTCATAAGCCGTGAGAATGTTAACCTGAGCCGAAGTCGGGTGTTTAATCAGCTGAGCCACCCAGGCACCGTGTCTCAATGTTTCAGAGAGCCCGTTCCTTTGGACTCTGAACTTCTCAAGTGTTTCTTAGGGTTTCTTTTTTTCTGTTTAGGTGAGACGTGATGGCTAAAGAATTGGGTATTTTCCTCCCCCCGGTTGACTCATTTCTCTTAAGATCAGAGTACTTGGCATATTTCAAAATGGTTCCTTTTATCCTTTCCTTGCCAGAAGCAGGAGGGAATATTTCTCTGATATTTACTGTGAGAACTTGGTTGACCTCCTAGAGTTGACAAAAGTGTGGGGGTCCCCTGTGACTGGGCTTTTGTGGGGTCATTAACTCAAAGACGTGTTCATACTGAGCATCCAACAACTGGTTAATTACAGATCATGTTTTCCTACCTTGGCACTCATTCTTGCTGCTATTTCCACTTGTGAGTCTCTGCTCTGATGAAACTGTTACTCCCTACATTCTCATCTCTCCATCTCCCTCCCTCATGAGAATTTAGCAGATGAAAAAGGCAACATTTCTTATCAGAGGGGAATGATGGGCTATTTAGTAAATGGTATTGGGAGAACAGGGCAAGCATCTGAAAAAAAGTTAACTTAGATCCCTACCTCACTCTTTACATCAAAATGAATTCCATGCAGCTCAAATATAACTTTTTAAATACAAAAAGTTGAAACACATGAACAATATTATAAAAATAGATTGAAAAAATAATAATCTTATCATGAGAGAACTTTCTAAATAATACATAAAATCTAGAAACCATAAAAAAGTTGTGGAAATAAAATAATTTTTAATGTGCAAGACAAATACAGAATGAGAAGACAATACACTGGGGTAAGAATTTGCAACATATAGATCAATAAATGACTAATTTCTTTAGCATAAAGAATGTCTACAAATAAGCTTTAAAAACCCAACGACTGACTAGAGGGGCTACGGCAAAGAGATTGTAGAGGCAGTTACCTAGAAAGACAAATTCAAATGGTTCTTGAACAAATGAAAAGATTCTCAATCCTACTCACAGCAGAAGTAAAAGTCTGAGGCAACATACCCTTTTTCATCTGTCGGAATGTCAAACATCAAAATCTTGCTAAGACAAGATGGGTGTGAGAAAACAATAAATACCTAAAATATCCGTGGGAAGTAATTTGGCAAACTCTTTCGAAGTCAAAAAATGTCCATACTGCTCCACATCCTGTCTCAGCAGGGACGCACAAATAAAAAGACACTGAGATCCCACCCAGCACCTACTAGAATGGCCAAAATCTGGAACACCGGCACCACCGCCAAATGCTGGCGAGGCTGTGGAGCAGCAGGAAGTCTCTTTCGCTGCTGGTGGGAATGCAAAATGATGCGACCACTTTGGAAGATGGTTTGGCGTTTGTTTTTGTTTGTTTTTTGTTTGTTTGTTTTTTAAAATAAAACTAAACATACTCTTATCGTAGCATCCAGCACTCGCACTTCTTGGGATTTACCCAAAAGAGCTGAATATTTATGTCCACGCAAAAACCTGCACATGGATGTTTCTAGCAGCTTTAATCATCATTTCTAAGACCTGGAAGCAACGAAGATGCGCTTCAGTAGATAAGTGGATAAACAGTGTCATATCCAGACAGTAAAATATTATTCAGCGATAAAAATAAATGAGATATAAGCCATGAAAAGACTTGGAGGAACCTTAAGTGTATCCACTACTAAGGGAAAGAAGCCTATCTGAAAAGGATACACCCTGTATATTTCCAGCTGTACGACATTCTGGAAAGGGCAAAACTTCCGGAGACAGTAAGAAGGTCAGTGGTTGCCGGGGGTGGAGTTGAGGGCATGGCTGGACAGAACGGAGGATTTTCAGGGCAGGGAGAATACCGTGTAATGCTGGAACCGTAGAAACGTGTCATTCTGCAGGTATCCGGAAGCATAGAACGGACAACCCCAAGCGTGAACCACGTAAACCAGGGACTTGGGGTGATTTTCATGTGTCAGTGTGGGTTCACCGGTGGTCACAGATGTGTCACTCTGATGGAGAAGGTTGATGCTGGGGAAGACTGCGCACGTGTGGGGGCAGGGCGTATGTGGGTAATCTGTACCTTCCTCTCAATTTTGCGGTAAACCTAAAACCTCTCTAAAGTAAAAATACAATCATATTTATTTATTTTTTTTAATGTTTATTTTTGAGAGAGAGAGAGAGAGAGAGAGAGTACGAGTGGGGGAAGGCAGAGAGAGAGAGGGAGACACAGAATCCGGAACAGGCTCCAGGCTTTGAGCTGTCAGCACAGAGCCCAATGCGGGGCTGGAACCCATGAACTGCGAGATCCTGCCCTGAGCCGAAGTCGGACGCTTAACCGACTGAGCCATCTAGGCGCCCCATAAAATCTTTTTTTAGAAAGTGCATGCCCTTTGGCCTGGAAACTTCACTTTCAGGAATTCGTTCTTCAGAGATAGTAGGCAGAATGCAACTTAATTTTATTCCACAGTTACTGATGGGGCATCTGCGGTGCCAGGCACTGTGACAGGCACAAAGGATACAAGGATGAATGAAACACAGCCCTGTTGTAAAGTCACTTTATTATCTTATGATTGGAATTGACGTTGAATTGGAGTTACGTCACTCCGAAGATGAACACAGCAAGCTTCAGGGCGGTGAGCAGGAGCTCGAACCACCTTCCGCCTGACTCTAGGAACACACTAGGTGGGCGGGGGCGCCCGGGTGGCGCAAGTCAGTTAAGCGTCTGACTTAGGCTGGGGTCATGATCTCACGGTTTGTGAGTTCCAAGCCCCACATTGGACTCTGTGCTGCAGCTCAGAGCCTGGAGCCTGCTTTGGATTCTGTGTCTCCCTCTCTCTCTGCCCCTTCCCCTGCTCACACTCTGTGTGTCTCTCTCTCCGCCCCCTCCCCCACTTGTGCACATTCTCTCTCTTTCTCTCTCTTTCTCTTTCTCTCAAAAATAAATAAACATTAAAAACAAAAAAGCCACACCAGGTGGATGGGTTAAACATTTCCATCCAAGTGGCCCTTAAGCTCAAGAGAATAAAAGATGTTCCCAAAGACCAGGGGGCAGAGCCTAAAGGGGCCTCTTGCAAGCAAGGGAATATTTATTGTTTCTAAAATGTCCTGCACATTTTGCCTTCTGTTTCATCTGTCTCTGTATTTAAAAACACACATACATGTTTAATATAAAGTAATGTTTCAAAAATTAGTTCAGAAATTAAATTAGTAACATTTTCCCTCAAAACCTTTAAGTGTATAATGAGTACATGAGGAAAAGATCCATGTTTATCTGTGGTTTCTCTCCCTTTCTCCACCCCAAAAATACTCCAAAAGAGAGAGACACCAAGCTACTTCTTGAATCTGCGGCTAAAAAGACACTGCTCTGTGTTGCTGTCTTGAGATTCTTCACCATTTTATCTCTGTGTTTTGTGAGCGGAGCCTGAAAGGATAACGGAGCACTCGCCAGGGTGTTGGCGTCCGGACTCACCCAGTCTAGGTTCCCTGCTTCCCAAGGACAGGTTCTGGGCTGCATTCTTCTCAACTCCTGGCACGCTGGAAAGGGCGGGGGTCAGGCGCACACTCCACAGTGTCTCTGGGTGGGAGGCGGCAGTGGCCGCACCCATCCTGGCTGACCGCACCAGGTACATTCAGCAGGTGACTTGGCATCGATCTCTTACCCGCCCCTGATCCAAATCCCCGGTGCACCTGGCACGGAGGTCGCAGTCCTCTGGGAGGTTGCCCAAAGCTGTAGGTTGGGGCTGCAGGAAGGAGGGATGGACTTCCTTGTTCTAGGCAGTCCCAGAACCGGACCTTTGACACATATCTGCCAACCCCCTTCCCGGGCCCGTGGTCCACCTGGCAGCTCGGAGGAGTCCCCGGGGGCGGAGTAGTAACTGGGAATGAGCAGTGGGGGGGAGGCTGGAAGGAAGAGGGACCGGATTGTGGCAGCCTCTAATACAGTGATGCGGGAGAGGCGACAGGCCAGACGTTGGGCGCTTGGTCCCTCTTGGTTGAACTGACACCTGGTGAGTAGAGCCCTCTGGCCAGAGCAGGGTCTGGAGAGTCTGGAGGTTTAGAGGGTGAGGTTTAGTGAGATTGGAAACGCGCCCCCCAATTCTGTTCTTCACCCATCACTGTATTCACGCCCGTCGCCATGTGGCGCCTGCGGCTCCTCCCGTCAGGAGGTGGCTCTGTTTCCTGCTCTTCGAATCCAGGTGGTCTCGAAACTTGCTTTGGCCAACAGAATGTAGGGAAAGCCATGTGTGTGGAGAAGCCGGATGTGGGGTACTGAATTAGGAATACGTGAATTAGAGAGAGTGCAAGCCACTCGTAACAGGTGGGCATAACAGGTCAACATCCAAGCTCCCACTTTGGGGAAGTGAACCTCTACCCTCCGTTCCGCTCCCAGCCCCCCGACACCGGAATGCTGCCCTTGGCCCCCGAGACACTCCTACCCCATCACTCACTGTCATACTCATGCCTCCCCTCAGGCCGGAGCTGACTCAGCCATGAGAGAGGGAAGGGCAAGGCTGGCTTCGGGGGGCCCTGCACCCAAATCCAGCCTGCCTGGAGGCAGGAAGGGGCTGGCTCCCTTTCCTGGACCTCCTCGTGGTTCAGGTGGTCCAAGTGGCCAGGTGCTTGGCAGGAGACTTCACCCACCATCTGCCTGTGTGGGGTGTGTGTGTTTGGGGGGGTGTAGGGGCAGCTGCTGCCCTCCTCACCTCCAGCCCCATCCTCCTCAGCTCCCCCCACCCCAGCTGGCTGCTGGATGCTGCAGGAGCCGGCTGCTGGCCGCCCTCATTAATATTTATGACAAGGAGAGGAAGTTGCATAAATCTTTCCTGATACTTAATTAAACCAAACTTCTTTTGATTTCCCCTCTTTCTGCCTCGCTGAGTGTGGCCAGCATGCCTATTAGATGTTCTTCCTCCCCACGTGGCCTGGAGTGGACAGACGCCCTCAGCTATTCTGTGTACCCAGTTTACTGCTGCCATTAGCTGGGAGCTTGGGGAACCCCAGGGACCCCAACATGCCTTCGTAAGACTGTGCATGTGGCCTTAGGAAGAGGCTCCTTTCCACTTCTCTGGAGTAGCAGAGAGCTAGGAAGACACTGGCTGCACCCCCAAAACATGCCTCTTCTAGACCTGAAAGAGGGAGGTTCCCTCCTTTCTGCTGGTCAGACAGGGAAGAGAGAGTTAGTCCCAAAGCCACCGAGGAATAGCCGAGTCCCTGGAAAAGCTGGGTTTGGCAGTGTCCCCTCACCACCCCCCCCCCACTTACTACATGGCACCCCAGCCAGAGGACCCCAGTGTGAACCTGGTCAGAGCCCAGAGTCTCCCTTGCTCAGGAAGCTGGTTAGCACCCGGCTGACATATCTTTGATATGGAATCATATACAGGAAGCAGCTTGACCCCTGAAGGCCCCTCTTAGCGTGGGATTGACACCGAGCATTGACTTTGCTTCAGGCTTATCCACAAATCTCAGCCAATTTTATTAAAGAGCCGCGTGTGGTGCGGAACATGCCAGGGAGACAACTTTATTTATAGATCTTGATCGGCCGAGAGGAGCCCACACTTGATTCTCTTGGCGCCGGGCCTCAGGTGGGAGGGGGTGATTGGCAGGTGCGGCTCCTTGCCGCCCCCCAGCTGCGTGAAGACACACACAAACACACGAGCAGGCAGGCACGTGGGCATTAAGTCAGGACAGACGTGTATACGTTCACGTGAGCAAACACACAGGCACAGGCTAATGTCCCACAGTGCTGTGGACTCCATTGTGCCCTGCCCCCCAAACTCCTATGTTAAGGTCTTACTCCCCAATGTGGCTATATTTGGACCTCGTGGGAAGTAAGTGAGGCTAAATGAAGTCCTAAGGGCGGGCCCCTAATCTAATAGGACTGGTGCCCTGAGAGAAGAAAAGGAAGAGACACCAGAGACCGGTCTGTTTCTCTCTTTCTCTCTCTCTGTCTGCATGTGAGGAGGAAAGGCCATCCCCAAGCCAGGAAGAGAATCCTTACCAGAAACCGAATTTGCTGGCAACTTGATCATGGACTTCCAGCCTCTAGAGTTGTGAGAAAATAAATGTCTGTGGTGGAAGCCACTCAGTTGGTGGAACTTTTTTTAATTAAACAATTTTTTTAATGGTGATTTATTTTTGAGAGAGCACGAGCAGAGGAGGGGCAGAGAGAGAGAGGGCGACACAGAATCCGAAGCAGGCTCCAGGCTCCGAGCTGTCCCCACAGAGCCCAACACGGTTCCTGAACTCAGGAACCAGGAGATCACGACCTGAGCCGAAGTCGGACGCTTAACCGACTGAGGCCCCCAGGCGCCCCCGTGGACTCTTGTTGGGGCAGCCCAAGCAGACTCCTACACACGCGGACTCGTGGAGAGATGCCCCCCAGCCCTGCACCAATTTGCACGCACACACAGGGACACATGCCGCCCTTGCTAGATCAAGGGGGCGTCTCCCCTGACACACCTAGAGCCCTGAAGGAGATGCTCAGCGATGGGGTGGTGACTCCGTGCGGGAGGGAAGGCGCGTGCGTGTGGACCCGCGCGTGGACTACGGGAACGTCACCCGTAGATCCGTGTATGTACACACTCGTCCCCTGTAACCTCACAGCGTATACAGAGCTTTGTCATTAATGGCAATCACGAAGAGTGCCCCCAGGGCTGGCCTACCCTGAGTAAATGCAGCTGGCAGGTACCGTGTTTGCTCTGCGCCAGGCATCTCACGCATACCATCTCTTGTTTGCCTTCGCAACTCTGAAGAGCACGGGCACTCTATGGAGGGAACCGAGACACGTCAGGAAAAGGTGTGCCGGGCGACACAGCCGAAGACAGGCGGCGCTGACCCTCCCGCGGTCCTGTTGATGCGGATTGTAACTGATCCTAACGCAGGCAGGGCTCCGGACCTGGCTGACTCCGCCGGGGAGGCAAGGGCCAAGAGACGCCTGTTGGCCGTGCCGCCATCAAGGATGGCTAATGGGAGAGGTCTCCGGGTCTCCTCGCCATTAATTTCCGGCCGCGGTGTGGCCATTAATGTGGACTGAATCCAGACACAGGCAGGTGACCTGTCTGCGAGGCTGTCAGACAGGGTTTCTCTCTGGCTGCTGCAAGGTCAGACTGAAGATGTTTTGGCTCCAGAAACCTCTCTCTGTGTGGAGGCGAAGGGTTCCAAAGGGACGCGTGGCCTGCTGCCAAGTGTGCATGTTCAAGGAAGATGGACTTCAACCAAAATTCCTCCGGCTCCTTGGGTTGAGCCTGCGCATAAGGCTCTACGAGCACTCCCGGCGCTGGCCCTGAGGAGCTCTGAGTAGCAGGCCGGCCGGGGGCTGAGAGCTGTCCCCACGGACAGACAGACAGACGGCGAAATCCCCGAGGGGGATGGGAGGACTGCAGGGCCCCGGGTCAGGAAGGGAGGGGAGATCCTGAGCTGCGGTGGGGTGGAGGCCGAGGACTGGGAAAGGGGGGCCTCTGCGCCCCAAGCTGCATGGCCTCGGGAGCCTTCCATTCCTCGTCCTAACCCTGGTGGTAGTAAGGGCAGAGGCCTGGGCTGCACGCAGTGAGAACTCCGGGCCTTGCGTGAAAGGGCGATGCTGGGCCTGGTGCAGGCGTCTCGCAGGTAGGACAGGGCATCGGAGAAGGCTCCAGGCTGCGGGGCTCAGGGCAGGGAGCGGGGCTGAGCCCGGAGCAGGGCCCCTTCCGGCCTGCTGCTGAGGCGAGTGGCCTGGGCCCAGACTGCTGGGGAAACCTCAGGGAAGGGCTTGAGGCAGGCAGGGGTGACAGCAAAATCGCTCCCTCCCTCTGATGGCAGCAGGGCTGCCGGCAAAGATGGGGTTTCCAGCGTGACTGAGAGGGACACATTAAGAGCATGAGCACGGGGAACTCAAGAGTGACTGCTCGGGATGATGAAAATGTTTGGGGACTAGACAGCGTGGGCGGTCGCAGAATACTACAGAGGTACTACATGCCGCTAAATTGTACATTTGTAAACGGTGCATTCTTTGTTATGTAGATTTCACTTAGAGAAAGGAACTGAGAGGGGAAAAAAATGGGCATTTAGCTGTATACACCTGCCCTCGAATCCCCACTCTGTCACTCACTAGCTGGGTGACCTTGGAAACCTGTTTATAGCCTCTTAGGTTTCACTGTCCTCATCTGTAAAATGGGATACTATTAGTACTTACCTAGTGTGTTGTTCTGGATGAAATGACGCGCTGAATCGAGCACCCAGAACATAGTAGGAGCTCTGCCAGTCTGCACGATGAGCCAGAGGACGTTGTAGGTGTGCCTCACAGGCTCCTGCCTTCCCAAGTCTGACAAAAAGGGACAAGTTCACTTCAATAGTGCTCGGGACCAGGGCTCCTGTTCAAAAATCTGCCAGCCCAAAGGCAAGATTACCAATAGCCAGTCCAGGGAGCCCCCCTCCATCCAGCACTATTCCCCATTTCCAAATTAAGGCTTCTCTGCAGTGCTGCCGGGGGCCACCCGCGTGGGGTCGAAGAGCTTGAGGAAACTGAACCAGAAAGAACATTGGGCGAGGAGAGGAGAGGAGAGGTGCATTCTGGGAATTAGAGTTGTTCATTCGTTGTTTCCTGCCAGGAAAGAACCACAAAGCGCTCAGAGTATCCAGGATGATGTTTTGTTCCTCATTATCTGGCAGCTCCACCAGGACATTCCTCGTCCAGTCCAGTCGCAACGTCCACACGAGATGCTCAAATTAAGACAAAAGAACCCATCAGAATGACGCCTGGGGCCTGTTCTTAGGCAACAGCCTTCCGGTGTGAGGTTGGAGAGGAGGCAGAGGGGGGCCTCCAGTATGGTCACCGGGAACGAGTAAAGTTGAGTAACCAGAGAAAGTGAGGGCGGCACGGGTTGTAAAGAGACTCTGCCTGTGAAATGCACGCTGTCCGAGAAGAACAAATATTGAGAGAAATTTTGCCATAGGAAGCAAAAGTAAATTTTGGAAAGTATTTGCTCTCTCAGAGGAAAACAGGAGCAGTATAAAAATAGAAGATAGTAAGACCAAGGATGGAATTGTAAGGGAATCTGGCAATGAGGCAAGCAGAAGTCAGAGTAGAGTGGCATTGGGTCTTGAAATGTCGTAAACAGAAGTAAAATCAAAAACACGTGGTTAAAATCAACATCAGAATGATTTTGAAAAAACAACACTGCAGAAAGCTGAATCTGTCTTGTAGAAGAAAACTTGACAAGCTCTCCTGAAAACCAAGAAAAGGAAAACAGTTTTTACAAAAATGATTGAGAGGTGCCTGGGTGGCTCAGTCGGTTGAGCTGCCGACTCTTGATTTCATATCAAGCCCCACATCAGGCTCTGTGCTGACAGAGATTCTCTCTCTTCCCCTCTCTCCCTCTCTTTTTGCCCCTCCCCTGCACTCTCTCTCTTTCAAAATAAGCTTTTAAAAAATAAATAAAAATGATAGAAATGACTGAGAAGAGAGACCCAATTAATTGGTAATCAATAATTCTTTAATAGGTATTGCTGAGTTAATACTCTATTTTTTAATGTTTTGTTTATTTTATTTTTTGAGAGAGAGAGAGTGCATGTGAGCAGGGGAGAGGCAGAGAGAGAGGAGGACAAAGGATCCAAAGCGGGCTCTGCCCTGACAGGCTGACAGCAGCAAGCCCGATACAGGGCTCAAACTCATGAACTGTGAGAGCATAACCTGAGCCAAAGTCAGACGGTCAACTGAGCCACCCAGGCGCCCCAGAATTAATATTCTTAAATAAGAAAAGAAAACGAACCAGAAGTAATAATTAAAGATATCATGGAAGAACACTTTTCAAAAATGAAGAAATTAGTAAGCTCACAGATTAAAATGTACAAATTAGTTTTAAGAAATGTACACATAGACATGTTCCGTTGGATTCTTTTAATTATAAGAAAAAAGCCCCATTGAGAGATAGGCAGACAAAAAAAGTCGTCTCTGAAGAACCAAAATTAGACGTGCTCAGACTTGTCCATTGTTGTATAAGAACAATAAGGCAACATCTATAGGTTACGAAGAAAAGATTCTGTGGTTTAGACATTTTATGCCTGTGTTGTCCAGCATGAAAGCAACCGATATGAGGCTACACCCCTAGGCTCATCCTGAAAAAAAACTTTAAGAAATTTTCCTGCTCAGTTCTTACTAACGTTTTTCATATGATAATTTCTAGTGGGGTGCCTGGCTGGCTCAGCTGGTTAAGAGTCCAACTTTTGACTTTGGCTCAGGTCACGATTGCACAGTTCGTGAGATGGAGCCCCAAATTGGGTTCTGTGCTGACAGCGTGGAGCCTGCTTGGGATTCTCTCTCTCTCTCTCTCTCTCTCTCTCTGCCCCTCCTTTGTGCGTATGCATTCTCTCTCTCTCAAAATAAATAAATCTTTAAAAACAAAATTAGTAGCATACACTGGTTTAAGAAAGTCTGCGCTCATGGGGTCTGTGAGGATGAGAGTCAGGGTTTGTAAGATCGTTTTGGACGTAAGAGGAGAATGTGTCGGGGGAACAAGATGGAGCACAGAGAAGTTAGGAGGACGTCTCCGTAGAAGAAGTGAGCAGCCGTGAGGCAGAGAAAAACTAAGAGATTGTGCTGTTCTGGAAGCCGAGAGAAGTATGTGTTTCCAAGAGGCCGAGCCACTGTCCCAAAGGCTGCTGGGAGGCGAGGAAAAGTGAGGACCAAGAACTGACCCCCAGAATTAGTAGCATGGGGGTCACTGATGGGTTGGATGTGAGTGGCCTCCAAGGAGTGGTGGGTTTAGGAGAGAATGGAGGGAAGAAACTTGGAGAAAATTGGCATAAAAGATAATACTTTTGAGAATTTTGCTGCAAAAGGGAGTTGAGAAATGGGGCCGTTGTTGAGGGGCAGATGGAATCCAAAGTTGGTTTTTGTGAGGTGGGAGAAATGTCGGCATGTTCATAGGGCAGTGGGAGCGATCCACTGGAAGGGAACTTTGGTGAAGGAGGAGAGAGGGAGAGATTACGGGGCAGTGCCCTTGTGTGGCAGGAAAGGTAGAATCCCAAGGTCAAGTGCAGGGTTGGTTTAGAGTGACGGGAGAGCGGATGCCTCCCTATGCTGGTGAGTGGATGGGTGGGGTGGGGATTCCGAGAGAGAGGAGGACAGGTGAGGTGCGGTGGGACGAGGAAAAGAAGGTTTGAAAGGGTCTGGGGGGTGGGAGAAGGCCTGTGCTGGGGAAACGCCGTGCTGTTGCTGGGCCACATCAAGGCCCATTGAGACTCCCGGGCGTAATTGGACATTTTTCTCCAGTCACACTGAGCCGATTGGAAGCAGGGAAGGGATCGGATTTAACTCAGCCGTGGTTTTGCCACATGTGTATCCCAACGTGAGAGAGGAATACGGGCGACGAAGGTGAAGATAAGGAGAGATTTCAATGGTTGGCTGTGAATGTGGAGCGAAAAGGAGGCATCAGTGGTTGAAAGTCTCTGTGGGGTCACAGGAGGGTTGAGGATGAGGCATGGGAAGGAGTGGGCTGGAGAGAGAGGTGATGTTCAGAGAGTAAGGTGGAAATCTGGAGGGGGGGGCTGTTGGTAATGAAAGGGTCTTAGAGTATGATTGTAGGGCACAGTGTCTGAGGTCGGGCGGATGAGATCTCAGGGGGAAAAGAATTTGGACATGGAGAGCCCAAGATGGTGGAATATCTTCGGGGATACAGAAGCCGTCAAAAATGAGACTAGAACCGGTGAGGAATGAAGCATGGCATGGCGGCTGGGGATTGCCTCCACAATCTGGGGACGGGGGGGCCGGGGGGGAGTAGATTAGTGTGATGACTTGAGGTTCAAAGCAGGGATTTTTCAGGGATGAGACAGTGAGGGAGATTGACTGTGGCTCTACTTTTTTCCACCTTCTGTATCCATGTCATTGCAACAGGACTTTTCAGAAACTCCTGTCGAGAGGACGAGTCTGTTTTTCACCCCTTGAATCTGGGCTGGCCTTTTGACTTGCTTTAGGCCACAGAATGCAGCAGAAACAGTGGTGCGCCCGTAGCTCAAGAGACCTAGCAGCTCCCGCCCCGTCCCAGAACCCTGTCCGGGGGTTTCCTGAGCAAACACGCTAGCTTCCTGGAGGCTGAGAGAGCCCATTAGGCAAAACCCAGGCATCCTAGCCGAGGCCGTCCACGACGGGCCTACCGCCAGCAGACCCTCAAACTTAGAGCCCAGCCCAGATCTGCAGAGCTGCCCACCCCACCCACAGCTACCCAGAGACAGCCGAGTGAGCCCAGCTCACTCGGAACCATCCGCTGGACCTGAAGACTCATGACCCAAACAGATGGTAAGCTGTATTGCCTTCCTGTTGCCGTGTGACAAATCACCACAAACTTAGTTGCTTAAAACATCACCCATTTCTTAGCTCACAGTTCTATCAGTTAGAAGTCTGGGGGGACCCAGTTGGTGTCTTGGCTCAAGGCCTCCCAGTCCAGGTTTGCCGTCACCGCCAAGCCAGGTAGTGTACTGTGTTTAGATTTCTTTTCTCACGCAACTGGAAGTGGATAGCTGCTGGGTTGTTGTTGTTTGTTTGTTTGTTTTTTTTAATTCACTTAGAGTTTTATGTCACTGTCACTTTTCAAAAAAATTATAAGACCTGTTTAACATTCTTTTTGTTTTTTTAAAGTTTATTTATTTCTTGTGGGGGAGAGGGAGTGTGGGGAAGGGACAGACCGAGAGAGAGAATCCCAGGCAGACCCGTGAAATCATGACCTGAGCCAAAGTCAGATGCTCAGCTGAGGGAGCCACCCAGGCGCCCCGGAACGTTCTTTTTCACATGACCGGACACATCAGGTATCTTGCCAGGTCTTTGTGCTGCTTTGGGGCCTGCTGTTCAGCTCAGTTGCTTCGCCTCTCTGTGTCTTAGACCCTGAGGCTTCCTCCTGCCTTTTCCACTCCATTTCCTCGAGTCCGCCCATCAGTAACCTCATCCTACCCTGAAAATGGTGGATGAGGAGACTGTACCTTTCTGAATCGGTTTTGTTCCTTTCACATTTGGTTTCTATTTGGGCTGCAAATAGACTTCCAGATGAAAAGTCATCTTCCCGAGGGGCCTGGGAGGCTCAGTCGGTTAAGCATCCGACTTCGCTCACCGTTTGCAAATTTGAGCCCCACGTTGGACTCTGTGCTGACAGCTCAGAACCTGAAGCCGGCTTTGGATTCTGTGTCTCCCTCGCTCTCTGCCCCTCCCCTACTATTGCTCTGTCTCTCTCTGTCTCTCAAAAATGAATAAACGTTAAAAAAAAGTCATCTTCCCTCAGAACGATGACGACGTTTGCTCCACTGTCTCCCAGTATCGCGGTTACTGTCGAGAACTTCGATGCCGTTCTTTGTGTGTGAACTGTTTCTTCCCTTTATGGAAGTCTGGATTGACTTTCTGGGGCCTAATGCGCTGAAATTTCACAGCGATGGGGGTGGGGCTTTTTCATTCACTGCTCGGGGTCCTCAGTGGCTCTTTCTGTTGGGGGACTCGTGTCCTTATCTCCGGCAACTTGTTCCTGTCGTTTCTTCAGTAATTTCCTCCCTGCCGTGTGCTCTATTTTCCCTTTTTGGAACTCCCGTTAGTGAGATGGCGAAATTCCTCAACTGATCCTCAAAATTTTAAATCTTTTCTCCTGTCTTTTTTTCCCCCTCTGCCTCTTAGGGGGAGAGGAGCACCTATCTGAGACATTTCTCCAATTTTATCTTTGGATTCTTCTATTTAATTTTTAAGTTTCTGTTCTCACGTTTTAAATTCCGGCATGTGGCAGGGCACTGTCTTTCCCTGCTTCCCTCTGGTAAGCATAGAGCTCGTGGCTGCAGCATCTCTGCTCAGCCCTCTGAGTTTAGAGTGTCGTTCTTCTAAGTTTCCTCGTGTTTGCTGCACTGCCCCTGATCCCTCCGCTTCTGTCGTTGTTATGTTTAGTTCCTCTCACGTTTGGTTACTCTTTGGGCTGCAGATAGACTTCCAGATTAAAAATCATCTTCCCGAAGTGGTTTTTATTTTTTAGAGAGAGAGCATGAGCAAGGGAGAGGGATGGGGAGCAGAGAGAGAGAGAGAGAGAGAGAGAGAGAATCTTAAGCAGGGCTCGATCCCACAACCCTGGGATTGTGACCTGAGCCAAAATCAAGAGTTGGATGCTCAACCGACTGAGCCACCCGGGTGCCCCTATTTCTGTCGTTCTGGGTCTCTCTTTGACAAGGAGGACTGTCCACCATATTAAATACCAGAAGGTGTTAATTTCCTTTCATATTTAAGAGTGGGGCTTTAAAAAGCAGTTTAGAAGCCCCGTGTACATAGGTGGAGCCTGTCCCCTGGTAGACTTCACCAGACACTGACCAGATGGGGCTGTGGCCATTGCACTGGGGACTCTCAAATGTTAGTATCCATAAATCTTTTCTTTAGGACCTAACATTTCTCAAAAACAAAAACAACAAATCAAAACCAAAACAAACTAAAATACCCTCCCAACTCCTTCTGGGGACAGACTCCTGGCTTTTGGAACTTTTGGAGCTAACTGGCAGGAAGGAACTGGATGGGCACCGGGCTCACTGTTTAGCATATGCAACCTTCGATTCTACCTGTTTGCAGCATGGGGCCTCTCTCTCTCATCCTCCTCTGGGCCATTGGGTGCTTGCGATGTGGTAAAATACATAACAGATTTCAAAGACTCAGTATGAAAAGAATACAAAATCTCTCATTAGTCAGTTTTATATTGGGGCGCCTGAGCGACTCAGTCGGTTAAGCAGCCGACTTCGGCTCCAGTCATGATCTCACAGTTCATGAGTTCGAGACGTCAGGCTCTGTGCTGACGGCTCAGAGCCTGGAGCCTGCTTTGGATTCTCTGTCTGTCTGTCTGTCTCTCTCTCTCTGCCCCTTCCCCTGCTTGTGCTGTCTCTGTCTCTCAAAAGTAAATAAATAAATTGAGTACATGTGGCAGTGATAATATTTTCTACCTAGTGGGTTACAGAAAAATCTATTAATGAAATGAATCTTACCCATTTCTTTTTCCTTTTTCACTCGTGGCTCCTAAGAAGTTTGAAATTACGTACGTAGCTTGCGTTCTGCTTGTATCGGGCAGGGCTGGTCTGCAGCTCGCTCCACTTCCCCCCTCTTGCTCTCCCTTGACCCCACTCTCACCTGGCCTCCACTTGGGCTGCCCTGCTGAAAAGGCTCTCTTCAGGTTCACTGACAGGTGCCATGCAGCTAACCCTCCGTCCTCAGACCTCATCTCAGCAGTGTATGCCAAAACCAGTTACTGTCTGCTTCTTGAGACACTGTCTCTGCCTTGAACTCTCCTGGTCCCCCTCCTTCCCCACTGACGGCCTCTCTCTAGTCCCCTCTGCCAGTGCTTCCTCCTCTGCCCCACCTCTGAGCGGCACTGCACTCCAGAGCTCAGACCTGGGTTTGTTTCCTCGGCTATGCATCTTCATTCCCTTGATGACCGCGTCGGCTCTCATGGTTTTAAGGACCTGTGCATAATCGGGGCTGATCCCTGCCTGACCTCGTCTCCCGCCAGCCTTACCCACTTGGGCTTCCTTCTTGTTTCTCAACCACTCCTGACATAGTCTAGCCGCAGGGCCTTTGCACTTGCTGTTCCCCCTGATGGAAACTTTCTTTCCCCAGCTTGTGGAATGGCTCACTCTCTTTCTTCCCCTGTAACGTGCGCAGGGAGCCCCCTGGCCACTTTCTCTAAAACTGCCGCTCTCCCAAGCGATACTTCCTCTCCTTTTGTCATCCTCACTTTCCCCCTGAGCTCTGACCACCCTCTAACATCCCTTCTGCTTCCCTTATTCACAGTCTGTCTCCCCGGCTAGAATGTGGCTCCATGAAAGCTAAAGTAGGGCATAGCAGACACCCTCTCTTTGTTGCATGGGAGCCGGAACAAATCCTCCCGCTTCAGCCCCCACCCTTGGGGTTTCCTTGACGGCTGACGCCCCAGCCCCCCCCTACCCTTCCGGGTGCTGTGCTAGGCCTCGGGCCCGGGCGGCGGGGGTGGGGGGCTCATCGTTGGCATCCCGTCTGCTGGCTCGCAACATTCAGCCTTTCCAAACTCCACATTCCCTTCCCCTCTCACATTCTGATGACTCTCGTCTCCTCTCCTGTTCACTTGGTCCTCACGGGTTTATGTCATTTTTATTCCTTTTCTATTAGCGGCATTTCAGGAGGCAGCAGAAATAGAAACATTTTCTCAGCCCGCCACGTTTAGCCAGAAGTCCCCACATAATACTTCAGGAACACCTTTTTACCCTCGATTGTATAGGGTGTGTGTGTGTGTGTGTGTGTGTTTTCATTATAAGTGGCTGCATGGGATTTTGCTCTGTGAATAGACCATAACTTATGACACTAATTCCCAATGCTGGACTATTAAAGTTGTTCCTAATTTTTTGTTATGATAAAACACTACAATCCACGTTGTTGTATCTTCTCCTATCTGCGCGATTATTTAAATTCTAAGGAATGGATTTTCAGAGGCCAAAGGCATGCATTTTTCCAAGCTTTCTGGTACACACTGCTCAATTACCCTTCCAAAAAAGGGTTTCGATTTACACTCCTGCCGGCAACAATTGCTCGAGAGGGCCCGTTCCCACACGCGTACACCGGCGGTGGGGATTGTTATTTGAAATCTTTATCAAGATATCACAACCAATGTGATAGGTGAAAATTTGTATCTCACTGTTATTATAATTTGTATTTTCCTTAATTACCAGTGAGGTTGAGCATCTTTTCCTATTTCTTAGCCTTTTATATTTCTTCATCTGTTCATGACATATTGTAAGAGATAAAAGCAGGTTACAAAACATTATGTATAATATGATCCTGAGTTGGTAAAATCAAAGTTTATCTAGGCACCGAAAAAGAAGACTGGCAGGAAATGAGACAAATATGAGCCGTACTTATGTCTGGGCAGCAAGATAATGAACGAATTTTCCTTTTTCAAACTTCGGCGTATTTTTCTAAATTTTATACAATGAACACACGTTATTTTTGTTACAAAAAAATGTGTTTTAAAAGTAACAGTGATAATAATATTAAAATAGCCCAAAGTTTTAAGAACAGAGTTGAGTAGCTGCCACAGCCCTCGCGGTCATAAAAAAAAAAAAAGCACACTCCAACCAAAGCCCCAAGGACCTCAAAGATTGGCTTCCTTACAGCTGCAGAAAAGCCACATGTGATGTATTCCGCCTTAGAAGGGGCAAAGGTGGGCTCCGGGGGGCAGGGCAGCAGACCGGGGACGTGGCCGGTGGGTACCAGGCGCTCACAGGCATCAGTGGGTAATTACATCTCCTTTTAACGCATGCAAATTGTATCAGTATTATTTATATATTCAAAGCCACGGATGAATAATATATGCATTTATGCAGAGGTAATTGCCTTAGCCAGGTTCTTCCTGGGATTTTTATTGTCTCCCCAGATACTGAATATTCAGCTCCTCTCCCCCGATGTGGAGCTGGGGGTACAGTGACAGTGTCTGCAGCCCGGGGCCTCGTCCATGGAAGGGGAAGAACAGGGGAAGGACGGCCACCCAGTGTGTGGGGCGGTGGGGGCCGGGGGCCAGGGCATCGGACTCCCGGCTCCAGCCGATTCCTACATGGAACATTCTGGAGTAGGGACCGGGAGCTCTGGGACAAGGCTCGGTTCGGAATCCTTGAGCCGGGCCTGGGAGGACACTCGGCTGCTTCCTTTGGTGCAGACTGTCAGTCCCGCGTGAGGCTCAGTTAAACCTTGAAGTCTCGCCCCATCCATGCAGCCAGCACATAGAAGAGGCCCCCAGCTCCTTTGTCCACTGACTGCGTTATGTCTGAACCTCGGACCTTGACCCATGCCTTTTTTCACCGTACGCCAGCTAGACCCAGCCAGGGTTTGGCTGTGACCGTGAGACGGTGGTGGGCTTATGGTCTCTGCGGGGCATCCTGGGCAGATGCCCACCCCGTCTTGTCCAGCCTTCTGTATTCGGCGCGATGTGCCCCTCCGTCTACGGCCGTTTCTCGATGCGGTGTAACAGGGAGCAAGAGGCATCGTTCTAGACGTTTTCAGTGAGGAGGTGGAAATCAAGGATTGCAGTAGGCGAAAGACTCAGCAGAGTGCCAGACCCGCAGCGCAGGAGACCCATAAGCCAGACGTCACCCTTTGGTGCCTTTGCTAAGCAACACCTGTCTGAAAAGGTGCCCCTTTGTGCACCTGCACGCGCTCCTGACCAGGCGGTGAGCCCACAAGGGTATCGCATGTAGACTATTTTAAGAAAACTGGCAGAAAACGGAAATCGAGAGCTCCGATGGAAAGAAAAACAGGCTCCAGGGAACATGTTTTAAGACGGTACAGACTTCAGCGTGACGTGTGATGATGGGACATGCCAGTGAGCGGGAGTGCGCGGGGGGGACACCAGAAAGGAGGGTTGTTGGCTGAGTGGGGCCTCTGGGGAAGCGAGACGGAATAGGATCTGGATCACAGGTGGAGGCGCCACCCCGGCAGGGGAGGGAGGAGGGAGCAAGGGCAGTGGGGAGGGGGGAGCGCAAGAGAGGCTGTGGGCTTGGGAGATGGAGGCTGGGGGCTCTGTTCTTTCCATCAGTCGTGAGACCGCGTGGATCCCCCAGAGTGAGTGGAGGGGTGAGGCGGAAGGAGGCCTGGAAGCCTGGTAAACAACAGAGGAGCTGATGAGGGCGCGGGAGAGGAGCCGGACATCCTCTCTCGCACCCGCTCTTCCCAGGCTCTCACGCCGCCATGTCCCCGCAGCAGCTTCGACAAGGTCACCTGTGACCTCTGCGTTGCCCCGTCCAAGGTCAGTTCTCAGTCCCCTCAAAACCCTGTCTTCGTGTGGCTCGTTCCTCTCAGCCTCCTTTGCTGATTCCTCCTCTTCTCATCGCAGACATTTGTGTGCCTGGGACTTGGGCCTCAGACATCCTCTCTAGGGACACGCACTCCTCAAGTGACCCCCTCCAGTCTTATGGCTTTAAGCCCCCATCGTACAGATGACTCCCAGTGTCCAGCACCGACCTCTCCCGGCCCGCCAGGGTCATGTATGCAACAGCTCCACGTGGTTGCCTGTGAGGCACCCCTAACCTCATACACCCCCATCACAGTCCTGAGTGGCCTCCGCGAACCCACTTGTCCCAGTCTGCCCCGTATCCTGGTTGCTCGGGCTAGAACCCATGGAGTCATTCTCGACACCTGCCTTTCTCTCCCACCCACATCCAACCCATAGGGAAACCTATCAACAGTACTTTCGAAATCTATCTGGGACTGGACCACTTTTGACCACCTCCCCCCCGAACCCCCCACCCCCCCGGACCCATACCTAACTTGGATTCCTTCAGGGGACCAGGCTCCTGCAGGCACTTCAGTCTGGGGCCAGAGGTTTCTTCTAGACTAGATCAGATAATGTTACCGCGGGGCTCCAAGCCCTCCTCCAGGGGGCTCCGCCTCCCTTGAGTAAGAGGCCAAGTCGTGCCCTGGCCTAGCTGCCGTGGCCCTCTCCGCCCACTTCCCCAGCATCATCTCTGACAGCCCGCTCCCGGCTCCTTGTGCCCGGCCACCCTGGCTGTCACTGCGTAAGGCTGGCCTGGGGCCCTGCTCTGGTTGGGGGGTGGCAGCTGTTGTAGTTCAATCATCTTAAAACTCATTTGAGGTGCTGTGGAAACCCACCTGCCAACGCCACGTCACGAGCTGCCTGGATACAGCCAAGCACACAGCCAGGTCATGCTCCCCCAGGTCAGCGTCTGCTCCGTGAGGCACGGGCCACTGGGGACGCTGCAGATGGCACAGGGGTTGTCATTAGCCAGAGAGCAGCAGGGGCCAGGGCCCCGGTTTGGGGAAGATGATGGAGGAGGGGGTTGCCTCACTGGAGAGGGTGAATTTTTCAAATTTTTATCACAAAAAATTACAGACACTCAAAATTACAAAGTATAATGAACGCTCTGTACCCATCCACCCAGTTTCAACAGTTACCAACTCCCGTTCAGTTTTGTTTCCTCTATATTACCATTCACGCACCTTCAGTTATTTTGAAGCAATCCCCATGCTTAACAATATTTTAGCCTTAAATATCTTAACTACACATGAGGTTTAAATTTCAACCAGAGCTGCCTCCACGGGCTGGGCAATGACTCTTGCTTCTTTACTCCCAGGACCAGACTGGGCTCTGAGCTCCAGGCTCTGGCCTCTGAGTCCAGGCTCTAGGCTGGGTGTGGGGCTCCGAGCCTTTGGACACCCCAGCCTTCACCTGTGGGCCGGGTTCCCAGTAAAGGACAATGTCTTGGGCGGAATGCTGATCTTTCGGTGAACGACACTGGTGGAGCGGGCAGGCGAGAGCGGCTGGTCAGAGACGGACTTTCGGAGTGCCATGCTTGTGGCTTGGCAGCGCAGGGCCCGGAAGCCAGGGATCGAAGACCAGGGAGCCTCCCAAGACCCTTACCAAAGTGACTTGCAGAAAAACTCAGAAATCCCCAACAGGCTTTCCAGAAGAGATTGGCAAAAGGATTCTAAAATATTGATGGAAAAGCAAAGAACCTACGATAGCCAAATAATCTCGTAAAAGGAAAACAAAGTAGGAGAATTTAGTCTACCTGATTTTTATATCTACAAATCTATGAAGGTCTAGCAATCAGGACAGTGAGTTCCGGCATGAAAGGAGATCAAACGGACCAACAAATCGAGTCCAGAAACAGACCCACGACATACACGTTGATTTGGGCGTTGTTGTTTAGCAAAGGCAAAAAGGGTATTCAGTGTGACTGGGCAAAATCTTTTCAACCATTTGTGATGGGACAACTGGATAAATGTATGGGGGGGGGACCCTCAACCTCTACCTCATGCCACACAGAAAGATTAATTCAAGGTAGAGCATAATGGTTACAACTATAAAGAAAACATGGCGGACATACACTGATGACGTTAGGGTGAGCCAAGATTTATTAGAGAGGACACAAAAGGCATGAAAACGTTGACAAACTGGGCATTATGAAAATTTTAAATTCCTTGTCAAGAGATACTGTTAAGAAAATCAATAGGCAAAGCAGATTGGAAGAAAACATTAATAATACATAGGTCTAGCAGAGGACTTGAATTCTTTTTTTTTTTTTTAATTTTCTAATTTTTTTTAATGTTCTTTTTTTTTCCTTTTTTTTTTTTTTTTTCTGAGAGAGAGAACGCGAGTCGGGAGGGGAAGAGAGAGGGAAACACAGAATCTGAAGCAGGCTCCAGACTCTGAGCTGTCAGCACAGAGCCCGACGTGGGGCTCTAACTCACAAGCCGTGAGATCATGACCTGGGCCTGAAGTCTGACGCTTAATCGACTGAGCCACCCAGGAAGCCCGTGATTTTTTAATGTTTGTTTTTGGGAGAGAGAGACAGGCACGAGTGAAGGAGGGGCAGAGAGAGAGGGAGACAAAGAATCTGAAGCAGGATCCAGGCTCTGAGCTGTCAGCACAGACCCTGATGCGGGGCGCGAACTCAAGAACCACGAGATCATGACCAGAGCAGAAATCAGATGCTTAATTCACCGAGTCACCCACGCGCCCCAGGACGTGCATTCTTAATATATAAATATCCTACGAGTCAATAATAAGAAGGCAAACAACCTAAATGAAATTGAGCAAAATACTTAACCACCTCACAAAAGAAAATGCATAAATGACCAACAATCAACATGAAAACGTGATCAGTAGCATTCGTCACAAGGAAATGGAAATTGAAACCACAATCCCGCCCCCCACAGAATGGTGAAAATTTAGCAGACCGACAATATCAAATATCGATAACGCACCCGAACTCTCTAACTCCGCTGGAGAGAGTATAAAATAGGTAACCTTCTGGAGAACAATTTGAAAGTTTACGTAAAATGGTAAACAGACACATATCATTCTACTTAGCAATTTCACTGTGAAGTGTTTACTTCAGAGTAATAAAGACATTTCTGCAATTTGTATTTCCGCAGAAAGATTTGGATGCGAATGTTCAAAGAAGCTCTCATTCAGAAGAGCCAGACATTGGAAACAACCCAAATGATCATCAACAGGCAGACGAACCAACAAACTAGGATAGTCGTACAAATAGAGTGTTCGCAATAAAAACTCACAGACGACTGATACAAGCGTAAGCGTGCATACTGTAGGATCTTGTTGACGTGGAGTTCAAGAACAGACACAACTCATTTGTAGCGAAAGAAATCAAACACTGGTCACCGGTAGGAGCAGGGGAGGGAACAGACTGTGAAGGAGCAGGAAAACTTTCTCCGAGGTAACGGAAGTGCCGTGGATCTTGGTTGGGGTGGTGATTTCATGGGTATATTACATTCTTCAGTACTCAAAGACTGTACACTTAAGATGTGCGCACTGCATTGTGTGTATTCGCCTCCCCCTCTCCAAATCTGGGAAAGTTTCGGGGCATTCGCTCCAACCTCTAGTTTTAGAGGGATTCCTGTGACCCAGAGAAAGCAAGGGACCGAACTAAGGTCACACGGCAAGTTGGGACAAGAGCCAGAGCTGGAACCCAGACCTCCCCCAGTCTGTCCAGTGGCTCTACCCTCGGGGGCCCTAGACCTGGGAAAGAGAAGAGGGAAGGAAGACAGAAAGAGGGGCTGCAATAAAGGAAGGACACCTCCCCCCAACCGCACAGCTGTCTGCAAGGCTGCGGAGACCCTCTGCCCGCAGGACTTGGGCAGCTGGGGGCTTCCCCTAGCATTAAAGAGAGTCGGAGGGAGAATCGGAGGTTACTAGGGTCCAGGGGGAACCTGAGGACGGTGGTCGCAGCTCTCCCCCGCCACCCCACCCCGCCCGCACAGGACTGGAGAATGCGCCTGCGCAGTGCAGGCCGGAGGGAGCTGGTGGGGGGGAGGCGAGAAGGGGCACCTGGGAGGGCCGCGGGGGGAGGGGAAGGCGTGATGGGGAGAGGCAGCAGAGCTGGAGCCTCCGTGGACCTGCTTGCCCCTAAATCATGCGGCCGCATGAATAATAAATAAGGACTGCTCGGATCCTTAATAGTAGTCGCATGTCTTATTAAACTAATATTTCACAAACTTTTATTCTCCCTGTGGTTGGAGGTCGGGGACAAAGCCCCCCCGCCTTCTCACCCCAGTCTGCGGTGGGGAGGGGCCTGGGGGGCAGCCCTGGGCACAGGAGGAGCTCAGCCCGCCCCCTCCCAAAGGGCCTGGAGGGGGACCGGCCCATGGGTGCATCCGGTTTGCCCCTCCTTTTAGGCCAGGTCCACAGGCTCGGAAAAGCGGAGACAGACCCCTAAACAAACCGTTTGTTTGTCCTTGGGAGTGACGAGCGCGGGGACAAAGTAATGCACAAAGGGCTGAACTGTGAGGACGAGGGGGCAAGCATATTCGGCTGGCAGGAGGGCTGCACGGAAGGAGAGACCTTATCTCCGTCCTTCCTACGTCCCTCAGGATGCAGCCCTTCCAGGCAGAAAGAGCCGCAGGCCCAGGGAAGCCGCGGGGTCACAGGCACCTAGGGCAAACCCTGTCTCTGCCACCAGCCTCGTGGCTTTGGTGCTGTCTTCTGGCTGTCCCTGGGTCAGAGAGGACAAGGGACAATCTCTGAGAGTAACCCCCACACTTGCGGTGCAGGACACCAGGAGGCGCTCCTCGCTCCAGCTGTGTGCATGCTTTTTTCTCATCCAGGGATTCGTTTTCCTCAAAGATCTGAGTTCAAATCCCGGCTCCCCCACTCCTCTCGAACAGCCCGTCGGGCGGTGTGCACAGTCTCCAACAACTTGCAGGGCTGTCCAGGGAACAGTCGGGGATCAAAGAACTCAGTGGGTGCCTAATCCATGTCTGTCGCCATCACTTCCCGTTGGAGCCACGGCCTTCCGTGTTTCCCCGCCCCTCCTCCAGGGGCTCCAGGGGATGGCCTCTGGGGACCGAATCCGGATGTGCCACCCCATTGCCCTGCTGGCACAGCTCCCCCTCCCCTGCCCCCTGCGCGCCTTCCTCAGCTCCGCTCGCCTCCTTGGGACGGGCACCCACCTGGTGCGGCGCTCTGTGCTGAGCGCCGGGGCTCCGGGCTGGGCGGAGGGGGGGGACTCTGCCCCGAGGAGCCCCCAGTCTTTCTAGTCTTGTGACGGAGGCAGCCACAAACTCCCGGCATTACCCTGCAGGGGACACAGGCAATGCCGGGCAGGCACTGCCCCTCCGACAGTGCCGACTACCAGTCCTGCGCTGCCAGCCCCGACTCTGTTTCCAGCTCAGACCACTCTCCTGAGCCTCAGACCCTGCGTCCAGGGGTCCCCGGATATGACACCTCCCAGGTTCCTCTGAATCTACGGGGTCAACACGGAATTCCCTGCCTGCCCCTCGGCCTTTACTCTTGGCCCATTGCTTTCTCCTCCTGAAAGGCAGCGTCACCCCTCCTCTCATGAGGTCAGGGTGTGTGGCTTCTCTTTCTCCCATCCCCCACAGTCCCCACCGCATCCAGGCAGCGGAAAGTCCGCCAGTCCTGCCTCTGAGCTGGCCCTCTAGCTTCTCCTCTCCCCCACCTGTTCCCGCTGCCCGGGCACGGGCCCCTCCTCCCTGTCACCTGGCCTGTTTCCTGGACCCATCCCAGGTCTTGCTGCTTCTACTGCCCCGGCCCCCAGCCCCGTTCGCCTCTCATCCACCATCAGGTTATTCTGCCAGTCGCTCAGGTGTAACCTCGGAAGCCGCCTACGGCTCTTCCCTGCCCGCAAAATGAAACTCGGGCTTGTCACTTTGACATTCGATACCCTCCTCACCTAACAGCTGGTCCTGACCCGTTCGTTCTTCTAGACCTAGCTCTGTCTACAGCCCCCAACGCGCACGTACATGTGCGCGCTCACCCCGGCCCAGTCGCCCATCCTCTGCTCTGTCCCTTGGATATTCCCATTCTAAGGCAGAAGAAGGGAAAATGAGAAAAGTATACCCCCATAAACCACACTTCTTGGAGTGAGCTATTTAACCATTCTGTGCTTCCTTAACCCTAAAATGAAAAACGTTTCATTACCTGCTATGACCAGTAACAATAGTGTTGTAGGAGTTTCGGTAGCTCAGTTAAGATTCTAGAATGGAATATACAGGGATGATCGGTGAGCCCGTAACGAGAGGAAGTGTGTAAGCCCGGGCGAGGGACAGGTTTGCCGAGGAAAGGTGCCATCCAGCTGCCCCATGTTCCTGTCTACAGGGCGGCTGGTCTGGTGGGTCAGAGAAGTGAGGCTAAGAGAAGGCATCTGGGTTCCTAGAAGACAGGCAGTAAGGTCTCCTGGGACATACTTGCAGGGGAGGGAGGAGTGGGGAGACATGGGATGGACAGAGGCCAAGTGGCAGCATGGCAGCCCAGGCCCACACAGGGCGTCTCTAGGGGGCGCCCTAGGGCTCAGTGCCGTTCGCCTGAGGTCTCAGCCCCTGTGCATGTAGGCGGAGGTTGGTTTTATGGGGCTGGGGGAAGAGCGCCATGCTAGCTGCCGAACCAGGATAGGGAGAGACAGGCTCAGTGGCGACAAGACACATGTCCCAGGGACCCACAGAAGCTCTTCTATTTGGAAATGACTTAAAGGAGAGGGTCCTAGGCTACCCTGTGTGTGTGTGTGTGTGTGGTGGGGGGGAAGGGGTTAGGGGACAAGGAGGGATGATAATAACAGACAGCAAGGACCGATAAAGGGGTTTTCCCTGTGTGTAAGAGCCCCTCACGGAGAGGCTGTATTCCACTGGAGGGAAGCAGGGCTCCAGCAGGTCAAAGGACCTATGCAAGGTCCCCTGGCCAGCAGGTGGCAAAGGCAGGACACCAACCCAGGACACGCTGCATTAGCATTCGCTATCCGAAGCTGCTTCCCGTTGGGGTGGCAGCCTCGACCACCTGTAGTCTAGGGGTTTTCACGCTTTTTATTCTGCGGACCAAATCACAGAGGAGATGGAAGGGGAGAGAAGTCATCCCCTCAACTCTAGGGCAGCCCCTGGTGTCTCTCTAAGAAACCTCAGGGCCCTGGGCATTGAAGTTTGAACAGTGTGTAACAGTCAGCCCTGCTTAGCACACAGCAAGTCCTCGGCTCTGCGCCTGGAGGCTCACCTGGCCGGAAGTGCCCAGGAGAGCAGCCCGTGGCAGGAGGGGACTCGCCAGCCAGCCTAGAAGAATCTTTGGAGCAGCTGAGAATGGTCACACCTGGTGATTAGAAAGTGGGGTGGAGGTGGGGCGCTGTGACTAGCTCCCAGTTGCTGAGTATAAACTTCTGCAGGACTGAACTGGGGTGGGCGAGGGGGTGGGGGACCTGGGGGCAGCATGTAAAGGCTGATTTTGAGGGCGGACCTTCTCCGAGTCAGTTTCCCAAGAATGGTAATGAGTTCCCCATCCCTGAAGGTAACCAAGTCAAAGCTGAGTGCTGCTGGCCAGAGCGAGTATAGGGGGAATCCAGGCATTAGGCATGCGCTAGGCTTTCAAAGGTCCTTCCAACCTCGAAATGTGTGACGCTTCTGCATTAACTGCGGCTGCCTTCTGGAATGCCTTTCCTTCTACTTCCACCTCAAGGCCCCAAACCCACCCCTGCTTCTTGCAGGGAGTCTCCCCAAAGCTGCCCAATCGGCCCACATCTCATTTTTCTTGATTCATTTGTTGTAAACGAGACACGCTCTCAAATGACAGAGAATCAGATCAAATGGGATTGTATGAAATCAACTAGAGCCAGGACAAACCTGCCTTTGCGGCACCCTGGTGCCAGGTCCCCAAGGGCACAGATGCTGACTCGTTTAATCCTCTTAGCCACCGTTGGCGTAGGTATGTTGGCTCCACACGGGGCACTGGGCGGTGGGGGTGAGGTGACCGGCCCCAGATCATGCCCCTGGGGCCAGGGGTGGCGCTGGGATTTGAACGCAGACAGGCTGGCCGCGGAGTCCGTGCTCTGAGTCACTGCTCAGGGCAGCCAGGACGATCAAGTCAAGAACACGGACTGGACCCAGCACATAGTAGGTCCTCGGCACCGCTGGCCTTTTGTACCACAGCCTCACTTCTCTTTGTCTTTGTCCCTGCGTCTCCCCATCACTGTCCCTGCCTTACTCAGTTCTGTCACTCTACATGGCTCGGTCTCTCTGGCTTTGTCTGTCTTTCCCCCTCTCTCTCTGCCCCATCTCTCTGTCCTCACCTCTGCCTTCTCGCTCCTCTGCCCCACCTCTCGCTCTGTGTCCCTGTCCTTGTCTGTCATTCTGTCCTTCTCTCTGTGAAGTCCTGCCCCTTCCCCAGCAGCCCCCTGCACGGCCCCCACTGCTGCGTGTTGCTGCTTTCCCTGCCTTCCCCGCGCCTCGTACCACCAACACGTCCTTTGTCTCGATGGCCAGCCCGGGGTCTCTCTTCCTCTCTCCCTCCATTTATGAGCTTGCGTGTTAGTGGACAGGGCGGCGGGCTGGAGGCCACTCACTGGTGACCTGTCTCTGCGATCACCTCATTATTTATCACCGGGGACGCCAGTGTTTCCATAAATTACCCCGACCCAGAGCCGCCTGCGCCAGAATCAATAGTCGCCTCTCGCCTAATACCCAATTATTAATAACCACGGGGGAAGGGTGGCCAGATGTGGCCAGATGTGGCACTCTGGGCCCTCGCCCAGCGGGGGGAGGGGAGAGCTGGGAGGGAGCCGGCACCCACGCTGTGCAATGCCTGCTCAGGGCAAGAGTTGGGGCCTGGAGAAGGAAGCGGGGTGCCCACACCGTCTCCAGGACTGGGTGATAGGATCAGAGACACGCTTCCGTCAGAGGGTCAGAGGGGAGAGGCAGAGCCCCGTTCTCTAGGCGCCGCCAGTCTGAGGACGGAGACGTGCCATGCTCGGAAGTCTGCTCCTTCAGGACCCGCTTGGGACCCTGGATATGAGGTGCAGCTTCCCAGGGCAGGGAGCTGTGGCTGGACGTCATCCCGCCAGGCTGCAGGCCGACCGCAGGCTGCCAGAGGCGGGGGGCCTGCAGGGGACTCTGTTCCGTCCGGGAAATGGGGTCAGGAGGCGACCCGAGCTCTGTAGGTACCTCTGGATGAACTGGCCCATGGTGGGGGAGGCACCAGAGAGAAAGCCGTAAGGGCAGGGAGCGGGGCAGGGCACTTCCGGGCGGGTCGCCCAGCTGGTGGCGCGGGCGGCGGGGAGCCAGAACCAGCGCCTCTGTCCACGCGCGTCGTGGGGGCCGGGGGGCCAGCGGAGGGGGAGGCTGAGCCCCAGAAGTCCCCGACACACACACACACACACACACACACACACACACACACACACTCACGCCACCACCGCCCTCACATCAACACAGTCACAAAGCAAAGACAGATATGCTAAGAAACAGAAGTGCACGGAGGCAGAAAGAGACCATACCCAGTCAGACACACATTCTGTTAGTCACAAAGATGCACACACACACACGCACACAGCGACACCTCTACACAGCCAGAGGCACAAAGACACACCAATAAACACAGATGCACGGGGCACGCGAACACACCACACGCAGAAATGCTAACGCCTGTTTGTACCTACGCCCGCAGACCCCTCCAGACAGCCCCCCTCCCCCACGCAAGCGCCCACACACGTTGACGCAGTGCACGCTCGTGGCCCCACCTGCACACGCACCCTTTGTGCACACAGTGTGCGCTCACTGGCAGTGCAGCCTCTAAGGGCATCCGGCAGGAGCCAGGGCCGAGGCTTCTGTTCCTCGGGAGCCCAGTTGGTGCCAACACTGCCACCGTGTGGCCGCAGGGGCTCGGCGCCACGCAGGCCGCGAGGCTGGAATGCCCGGCTGGTGGGGAAGACTGGGGAGGCACGGCGCTGAAGTCTCGCCCCCAAACTTGGGCCTCTTTTTCTGGATGAGCCTGAGCACCATTCTGGCCACTTCCCAGTGAAACCAGACACGGTCCTGGGGAGCTGGGGTCAGATCGTGTAGCAGCGGGAGCAACCGTGGACCATTGCTGTCCACCCGATAGGGCCCCGGGCTGCGGCCCTTGGCCTCTGTCTCGGCAACCTGTGGCTGGTGCCGAGTGGTAGGCAGGCAGCCCCCGTGCAAGTGTGGACTGGATGCCAGGCTGCTTCAACTCTCCCAGAGAGAAAAACAAACAAACACAAAAAAATTCTCCCAGAGAAACTGGGGTTTGATCCCAGCCTGCAACTTTATTATCTATTCATTCACCAGAATTTATTGAGATTCTCTGTTGTGTCCAACAGTGGGCATTTAATATTATCAATGGTAAGCATTTAATAAATGTCAAGGGGCCTGACATTGAAAAGATAATGAATATTTATTAGCTTGAACCATAGGAAATTGCCATTAATGTAGGTCCAAAATGGTCAGCCATTGTCATTTCCTGCGATCTACCCTAATGATGATAAGAATATCAGTGTTACAAAATAGAACAGGGGGGCTTAACCTGGGGAGGGAAAATGTCATGGAAGACTTCCTTGAGAAGGTGGATCTAAGCTGCACTTGCAGGAATGAGTAGAGATTAAGTAGCTAAAGGCGGTGGAAGGCCTGTGCAAAGGCCCTGAGGCAGGAGGGAGCTTGCATTTTGTGGAAACCAGGTGATTAGAGCCAGAGGAGCAGGAGGTGAGGGGTGTCAGCAAAGCTGGAGCAGTTTGGGGAACCAGGCTTTCCATGCGGGACGCTGATCGTGCCATGTTTAGGACTTTGGACTTTTCCCCAAGGGCCCTGGGAGACCTTTCTTTAAGAAGGTCGTAAGCAGAGGAAGGTCACCAGTAGCTCAGTGTTTTGGAAAGCTCACTCTGGCTGCAGAGGGGCTGGGAGAAGAGGAGAGAGACGGTGGTGGGAGAAGGGCGCTCTCTCTGAGCCCAAGTTTTGTCCTCTATAGAGCGAGACTGCCATGTCCTCCTGGAAAGAAGGATGAAATCAGAAAAGGAATGTTAAGCCCTCGCTAGTTGCTTGGTCAGAAAGTGGCATCGTCTTCGAAACCCAAAGGACCGCCCCTCTCTCCCGCCGCTGCAGTTTGCCGTGATCTGTGCCGCTGGGGGCCAGCTCACCAACGGAGCCCAGAGCCCACCGAGGCACAGATGGTCTTGCTCTGGTTGTCTCAAGTCCTGGAGTTCCCAGGTGCCCCCCCCAGCCCCAGTTTATGCTCTAGAGCTCCCCGGGGGGTGGGCTCCCTTGGGAGAGCAGGATCTGGGAGGACACACCCTGGCCGCCCATCCTCTTGCGAGCTGCGCAGAGCCAGGGCAGATGCTGGGCCGTGTAAGCTTGCCAAAGAGGTAGTCTTTATCTCCCTTGTACAGCTGGGGACACTGAGGTTCTGGGAGATTAAATCACATGCCGAGTAGCCACACTGGGACTAAAACCACGGCTGGCCCCCAAAACCATGCTTTTAATTTTTGCAACCTCGGGTGCAGAAAGTCGAGCTAATCACGCAGCCGAGTTCCAGGCAGGTTCCTCGTGCCAGGTCTGTCTCCCAACTTATTTCTAAGAAACAAGTACGTGCCAACTGTTCTCAGAGCCCCGTGGCGCGCCAGGCTCGGTGACGGGAGCCCGTGCCAGAGGACCCACAGGTGGCTCAGGGCCAGTTCTTGTCCTTGGGGAGCACGTGGGCCCGCGGCCGCCAGCTCGGGGACGAAGGGCTTCCGCTCTCCTGCCCCACCAGCGCTGATGGGAGGAGTTTATCTTTAGAAAAATAAGGTCAAAGGTCTATAAGTGTTTGTCGCAGAAGGATCATAGAAAACTTCATGCCTTTCAGTGAGGAATCCATGTATTATCATACATCAATTTAATGAAATACTACGCAGCCATTAAAATCGATGGTGTGGGTATTAATTTGTTGATGCAGAAAGATGGCCAAGCTTTGGTGTTCAGATTTTTTTTAGGGAGGCCATAAAATAGTTTTTGTGGCGATTCCCATTTTGAAAAACAGATACATGCTTGTGTCTTATTTTCCTGATGCTAAGATGTGCATGTTTTTTACTTTTTCACATTTCTGGACTCAGGGTGTGCATTTGCAGTTAATATATCCGCTTCATACAGTCGTTCTTCCCCCCCTAAAAGCCATGTAATTAAATCAATGATGCATTCTACGATCGGTGTTGTCCTGGAATCAAGAAACACCCGCGTGCGCACGCGCACGCACACACACACGCACACACACACGCATGCACGAAAAACTCCAGAAAGATATAAACCAAAATATTAAACGTCGTTCATTCCAGCTGATTTTCAATTCTTTTTAAACTGTTCTGTACTGTCTGAATTTTATAAACTGAGCACAACGTATTTTCATAATCGGGGGGAAAAACCCTACTTTTATAATGGAAAACAAAACAAAGGCGCAGTTCAAAAAAGCAAAGCATCTCATACGCTGAAGGCCAGAATAATTGCTAACCAGAGTCCCCAACACGAGCTGTCAGAGCTCAGACGAAGGAGAGAGGAGTCCAGGAAGCTCTGTGGCAGAAGCGGTGAACGAGCTAGGTCTCCTAAGGCAGGAAGGATTTGGGTAGATGGAGAACCGGTTTGGGCACAGTGGGCCCAGGAGACCATCCTAGGCCGGATCTGGAGCTGTCCCCATGGCTGTAAGGGGTTGGTGTGACTTGATGTCACACACAGGACTATGGCGGTGGTAGGTGGGAGTAGTTAGAATAACAACACAGCCACCATTTACTGAGTGTGCACTCTGCGACAGGTACTGTTCTAAGTTTTTCGTATGTACTTACTTATTGTTATGGGCTGAATTGCACCCCTTGCCCCCCCAGCTTCATAGGTTGAAATCCTAGCCCTCTGCACCTCAGAGAGTGACTGGATTTAGAGATAGGGTCTTTTTTCTTTCTTCCAGTTTTATTGAGATAGAATTGACATATGATAGGGGCTTTAGAGAGGCAGTTAAGTTAGAATGAGGTCACTAAGATGGGTCTTTATCCAGGTGACTGGTATCCTTAGGAGAAGAGGGGATTAGGTCACAGATGGATAGAGGGACCACCACGTGAGGACACAGGGAGAAGCCAACCATCTACAAGCCAAGGAGAAAGCTCTCACCAGAACCCAGCCATGCTGGCAACTTGATCTTGGACTTTGAGCCTCACGGTTGTGCGAGAATACGTTTCTATCGTTCAAGCCGCCCAGCCTGTGGTGTTTTGTTATGGCCACCTTAGCTACGAACACACTCACGTACCCTACAACAACCCCGGGGGGTAGGTGTTTCTGTTATCTTTTGCTGTGTGACAGGCCGCCCTGAACCACTGGCTTAGAATACCCGTTATCATCTATCCTGCGCTAGGGCTTGGCAGGGTCAGCTCATCTCAGCTCCACGTGGCATTGGTTGGGGCAGATGGCTTTCAGGATGGTTCACACACATGGCCGGCCAGTTGGTGCCCACTGTCAACCAGAACCTACAATGGCCTCTCCGTGCGGCTGCGCAGCCTCTCTGCAGCACAGCGGCCAAGTTCCAAGCGTGAGCATCCCAGGAGCACGGCAGAGAAAGATGTGGTGCTTTCATGACCTGGCCTCAGGAGTCACATGGCGTCACTTTTGCCATAACTATTAAGGCAGTCAGAAAGGTCCACCCAAGTTCAAGGGGAGGAAGCACTGTTGTCACCACCCCCTGGAAAGAGTCATGGTTCTTAGGAGCTCGGTGGAATGGGGTCCATAGTGCAGCGGCCATCTTTGGAAAATGCAGGCTGCCATAGTAGGTGGTACTTCGATCCCCCCTTTACAGCTGAGGAAATTCATGTAGAGAATGTCTATCAGTGACAGGCTAAAATCAAACTTGGGAATGGTGGCATTGGGTAGGTTGGTGCCGGATCATGAAAGGCCTTGAATGCCCAATTCGAGGATCATGAAAGGTCTTGAATGCCCAATTCGAGGTTTGGGTTGAGAGTAGGTGGGCAATGGGGAACCGCCGAGGTTTTTGAAGCACAGGGTGATATCAATAGAACGGGGTTTAAGGGCAATCACAGAGGCTGCAGAACAGAAGGACGCAGGGAGGAGGCAAGTATGAATGCCATTAGGTGGCCAGAGTGGATGCAGTCCAACCCAGGGCAGCGCTCGGGGGATGGAGGGAAGGGCCCAGCCACCGCTGCCCCTCAGCACGAGGGCCTCTGGGTGGTGAACAGTGCCCGCCCCAGCCCTCCACCGCCAGCGGAGCCCCGTGCGCCCTTGGTTCCGTCAGCAGTCATTGCCTCTCAAGGTGCGGTGCAGGTGGCTCGGCCAGCCCTTCCACTTGCGCCTGGCTCGCACCGCTGCTGGTTTGATCTCACTGTGCGTCAGGAGTCCTTAGTGTCTGCTACGAAGGAATGAATGAGCGAATGGAAGACAAGCCACAGAAGACAATATCCCAATAAACTAGGGGAGAAAAAAAAAGGAAACTTGACCCTAAACATAAGACTGCCCAGAAGCGCAGAGTTGGGGGTCCCAACTGGCAACCTTAATGGGAATCGGGAGCCAGGAATTGGGAAGTGGGCGGAGTAGGAAAAACCCGAGCTGGGCCGGGGCTGGGTCCTGATTGGACGCGGTGCGTGTCAGTCGCCGCCGCTGGGCCGGTGAGCCTATGTGCTGGCTGGCAACCGCGGGATTAGGACGCCGGGAGCCTCTCGGGTTCGAATCCCGCCCTGCGAGATCCTGCGAGATCCTGCGAGCTCCTGACTCAGTTTGCTCAGCTGCAAAGTGGGGGTGAGACCGGCGTTTGCCGCCTGGCGCTGCGGCGTGGTCACATCGAGGCGCTGTGGGAGAGGCACCAGCACGGGTCCAGCCGGAGTCGAGGCTCGGTAAGTGACTACCCATTACCGGGGACTTTTGGCCTCACCCCTGCACCGGCAGAGGGCCCTGGAGGAGGTAACGTGTGGTTGGAGTAATGATCTGCTTCCCCCCCATCCCCGGCCCCAATTTGCCCTCTCCTCCCAGCTCCTGAAGGGCGGGGACTGTGTCCCATGCTCAGCCGGGGCCTGGAGGAGGGCTGGGGAAGGGGCGGGGAGGTACCTCCCGTGAACTGTTAAGATTCCCTGGGAGCTGTTCACAGGGCTGGGGGGGGAGTGCACGGGGCAGAAAGGCAGCCCCCGGCGTACGATGTAGCCTCCCTCATCTGCGCGCACTTTGGATGCCAGCCCGGAAGCCCAGGGTGCAGACACCACACAGCAGAGCCAGCCTGGCCCAGGGGAAGCAGGTCAGGAAGAACGAGGGCCTCCTAGCAGCCAGGAACCAGAGAGAGGGAGGCAGGGAGGGGACATCTGAGTTGCCAGAACACCTACGTACGACGTGCCGGGATCCATGGCGAGACCTTCCGAGGGGGCAGTCCTCTCATTGTCCCCATTTTACAGATGGGGGAAACAGAGGCTCAAAAAACATTACAGCTGATCAGTGCTTGGAACCCACGCGAGGACGATTCCCAAACTGTGCTCTTTGCCCTACATCATGAGGCCTCTGGAGAGACTGGAGGATGGAGAGACACCTGCACATTAGCCAGGGGCCTCCAGCAGTGCTGTCTCGGGGCAAGAGAAAGATGGGCGCCCTCACATACCCTGTGCCCCAGGAGCCTCTGCCCTGGGCTCTTCCTGAGCTGGTCCCGGCGTTTCCTCTGAACTTCTGAAGACCGTTCCTTCTGGATTCACCAGTCAGACCCTTCCGAGCTGGGGAGGGTGGTGGGGGGGTGGTGGTGGAGCAGACACGAAGTCGGTTTCACTCCTGTGTGCTGGAGAGGCCGGGGCAGCTGGACAGCGCTTGGCCCAGCCAACAGTTGTGGCAGTGGGAAGCGGGTACCCTGGAGGATGGGGCCCGTTGGAGAGACCCTTGCCAAGCACACACAAGTGAGGGGCTGGTGGCCCCCGGATCTCCTACCTTCTCCCCGGGGCCAGATTCGCTCTCAGAGCCCAGGGCCCTCCCCTCTGTGGCCCGGCACTGCCTGGCATGAAGTTCCCGCGTTCCCAAGAGCAACCTGGGCTCTGGGCTAGACCTTGGGCTTCAAGCCGAAGTCATCCTCATGTTAACCTCGCGTCATCACCCAGCTGGCCTCCCTGCGGGCACATCGTGGCCCCTCAGCCCTCCTGACCAGGGTGGCATCAGTGGGTACCAGCATTGGCCACACTGAGCTAAGGCCATCAGCAGCCCCACAGGGCCCCAGCCTTGCCCGTACCCTCTCCAGCTGGCTCAGCTCAAGGCCAAACTCTTCCAGCCCTTTGGACACTAGTTCAAACAGCTCCCCGTCCAGCAGGCTGGCCTGCAGCCAGGCCGGGTCCTGAAAGCTGCCCTGTGAGCTCCCCCAAACCCGGCAGGGCTCAAGCCCCCGTGCCCCACCTTCTCCTAAAGCCTGCCTCCCCCCATTTCTGTTGGATTTGACATTCGCCCTGTGGCCCAGACTCCCAGGACCGCCTCCCCCCAGCCTTGCCTGGGGACCCTGCCCAGGTTCCAGCTGGCTGGCAAGCCCAGCCAAGCATCACGGCTCCCGAGACATCCCTGAGTGACAGGAAACAACTCGCCCCTTCCAAGAGGCGAAGCTCTGACAAACACTCACTAGGAAATAATAAAGTGGCAAAATAATTCTGCATCGGACACACTTACCAGAGCAGAAAGCGTCTGTGGAGGAGACAACATCTTGTACCATCTATCTTCCTTAAATCCCCACGCTGTGACAAAGTGGAGGGCAAAATCATGATGAATGAGCGGACACATTTAGCCAGTACCTGTGCTCTGTAACGAGCGTGGCCCGGGAAAGGGGCTTTAATGAAGATCTGTGCCCCCCCGCCCCAAACTGGGCCTCGTCGGAAACAAGTCTTTATTACAAAATTGGCGCCTGGTTTTCATACCACGAAGGCTGGAGGCGCGAGGTGCGACATGAATTAACGCCGGCACCTGCAGGGTCAGCCCAACCCTTGCCGGCGGTACAGAGACAAACGGGTTCGGCTCCCGCCACCACCCTGCGTCTGGTTGACAAGGCGCCAGTCGCCTTCCGATTGTGCGGGAACACGCCTAGGTTTTGTTCCTACCCGGCCCGCCATCATTTATTCTGCTGCCTCATTTGAATATGATGAATACTGTAGTCCTTTATTTGTTCACAACAACCAAATAATTGTAGATCCGTGGGCTTCGGGGCAATTAATCACATTTTTCCCTCCACCAATCCACTATAAACATGACATTGAACAATAAAGTACATTAACCTCTGCTTTGCACAAAACTTTGCTTATTTAAACACTGCAAGGTTATTTGTTTTCCTTCTGGCCCAGGCCCCTGCCGCCGGGGAAGGGTGGTGAGGAGAGCAGCCCCACCCCGTGCCCAGCCGAGGCTCTCGGGCCCGTCCCGGCCCCCGGCTCAGCCACGCGGAGGGCAGGGAGCGGGCAGGTGTGGGCTGCAGGTATTGGGGTGCGCGTCTCCAGGGCAGCCCCCGCGATTCACCAGCCTGTGTGCCCGTGCGTGTGAGTGTGCGTAAGTGTTCCTGGATAGGACTGTGGGCGTATTTGTGTGTGTGTATCTGCTTTACGTGTGTGTTCATATGCACGTCTGTGTTTGCCCGAGTGTGTTCTTAGAACAGAGGTTCTGAGGACAAGACCTAAGAGTGTGTGCGTGTTTATGTATAGGTATGTATTGTGTGTGTGCGTGTGTGTGCATGTATGTGTCTCCGTGTGTGTAGAAGCATTACCGTGTGTGCGCGCGTGTGGTGATTTTAAAATGTGGTCACAAATTCCTTCACATGTCTCCCGTCAAGAGGTGGGATCGGGGCGCCTGGATGGTTCAGTCGGTTAAGCGTCAGACTCTTGATTTTGGCTCAGATCATGATCTCCCGGTTTGTGGTTTCGAGCCCCGCATCGGGCTCTGCGCTGACGGCGTGGAGCCTGCTTGGGATTCTCTGTCTCTCTCTCTTTCTCTCTCTCCTCCTCCTCCCCTGCTCACGTTCTCTCTCTCTCTCTCTCAAAATAAATAAACATTAAAAAAAAGAAAGAGATGGGGTCTGTGTCCTCCCCCTCCTGTCTCTGGGTGGGCTTGTGACTATTTCAAGTGAATGAAAGTGACAGAGGCGACGCCGTGACTTCCAGTGCTGGGTCACCAAAGGCCACACGGCATCCACCTTGCTCACAGGAGCATTCACTCTCCGAGTCCTGAGCTGCCGTTTCGGGGGCCAACTACTCCCAGGCCGCCAGCCCAGAGAGGCCACAGAGAGAGACCATGGGGAGAGGGCCTGAGACCTCAGGAGGCCGAGGGACACCCGAGGAGCACCAGCTGTGTGAGTCATCTCAGCCCAGGTGCCAGACACGTGAGTGCCGATGCCTCCAGCCGCTTAATTCTTCCCAGCTGAGGCCCTGGTCATGGTGGAGCAGAGAGAAGCCGTCCCCACAGAATCCAGGAGCGTAGGAGAGTGGTCGCCGCTTAATGCCACCGCGTTTGGGGCAGCCCGCTGTGCAGCAGTAGATAACAGGAGGAGCGCGTATTACATACGTGCGTTCGGCGCATGTTGTGAGTGCGTGTGCGCGTGCAGGCGTGCGTGTACTGAATGTGCGTATGCCTCAGGGTGTCTCAGAATAGAGGTTCCCAGGGCGCCCAAGAGTCTAAGCGTGTGTGTTGGGCAGTGTGTACATGTGAGCGTGTATGCACGTGTGCACGGCGCATTCATTCCTTCGCTCGGCAAATATTTACTAAGCACCTGCCATGCCCCTCTCTCTTTGTTCTTCCAGGAACAAAACAAAGGTTGTATCTTGGCGCTTTCTGACAGAGACAGGCAGTAAACAATAGACCTAAACAATTTTTTTTTAATCATGTAGTATGTCTACACGGTCCAGGCAAGGGGGTCAGCCAGGATGGGAGCACGGGGGCAAGTTCAAGGATTAGCAAAGAGGTGGAGTGAGTAGGAGAGAGTTAGAAGGGACTCCGCGTGAGCCGGGTGATAGGGGCCAGCTCACAGAGTCCTTGGCTTTTAATTCTGCGTGAAATGCGAAGCCGTTGCAGGGTTCTGAGCATGGTGTTTTCTTTTTTTTTTTTTAGTGTTTATTATTTTTGAGACAGAGAGAGACAGAGCATGAGTGGGGGAGGGTCAGAGAGAGAGGGAGACACAGAATCCAAAGCAGGCTCCAGGCTCTGAGCTGTCAGCCCAGAGCCCGACGTGGGGCTCGAACTCGCAAACTGCAAGATCATGACCTGAGCGAAGTCAGATGCTTAACCGACTGAGCCACCCAGGCGCCCCTGAGCCTGGTGTTTTCTCGCCAGCCTTTTAAGAGGATCACGCTGGAGTTTTCCAAATAGACTCTGGGGTAAGGGCAGAGTAGGGAGACCAGTTAGGAGCCCAGCCCTATAGACCAGTGGTCCGTGATGGTGGCCTGGACCCGGGTGGTAGTGGTGGAAGTGGTTTATTGTGGGTATTTGGGGAAAGTCCAGGAAACAAGATTTCCTGATGGACTGGAGTGTGGAGTGAGAGCGTGGAGGCAGGGATGACTCCAAGATTACTGGCTGGAGAAACTGGACGGGGGAAATCACCATTAGCCAGGATGGAGAAGGTTCTGGGAGCAGCATGTTTGAGGCAGGCGTAGATGGGGATACATGTTTACCTCTGTGTCCTCCTATGCCTTCATGTGTATGTGAGTGTGTGTAAGTATGTGGACAAGTGTCCGTATGTATATATATTTTTTATTTTTTTATAATAGTTTATTTACATATAACACCCAGTGTTCATCCCAACACGTGCCCTCTTTAATGTCTGTCATCCCCTCTCCCCCCCTCCCTCACCTCCCTCACCTCCCTCACCCTCAGATTGTTCTTAGTCTTTGAGAGTCTCTTATGTTTTATCTCCCTCCCTCTCTGTGTCTTTTTTTTCTTTCCCCTCTTCCCCTCCCCCTGGTTTTTGCTTAGTCTCACAAAGTCCACCTATGCGTGGAAACATACGGTATCTGTCTTTTTCTGACTAACTTATTTCACTTAACATAATACCCTCCAGTTCCATCCATGTTGCTACACATGGCCAGATTTCATTTTTTCTCATTGCCACATAGTAGTCCATTGTATATAAGTACCATAACTTCTTTATCCATTCGTCAGTTGATGGGCACTTGGTCTCTTTCCATGATTTGGCTATTGTCGAAAGTGCTGCTATGGACATTGGGGTACACGTGCCCCTATGCATCAGCATTCCTGTGTCTCTTGGGTAGATTCCTAGCAGGGCTATTGCTGGATCATAGGGTAGCTCTATTTCCATTGTTTTGAGGAACCTCCACACCGTTTTCCAGAGCGGCTGCACCAGTTTGCATTCCCACCAACAGTGTAGGAGGGTGCCTGCTTCTCCACATCCCCGCCAGCATCTATAGTTTCCTGATTTACTCCGTATGTCTGTTTTGATGCACATGGACTCAGATGGGTTTGTGTGCTTTCGTATGTGTCTGTGAATAAACACTGTCCTTAAGAAGAGCCCGAGTTGGGTATTTGCACTATGTGTGTGTGCATGAGTGTGTAGTGACTTTTCGTGTCTAAGGATCAACTGTATCACAGACATGGAGGGATGGTGGTGGGGAGGCCAGCCCCCTGCCAAAGGGCCTGTCTTGGGTGAGTGGGGTGGCGGAGGGGTTCACGTAGGCAGAGCTGCGCCCAGAAGCTCCCAAGAGGACCCTAGAGCAGAGAGAGCCATGATTTCATGGAGAAGAGGTACTGAAAGCGGGAGGCCACCCGTGGATGGGGCCGAGCACGCCCTGTACCAGCTGGTGCGCCCATGCCAGCAACAGGGGACTGGCCAGATGGACTGTGCACCTCCGCAGGATGGACTGTGGCGTTGCCTTCTAAAATGGCGTCTTCCAGGAACAGGTGTTTCTTTGGGGAGGTCCTCCCCAAAGAATGATAATGTGAAAGGCAGTGCTTCACGAAGAAAAGAGAAGCCAGCCGGCGCACACTCCCTCAGCGCACAGCCACCGGACTTCTTGGCTCGAGGATCCGTGCCAGCATTGAGCCGTCTTCCTTCCCACCAGGAAGCATCCACCCCCTCTTCCCCAAAAGAACCTCCTTCCACCTTTCATTTGCCGAGGCCCTGATGGAGCTGCTAGGTCGGGTGTGGTATCGTTCCTGGAGAAGATTCATTCATAGAACCTCAAGTACATAGTGTGCGGCCATTGATTTGGGGAACTCATTCTTTTCTGTTCCAGTCAGAAAAGAGTGTCTAGGGGCGCCCGGGTGGTTCAGTTGGTTGAACGTCCGACTTCTGCTCAGGTCATGATCTCCCGGTTCCCAGGTTCAAGCCCCACGTCAGGCTCTGTGCTGACAGCTTGGAGTCTGGAGCCTGCTTGGAATTCTGTGTCTCCTTCTCTCTCTGCCCCTCTTCCACTCGCAGTCTCTCTCTCTCTCGCAGAATAATAAATAAACATTAAAAAAAAAAACCCACTGGAAAATGTAAAAAAAAAATAGTATCTAAAACAGAACAACCCCAGTTGTTGGCAGTTGTGTAGTTTTTTCCAAGGCTATATTACCTCCCCCGTGCTCTGTCATAAAACAGTCCACGTTGGTCTGGATTGCCTCCAGGTCGTGCAAAACATCACATTAGGTCAGCGTGACCATAGATCCTTACATCAGTGACTTTATGCCAATATGGCCAGACAGGCAAAAAGTGGCTAGTCCACTGGAGGTTTTGGGCAGACACACGCACACCAGAGGGCATGTATCTGTTTATAATTTAAGTAAACAGTATTGTGTAACATCGACATTCTCTTTATTTTATTTTTTTTTCCAACGGGCACTATGTTTTTAAGATCTCTCCGCAGTGCTGTGTGGACTTGTGATCCTTTGCTTCATAGTAAGAGTGAGGGCCAACCTAGCGTGCTCCTACCTCTTCCAACAAATCTGCAGCACGCACCCTTATGGGTTTCCCATCGTGCACATATGTTAGGATTTCCGTGGATCCGAGTGCGCGCGCGCTTAATTTGCATAAGTACTTTGGGACCGCGCTCCAAAGAGGCGTTCCCAATTTACACTCCCATTGGCCGGGCGCGAGGGGTCGTCTCTTCCTCCTTTCTGCCATTAATTGGTATGACCCAGCTTTCCAGTTTTTGCCAGTCGAAAGGTGTAAAGTGCTATCTTGTTTTAATTTGCATTTCTCTGACTGCTAATGAGTTTGAGCATCACTTCGTGTGCTTATTAGCTTTGGGGGTTTCTTTTTCTGTAAATTGCCTGTCATATCATTTGCCCATTTTTCTATTGGAGTTGATGTCCTCTTCTCGTTGCTTTACAGAGTTCCTCGTATATTTAGGATGTTAATCCCTTGTCAGTTTTAGACTTTGGGAAAAAAAAAAAATCTCAGTCCTATCATCTGACTCTTAATTGGTCCGCGTTATTTATTTATTTATTTTTTTAATCAAACACAACTTCTTAATTTTGATGTCATCAGATTCAGCGAATGCGTGCGTGATGGTTTGTGCTTTTCAAGCTTTGTGAAATAAGCCTTCTTGCCTTTCCCTCAGCCCGAAGACGCCCTCCCACATTCGTTTCTACAAATGCTGTGATTTTTAGCTTTTACATTTAGCTCTTTAATTTACGTAGAGACACCCCGCAGTAGATTGAGCCATTTTTCATTAGTCGGTGTAAAATTCATCCTCTCCCCAGTGATTTGCAGTGCCTCCCTCTGCCTTTATCCCTCTTAAGTTAGCATGCTTAGGTAGATAGGTCTTGGTGTTCTGTTTTGTCCCACTGATACACTTACCTATACTTGTGCTAACACCGCAGTGTTTTTTTATTACTATGGCTTTATAGGAGGTCTTACCATTTGGTAGGGAAAGAGCATCATTGCTTTGTTTTTTGAAGTCGACTTGGTTCTTTATGTACCTTTCATTACTCATATAATTTTTGGAGTAGATTTTACCAAGTTTCCTTTTTAAAGAAAATACCCATATACACCTGCTTATCCATGTAATTGTACTCTTGGTTGGGTTTGCAGCGGATTCCCTAATTAGTCTGGGGAGAGCGGACTTGGTTATAATAAGATGTAAGCCCTCCTATTCAAGGGTTGTCCGTTATTCAGGTTTTCAAGTTCAGTTCATTAGCGATCCTTATAAGTTCTTGGCTTAGTTCTCAGATAACGATCTAATTTTCGTTGCGATTGTGATGCATTGCATTTTTTATTAAATTTTCTTCTGTTTATGATTTCTTTCATTGCATATTACATTCATGACATTTTTTTGGTTTTTCATTTTTTGTTACATTTTCCAGCTAGCCATTGCTGGTATAGGAGAGTATTGATTTCTGTAGGTAAATCTTGTATCTGAGCAATCTTAGTTGAATTCTCTTATTCCGATAATTGGTCTGTTCGTTCTGTTGGTGCCCGTCGGGATGGTGAGTCACATCTGTAATCAGTGACGGTTTCAGGTCTTCCCTTCCAAACTTCCCAATCCTTTTTCCTCATGGTATTAATTCGAACCTCTAAGACTTTGTTACACAGTGTGAATTAAGTTATTAGGGCCAGCCTCGTTTTTGCCCAGGATGTAAAGATATATGTCTAAAATTTTTCTCTTATGTATATTACTCGTTTGGGGGGTGTATAGACCTTATCAAATTAAGTGAATTTTTTTCTACTCCAAGTTTTATAAGAGCTTTTTTTTTTTAATGTTTATTTATTTTGAGAGAGAAAGACCAGCAGGGGAGAAGCAGAGAGAGAGGGGGAGAGAGAATCCCAAGCAGGCTCTGCGCTACTAGCACAGAGCCTGATGTGGGGCTCAAACTCACGAACCGCTAGATCATGACCTAAGCCGAAATCAAGAGTCAAAACGCTTAACTGACTGAGCCACCCAGGGACCCCTAAAGTTTTTTTTTTTTTCATCATAAAAAGGTACTGTACCAGGGTGTCTAGGTGGCTCAGTCAGTTAAGTGTCTGACTCTTGATTTCAGCTCAGGTCACCATCCCAGGGTCATGGGATCAAGCCCTGTGTTGGGCTCTGTGCTGAGCATGGAGCCTGCTTAAGATTCTCTCTCTCTCCCTCTGCCCCTCTCCCCTGCTTGTGCTCACTCTCTCTCTCTCTCAAATAAAAAAGATAAAATTAATTAAAGTACTGGACCTTATAAAATGCCTTTTCTTTATCAGCTGAGATTATCACGTACTATTTTTCTTCCTCTGTTAACATGTAATTAAATGGAAAAGTTTTCTGATGCTGAACTATCCTTGAATTCCTTGAATACTATGTATTATTTTTTAATAAATTTTTAATGAATTTTTAATTCATGGGAGTCAGCAATGTTTTGTTTAGAATTTTTGCACTTGCTTAAAAGTTAAATAGTCCCTACAGTTCTCCTTTTTGCTTAGTTCTTGTCTGATTTTAGAAGCAGGATTATATTAAGCCTACAAACTTAGCTGGGCAGAGTTTACTCTTTGTCTGTTTTCTTTTTTCTTTTTTAATGCCTCTGACCCATTTAGCCCATCCCCCCTTCCACAACCCCTCCAGCAACCCTCTGTTTGTTCTCTATATTTAAGAGTTTCTTACCTTTTGTCCCCGTCCCTGTTTTTATGTTATTTTTTGCTTCCCTTCCCTTATGTTCATCTGTTTTGTATCTTAAATTCCTCATGTGAGTGAAGTCATATGATATTTGTCTTTCTCTAATTTTGTTTAGCATAATACCTTCTAGTTCCACCCACGTAGTTGCAAATAGGAAGATTTCATTCTTTTTGATTGCCAAGTAATACTCCATTGTGTGTGTGTGTGTATATATGTACACCACATCTTCTTTATCCATTCATCTATCCATGGACATTTGGGCTCTTTACATACTTTGGCTATTGTCGATAGCACTGCTATTACCATTGGGGAGCATGTGCCTCTTTGAAACGACTAGGTATTTATCCCTTTATCCAAGGAATAAATTCCTAGTAGTGCCATTGCTGGGTTGTAGGTTGTTCTATTTTTAATTTTTTGAGGAACCTCCATACTGTTTTCCAGAGTGGCTGTACCAGTCTGCGTTCCCATTAGTGCAAAAGAGATCCTCTTTCTCCACATCCTCACCAATATCTGTTGTTGGTCGAGTTGTCAATGTTAGCCATTCTTACAGGTGTGAGGTGGTATCTCATTGTGATTTTAATTTGTATTCCCCTGAGGGATGTTGAACATTTTTTCATGTGTCTATTAGCCATCTGGATGTCTTCTTTGGAAAAGTGCCTATTCATGTCTTTTGCCCATTTCTGCAGTGGATTATTTGTTTTTTTGGGTGTTGAGTTTGATATGTTCTTTATAGATTTTGGATACTAACCCTTTATCTGATATGTCATTTGAAAATGTGTTCTCCCATTCCGTTGGTTGCCTTTTGGTTTGATGATTGTTTCCTTCGCTGTGCAGAAGCTTTTTATTTTGAGGAGGTCCCAATAGTTCAGTTTTGGTTTTATTTCTCTTGCCTCCAGAGACGTGTTGAGTAAGAAGTTGCTGCAGTCGAGGTGAAAGATGTTTTTGCCTGCTTTTCTCCTCTAGGATTTTGATGGCTTCCTGTCTTATATTTAGGTCTTTCATCCGTTTTGAGCTTATTTTTGTGTATGGTGTAAGAAAGTGGTCCAGGTTCATTTTTCTACATGTCGCTGTCCAGTTTTCCCAACACCATTTGCTGAAGAGACTGTCTTTATTCCATTGGAGATTCTTTCCTGCTTTGTCAAAGATTAGCTGGCCATATGTTTGTGGGTCCATTTCTGGGTTCTCTATTCTGTTCCGTTGATCTGAGTGTCTGTTTTCGTGCCATCTCTGTTTTCTGGAACGACTTGAATAAAATAAAAAAATAGCTCCTCCTTAGAAGTTCAGCACTGTCTAAAAACCCTCTGGACCTCAGATTATTTTTGGGTGGGGTGGAGAAAGAGAAGATATCTGACTACCAGTTTGATTTTCTTAATATTTATTTGTTTGAGTCCATTTACATACCTGTTCAAGTTGGCTTTCTCTCGGCATTTTTTATTTTTCTGTCTGTTCAAATATCTCATATAGGTTATTGAATTTTTTAGAAGGGATTCATAATATTCTTTTATTATTATTAGAAAGACAGTACTTCTGTCTTGCTTTTTAATTCATTTTTTTTCAAGAACATACTTTTAGCTTGGTTAATCTCTGCTTTATTTTCTTCACTATTTCGTCGATGAGTGTCTTTATCCTTATTCTTTCCGTATCCAGTTTGTGCCGTTTTGTTCCTTTTCATTTTAATTTTTCTTTATATCTATTTGATGCCATAAATTTCCCACTAACCATTGTTGTTAGCAGTGATTGTAGTTTTGACAAGTAACGTTTTTATAAGCGTCTACTTCTAAACACTTTTTCGATCCCTTTAGTACTGGGGTAAAGTCCAGGGGCCCTGGAGCCTGTCTGCCTGGGTTTGAATCCTGCTGAGCTATTATTCACCAGCTGTTTGACCTCGTGCAAGTCACTTAACCTCTCTGTGCCTCACTTTTTTCCCTTCTGTAACTGTAGCATTTAAATGATGGAAGGACCATCACAGAACATGACTGCATATCACCAAGTGCTATGTACATGTAAGCTGTTAAAGTTTCCAAGCATATGGGACACCTTAACCCTCCTTTAATTGTTAATTTCTAGTGAGATAGTCATCTTAGACAGGGGGAAGATTCCCTACTTCTCTGGAAACACAGAAGGGAGAGACCGTGGGCCCATATGAGGTTGGAGACCTTGATGTTTTAGAGGTACCAGTCTTTGTGACAGTGGCATTCTCCCCCAAAGACTTCCATGCTAGGGGTGAGCAAGGAGAAGATGGGTTGCTTCCAGGGTGGACTACTGCAAGGCAGATGAAGAATGTCCATGCACCGACATGGAAAGGCTCAAGAGATGATCCATGAGACGCAGAGCAGATTAAATGTGGGGTTTGGGGGAGAAGAAGGGTCAAGGATGACCCAGGGTTTCTAAAAACAGATAGAAGTGCTGGTTCCTAAGGTGGAGAAGACGGAAGAAGGAACAATCTGGGAAGCGGAGTGCAGAACTTGGAATCAGTGTTGGATACGTGTTGCTGGGTTTGGTTTGGCCAGGGCCTGGAGTATGGGTGAGGGGCAGGAGAGGAAGGGGTGAGAGGAGAAAAGTGGGCAGGTCCAGGTAACCCAGCTTAGAGAGTATGAATATATCATGAGTGCACAGGGAGCAATGGGAGGGGCGTTTAACTGCATGTAGCCAAGTGCCATGTAAATGTCAGTTATTAAGCTCCCGAAGCAGGAGCTGGACGTGGTGAACTCTGTGTTATAGGAATCCCACTGACTCCAGTATGGAGAATGGTAGTAGGAAGAGAGAGCCGAGAAGGGAGACAAGTTGGAAGGGATCTAGCCGTACCCTGGGCGTCACCCAGAGATGGTTTCATGGGTGTCTAACCTGCACATTCCCACAGGGCTCTGCTTAATTCTCTGCTTTTGCTATGGTGAGATTATTAATGATTTTATCTTTGTTTTGCGAGTCAAGTCTGATGGGCAAGGGATCATGTGCATGGGCAGGAGAGATACGCACAGTATGCACATCTACCACGGTCCCTTGCTGCCCCATTATGTTAGAACTGTTTGGTTGGTGATCTTCACATTTGAAGGAAATTTGCCTGGATGTAAAATCTTTGGCCCCCTCTCTCCCCCTTAAATATCTTTAAATAACGTTGCTTTAAAACATAAAAAAAAATTCATAAAAAACCTATAGAATCCTTTTGGAAAAAAATTTCATAAAAAAAATCCCGTAGAATCTTTTATGAAAAAATTCATAAGAAACCTGTAGGATCTTGATGCCATCATATTTTCTTTTGCACAGAAGTAACTTGGACTTTTTAACTGGATGCCTAAAGGGTTTTTATTTCATCCTTAAGGAACAGTAATATCACTAAGCTGTCAGTATTGACCATTCTAGATCATTCTCATGGGATAGAGTATGTGCTTTCAATTTTTAGATTCAAATCTTAGATTTCAGAAAATATTTGTTAATTCAGTGGTTAAGCACTTATTCTGGTTAGTCGTTGAGGCTTTATTCTTTAGGGCCTTCAATTACACATGTGTTGGATCTCCTTTGCCTGACTTCTGTATCGGCCACCCTCTCAGATCAAATCTCTTTTCTCTCTTTATTTCTGTTCGATTTTTTTCACTTCTCTATTTCACATCATCCGTTTCCCTGACTGTGCCTAGCCCGGTGTGTACTTCATGCATGTGTTTCTCCTAATTTAATCTCCTTTTTGGAATCGTGTTCTTTTTTTTTTTTTGCCCTCCAGTTGCCCCAGATTTTTAAAAACCTCCCTGTTGTCTGGGCGTCTCGTATCCGAGCTCTTCTGTTTCCAGCCTGTGCTGTTGCTTCAGAGCTTCTCCCATTTTCTTAATTGCTCTCCACCCATTTAGCTTTGTGTCCGCAGGTGTTCTTTTTGTCTGCCAGAATCGTTTCTTGTTTATTTCTTTTTTTCTTCCCTTGTAAGAGCCTTTGTTTGAAGTTATACTGTGTTTCTCTTTTGTTTCTTTTTTTGTTTTTGTTTTTGACTTTAATTTAAATTGAAGTTAGTTAACACACAGTGTAGTCTAGGCTTCAGGAGTAGAACCCAGTGATTCATCTCTTAGATATGACACCCAGTGCTCATCCCAAAAAGTGCCCTCCTTAATGCTGGTCACCCATTTAACCCATCCTCCCCTACCTCCCCTCCAGCAGCCCTCTCTTTCGTTTCTTAAGTGAAAAAGATGTCATATCCTAGATTTATAGGAGAAGGTTGCTGTAGAGGGGGCAAGTGGCTTTCCCTACATTTTTAGTTGTTACTACGAAAGGCTTAAATGGCAGTCTCTCTGGGTAACTTTTCTTCATTTCTCAGAACTAAGCCTGTGTTAGAAAGGTTTGCTGCCCCTATCCCTGAGTTTCTGAGAGCTCTGTGGGCCTTGCTCTTTAACTCTTTAATCTTCAGACTTCTGCTGCCCTGTGCGGTAGTCAGTAGCCATGCAGGTGTGGAACACTTGAAGTGTGTCGATTCAAATGAAGTAAAACACACACTGGAGTTAAAAGATTTAGTGGGGGGGGGGGCGCCTGGGTGGCTCAGTTGGTTGAGCAGCCGACTTCAGCTCAGGTCACAATCTTACGGTCTGTGAGTTCGAGCCCCGCGTCGGGCTCTGTGCTGACAGCTCAGAGCCTGGAACCTCTTTTGGATTCTGTGTCTCCCTCTCTCTGCCCTTCCCCTGTTCACGCTATGTCTCTACGTCTCTCGAAAATAAACAAACATTAAAAAAAATTAAAAAAACCAAAAAGATTTAGTAGGAACAAAAAGCGAAATAGCTCATTCATAACTTTATATTGATTACACATCAAAACAATAATATTTTGAGTATATTGGATTCATTGAAATATATATATTTTAAGTTAATTTATTTTGAGAAAGAGAGAGTGGACAAGGGAGGGGCAGAGAGAGCCGGGGAGAGAGAATCCCAAGCAGGATCTGCGCTGTCAGCACAGAGCCGGATGCGGGGCTCAAACCCACGAACCATGAGATCGTGACCTGAGCTGAAACCAAGAGCCAGACGCCTAACTGACTGAGGCGCCCAGGTGCCCCATAAAATACATTATTAAAACCAATTTCACTTGTTTTCACTCAATTTTAAAAGGTGGCTACAAGAAAATACACAGTCACATATATGGCTTCTATTCGTGGCTCCCATTCTATTTGTATTAGACAGCACAATACGGCACCTTCTGCTTCCTCTCACACTTCTGTCATGTTACCTGAACCTTTCACTCACCCTAGAGTTCCTTCCTGGTTCCATTTGTTCTCTCTTCGAAAAGTTTTCTTTCCAGGTTTAATTTCTGCAAGTGAGTCTTTTCGGGATATCTAATAAATCCTTGAGGACTCAGACCCCCCCCCCCAATAGAATTAAGCCTCTGCAACACCGTTTCCATACTCGCTCTCAGCATCCCAGCTTTGTCCATGACTCTCCCATCTGCTTGCACAGAGCCCGCTCGGCATGCGGGTATTCTCCTTTGGGGTATGCACGTGGTCTAGAGATTTAGGGGGCTCTGGGTCCATCAGTAGTCCGTTTTCAATTCCTGGTGCTCCTGATCCACAGCTGTTCTCCTGTCCATGCTTGCTGTACCCTCCGTGGTTCAGCCGGGTCCGCCCACACACTGGGTCATGGAGAATCTTCGTCACCTCGTTTTGTAAAGAGATTGTCTGTGGATGTTTTTTCTTTCGCCGCTATATTGATTTTTCAGAAATGTTTGGGAGTATTTCAAGAACTACACCGCTGCCAAAACCCCAGTATAATTGGAATGGTCTCACGTTCTGTTTTTAATTCTTAAATCTATCCAGTACTCACTTGGATGAAAAACATGAACACAGTCTCTAGCTTTTATTTTTTCTATTTTGATTTTAGCAATTCCACTTTTTCTTATTATAAAAGTTATAAATGAATATGTTGAAGAAATAATAAAATATGGATGAGCAAAAAGAAAAAAATGTAATTCTCCCACCCAGAGAGAACCATTTTGATGTTTTGATCTGTATGCTTCCAGGCATTTTTAAGTTGGCTGACCTTGGGCAAAAATTCCTTAATGTCTTGGAGATTCAGCACCATCATCTGTGAAAGGAGAAATAACATATCTTATTGAACCTAATATACCATCAAGTGTGAGAATCACCTTTTATTAAATCACTGGTAAAACAAGGCTGCCAATTAAATTATGACACATAAGCAATTGGTTTTAAGTGTGTCGATACATAAAAATCTATTAGTCTTAGAATCAATTGGATATACTGTATATAAAGTACAATATATGACAACTATTATTCTATTCATATACTGAAATTTATCTAACCTTCTATTGTCGGGCATCTAGTTATAAGCTAGTTATCTCTAGTTATAAGATATTATAAACAATAATTCATTAACAAATAAAAACAATGATCAGAAAGTATTAAATCTTAAAACCTTAACACAAACCAAGAAATGCAAATCAAAACAACAATGAAATGCCATTTGTACTTTTCAAAATAGGGTTCTTTCGCGTTACAGAAAAATTAGGAAAACTTCAGTCTTTGACAATACAGTGTAACTAAGTAAATCATTATTCATTTGTATTATCAATAAATGATATATAATCAAAGGTGATATGCAGAGGTGAGCCATTTGTAATGTCAAATGCTATAATTCATAACAAAAACAGTTATGCATATCTGTGCACCTTGCAACAGGACATGCAAGAAGAAACAGACTAATTGGTAGTAAGAGGCTTTAATTCATCTCTTGAAGTTTATGACACATACATAAAAAGTAATAACATAAAAAACCTAAAAATATAATTAATGAGATAAATCCGATATATAGTCACACTAACCACTAAAATCAGTAATTGCCCATTCCTTTCACGTGTTCCTATAGGTTCATGAAATTGGCCGTATGTTAATTCAAAAAGGAAACAAAGGTAGGAATAGTGAGATAACATTCTTTAATCAGAATGCAGTAAAACTAAAAATTAATCACAATATCCAAATGTAAATTTTTTTCTGCCTATAAAATTTAGAACTTGCAAACAATTCTTGGGTCTAGAAGAAATCAATCCCTAAACCTCAAAGTGTTAAGAATATAGTGATAGTAAAAATCCTATCTAAGACCTATGAGAGATAAAACAGTACTCAGAGGAAAATTCATAGCTTTCGAATATGTATATTAGTAATTAAGAAAGAATGAAGAAAAACACAGCATGTTTAGCTCAAGAAATTAGAAAAAATAAACCTTGAAAAGTCAGAAAAAAGAAATCCAAAAGACAAAAGCAGACACCAATAATTTAGAAAAGAGAAAACAGCATTACTAAATCCAGGTTCTAGTTCTCTGAGAGAAAAACAGAGCATATCTGTGGTTTGGTAACCAGGAGAAAGCAAACCTACACAGAATAATCATGACAGTTGGGAAATAAATGCAGATAGTTACAAGCATCCTAAGAGATACTTTGCTGAAGTTTATGCAAATAAGTTTGAAAACTAGAAAAAGTGATAATTTTCTTAGGAAAAAAATAATTTATCAAAATTGACTTCAGAGGAGAAAGAAATGCTAAACCCACGAATTACCATAGAAGAAACAGAAAATTCTGCTAAAGATTTACCCACCTTGAAAAATAAACCATCCCAGACAGTTTTACAGGAGAATTCTACCTGTTTCTTTAAGTGCCAGTTAAGCCATAGACACACAGATACACACACCTACCACATATGCATACATTTGTGAATATTTATATAAAAATCCAAATTAATAGCAAACAAAATACAACAGTGCTTAAAAACAAAACAAAACTAATACACTATGACCAAGCGTTTACTACAGCAGACAAAAATGGTTCAATAAGTTCTAATAGAATTCATTAAAATCTATTAAAATCAGTATTTTAAAATATAGTATCTATTACGTGATGAAACAAGAATAGTAAAGTTAATGGTAGGATGTAGGAAGTAGATATATACTTGTTCAGTGCGACATTCTTTCAACTCTGGTGTATGTTTGAAAAATTTCATAATAAAATGTTGAGAAAATATCTATTAATAGAATTTATCATATTAATAGGTCTAAGGAGAAAGATCATAAGACCATCTTCATAAACACTGAAAAAGGCATTTGACAAAATTCAATATCTATTCTTAATTTTAATGCATTTAATAAAACAGGAAGAGATAAGTTACTTCTTCCAACATATAAAATAGATTCATCTCAACCCACAAGCCAGCATTATGCTTAATGGGGAAAATACTGAAAGCATTCGCACTAAAGTCAGAGTAAAACAAAAATGTCCAATATTATTATATTGGACTATTATTTTGCATTGTTCTGGAAGAAATAATCAGTATAATTAAAGAAAGAAATGAGAAGTATAAAAATAAAGTGAGACATTAAATTATCTTTATTCGCGGATGAGGAGATGGGATGATATGATTGTATAACTCTAACCCAAGAGACTTGGTTGAAAAACTATTATAAAAATAAGATAGTTCAATAATGGGGTTGAGTACAGAATTAAAAGAGGAATCGAGAGTATATACATATACCGCTCTCTTGATAGTTTAAAATACTCAGTATTTTATCATAATGAGCAACGTGTGATATATATGTGAATAAAACTTTGAAATACAGAGGGTCACAAATGGTGACTTTAAAAATGGAAAGCTACGTCATGTTCTTGGGTAGGAAGATTCAAAGATGACAGTTGTTTTAAAATTAATTTATAGTGTAATGGGATCCCACTAAAGTGCTAACAGTATTACTTAATGAGACCAGCTGATTCCAATGTTCACATGAAAACGAACAAACCAAAATAGGAAACCAATTTTTTAAATGTCAAAAAATTAAGGAGAAATAGGACACCAGATACTAGAACAGTGTAGCAATGGTACTTGTGTGCTTAGATAGATCATTGGTTCAGACTAGAAGTCCAGAATTATTCCCCAGTTTGCAGAGTAGCTTAGTGTATGATAGAGGCGACAGTTCAGCTCGGTGGGGAAAAGAATGATCATTCAGTGTTTTCTGAGATAACTTGATAGTCATCTGGGGGAAAAAGTTGGATCAGTAGTTTGTACCTTTATATAAAAAAGATTTATTTAGAGAGAGAGGGTGTGCATGAGTGAGGGAGGGGCAGAAAGGGGGAGAGAGAGAGAGTCCCAAGCAGGTTTGGAGCTGTCAGCGCAGAGCCTGACGCGGGGCTTGGTGTCACGAACTATGAGATCATGGACCTGAGCCAAAATCGAGAGTCGACGTTTACCTGACTGAGCCACCCGGGCGCTCTGGATCCCTGGTTTGCACCTTCCTCTACAATAAACCTCAGGTGGGTCAGAGGTTAAACAGAAAATGAGACCATAAATCGTAGGAGAATGTTTTTATGATCTGGGCAGAATCGATCTTGGAACGGCCAAGGCCTTTCTCGAAGCTGTAAAATGATTGATAAATTCAACTGCCTTTTAAAAAAACCGACAAGGCAAAACCATCAGAAGCTAAAGCCCTGGAAAACGCAGATGGGGGAGGGGTAATTTGCAACGCTTCGTGAAGAGCCAGATTCTCTAACACACGCAGCTTTCCTAGAAAGTGAGAAGACGGGGCGCCTGGGTGGCCCAGTCAGTTGGGCGCCGACTTCAGCTCAGGTCATGATCTCGCGGTCCGTGAGTTCGAGCCCCGCGTCAGGCTCTGTGCTGACAGCTCAGAGCCTGGAGCCTGCTTCCGATTCTGTGTCTCCGTCTCTCTCTGCCCTTCCCCTGTTCACGCTGTGCCTCTATGTTTCTCAAAAATAAAATAAAACATTAAAAAAAAAAAAAAAGAAAGTGAGAAGAACAGGATGACAGCCCCGTATGGGAAAATGTGCGAAGGCTCTGAAGCGTGTATTCTCAATATGCGTCACATGGGCCCCAAGAGGGCAAAAATTGTTTCTTGGGGAGCAGAATATCTCAGATACTACAATGGTTCAGGGCCCTCCAAAGCTCCGCTCTGAGGAATAAATCTTATTCCTTATTATTCAATTTCTGTTGATGGGAAAAAATTATGTTGAATTTTTATTGGGTCCATTAAGCAGATTTATTCATCGTGATATGAATTATAAGAAAATAGTTGTAATAATTGATTAAAGCAAAATTTTGTCTTTTTGGGGTTGATTGATGAAGTGTTGAGGAAATACAGATCTCAAATGGTTGACAGATAGTAACTTACAGAAGATTGTCGATCATATAAAAATAGGCTTGCGGAGGCGCCTGGGTGGCTGCGTCCGTTAAGCATCTGACTTCAACTCAGGTCATGATTTCATGGTTCATGAGTTCAAGCCCCACATCAGGCTTTGTGCTGACAGCTCAGAGCCTGGAGCCTGCTTCAGATTCTGTGTCTCCCTCTCTCTCTGCCCCTCCCCTACTCGTTTTCTCTCTCTCTCTCTCTCTCTCTCTCTCTCTCAGAAATAAATAAGACAAAAAAAAAAATAGGCTCAACGTAAAAACTTTACAGGAATGTTCAAAGCAACATTATTCATAATAGCCAAATGGTGGAAACAGCCCAAATGCCCATCAGCTGGTGATGGGATGAAATGTGACGGATCCATGCAAAGGAATATTACCCCGCCATAAGTAAGGAACGAAGGGCAGACATCTGTTACAACTTGGATGAACTCTGACAACACCACGCTAAGTGAAAGACACCAGTCAACAACAGAGTACATATTGTGTGGTTGTGTTGATAGGAAATGTCTAAAAAGGCAAATCTGTAGAGGAAGTGGTTGCTTAGGGCTGGGATGATGGGGTATTTGGAAGAGTGATTTGCAAAGGGTACAGGGTTTCCTTTGGGGTGACGGAATGTTCTAAAATCGATTGTGGTGGTCACACGACTCTGACTGGACTGAAAACATAGTGGGGGGCTCAGTAGGTTGGGAGTCTGACTGTGGCTCAGGTTGTGACCTTGTGGTTTGTGGGTTCGAGCCCTGTGTCGGGCTCTGCGCTGACAGCTCAGAGCCTGGAGCCTGCTTCCGGTTCTGTCTCCCTCTCTCTCTCTCTCTCTCTCTCTCTCAAAAACAAATAAAAAATAAACATTAAAAATTTTTTAGGGGGCATCTGGATGGCTCAGTCGGTTAAGTGTCCAACTTCAGCCCAGGTCACGATCTTCTGGTTTGTGAGTTCGAGCCCCGCATCGGGCCCTGGGCTGACAGCTCAGAGGCTGGAGCCTGCTTCGGATTCTGTGTCACCCCCTTTCTCTCTGCCTCTCCCCCGCTCACACTCTCTCTCTCTCTCTCTCTCTCTCTCAAAAATAAACATTAAACAAATTAAAAAAATTTTTTTCTAAGGCACTGGATTGTACACTTTCATGGCTGACTTGTTTGATATGTGAATTACAGACAATAAAGCAGTTGCCAAAAAAAATAAGCAATAGTTCTTAGTCTTAATGGTTCTTAGTCTTTCTTTGGAATGGACTACTTGAGTATCTCTCAGAAGCCGTGGATACTTTCTCCAGAAAAATTGGTACATGCAGGAGAGTTTGCATTTATTTTCCATGAGTTTAAGGACCTCTAGGCCCCCTTAGGAGTCCATGTGGCTCAGCTGACGAACCTCTGCAAAATATTTAGTAACATGGAAATATTTTCATTAATTGCCAGTAAGTAGAAAATGCAGTCTTTTGAAGATAGAATGATTCATTCGAACGGACTCACTTCATTCTAATCAACTCTTCTCATTTATTTTCTCATTTATTCTTGTACTTTTCTCACGTATCAGGATCTCCTTTTATGTCGGGTTGCATGGTTCTCTTCATAAAAGCTGCCCTTCTTTTTTCGTTATTTAATAATTCGTGTTGCTCTCTTGAATTGTATTTCCATTCCAATATTTCTTTTTTTATTTTTATTTTTTATTTTACTTATTTTTATTTATTATTTATTTTTTTTATTTTTTTACATTCCAATATTTCTTAAAGGTGTGATCGCCACGTTCATTTTATAAACGGCCACCTCACCTAACGCTCTTCATGTTTTGGCTTTTTTACCTCGCCATTTTATTGACTTTTCAAAAGGGAAACATCGTTTCCTGACATGAAGATAAAAGTCCTATATGTTCATCGTTTAAAAATTCAAACCATTTAAGAGATTAGAAAGTGAAAGTACCTCGATAATTCCGCCCCTAGAGATAGCCACTGTTTCTTATGAGTTGTAAGTATTTTTCAGTTAATTATCTGGGGCTTCCCAGATAGAAAAATCATATCATCTTTAATTAATGTGCGACAGGGATAATGTTTTAAGATATTAAGCCAATGTTTTTTTACTTAAAAAAGAATCTTGGGGCGCCTGGGTGGCTCAGTTGGTTGGGCGGCCAACTTCGGCTCAGGTCATGATCTCAGTCTGTGAGTTTGAGCCCCGCGTTGGGCTCTGTGCTGATGGCTCAGAGCCTGGAGCCTGCTTCGGATTCTCTGTCTCCCTCTCTCTCTGCCCTTCCCTTGCTCACACTCTGTCTCTCAAAAATAAACAAACATTAAAAAAATTTTAAAAAAAGAATCTTGATTATGAACTATCTTAAACATACAAAAAGGTACAGAGAGGGATGTAATACATACTCATTTTACCGTTATCGGAGTTTGGGAGTCCTCCCACCCACCCCTATCTTGCCCTCCTCCCCTCTGAAGCATGCCATCTGTATGTTTACAACTTAAGCATATATCCGCAAACAATACGCAGAAGTATTTTGTGTGTTCTTAAGCGTACATGAATAGTAGCATACCATCTGTAACTTTAAAGATTTTGAGATTTACTCATGTTGATGAACATAGATCTAGTTTTCATTTTATCCGCTTGCAGTGTTTCATCGTGTGAATATTTTCCCATTTCCTTTCTAAGGTTCGGTTGTTTCCGTCTTTAAACAGTCACGTAGAGTACATGATAAGCATTCTCATCCATGTCTTCCTAGGCACGCGGAGGAGAGTTTGTCTAGGGTACCTGTGTGGGTGTGGAATTGCTAAACACGAGGTGTGTGTACTTTCCGCTGGACGAGGTCCAGTATTAGCAAAATATCTCGTGTGGTTGCACCCGTGTCAATCCCCAGCAGCACCAGCTTCTGTAAGAGTGCTTCTTTCCTTGCATCCTCCCCAACATCAGTATCATCTGATTCGTAAGTTTTGCCAGTGGATGGATGTGCAATGTATCTCATTGTTGCTTGTAAGTTTACTTATTCTTATTTTGAAAGAGAGAGAGAGCAAGCAGGAGCAGGGGGTGGCCAGAGGGAGGAAGAGAGAGAAAGGGAGAGAGAATTCCAAGCAGGCTCCGCACCGTCAGCACAGAGCCAGATGCAGGGCTTGATCTTATGAACCATGAGATCGTGGCCTGAACTGAGATCAAGAGTCAGATGCTTGGGGAGCCTGGGGGGCTCAGTCAGTTAAGCGTCTGACTTCAGCTCAGGTCACGATCTCACAGTTCGTGGGTTCGAGTCCCGCATCGGGCTCTGTGCTCCCTGTTTGCTCAGAGCCTGGAGCCTGCTTCAGATTCTGTCTCCTCTCTCGGCCCCTTCTCTCCTCACCCTCTGTCTCGCTCTGTCTCTCAAAAATAAATAAATGTAAAGAATCAGATGCTTACCTGACCGAGCCACCCAGATGCGGCTGCCTTTAGTTGCATTGTCTTTGTTACCTGTGAGGTTGCACAGCTTTTGGCCTTTGTATTTACTATTGAGGTTTTGTCTTCGGAGTCCCTGTTCATAAGCCTTTGTCCATTTTCTCCCTCGTTGATTCGTTAAAGTTCGTTCTATGCTGTAGACACTAATGTTTTGTTGCAAATCATTCCTCCGGAACTGTGCCCTGTTTTCACTTTGTTTGGTTTGTGTTTCTTTCACTTTGTTTATATTATCATTTATTGTATACACGTATTTTATTTTTAGGTACTCAAGTTTATCAGTGTTCGCCTTTATGGTTTAGTGCCTTTTCTGTCTTGCATAGGAAATCCTTCCCACCCCAGTGTCATAAACACGTGTCCCTGCGTTTCTTGATAAAATTTTCAATATTTTCGCCATTTACAATGAGTCTTTAATCCACCCGGAATGAATTTTTTTTAATAGTTTATTTTCAAGTTGGTTTACATGTAACACCCAGTGTTCATCCCAACACGTTGGAATTAATTTTTTAGGTGATGTATACTTTTTTATACAATGCTAGGGATTTTATTTTGTGTTTTCCTCATATGGATAATTCCAGCATTATTTTTCCCCTCTTTTGACTTTTGACTTTAAAAAATTTCAAACATATGTAGAAGTACAGAAAATAAGCTAACACACTTCATGATAGTGCCAGGCATTGCCTCTCCTGCGTTATTTTGAAACAAAGTCAGACGTCATAGAATCTGTTCTCTAAATATTTGAGCCTGAATCTTTAAAAGATTGGGTCTCTTTTGACCCACAATAACATTACAATAGCTAAAAAACATTCGTTCCTTCATGCCAATAAACACATTTCTACAGTTTGTAAAATTTTCTTTTTGCAGTTGGTTCGCATCAGAATCCAAATAAAGTCCATATATTGCTGTCGATTGAATTGTCCTCAGTGTATTTTAATAGGTGAGTGTCCCTCCTTTTTTCCCCTCGAAATTTATTTACTAAGGAGATTAGACTGTTGGTTCTATGGATTCCCACATTTTAGATTTTTCTGTCTGTGGTATCCTTTAACGTGATCCTCTGTCGTGATGTTTCTTATAAACAGTTAGTTTAGAGACCTGGTGACATTCAGGCTTGACGTTTGGCAAGAATATTTCATACAGGATTTTGTGTATTTCTGTCAGCAGGTGCATAATGTCTAACATTACGTTTCTGGGATATTAACAACCATCGATGTGCCTAGACCCATCGCTTCATTAGAGCTTGGAAAATGGCAATATTCAAATTCCATCATCCCATTATCCTTAATTATAGATCATTTATTGAATAGTCTATTCTTTTGTGGCTCTGTTATGCTGATCCCTTATATGTGTGCTTAGTCTCCAGGCTCTCTTTTCTGTTCTTTTGACCTATTTGCCTGTCCTGGTGCTAATGCCACACTACTTAAACTACTCTAGCTTCATATTAAGTCTTCATATCTGGCAAAAGAATACATCACAGTGGGGCACCTGGGTGGCTCAGTTGATTAAGCATCGGACTTGGGCTCAGGTCATGATCTCACGGTTCGTGGGTTTGAGCCCCACATCGGGCTCTGTGTTGACAGCTCAGAGCCTGGAGGCCTGCTTTGGTTTCTGTGTCTCCCTCTCTCTCTGCCGCTCCCCCGGTCGCACTCTGTCTGTCTGTCTGTCTCTTCTCTCAAAAATAAATAAACATTAAAAAAAATTTAAAAAAAGAATACATCACCAAATACATGAGCTTACACACACACCGAGGGGAAAAAAGCTCTTCTTGACCTTTTATGATTCCATACATATTTTGGGATCCATTTATCAAGTTCCTTGAAAAACGCCCCTGATGTTTTGGAATGGCACCGCGTCAAATCTGTAAGTCAATTTAGAGAGAATCGCCATCTTTGTGATATTGAGTCTTCACATCTGCTAACGTGAGTTATCCATTCATTTAGGCCTTTTATATCTCAGTGAAGTTTTAGAATTTTCTCTTTAACGTTCTGATACATCTTATGGGTGTTGTCACTGCGAGTGGGATCTTCTTTTTGAATTAACATTTTTAAACTCTTCCTAGCGTATGGGAATGCAGTCAGTTTTTATATGTGGAGTTTGTATTCAGCAGGCTTCAGGAACTCTGCTATTCTGATGGCGTGTTGGTAGATTTTCCTGGAGTTTTTTCAAATGTAAGCAATGATTTTTGAGTCTGAGAATAATGACAATTCTGTCATTTCTAATCCATATATCTTTTATTTTTGTCTCATCAATTGTATTTGCCTGATATTGAATACAAGTGGCGATAGCGATTTTTTTTTTTGCTTCTGCCTGAATTTCATAGAAATGGTTTTTGCTATTCAGCACTAACCATCATGAGTATTGTAACGTCTCTCTCTTTTTTTTTTTTTTGGCTTTATTTTTTTCCAGCTTTATTGAACCATGGTTGACATATTGAGTACATTAAGGTGTACAGTGTGATGATTTGATACATGTATATATTACAAAATGATTATCATGATAAGGTTAGTTAGTACATCCTCACCTCACATAATTACCATTTGTGTTGTGGTGATGGTGGTCGTAGTTGTGAGAACGTTTAAGGTTTACTCTCTCGGCAACTTTTAGGTGTCCGATACAGAATTGTTAGCTATAGTCACCATGCTGTGCGTTACAGCCCCAGAACTTAGTCGTCTTATAGCTGGAGGTTTGTACCCTTAGACCAATACATACTCCTTATAAGACCAGGGAAGCTCCTTTCTGTTCCCTAGATAATTTTTCATAAAGAACCATTCAGTTTTATCTTAAGATTTTCCCCACATTTGTTGAGATGATAATGTTTTTGTTTTGTTTTGTTTTGTTTTAATATATTACTGGGCTATAGGGCACCTGACTGGCTCAGTCAGTGGAGTGTGCGACTCTTGATCTCAGGGTCATGGGTTCGAGCCCCACGTTGGGTGTAGGGATTACCCAAATAAATAAATAAAAACTTAAAAAATATATATATATATATAAGACAGATAATTACATTAATATTTTTAGATGCTAACAATTAAAATGTTTTTTTTATCTGTGTATTCCTCAGATAATCTCTACTTGTTTATAATGTGTTGCTCCATTTTTCATTCCTTGCTCAATTTGTTTAATACGGTAAACATAATTGGTTTGTGAGCATAATTCGTGCCGGAAACGTGCTTGTAACTCAAAGCACTCCTGTATCAAAGTGAATTTCGGGGCGCCTGGGTGGCTCAGTTTTGGTTAAGCAGCCGACTTCAGCTCAGGTCATGATCTCACGGTCTGTGAGTTCGAGCCCCGCGTCGGGCTCTGTGCTGATGGCTCAGAGCCTGGAGCCTGCTTCAGATTCTGCGTCTGCCTCTCTCTCTCTCTGCCCTTCCCCTGCTCACGCTCTGTCTCTCAAAAGTAAATAAACATTTAAAAAAAAAAAGTGAATTTCAAGAACCATTGGCTCGTTCGTGATCATGTGATGTTCAATATCACGTACTCCTCGTATTGCAAGACATAGCTCGTTTATCAAGGTAAAATTTATTAGACACGTTTGCTCATCTAGCAGAATACTCACAGAACAAGTTACTCGCAATCCAGAGTTTTACTGTATTTTACTTAGATTTTTACATGTGTACTCACAAGTAAGATTGTCCTATAACTTGCCACCCTTATAGCTTCCTTGTCTCTTTTGGTATTAATGTTGTCCCAGCATCATAAAATGTGTTAAGGAGCCCCCCTCTTTTTCTTCTATTCATTAAAACATGCTGTAAAGAATAAAGCTTCTGTATTCCTTGAAGTTTGATAACTCTCGCCTACAGAATCATTCGGTGCCTGATCATTTTGTTTCGTTTTGTTTCTGTGGGTAGAATCTAAAATATGGATGCCATTTTATTAGTGATTAAACACGTATACAGGTTTCTTCTTTCTTCTTGGGTCACTTCTATAAATTACACTTATGTATGAAATTGTTCAGAATTTTAATTTATTTTTATAAACTCTTTTGCAGTATCCTCCCGTGATCTATTATTTCTGATGTTTTGTTCTCTTGCTTTTCATTCTTAATATTGTTTATTGAAGACTTCTCTCTCTTTTCTTGGTAAATCGTGATAGAAGTTTGTATACTTTATTAGTCTTTGCAAAGAACCAATTTAAGGGCTTAAAAAAATCTTCTCTAGTGTTAATTTAATTGGTATGTAATTGATTGCTGTTTTGTTCTCATTTTTATCATGGTCCTTTATGTTTACTTAGTTCCTCTTTTGCTAACTACTGAAATCGGATACTTAGCTCAGTGATTTTCCATCTTTTTAAAACACTTTCTTCTTTTGGAATTGCCTCACATGTTTTTAAAATACAGTACTTTTATTTTGTTAAATAATTTGTCATTTGTCTATGCGGCTTGTTAGCCATCTATTTGCAATTTATTTCTAATTTTATTTGTCGTCAGCTTACGTGGTCTGTGTGTCTTGGAGTTTTCAAAGATTTTTCTGGTCTAGTACTTGGTTATTTTTATGACTGTTCCAGAGACGCTTGAAAAGATTGATTCTTCTCTAAATTTTAAGTATAGGGTTCTAAACATCTACACGTTCAAGCTTGTTAACTGTATTGTTCAAGTCTTCTTTATCTTTACTAATTTTATTTTTCATCCGCTCGACATACATAGGAGAGAGAGCTTATTAAATATCTCCCTCTATGATTGTGGATGTGTCTGCTTTTCCTTATAATTCCAGTCGTGTTTTGCTGTATACATTTTGAGGTTGTTGTTAGGTGCATACAAGTTTAAGATTCTTACGTCTTTTCTGTTAATTATTTCGTATCATTATGTAACATTGCTCTTTATTAGTGCTTTTGTCTCGAAATCTATTTTCCAGAAATTAATATAGCTATACCACCTTTTAAGTTATTTTTTTAATGTTTATTTATTTATTTTGAGAGAGAGAGAGAGAAAGAGAGGAAGAGAGAGAGAATCCCAAGCAGTGCGATCGTTAGCACAGAGCCCAACATGGGACTCAAACTCATGAACTGTGAGTTCATGACCTGAGCTGAAATCAAGAGTTGGATGCTTAACGACTAAACTACTCAGGCGCCTCTTAAGTTATTTTTTAGTTAGTTTTCTCTTACATAACATTCTCTGTTCTTTTATTTTGAATCTTTCTGAGACACAATCTCACACTACCTATAGCTATTTGCTTTTTTCCTCCCCCAGTCTAAACCTGTTTGTCTTTTAATTGGCAGAGTCGTTCCACTTATATTTATTTTTATTTATTTATTTATTTATTTATTTATTTATTTATTTGTATTTATTTTTATTTTTATTTATTTTTAATACCGACACGTATTTCTACCATTTTATTTTATGCCGTTTCCTATGCTTTCTCTTTATTTATTCTCTCCTCACCCCTATTTTCTGCCTCGTATTTGATATCTTTATTCCCCCCTTCCTTTTTTTTCCTCCAGTGGTTTGGAAGTTTTAGTATCTATTTCAATGCTTTCAGAGGATAAGCTTAACTTTTTACAATGCGTGCTTGAATTACCAAAGTCGGAAGTTAATCGGTATTCACACCCTCATCCTAAAGTGTTCAGGAATCTGATGACGGCTCCCCCCTCCCCCCACGTTCTGCACCTTATTTTATCTAGAAATCTAATTCCACGTTGTTTTAAAGTTAATCCAAATTGATTCTCTATGGAATATCTGGTCTGCTCATCTCAGGGCTGGTGAACTTCAGTTTGTGCACCTACAGTTCTGGGTTTGGAAAACATCCCTCTTTATTTCTCATATCTGGGCATGTTTGTGCGCACACGCGTGTGTGTATGAGAGAGAGAGAGAGACTGAATAGGTCTGTATTTTGAAAATGTGGAATATTTTATGTAGGATTTCTAGGAAGATTCTAGACGAGAGCAGAAAGGGGTGCCACGTCATCTCAGTTTGCCACAGTGAGTGAGAATTCAGAGCTTTTGGCATTTATATATCTGCACTTAGAGAAAATACGGTTTGTTCTGCTGTGGCTTGTTTCTTAACATAAAGAGTACCGTATTGTATATACTATCCTGTATCTTTATTTTTCCATCAGTAATAAGCATCTTTCCCGTCAATATCTATGCATCACACTGAGTTTCACTGTTGCAATTTATTGCATAGTATGGATCTAATATGCAGTTTATTCAACCACGTTTTGCTTGGACACTAAGATTATTGCTAGGTTTTGCGATTATAGGGAATGTTGCAGTCAAGATCATACATAAGGTGCCGTAGGAATGCATGCCAGTGTTTCTTTAAGATAGAAGCAAAAATGGGGAATTGCCATGTTATAGAATATGCATTTTTTTCATTTTGATCCTGCCCAGATGCCTTCATGTGGGAATGCCATTTTATGTACTTTTTCATATACATTTCATATTCTTTTCATAATATGTAAATCTATTACCTCCATCTTGTCAACACTTGTTACACTTGAACTTGAAAAAAAATTTCTGAACTAGTGAGTGAAAATATCTCTTGATTTTACTTTGCGTTTAGTCCCCTGATTATAAGTAAAATGAAGCATCTTTTAAAATATGATTACTGACCACGGGCACCTGGGTGGCTTTTTGGGTTGAGCATATGACTCGAGATTCTGGCTCTGGTCATGATTCCAGGGTCATAGGATCGAACCCCGTGTCCGGCCTCAGGCTGAATGTGGAGCCTGCTTGGGGGATTCTCTCCCTCCCCCTCCCACTGCCCCTCTCGTGAGCACTCTCTAAAGTGAAATTAACATTTTTTTAAATACATGATTACTGACTATTTGCATTTCATTTCCTGTGAATTGCCTGTTCATATTTTTGTCCATTTCCTATTCTAGATTGTCTTAATGACTTGTAAGAATGATGGCTTACAGGATAGGCAACCTTATTAAACTTTGCATTTATGGCTTTTAGTTTTTATGCTTTATTTAAGAAACTTTCCATACCCCCAGGTGATAATATAAGCTCCTGTGTTTTTTTCTAACACCATTGTTTTGTGTTCTGCTTTTAGGACTTTAATCCTAATGGAGACTGTTTCCTTATGGATAGTGTGAGGTAAGGATCTAATTTTATTTTTTTTTCGTGTAAGAGTCAGTTGTCCCAATATCATTCGTTGAGTGGTATATAATTTTCTCACACATCCGATAGTGCGTCTTATTTAGATGAATAAATCTAAATGGATGATCTCTCTGAACTCCACTCAGTTCTATTATCTATTGATTTAATTGTCTTCTGCCTGTACCAACGTCACACCATTTTAATTTCTATAATTTTACCAAGGTAGGAATCTTCTAGAATAAAAAATAGATTATGAGTAATAGGTACTTGGTCAGTTCAGTGCATTTGCTCTTCCATATTAATTTCAGCTTGTAAAATGCCATGAAAAATCCTATTGAGTTGCAGTGGATATTATATTGACTTTAAAGATTATTCGAGGGGGAGTGTCTTTCATATTCGAAGTGCTTTGAGCTTTTCATTTGTTCAGACTTTCCTTGTGCACTTTTTGTTTTATGCACGTAGCTTTCCTCTGATAAGTCTTTATCGAGCACCTACATCCTAGCAGCCCCTGTGCTTGGCACTGAGGATCACTGGAGACAAAACAGTCCTGTTCTCTGCCCTCATGTGTCTTAAACTTCCTTCCCGTTCCCTTTGTGGGCTAGAAAAATGTTTCCTTTTTTTAAAATGCCAAGTGGAATGTGTTATGATTATGTATTCTGTGTATGTGGGTTATAGATTTTGAAATATATCCAGTAAATAACCTTATTAATGCAATTACTCATATCTCCCATATTTTTATTTCTTTTTGCCTACTTGATTTGACAAAGCGATGCAATAATATTAAGGTATCCTATTAAGAGTGTGATCTTGCCAAATTCATCTTGGTATTTCTAATAGCTTTGGCTTTGTATATTGCTTTTTAAAAAATACTACCATTTATTAGATTTTTTAATAAAGAAAATGTTAAAGACTATCCCATAATCTCGCCATCAACATAATCCTTACCAATTCCCCAAACACACACACACACACACACACACACACACACACACACACAGGGAGGAATTTCAGATTGTACAGAAAACAAAAACTCAAGTTTCCTGGTTTACTACCTACCCCTCTTCCCGAGGGCGGCCACCGGTAGCAACTTGGCAAATTTTTTTTAATTTTTTTTATGTTTTTTTTTTTATTTTTGAGAGCAGGAGAGACAAAGCATGAGCGGGGGAGGGTCAGAGAGAGAGAGGGAGACACAGAATCTGAAGCAGGCTCCAGGCTCTGAGCTGTCAGCACAAAGCCCGACGTGGGGCTCGAACTCACAGACTGTGAGAACGTGACCTGAGCTGAAGTCGGACACTTAACCGACTGAGCCACCCAGGCGCCCCCAACTTGGCAAATTTTGTCTGAGATCACCTTCCTTCCCTCCAGCGTTATTCCTCAGAGAGAGCCTCGTGTTTCTGGAACGCCAGTGATGAGCTGAACCTTCTCTAATGACATGGCCTCCAGGGGTCTTGGAGCAGGTGTTTTAGGGGCTATGCCCAGCTCCCACTGCGAGTGCCTTTTGCTCTGGAACTGCCTGGGCTTCTAGAGCCGAGCTTCTCAGACATTTATATGCTTCCAGATCCCTGGAGACGTTGATAACAAGCAGATTCTGGTTCAGCGGTTCTAGGGTACGACCTGAAATTCTGCATTTCTTTTCTTTTTTTTTTTTTAATGTTTATTTATTTTTGAGAGAGAGGGGAGAGAGACAGAACACGAGCAGGGGAGGGGCAGAGAGAGAGGGAGACACAGAATCTGAAGCAGGTTCCGGGCTCTGAGCTGTCAGCACAGAGCCCTGCTCGGGGCTTGAACTCACGAACCGCAAGATCATGACCTGAACTGAAGTCAGATGCTTGACTGACTGAGCCCCGCTGCCCGCAGCGCCCCTGAGATTCTGCATTTCTAACAAGCTCTCAGGGAATAATGCCCGCAGCAGCCGTGCTCTGAATAGCAAGATCTGTCCTTAAACCTGTCTGCCCTTTGGAGCCCCTGGGGAGTTGTAGAAGATATGAGTGCCTGGGGACCATCCCCCAGAAATTCCCATTTAATTGACGCGGGTTGCGGCCTACACAGGGCAGATTAAAAGTTCTCCCGGTAATTCTAGCGTGCAGCCACGTGTGAGAACCGGTGTTTTAAAGAGACTCTCGTCTGCATCTTCGTACTTTGGCTGCAGAATGGCTCTCAGCAGACGCCTGGGCGGGAGCTGCTGTCGAGGCGCCTGGAACCCGTTTCCCCAGGGTCCTGGTGAGGACCGGGGCGCCCTGCCGTGGGCGTTTGAAGGTGCAGACTCGCTTTGGTCTGTGCCTCCCGGAGACGTTTTACTTGATCTTTTCCTGCCCTTGCGGGGTAGCGCCCTGCAGCCTCACGTCCTCCTGTATTTCCACTCGCCTTTCAGGAAGGCACTGTTTCTGTCCTACGAGATCTCCCAGAGTGAGAGAGAATGGAATCAGAAAGTCCTGGCCGAGCTGAAAGCATCCCCCGAAGTCCTCGCTTCCTGAACAGGATCATCCTCCCTGGGAGATCTGACCCACGCCTGCCTCCATCTGTCATTGTCCTGCCCGGCCCCCGTTTCATCTGTCGTACCTTTGCCTTTCCTTAGAAATGCCTTTCCTTAGAAAAAGCGGTTCTCAAATTGGGGGCGGGGGGGGGGTCCCTGGACAGCAGCCTCAACATCGCCTGGGAATTGGTTAAAAAGTCAAAATTCTGAAGCACCACCGCGGTGCTGCAGATCAGAAACTGTGGGGGTGGAGCCCAGAAGTCAGTGTTTTCTCACGCCCTCCAGGGGATGCTTAATGCCTGCTCAAGTTTGGGCAGAACTGACTGATTTATTTGATCCGGGAGGGTGCTCAAGCATCACTGTGTGGAAAAGGTTCCCCAGGTGGTTCTAAGGTGCGGTCGAGGCTATGAACCACTGCCTTAGAGGGTCCTAATTCCTGAGATTGATCAGGCCGTTCTCCTAGGGGCCAAGGAATAACTTGATCTCCAGCTACGATGGTGCCATCACCTTGAAACTCACTTGGTGCTTCTAGTATTTTGTGCTAATCTTCTTCCTCTTTCTTCTCTAATTTGTCCAGCTCTTTCTGTAACTCTTTGGTTTAGATGCCCCGGTGTCTTAAGTTGCGAGTTCCCAGTCGTTCCAGTGATGTGATCCACTGTGTGAGTGTGTGTGTGTGTGTGTGTGTGTGTGTGTGTGTGTGTGTGTCAGAGACCGTCTCCCACCGGTTCCCTGCATGTGGTTCCCTTGGGGAGAATTTTTCTAGTTTTTTCTCTGGGATCTTGCTTCTGACATACTCCTCAATCACTCTTTCTGGTGTAGTAACAGCTAAGATGTGGCCCCTTCTCTAATGCTCCGTCTGCCTTTCCCTTTCGTATCGGTCTCTTCCATCTTCAAGGTCAGAGTCCCCATTTCATAGCCGAACAGTTGGGTCCGGAGCTCTCAGTCATTCCCTTCCTGCACTCAGTGGGGCTGTTTTCAATTGTTTTCTTTTGTCCACTGCTTCCTGCTCAGATAGTCTGAATGTTCTCTGTATCCCTCAACTTTCTGGACAACTTAATTCTCAGAGACAGAATCCTCTAAGGCCGGGATTTCTTAATTCCTCTGTAGTTTATTGGGTTGGCAAACATTTTATGGAGTTACTTCTCCGTGAAGCTAAGATTCTCTTTTCCTTTTTATGTGTACATTAATAAAATATGCTGCTCTCTTGAGAGTGAAGTCTCAATTCAGATCTCAGATCCAAAGCTATGATTATTCCAGAGCCAACTTCAGACCCCATGGTGGGGAGTGTGACCTGTAAGAGCTTGTGAGGAAGCTACATAGACACACAGCTTCCCTTGGCCCTGAATGTACCATAAGACAACATAGAAGGACATAGAATTCTGGCAGCCTACCTACGCTGTCTACCCGAGTCTCACATTAATGGTATAAAGGTGGGGACTCAGGCATGCAGATTGTGTAGCACGCAGGGACCTTGGGCACAGGATAAATTTTATGAAAACAGTAGTAAAGACAAAAAGTAATTGTTCCTCTCCTCAGTGTCTGAAAGGTTCATGTGGTAGGCTGAATAATGGCTTTCCAAGATGTGCTTGTCATAATCTCCAGAACCTGTGACTATGTTACCTTACACGTTAGAGCTGGCTATCCTGGTGTATTAAGTGAAGGGTCTTGAAATGGGGGGATCAGACTAGATTATCCCAGTGAGGTCTAGGTGTAATCCTAAGAGTCCCTAGGAGGAGGCAGGAAGTTCGGGGTGCAGAAAAGTTGACGTAACAACAGAAGCAGACGGAGAGGTTGGAAGATGCTAGGCTGCTGGCTTTGAAGATGGAGGAGGTGGTCATGAGCCAAGGAATGCAGAAGGCTTCTAGAAGCTGGAAAAGGCAAGGAAACAGATTTGTTCTGGAGCCTCCAGACACAGTCCAGGCCTCCAGCACCTCGATTTTGGCCCAGCGAATCCCATTTTGGACTCGTGACCTCCAGAGGTGTAAGACAATAGATTCGTGTTGTCTTAAGCCACTAAGTTTGTCTTAATTTCTTAGAATAGCACTAAGAAACGAACACAGTGTATGGATGTGGATAAAGTGGCTTCTTTTCCCCGTAAGCGGAGCATCCGCTGTGCGCTACCTGCCCACGAGGCCCCACAGCCTGCTGACGTCTGCCGAGAGCCACCTGCGTGGCCCCCGCTGAACTGGGCACTGTGTATTCTGTGACAGCTGTAACCGCCCTTACCCTGAGGTAGCAGCACGACCCACTTGTGCTGAGGCCTGTGCGTGTATAAAAGCAGCAACTTGTCAGTGGGAACAGCCTGATGGTGTGGCCCCTCCAAACCCTCAGTGCTTGAATATGTGTTCGCTCCCCAGTTCTGCTCCTAGTCCACCCCTGAATGTGACCCTCCCGAGTGAGCAGACCTACCTATCATGTCGGAGCCTTGTCCCTCAGGGTCAAGTCTGCCTGCACATTTAAGGCTTGGAGGAGACGTCCAGAATCGGGGGGTGCCCCATGGAGGGCCAGCTCCAGAGGACGGAGTTGGGAAGGGGCTGAGCGGTACCCTGTTCTTCACCCCAAACTCACCTACCGAGCAACTCCCGCCCTTCTGCAGGGAGAAGTGAGTGGGTGAGCCTAGGGGCAGGGACGACGGACGACCCGACGGAGCCCTGTCCTCATGGAAGGAAACACCAGGGGCGGGGTGATGGGTTTCTCTCAGCACCTCTGTGTCATCCACGTCACTGACTCCTCACAGCAGCCCCCTGTGGGAGTGGAGTCTTCGCGTTTCATTCCGGTAAACCGGCCTCAGAAGCGGGGCGCTTTCCTCACAAGTAGTAAGTGGCAAAGATGGGATTCACACCCACCTCAGTCTGAATACACCTTTTGTTTTAAAGGCAAAGGCAAAAATGGTCTCATAGAGGGGTGCCCGCGTGGCTCAGTTGGCTGAGCGTCTGACTTCGGCTCAGGTGTCATGATCTCACCATTGGCGGGTGCGAGCCCCATGTCAGGCTCTGTGCTGATTCTGTGTCTCCCTCTCTCTCTGCCCCTCCCCTGCTTGCATTCTGTCTCTCTCTGTCTCTCAAAAATAAACAAACGTTAAAAAAAAATTTTTTTTTAAATGGCCTCACTGAGAGCAGGTGAAGTCGGCCGGGGCAGGAGCACATGAAGTAGATGGGTCGTTTGAAGGGTCCTTTCTTCCAGTTTTCCCATCGGTTTCTCCCACGCACATTTTCTGATCCCACAAGAGAGAGGAACTTCCGTGTCTTGCATTTACACGGCAACCGTATGAGTTCTGTTCTGTTATTCTCATCTTACAGTTGAGGAGACTGAGGCTCAGATAAAGAGTAACCACTTGCCCGAAGTCACAAAGCGCCAAAGTGACAGAGCCGGGATTCCATGTTGCAGGTCCGCATCCAGCCCTGCCTGGGGAATAAACGGCACAAAGAACAGACGGAGTGGAGCGGGCCACACCTTGGCAGAATGCATTGCTTCTAGAGAAGGCAGGAGAACGCTGCTTAGCGAAAAGCGTATTTAGTCCCATGTGCGAAGCTGACGCAGCCTGCCTCTTAGCTCTTGTTGGCTGGATCATAAAGTCGATTGGACACTGTCACTCCCCTACTGAAAGTCCTCTATGGCTCCATGTCGCTCTTGGGAACAGTTTCAACTGTTTTAAGATGGCCTCAGGCCCTGCCGGGTCTGGTGCCTGTTCTTTTTGCTAGCCTCATTTCAAGCCACCTCCTGATTTTCTTCTAACTGCATTTTAAATTTTATATCAAAGTCGATGTACATGATGTTGAATCAAATAGCAGTGTAAGGTATATAACGAAAAACAGGGGTCTCTAATACAAATCAAAGCCACACTGAGATACCACCTCACACCCGTCAGAGTGGTTTAAATGAACAAATCAGGAGACTATAGATGCTGGCGAGGGTATAGAGAAATGGGAACCCTTTCGCACCGTTGGTGGGAATGCAAACTGGCGCAGCCGCTCTGGAGAACTGTGTGGAGGTTCCTCAACAAATTAAAATAGAACTACCCTGTGTCCCAGCAACAACACTGCTAGGAATTTACCCAAGGGCTACAGGAGTGCTGATGCATAGGGGCACATGTACCCCAGTGTTTATAGCAGCGCTTTCAACAATAGCCTAATTGTGGCAAGAGCCTAAATGCCCATCAACTGATGAATGGATAAAGATGTGGTTTATGTAAACAATGGAATACTACTTGGCAATGAGAAAGAATGAAATCTGGCCATTTGCAGCAACGTGGATGGAACTAGAGGGCATTATGCTGAGTGAAATAAGTCAGATACCATATGTTTTCACTCATCTATGGATCTTGAGAAACTTAACAGAAGACCATGGGGAAAGGAGATAAAAAAAAGTTAGAGAGAGAGACTCTCCATAAGAGACTCTCAAATACAGAGAGCAAACTGAGGGTTGATGGGGGAGTGGGGGAGAGGGGAAAGTGGATGATGGGCATCGAGGACGGCACTTGTTGGGATGAGCACTGGGTGTTGTATGGAAGCCGGTTTAACAATAAAATATATAAGGGGCGCCTGGGTGGCTCAGTCGGTTGAGCTTCCGACTTCGGCTCAGGTCATGATCTCGCGGTCCGTGAGTTCGAGCCCCGCATCGGGCTCTGTGCTGACAGCTCAGAGTCTGGCTCCTGCTTCAGATTCTGTGTCTCCCTCTCTCTCTGCCCGTCCCCCACTCATGCTTTCTCTCTCTGTCTCAAAAATAAATAAACATTAAAAAAAAAATTAAAAAAAAAAAAACAAAACAATAAAATATATAAAAACATAAAAAATATATAATAAAAAAAACAGGGGTCCCTGCTACATCCTCAGTTTCCCCTTCCCATGAGACAGCAACTTTCAACTTCTAGTGATCTCTTCTGCTGTTTGCCTTTGTATTTCAAGGCAACTCTTTATGCTGCCAGTTCCACATTTTTGAAGAAAAATCTATTGACTTTCTAGTAAGAATTAGATGAAAATACAGTTCTCTTACATCACACCACACGCTTCCCCTCTTCTCATCCTACCAACATGGTTACATCACAACTTTTGTTAATCGAACATTCAGCATTTATGTAATTAGGGCTAGCTAAAGATTGGTCACAGCTGAGCCATGTAGTGTACTATTAACACATTCTTTTCTTGTACAACTTTTGTTTTTCTGGGAGTTAATGATTGTTTTTTGTTTTTTTTTTTTACATTTGCCTGGTTTTCTGATTCTTCACCACTTTGACCTCAAACTTGCCAGTGAACTAAAATACTCCTCCCAATCTTGTCACATTGATAAGGTAATCTTTTTTTTTTTTTTTTCCTCTACTGGGCATAGCCTTCCTGTGACCTTCCATATTTCTGCCACGACCTGGGGTTATTCTTCTCAAGGCTTCTGTGGTGTATGACTGTCATCTTGGGATATTTCTTTCCCATCCTCCAGATTTTTCCTTTACCTTTTTGTTGGATATCATTTCCCATATTCCATCCTTTTGCCTTTCTTCGTTCTCTCCCTCATTTAGCTGTAGCAGCATCCTGAGAAGGAATGCCAAGGAGCTAATACATATTAAGTCTTACAAGTCTCAACATATTTATTTTTCTTTCACAGTTAATTGATAACTGAGGTGCCGAAGTCGTGGTTGGTAGTTAATTCCCCTTATAATATGTAAGTCTTTGCTCCATGTCTTCTAGCTTCCAGATTTGCCTTTCGGAAATGCAGAACCATTCTGGTTCCTGATTCTTTGTATACAACTTTCTTCCTTTTTGGAAGTTTCTAGGATCTCTCTTTATCCTTGGTATTCTAAAATTTCACAATAATATGCCTACTTTTTTTCATATTTTATTTTCTATTTTAAAGAAAATTATCTTTATCTTTTTATTCTAACTTCTGGATTATGTTCACTTTATCTTCCAGCCCTGTCGTGTTCTCTCAGCATTCCCTTAAAAAACACATAGATAGCATTCTGATTTCATTTCATGGCTGCAATGTCTTATCTTTCAGAGGATATTATTTATAGGTATTTATTCAAATGTTTCCCTGCTCCCCGTATTATTTCTCTTTCCTCCTACTTAACTTTTCCTATTTTCCTAAATCCCTGGTTTCCATCTTTCATTCCAGAGTTTTCTACAAATATCTGGCGATAATCAGCTGTCATTCACATTTCAAAGTATCGTGTAAAGACCTGACCAGAAGCTCTGTGTAGATGGGTGACCTTCACCGAAGGGTGATCTGACAGACACTGGCTATGTCACTGGAGAGCCCTCGGTGGCCTCTCTAGACCTCTTTCCTTGTGCCAGGCAGTTTTCCCAGAAAATATATTTTTCCAATTGCTTGACCTGGAGGGAAAAGGAGGCATGGAGACCACCCGAAGCCCATCTGCCAAGCATCCTGTGGGTACCATGAGGGGACAGGGATGCTGGTTTGAGGCTGGGCCTCACTCTTTGCTTAGCTAGTGCTGCAAGTCCGGAGCCTCTGGCCCACCTCTCGGAGGGTAGATTCATGTGTTTGACTGTGGCGGGAGGTGTGGTTGGGCCTCTGAGGCGTGAAGGTGGCCTGTCATGTTACGACCTCCCTGTCCCCTTGGGACATACCTAGTGTCCATCCCTGAGCGTTTCCCAGGTCTCTGGGGCCAATCAGTTTGCTCCTAGTTGGCTTCCCTTCCTGCGGGCTCAGATTTCAGCGTTCCCTGCTCCGTAAGTCAGTCGCCATCATTCATCTTCCTGGATTCCCAAGTTTTGTTAAGCATTCTGTCTGCTTTTGTCCTCTCTCCAGTTCTGTTTATCACGTGGGTTTATACATCTTTAAATTCCAGTAAAGTTCATTTTGGTAAGATTTTAGGAGTGAGTAGAAACAAATACATCTTCAGCCATCCATTTCACTACAGTTCCCTAACTTTCTCTGTTGTTTTCTTTGCTTGAGCCATATCTGCTCTCTGGCTCTCTTTTTTTTCCTGTATGGTTCTTTTTTTTTTAATGTTTATTTATTTGGGGGGGAGAAGAGGGGTAGGGGGAGAGAGTGAGAGAGAGAGAGAGAGAGAGAGAGAATCCTAAGCAGGATCCGTGCCATCAGCACAGAGCCCAGTGTGGGGCTCCATCTCATGAATGAGTCAGCTGCTTAACTGATTGAGGCACCCAGGTGCCCCCTCCTCTCTCTCTTAGATTCTAAACATGCTGAGTTACTTCCTGCCTCTGGGCCTTTGCACGTGCTCTTTCCCAGCCTGGAACACACTCTCCTTCTTTCACCTGCTCTTCACCTGGCTAACTGTGACTTATTATACATGTGTCAACTTAAAAGTCACCCCCTCAAACAGACTTTCCCAATCCTGGGCCTTCTGTCTACCTAAAGTAACTTCAGTAGCTACCTCTGCACAAATCAGAACTGCTTCCTCTGAATCCTCTGTGGCCACTTCTTCCCTCAGAGATGCAGGAGGTTTTCAGAAAGAGGGAGAAATGGAAGGAAGGAGAGTCTCCTCCTAGGGCCTTGAGTATCCTCCTGCTGGAAGCCCCCCGGCCTGGCGACTACTGTGTCCACTCTCTGACCATATGTCAGCTTCCCTTAGTCGCCGAGCTGGTGCCAGGGAGCCCTCCCAGCTGCTGGCCAAGAGCAAACGGTTAGCAGAAATAAGGGCTGCCCTTTGTTCTCTCGGCCTCCCCAGTCATCCAGGACTTCTTACTCGCACTCTGTGTATCTCCCTCTGTCATACTCCGTGGGTCTCAGCCATTCTCTGTGTCTCTCTGCGTGTCTCTTTCTGTCTCTGTCTCAGTATCTCTCTTCCTTTTTGTCTCTTGGCACCTGTTCTCTCTCTACTCCTCTCTCTTTCTTCCTCCTCCCCCCCCTTCTCTTCTCCCATTCTCTCCCTCCCTTTCCATCCACCCACCTCATTTTCCCTTTGTCTTTCTCCACATTCCTCCTGCGCCTTCTCCAGCTCCGAAAAATGCCACTCCCTCCCCAGCACCCACCCACTCAGGGCGTCTCCGAGCCTCTGTTCAGGGGCACGGTCGGCGGGGGCCTTCCTGCGGCGGGGCCCCAGGTGCGGTGTGGCCTGGTGGCCGGCCGGACCGCCTGCTGTCTAGCACTCTTGTAAGGTTACTATTTATCTAGTGCAACCAAAGTTGGCACACACATCTGGCGCCTGGTACTTAGTGCAATTATTTATGATTTCCACCAAGATTTAAAAGCTCATCGCCGGCCTTGTAATGCAGTAACTGATTGCGCTGCTAATGTAATTAAGAAAAGATTATGATGTCCACGTGGCGTACCAGATGGTGGCATTCATAGTAATCGGCGTGCACAACTGGCAGACAACTGCACAAGGGCAGCCGAGCGGAGGCAGCTGGAGACCAGCGTCTTCCTCCAGCCACTCAGAAGGGAGAGAGGCTGCTGGGAGTGCTGGACAGTGCGGGGTGGGGAGGGGAGGGGACAGGGACGGGCCCATCTCCCCTGACCTGCGGATCCTAAGTCGGCCTCTTTGTTATCGCTCCCCCACTCATGCACGCTCATACGCAGGCATCTGTGGACACGTACACTCAGACTGCTGTACGTAAGGGGCTCTCTTGTTCTTCATTTACTCAAAAATAATAAGCAACTGGTTTGATTTGAGTTTGCAGCTAGTTGTGCTAAGCCCTGGAATTACATCGATAAATATAGCAGACATGATCCCATTCCTTGTGGAGCTCAACAGACTATAGAGAAGGAATGAACATTGGTCAGATAACCACAGGAATAAATGTAAAATTGGTGATCAGTGTGACAATTGAGAGGTGGGTGGTATTACGAGGGCTTTCGTAGAGTATTTTAACTTGGTCAGGGAGGTGAGAGAAAGCTTCTGTGAGGAGGTGACAACTGAAATGTGATCTCACCAAGAGATGAGGGCGGGGGGGAAGGTGTTTCACCAGAAGGGACACATGCAAAGGCCCTGGGGCTTGGAAGGGGACATGGCCAACACAGGGCCCAAGAATAGCCAAGGCAACCTTGAAGAAAAGAAACAAAACTGGATGCCAAGACTATTAACAAAGCTGTAGTCGTTAAGATATTGTGCTATTAGCACAAGGGAAAACACGTTGAGCGATGGAACAGAGAAGAGTCTGGAAACAGACCCACACATAGATGATTACCACATTTATGACAGAGGTGACACCATAGTCCAGTGGGAAAGAGGTGTTTTTTTTTTTTCAATAAATGGTGTTGGGTCAATTGGGCATATGAAAACTAAATGTCTCTAGATTCCTACCTCCCATTAGACACAAAAATCAATTCCAGACGATTTGCGGAGCTAAATGTGAAAGGGAAAATAGTAAAGCTTTTAGAGGAAAACATAGGAGACAGTCTTATGACCTGAGAGTAGACGAATCTTTGTTAGCACGGCACAAAAAGGCTAAGTAAGGAAAAATTCATAAATTGAACATACTAAAATAAAAAATTTCTGTTTCTAAAAAAAGTCTCAGCAAGAGAATAAGAAGCTAACGAACAGACTGAGAGAAGATGTTCCCAATTCAAATATTTAACAAAGAACTTAGATCCAGAATGTGTGTTTTTTTTAACAACTACAAATCAATAGGGAAAGAACAGACAGGGCAATCTTTTCTAAAAAAGACACCTCACAAAAGAAGATTTTCCAAAGGCCAGTAAACATGTGACAAGGTACTAGCTTCATTAGTCATCAGAGAAATGCAAACTAAGATTTCAGTCAGAAACCACTGCCACCTACCAGAATAGCTAACATTGAGAAGACAAAATAGCAAACATTGAAGAAGATGTAAAAAGTGGGAACCCTTGTGCACTGCATGTGGGAAGGTGTATTGGTATTTCAGCAAACTGTTTGTCATTGTCTACTAAAGCTGAATATATATATGTATATATATATATACAACACACACACACACGGGTATATATTATATACCCAGTGACCCACTCCTGAATGTATACTAAATGTTTACCTTTAGGATAGGTTTGAGTTTACCAAAGACATGTACTAAAATGTTCCCCATCACACCACCCATAATAGTAAACTCAGACCTGCCTAAATATTTGTAAATGATACAGATGAATTGATGAAAACAGATCGGTTGTCCTATATTCACACATAGGGGTGCTACGCAGAACTGCAAGTAAATAAATACCTGCTACATGCCATATGGATCTCCTAGATCTATTTATGCATGAAGGCGGACAGAACAAAAGCACAGACAATGGATCGCCCGTCTATAGAAAGTGCAACAAAACGCAAAACTAACCCACAGTGTTCAAGTCAGGAAAATGGTTCTCCCTAGGGAAGGAGAGTTTGGAACAGGACATGAAGTTGGCTCTGGAGTTTGGGAGTATCTGTTTTGTGCTCTCTGGACCGGTCACGTGGGTGTGTTTGGTTGGTTCAAGTCCTTGCAGCTGTGTACTTAGGACATGTGCATTTTCATCCATGTGTGTTATGCTTCCAGAAGAAGCGTGAAGGAAGGAGGAGGAAGAGGCCAGTGTGGCTGGAGTGAGCAGAGGCTGAAGAGGAAAGCGGGGGAAAACCAAGCAGAGCCCGCAGGCCATATCAGCAAGCAGCGGGAAGCCATTACAGGGTTACAGCCAAAAGTTGGGGTGGGAGACGGAGGTGGAAAGGGGGTGACGCGATCTGTTTTGCATTCACACAGATCAGCCTGGACCTTTGTTTGAAGAGGACTGACTGATCGTGTGCATTTATCTCCTTTTTCTCCTCATGCTGCCAAAATGCATGGAAAGAATTAAAAAGGATGTACAGTTACAGTGATGAAAAGAACCAAGAGAAGAGATATCGTGGGCAGACCTTTCAACGAATTTCTGGAAGCTAGAAAGTGGATGGGAGAGTGGTGATGATGGAGCCACTCGAAGGACCCTGCAGCCTCCAGGCAGTGCAAGGGCTCTCTTTACAAGAGCATTTGATTCCACAGAACCTGGGAGAGACTTGGTCTTAGAGACGCCACCACATGCAGAGGAAGGTGGAAGGGACGTGTGGGGCCTAAAACAAGGGGATTAACTGAAAGCCGACAGGAAAGCCATTGACTTCTCTCCCTCCCAACCCTACGCCTCCACACAGATTGCAAAGAACAATCCAATAACAGGAAGGGACTCTGAGAAATTAAACAATGAATTGCTCAAATGAAAAGTTCAATAGAATTAAAAGGGAAATTCAAAGAGATCTCCTGGAACATAAGATTAAAGTAAAAGAGGCGGGAAAATAAGAACAAAGGATTTGTTTCAGGGTTTCGATAACTGACTAATGGCAGTTCCAGAAAACACTCATTTAAAAGAGGGGTGGTGTGGGAGAAAGAATTAACAAAGAAATAATACAAGAAATTTCCCCGCAGCAGAAGGACAGGAGTCCCCAGAACAGATACAGTGAATTCTCGACAAACGAATGCATGAAAATCCAAGTGCAGACACGCTGTCAGAACCCCACAAGCCAAAGCTATCAAAACCTTCAAGAAGAAAAATACACATTACCTGGAAAGGCTGGAGTACCAAAATGGGATCAAATTTCTCCGAATAAAAATTAGAAGCAGTATTTTCAGTATTCCCCCAAATTTTGAGAGGAATGATTTTCGATGAGAACGTGTATGCCCAGCCAAACCTGGTCAATGCAAGGAGAAAGATCACCTCAGAAGGTTTCCCTCCAGTGCATCCTTTTTAAAGAAAATTGCTTGAGCGTATGCTCCAGCAAAGTAATAGAAGAAGCTAAGGAAAAGGAATGCGTAATGTCCATGAAATGATGGACCAACCCAGAAAGGCAGTAGAGAAATTCCAGACAAGAGGCGGTGCAGCAGATTGAAGGAGGGACAGTCCACACTGGAGGTGCAGTCTCCGGGAAGGGACAATGTAATAGAATACGAAACACAACAGGGGACCGGGGACAATACAAATATAATGGCAAATAGCACAAGGGGAGGTGGCAGGTGGAAAATCCAGGGGAACCCAATTGTATTCAAAAAGAAAAATAGAACACAGTACTTGGCTCTGCAATGAACAATATTAAAAAAATTTTTTTTAACATTTATTTTTGAGAGACAGAACATAAGCAGGGGAGGGGCAGAGAGAGAGGGAGACACGGAATCCTAAGCAGGCTCCAGGCTCCCAAGCTGTCGGCACAGAGCCCGACGCGGGGCTCAAATCTACAAAGAGTGAGAGCGTGACCTGAGCCCAAGTTGGATGCTTAACTGACTGATCCACCCAGGTGCCCCTGCAATGAACAATATTTAAATAGTGTTTTCTGTGAGCTAAACTCTCACCTATCACAGCAGGAATTCCATTCATAATGTCTAAGGTCTATAACAAGAAACAGAAATGGAAGCATGTTATGGGAAGGTAATCAGAGATACTATAAATAGTAACTAAAGGAGCTGGAAGGTGCCTCTGCGGTGAGGGCTAGGAGATTGGGGTGGATGGGGGTAGAGATCTATTGTTTTTAACCACCGAGTATGATACTTGGATATAATTTTTTAAATTGCGATTTCACTCTGGCTGCAGAGTGGAAATCTGATGGGAGGAGGTCAAGGCCGGGTACAGGGAGATGGGTTAGGAGAAGGTTGCAGCGAGGCAGCCAGGAAACAAGAGTTTGTTGGGCTAGTTTGGTGGCAGTGGAGACGAGGAGATGTTGGATACAAACTGGAGTAGGAGGGCACACGGACGGGACTTGCAGTGGGTTGGGTAAAGGGATGCTGAGAAAGACGGAGACCCAGCCCCAGCGGTGATGCCTAATTTCCCACACGTATATTCTGAGTGGACGGTGGAGCCGCCTACTGAGAATCTTGGCCAAGAACTAGGTCATTAGGAGAAAGGAGTGAGTTCAGTTGGACACACGTTGTATCGAGGTGCTTTGGGGACATCGAAGACCCGTTAGGTAGACCGCTGTAACACATCTCTGAACTCAGATCGAATATCCCGGGATAAGCAGTGACTAAAGCTGTTAATTCAGCTGAGATCCCTTCAAGAGACCATTCGATCCAGTTGCACTGGAGGGATTGAGTGAACAAGCTAGAAGTAACCGCCGGTGTAAGACTGACACAAAGCCTCGCGTTAGATACATCCAGCTCATGGTTCCAGATGGCAGATACCAACATATTCACATGGTCACAGTGTCCTTAAAGGCACGTGGTAGCCCAGACGCCCCGATTACTCCTTACTTTATATTATGCACATAGTTTAAACGCACATTCTGCCTGCCTTGGAACGTCTCCCCCAGTATTTGGGTGTCCAGACAAACTCCCAGGTCAATAGGCTCTGTAGCCACCCTTGCCCCTTTTCCCGGCCCCCGCCTGTGGCTCTGACCTCCAACTTCGGCTGTTCACACCCACTTCTCTCCTGCTTACTCTCCGCAACCACCACCAACAAAGGTTACTGTGTGAATAGACATCTACTGAAGACTTGGAGCAGCGGGGACAGTTCTAGAACACAGCAGGAAGCAAAATGAAAACTCAGTGTCAGACGTCACCACTCCTAGAAGTGTAATTTGGCGTTGGCCATGACTTTCCATGGAAGCCCTGCCTTGTTCCCTGTTGGGTCCTCTTGCTGCTCATTGGCCTTTCTTCTTCCCACGTCCTTTTGTCTTGTTTGTGTGCCCCTCACCCCCTGCCTCCCAGGCTGTCCTCGGAAACTCTGCTGAGAAATCCAGCTCTCTCTTTGTTCCAGGCCTTGCCAGGCCACTTACAACACCCAAGGGACCGGCAATATACTTTTCGAAACAAAGAACCATCTCCCCTGAGATGAATTATGTGTGTCCTCTACTGTGGTAAATGGCTGCCTTCTGTTCATTCTTTAGAAAGCACTTATGCATGTACACTCCCATGCAGACATGCACCCTCACCTTGACATTCATGTATGCGCACACGTGGGTGTGCACACACTACTGCATGCACACACTGTGTCCACGTGCCTGCGTGTGCGCATGTCTGTCTGTGTGCCTTGCCTGGTCCCTGCTGCTCCCGTCACTGGGCCGTCCGGTCCTAAGAAAGTGTTGTGCTCTTTTTTAATTTTTTTTAAGTAATCTCAGGGGCGCCTGGGTGGCACATTCGGTTAAGCATCCGACTTCAGCTCAGGTCATGATCTCACGTCTGTGAATTCGAGCCCCGCATCGGGCTCTGTGGTGACAGCTCGGAGCCTGGAGCCTGCTTCGGATTCTGTGTCTCCCTCTTTCTCTGCCCCTTCCTCGCTCACGCTCTGCCTCTCTCTCTTTCTCAAGAATGAATAAACATTAAAAAATAGGTATTAGGGAATCTCTACACCCAACATGGGGCTCAAACTCACAACCCTGAGATCAAGAGTCGCATGCTCCAACAAGTGAGCCAGCCAGGCACCCCGGGAGTGTTCTGTTCTTCCCTCTGAAGAAATGTCTTCTCAGCCCCAAAACTAGAACTGAGCTAGTGAGCCAGAGATCACTGGCTTGTGGCTGTGCCCCCGGGGTCTCAAACATGGTCTGTCACAGTGTCACCAAAGCAGCCCCACCTTGAGCAAACAAGGCAGGGATCGGGCCTGTGGTGGTTTGAATAATGGTCCCCCAAAGATGTGACTGTGTTACCTGATGGCAAAGGGCCATTGCACGTGTGATCAGGCCGAGGGTGTTGAGACGAGATGTCGAAGTGAGCTCAGTGTAACCACAGCAGTCATGGGGAAAGAGGGAACCAGGGGCCTCTGAGAAGGGGATAGGAAGATGGAAGCAGAAGGCAGTGACATGATGCTGGTTCTGAAGATGGAAGGAGCCATGAGCCAAGGAATGCAGACAACCTGTAGATGCCGGAAAAGGCAAAGACGTCTTCCCGAGAGCCTCCAGAAAGCACGCACACATTCTCATTTTAGCCCCGCGAGATCTTTTCCAGACTCCGACCTCCTTAACGATGAGATAGTAAGTTTGTATTCTTTAAGCCACTGAGTTTGTGGTCATTTGTCATAGCAACATTAGGAACCCAACCTAGAGGCCCTGTGGTATTGCCCATTCCTGGAGGCCAGAGGTCAGGAAGTATGGATGGTAGGTAGGGAACATTAGGGTTGGACCCTGGGAGAAGGTCCCTATAGGGGGACTCATGGCCAGGCCTTCCTCACATTTCTGTGGTTATCTGAGGGGCTCAGCCAAGATTAAGGGGGAAATTCTATGCCAGGGGCCTGTATCTCTCTTGACTTTGAGTTCATGATTCCAGGCCTGGTCTTTCCTGGGCCGTCTGTGGCACCCACTAATATAATCCAGTATAATCCTAAGAAATGATCTGGGCACATGTCTTGATTTCTCTGGGCCTTCATCTCTTTCTCTGTGAAATGGGTCTAGTAATAGCATCAAACTCAAAGTGCTGTTATAAGGATTAAGTGAAATAGTGAATATAGTGAGTACTCAAGAGAAGGTACCTTTTCTTCCTTCCTTCCTTCCTTCTTTCTTTCTTCTTCCTTTCTTTCTTTCTTTCTTTCTTTCTTTCTTTCTTTCTTTCTTTCTTTCTTTCTTTCTTTCTTTTCCTTTCTTTCTTTCCTTTCTTTCTTTCATCTTTGAAAGTCTGGGGAGCACATTTCTTTCTTCTTTTTTATAATGTTTATTTATTTTGGAGAGAGACATGGAGTGTGAGCAAGGGAAGGGCAGAGAGAGAGGGAGACACAGAATCCGAACAGGCTCCAGGCTCTGAGCTGTCAGCGCAGAGCCCGACGTGAGGCTCGAACTCATGAACCGCGAGATCATGACCTGAGCTGAAGTCGGCCGCCCAACCGACTGAGCCCCCCAGGCGCCCCTGGAGAGCACATTTCTGAACCACACTCTGGCCTACCACTATCTCCTGCCCATCCAGCTTTAGCCTTCCTAAGGAGAATTTTCTGGGATTGGCCGGTGATCAGACCTCCAGCGCCATCTGGCCACTTCTTCAACCCCACCGTCCTGTTGGTAGAGTTTCTCAAGAACAAGTAGGGAATCCTAGAAATTACGTCTAAGAATTTACCTACAGATGCTGAAGGACAAGAAAGCAAAAGTTCATAGTGGTATTTCGAATGGTAGAAAATCAAAAATAACCGACACCTACGTGTCCAATACTAAAGGTACTTTCGAAACACGAAAGTGGATTTAAGTAAAATATTACGCATCCACATAAAGGAATCTGAGCATTTTCTAACAATGACGATAACGTATATGTTCGGAAATGGAAAGACATTCATAGTATATCATATAAAAAAGCCGTTATTAGAAATTTTAACAGCAGAAGCCCATTTGGGGGTCGGTGTGTATGTGCATATGTGTGTATTAGATACAAACACATATACATACATATCGTGGGTATATACACACACCTTAGATGCATGTCGGTATACATAAATATATATATGAATCATATATCTATATGTGTGTTTGTATACATATATGTATGTGTTTGTATGTGTATGCTGAGAAAATAGAAAATAGTCCAAAACTAAATAGACCAAAAAATTAGCAGTTGAAGTGGTTATTAGTAGTTAGTGGGACTGTTCCTTCTTTGTAGTTGTATGCATGGTCTCAAAAAAATTTCACTATACATGTACTAGCCTTTTTCATGTCTTTAAATAAAATGTTTTACACATACAGTGTTGATAATGTAATGAACTATCATGAAACATATATTGCCAACTTATATTTTATTGAAAGAATTATTTTAAGCTATTTCAAAAATATATGCTTATTATTACTCCAACAGCACAGAAATATATAAGATAAGGTCTCTCATCAATCTCCCTAACCACTGAAGTAGGAAAATTTACTGAAAATTTAAAACATAGTATCAGAAGATGGAAAATATTTTTAGATAGAAAATCTTAATATAAAAATGTCCATTTTCCCAACACTGATGTACAAATTGAATGGACTCCCTATTATAGTACCAGTTTGAATTGGATGATTCTAAAGTCCAGGTGGGAGAATTAATGGCCGACAACGGCCAAGAAATATTCGAAGGAGGAGGTCTTACGGTGTAGATATTAAAATACACTATAAAGCCACCAGAGTCTAATAATAGGGTATTGGCATAGGATTATTGGATTGATGAAAATTTTGAAACAATAAAAAAGTCCCGAAATACATCCCAGTATATATGAGAATTCAGTACATACTAAATATTTTGCCCTGGTAAGAACAGCAACAAAAAAGGTTACGTAGTAACTAATGCTGGGAAAAGCACCTTATCTGTTTGCAAGAAAGCAAATTTGGATCCTCACCTCACAACATCTAAAAAATTGAACCCCAATAAATTAATAGGGCTTACATGTAAAAATCAAATATAAAAACCTTAGGAGAAATTTTAAGTGAATATATGTATAATCCTGGGATTAGAAGGGACATTTTTACCCCTGACAGGAAAACTAGAGTCTATTAAAACTTTCATTTTTAACATACATTAAGAAAAACTCTTTTTAATATTTATTTTATTTTCGAGAGAGAGAGACAGACCACGAGTGGGGGAGGAGCGGAGAGAGAGAGGGAGACCTAGAATCTGAAGCAGGCTCCAGACAGACAGAGCCTGACACAGGGCTCTAACCCACAAACTGTGAGATCATGACCTAAGCCGAAGTCGGGATGCTTCACCCACTGAGCCACCCTGGGTGCCCAATTTTAACATAAAATTTGATCTCATCCAGTTCATTTTTTTATTTGATATTGTATGTCTTGGTTCTCGAATTCCCATTTGCTTATTTTATTGTTCGTCCCTGTGCTGAGGTTTTTTTTATTTGAACGTTCATGACTAGCATATTTTCGTCATGTCCTTGAACGTAGTTACAGGAGCTGTTTTAAAGGCCTTGTTTCTCAGTTCCAAGGTCTGAGTCATCTAGAGATTGGTCTCCACGATCGCGTGTCCTCTTGGATATGGGTCACGTTTTCCTATTTCTTCATATGGCTGGTTATTTTGGATTGTATCCTCGACACTAGCAACGATAAGTTGTAGGGACTCCAGATTTTATTATGCTCCTCTGGAAGACTGTTGATTTTTTATTTTATCAGGCACTGAACTCAGCAGAGCTCAGACTCCAAACCCATACCCCACTCTGGTAGGCAGCAGCTGAAGTCTCTATTCAGAAGCCGCAGTGAGGCTTCTCAAGAGTTTCTCCGCCGAAGTCCTAGTTCAGAAAACACCCTGATGTTCGGGTGAAGTTCATAAGCAGAATTTAGAACACCCCCTCCGTGGGTTTCTACTTTAGGAGATTACTTTCCAACTGCTACGGATGTCCTCCGATTTCTCAACAAGTAAGAATTCAGATTTCTATCTACTCACGTGGTACTGCCTGGGGCCTGGCCTTAGGCACAAAGATGTAAACAGGAGAAACTTGTATGTTGTTTCCTCCCAAGTGTTAGTCCCTCTAATTTCCGCCTGGTTGTGACTACTTTCAGTACCTTTACAGCCTTTTAAATACTTCGCCCAGAGTTCCTAGTTGTTACCTGTCAGAGAGATCATCTCCTACAAGGCATTCTGTCCTTATGGGAGGTGGTACTCTCTGAGTACATAAGATTTAGACTTTTTGAAATGACTTTTTTTAAGCTTATTTTGAGAGACAGTAAGCCGGGAAGGGGCAGAGAGAGAGGGAGAGAGAGTAGGAAAGAGAGAGGATCCCAAGCAGGTGCGGCACTATCAGCATAGAGCCCGACACAGGGCTCAAACTCAAGAACCATGAGATCATGACCTGAGCCGAAACCAAGACTTGGATGCTTAACAAACTGAGCCATGCGGGTGCCCCAATAATTTTTTTTTTACTTTATTTGTCTGTTTGTTTTTTAAGAGAGAGAGAGTGTGTGTGAATGGGGGAGAGGGGCAGAGGGAGAGAGACTCTTAAGCAGGCTCCATGCACAGTGCAGAGCCTGACACGGGGCTCAGTCCCAGGACCCTGGGATCATGACCTGAGCTGAAATCAAGATTCCAGCGCTCAACCAACTGAGCCACCCCCAGAGCCCTTAAACTTTTCGTAGATGGCTAAAGATTCCCATAAACAGAATTGAAAGACAAACACTAAATTGGGGGAAAATATTTGCCATGCCTTATGGCAAGATGGATAAAGAGTTAATTTCTAGCTCTTACAAATTGTTAAGAAAAAGATGAAGCATCCAATAGAAAAATGTTCCCAGGGTATGAATCGGCTCAGAGAAGAGTAAACCCGAACGGCCGGTAAACATGGCGCAACCTCCTAGTACTCAGGGAAATGCAAATTAAAGCAGCTCCTTGCCCATCAGATTGGCAAACACTCAGAAGAATGTTAACACCTACGACTGTTGGGGGTGAGAGAGAAAGTATATTTTCATATGTCACTGGTGAGAAAGAGAATTGATGCTGCCTTTTTGGAAAGCAACATGGAAAAAAAAAATCTGTTGAAAAATGTAAATATACGTACTCAACTCGTAAGAATTTGTCTCCTCCGACCCTCCCCAAAAAGAATTTGTCCCATAGAACTAGAAAGTGTCTGTGAACAGGAGAGCGTTTAAATCACGACATATTTATGCCATGGAACAAGGTACAGCTGTTAAGAAGAATAGGGGCGCCTGGGTGGCTCAGTCGGTTAAGCGGCCGACTTCAGCTCGGGTCATGATCTCGCGGTCTGTGAGTTCGAGCCCCGCATCGGGCTCTGTGCTGACGGCTCAGAGCCTGGAGCCTGCTTCAGATTCTGTGTCTCCCTCTCTCTCTGCCCTTCCCTTGCTCACTCTCTGTCTCTATGTCTCTCAAAAAAAAAAAACCAAAAACGCTAAAAAAGAAGAATAGATTCACTTAGTAAGGGTTTCTGCCATATTATTCGAGAAATTAAAGAAATATGTGTAATGTGATCCATGTTCTCGAACAGTGACTCGCAAGCCCTAGATGCGTACGACCGCGTGAGCATAGCAAGGGGTCTGGGAGGGTGCATGCCACACTGTAACGTCGGCTGGTGGAATGTTAGGGAAGGACCAGGGAGATGGAGAAGGGCACAAGATTAAAAAAAAAGGAATTTAGGGGCGCCTGGGTGGCTCCGTTGGTTAAGCGGCTGACTTTGGTTCAGGTCGTGATCTCACGGTTTGTGGGTTCGAGCCCCATGTCGGGCTCTGTGCTGACAGCTCAGAGCTTGGAACCTGCTTCGGATTCTGTGTCTCCCTCTCTCTCTCCCCCTCCCCTGCTACTGCTCTGTCTCTCTCTCAAAAATAAATATACATGAAAAAAAAATTAAAAAAAAAGGAATTTAGAAAGCGTTAGGTGTCTTTTGGGGGGGAACCCACATATGATATGATACATTTATATACAAACGTGTGAAAGCAGAGAAACAGGCAGGTGCCTGGGGCAAAGTCATCAAAATGTGAATGGTTAGGTTAGGGGGATTATTCGTTCTTCATACACTATTATTATTTTGTTTTTAATCTTTTAAGTATGTATAAATCACGTCATAGAAAAAGGTATTTTTTTTTAGTTTACGCATTTATCTTAATAGAGAGACAGCGTGAGCAGGGGGAGGGGCAGAGAGGGAGGGAGGGAGAGGGAATCTCAAGCAGGCTCCACACTGTCAGCACAGAGCCTGACACAGGGCCTGATCTCACAAACCCGTGAGATCACGACCTGAGCCGAAATCACGAGTCAGATCCTTAACTGACTGAGCCACCCAAGTGTCCCAGACTTAGAGCAATTTTTATCATGGGAAGGATTTTAGGGGCATCTGGCTGGCTCAGTCAGGGGAGCATGAGACTCTCGATTTCGGGGTTGTGAGTTCGAGCCCCATATTGGGTGTAGAGATTACCTAAAAATGAGATCTTAAAAAGGAAAGAAAGAAAAAGATTTTAAAATCTCAGACATCTGGGGTGCCCGGGTGGCTCCGTTGATGAAGCGTCCAACTTTGGCTCAAGTCATGATCTCACAGTGCGTGAGTCTGAGCCCTGCTATTGTCTGCTATTAGCACAGAGCCTGCTTCAGATCCTCTGCCCCCCTTTCTCCCTGCACCTCCTCCACTCTCTCTTTCTCAAAAAGAAATATAAAAAAAAAATTACGGAAGTTGACTTCTTCTCTAGATGATGTCATCTTGTCCGTGGCTCCCTGTATGCTGATGATCCTTGAATTTTTAGCTCTACTCCTAACTACAGTCAAGAGCTACAGGTTCGTGGTCTAAGATGCTCCACCCGCAGGGGCCTCTCCAGTGGGACAGAGCCAGCGCGGCGTGGTTCTCTCCCCTTCAGGGCGCTCGTGCTCATTTAACCACCATTTAACCGGTTGATCAAACAGTGGAAGTTAGTCCTGAGTCTTCTTGCTCTCTCCAATCCCACAGTCAACCCAAGGGCAGCCCCTCTCAGGTCTGTGTTCGAAACATGCTCTCCAGCCTGCTGTTTTCAAGGCCAAGTTCGGTTAAGTGGCATCTGCCACGGTTTTGCCTTTGTAAAGGAAACTTGTATTCGAAATCGGCAAGTAATCTTCCGAGTGATGCTTTGAAATCGTGTGAGTGTTCCCTGTGTCCCCAGCATTTCATCCAATGGTCTTAATATCCGTTAGGGAGCCTTATTTGAATCAGTTGTTACTTTGGTGGTCGCAGAGTGGTGATTTTTCTAATTTTATCATTTCTTGTATTTTTATTCTATATTCTGTAAAGACCTTTTGTTCCTGTCCTCTCTTTTGAGTATTGTGCTTTAATTCAACGTGCTATAATCCATTTTTTGTCATCTTTCTTTTTTATGCTCAAAGTTTTGAAAGTTGGCCGTCTCTGTCGAGCTGTCTTTTGACGTGTCCTCAGCAGTCTTGCAAGACCTCCTTGCTTTCCGGCCGAGCGGAATTGGGGTAATTGGGAAAATTGAAATAGAGACTTTATGTTAGATTAAACGTGGGCACGAGCATCATAGTGTGGTTGTGTAGGAGAAGGTCCTTGCTCTTAGAAGGTATTCTGAGGTCTCACCGTGTTTTGATGTCCTACTGACTCTCAAACAAGGGGACAGAAGAACGAAACAAATAGCACAAGATTTCCGCGACGGGTGAAGTGGGCACATATTAAAACCATACCTTTCATTCAACTTCTTTGTAGGGTGGTTGCCCTTTTTCAAAATAAGAGTCTTGGAAAAGACAAGTCCTGTGTGCAGCCTCCGGGCCTGCCCTCCACCGCTGCCGCGCTGATGTCACCGCCGTCGTGACCGCTGCCCCTCCTTGCTGGTCCCAACTTCTTCCCTCCTGCCGACGCTCCGTTCTCAGAGAGCTGCTGAAGGAGGCGTTTTAAGACTTAAATCGGAACTTGCCATCCCCTTGCCTGAAGCTCTCCTTGACTCCTGAAATAGATCTAAATTTCTTATTTTTTTTAGAGTTTTAATTAATTTATTTTGGGGGAGAGAGTGAGCGAGCGCATGAGAGCATGCACGGGGAAGGGGCAGAGAGACAGGGAGAGAGAGAATCCCGAGCAGACTTCATGTTTGTCAGTGCAGAGCCTGACGGGCTTGGTCTCCCAAACCGTGAGATCATGACCTGAGCCAAAATCTAGAGTCGGACGCTTAACCGACTGAGCCACCCAGGTGCCCCAGACCTAGATTTCTTACCAAGGTCTCTGAGGCCTTCCATGGTCTGGCCCTACCCACCTTCTGTCCTTACATCCCGTTGCTTGCCCATTCGTGCCCCCCAACCTCAGTGCCTTTGCACAGCTCTTCCCACCATCTGAACACTCTTATCCCGGATTTTCACATGGCTTTTTCTCATCATTCACACTTCTGCTCAATGCCACCTCCAGGGAGAAGCCCCCTCTGTCCACTCTAACGTAAATAACCTTCCCCCCAGTCAGATTCTGTCCTTGGCCCAACTTCCTTTTCTTCTTAGTGCTTGTGTGTTGTCTTTCTCCCATGCTGGAACACAACATGCCCCAAAGCAGAGACCTTGTCTCTTCAAACTGTTGCCTTAGCACTAAGCACAAAGCCTAACACACAGTAGGTGCACAATAAAATCTGAATGAAATGCTAGAGACACATACCTAGATGCGCTTGTACAACAAATGTACACTCACACACAGGCACACACACAAATGCTCACAAGGTACACATCGGGAAACAGACTTGTGTAGAAACAGCCCTGAGTGGACATCATAATGACATAGTTCCTACACGCACTCGCAGGGTATATACGAAGACAGAAACCCTCACACAATAATACACACTTATCTTTCAACATATATCCACTAATCTGTATACGTTCGAACGTCGATGTACACAGGCAGAAACACGCTTACACAGTCACACAAACACACGCACACACACACACACACACAAGGATACAGACGCTCAGGTGTAGGGACGTAAATGAGTACCTACCGCACTCTCACACATGTGTGCACGCACACACTTCACCTTCCCCTGACCTACCGAGGCATTTGCGTTCTTGCCAGGCCCGGTTTGGGTGGGCCCTGCTGGGCCACTCAGCAGCCCTTGGCCGGGACGGTCCCAAACCTCCTGGTAACGCTCCTCTCCCAGGACAGATGATCTGGGCGGAGGTCGGGGCTGGTGGGCCGGTGCCCCTTGATTTATAACTGCTCCAAGGCCGCTATTGGGAGCGGTCATGTCACAGAGGCCATTAGCTGTCTGGGGCAGAGCCGTAAACCACAGCTGGCTCGGGACCCTCTGTGCTGGCTGCTCTGTCCTTTGTGATCGCCCGGCCTCCGGGGGCGGCCCTCGGTGTCAGAGGCAGTGACCTCTTATAGCTACACACTAAGGAGACAAGGGCAGCAGGGGAAGCCCTCAGGGCCCCGATGGGTCTACCCGAGTCGCTGGGCTGAGAGTGACTCTGGGGGATGGGGGCGGGCAGGGGGTAGCGGTCCTCAGAAATTTGAGGTAAACTGGTATGTGCTCTGCCTACATACAGTTAGAGCAAACAGGGGCTGAGTTTGGAGAGGGCTATGGTTACCAGGGGAGGGGCTGGGAGGGCACCTGGCCGCCCGGGCGGGCTCAGCTGGCGCCTGGAACTCCCCAAGGCACGCTCAGTGCCAGACCCCGGATTGCGAACCAGCTCTAGAACCCAGTAGCTGGTGCAGCTCGGGCTGTCTGTTTGCCACTACCTGCCTGGCTGCCTAAGACTCCAGTCTGAGCCCATGAAGTCTTGGGGGCTGGATGTCTCCCTTGCCCCTGGCACCCAGGTGGGACACAGCCGGCGTGGCCAGTTCTCGCTGCCTCCTATCCATGTGGCGCCTTCGGGAGCCTGTGCTAGGCTCAGGAAGTGGAGGTGGAGGTTCCCAAGGTGGTCCCGATGATATGTTCCAAAGCCTGGAAGCTGGACGGGACACAGTTCGCTCAGGGACTCTGTGGCATGGCTGTGAACAAGGGCCAGCCCAGTGGAGGGCCAGGCCTGGGGAGGACATGGGACGCTCAAGGCCGGGGAGAAGCGCAGCCCCGCTGGAAGAGGGGGTGAGGGAGTGAATGGTGGGGTGGGAGACCACAGGCAGGTGGTGCCCAATCCCTGCAGCTGAAGATGAGGATTTGGGGCTTGAACCTCAAGGCACCGGGGAGCCCCAGATGGGTCTAGAGCAGAGGAATGATGTGATCTAATTTAGCGCAGTGTCCCCTGGCATCTCATGCAGCCCATCATTTCATTACCGAATGGCAGAGGTGGACCAGGACAGGAAAAGGCAGGGAAGACAGTTTGCAGAGTGTTAGGGACTGTGCACCAGCCCTGTTTTTTTGCCAAAGGAACACGGCTTGCAACCAGTGTTCAACCAAGAGGCTGGATTTCTTCCTTCCATCCATCCATGCATCCATCCGTCTATCCATCCATCCGTGTATTCATGTATCCATCATCATAGAGACCTCATGGATATGAGAAATAAACCAGGTCCTCCCATCAGGGGTGTTCAGTCCGGTAGAGGAAGAGGAAAGGGAAGAGACAAAAGCTGGGATCAGCATTTATGGGGCACCCATTGTATGCGGGACACGGAGTCAGGCAGCTGACATTCAAGATCTTTTGGCTTCACAGTCATCTGGTGAGGGCGATCCTTCCCATCCCATTTTACAGGCAAGAAAACTGAGACCCAGGAATTGAAGCCACCTGCCCGTCCTCACAAAGGGCTCTGGCCCCAGGCAGAAAAGGCCTGGAGAGTGATAGAGAGCTGCCTGAGGCACTCGAAGGGTCATTTCCGCCCTTGTCTTTGGGCCCTGTGAGGTTCTGAAGTTCCCAGAAAGGATGAGACCCTGGGGGATTGGACCAAAGGCCCTGCGCCGCCTCCCCCTCGCCCGAGATTAATGCCTGACAGTCCTTCTACGCGCAGGGAACTCATCAGACTAATATTTCCTGATGTGAACTCCGCGTTGCCCTAGAATGAGAAATCCCAGCTCCCTCGCGTTCCGTGCCCCAGATGAATGGGCTCCCGTCCTGGGACCTGTGAGTGATGTGGCCCGTGTCTGCAGAGGGAGGTCGATAAAAGCCCTTCATCAGCAGAACTGCAGCCTCTCCCGCCTGGCCGGCAGACCCCGGTTCCCCTCCCCGGGCCGCTCCGCGGCTGGCCCTGGACTGTCCATTGGAGGTGGGGAGGCAAGGTCAAGGCCCAGCAGCCGGCGAAGGAGGGCCCCGTGAAGGGAGAGCCTTCTCCAGCCCTGCCCCAGAAATCAGGGCCCTTAGAGACCAGAGGGAGGGGGCAGGGTCTGCTAATATTTTACGTAGACTTCAAAGCTCCAGTGAGCCCAAGGAGGGTGGAGGCCTTTAGCCCCAGGCAGTGAGCAAATGCCTGTTTAAGGCAGCATAGGACCTCAAAGGCTTTGTGGAGGGTGCGAGAATCAAGTGATTCTAGGAATAGAAACACCAGCGGTTGTTACCATAGTAAGAGAAACAAAGAGATGATGCCAGTACCGTTTATTGAATGCTTGCCATGTGCCGGGCACGGTGCCCGACATTGATAATGCATTATTACATTCAATCCTCATAAAGCCTAATGGAATAAGGTGGTATTTATCCCATTTTACAGACGAGAAAAGTGAGGCCAAGAGCAGTTAAAGGTCAGGATTCAACTCTAGATATCTCTACCTGCAAACCTGTGCTTTTAGCCAATCATCATCCAACCACGCCACCGGTATTTGTAGAGTCGGGTCTTCGTGCCAGGCACTGAGGAGAGTGCCGAGAATACACCAGACGGGCGGCACCCCTGCCCTCATGGAGCTTGTGGTCCCGTGGGGAGCCGACATCAAACAAAGTGACTGCAGCACCTCAGTGAGAATGTGGGTGGGGACCGGGTGCTCAAGGAAGGTCTTGTCAAGAGGAAGGAGTGTGTCTCGTCTTGCCTGAACGCAGGGAGCTGCCAGTCCAGGTCCCAAGTGTGGGTCTTGAGGACTAGACCTCCTGGAGGTGGCCAGAGGTGGAAAGAATCTAGGGCTGAAGGTCAAAGCATTGAAGGCGAAGAGAGTGGTCATTACCGGAGCCATTACCAGAAGACGAAGTCAGGACGTGGATGTGGGCGGAAAGGAAACAGCCAGAAGGAAGCAAGGAGTTTCCTGTATGGAGGAAGCAGCCACCGTGATCTGAGCTGTGTGGTCCCTGACTGGTTGGCACCGGCTTGAAGGTGGAGGTTGAGGGGGACAGCTAGCCGCCCGAGGGGTGTCCTTCAATAGGAGCCCCAGGACCATAGGTTCACGAGAGATCTCCAGCCAGCAGCCAGTACCTCCCAGAGCAGTTGTGACTTTGGGGGATGGGGGTTGGCAGGGATTATGCAGGAGGTTCAGGCCCCCGCCAAGCAGGGAGGAGGTTCAGGGCAGAGTTTAAAGTTCAGCAGGAAAAAAGAGGCCGAGGGTGGGGACCAGATCTGAGCCGATTCAGAGCCAAAGTGCAGGGCAGTAAGAGGAATTCCTGAGGCCACCTGCTGGAGGCGCTGTAGCCACCAATCGGCTCTTCGCCCGGTCAGGACTGGGGGCCAAGGGGGCTACAGTCGGGAGGGGCAAGGAGACAGAGCCCCACGTTCGCGGGGCTGCTGGGGGGCTGGGAAGGTGGACGGGGAATCAGTCCCAGTCCCTCTGCCCTTCCTGCTCATGTCTCCCCCGTGTTTCTGAACCTGCCCTGAATCTGACCTTCGGTTGAGCCTTGACCCTTTTTCTGTCCCCGATCCCCATTCCTGAGCCTTACCCCAGTCCCGAAGTTTCTTCCGTCTCTGAGCCTCAGCCCCTCCTGGACCCTCCATCCCTGCCTCATCCCACCCTGGTCCTGAGCCTCACCCCTCCTGATTCAGTTACCCCATCTCTGACTCCTGCCCCACCCCTGCCTTCCCACACCCGTCCTGGCTCCTTCTCCCAGTCCCGTTGTTCCCCTTGCCTCGGCCCTACCTCTGAATTGGGCTCAAGATGGGTTGCTCCTCTTCCTTATAAAGGATTTTAAAACCGAGAGGTTCCTGTTTTCTTTGGGGGGGCCCAAAAAAGCAGGTGGAAATTTCAAAATGCCCTCGTTAAAATGCCGTACAAAATCAATCCACAAGCGCGAGACCCCTTTGCAAGAAGAGAGAGGGCAGAGAATGGAGGGAGGGCACAGGGGCCCCTCTGGGGGTTTCTGATACGTTTCTTGATAGGGGTGTTGGGTGCACAGGTATATTCAGTTCGTGAAGATAAATCAAGCGATAGGATTTATGCGCTTCTGGGTCTATATTACATTTCAGTAGAAGGCTTTTTAAAAAATGCCCTGTGGTCTAAGCAGTTCGGGCCCTAAGATGGCCAGGGTCCCCGTAGCAGTTGGGACACAGCCTGGGAGGCTGGTCAGGCTGGTTCTGCCTTAAACAGCCCTCAGAAAAGCACTGCCGGGTCCTCAGTGTTCCCAGGACGAGCGTTCACCCCAATGGGATGCCGACAAGTCCCCGCCACCCGACCATACGCCCCACTGTCCCCTGGGACCGCGCCTCGGTGCCAGCTGCCTTTCCTACCCTAACAGCTGTATTTTTCAGGTACAATATGACAGGCTCAATCTATTCCTGTTATATATTTCCCAGTAAATGGACAAGGTGAAAACAGTGTCAGTTCAAATCACTATCATGACACTTAATTCTGATTTACTGTACCTTTTGCTGCAATCTTGAAAGTGCCTGCGTCCGTGCCGAGCCGGATTGCCCAGCCAGGCCCCACGGGGTCGATGTTAAGATCAGCTTCAATAAAAGAATTTAGGGTAAGGCGGCCCCGGGTGGGCAGGGGGCGAGCCGGGGCCCAGAGGACCAGCCGGCAGAGACGCCGAAGCCGCGGCTCTCCCACGCCTCCCTCCCACCGACTCTTTGTCCCCAGCCCTGTGTTTGCAGCAGCTGGGAAATTTATGGAGGCTCCATAAACGGGTTTTACAGACAGCTGTTAGAGCGTGCGGAGCAAGGCTTGGCTGTCGGGGGACCTAGTCGCAGGCTTACAGCCAAGACACTTAAATATTATGGCCCTACATATATAAAAAGTGTGCCGTGCACGTCCTCTCCTTCCTCCCTCCTCCTGACCCAGGAGCATGGGGTTGCCGGCTCGCCAGACACAAAACGCCTGCAAGCGCTGGCTCCAGCCCCTGCCACTGAGGCCAGGAGCCTCTGGCTGGGCTGGCAGCCGGGACGCGGGGAGGGAGACTCATCCAAACAGCAGCGCCAGGCCTGGGCTGGCCGCCTCCTCCCTGCCCTCCTGGCCCGCTGTGCCCAGGCCCAGCTCACCCGGTTCTTTTCCCCCTCAGGGCCTGGCCCCAGCTGTTCTCTCGGTCTTGAAACTCTCTCTTCCGCCTGCTCCCCCCGCCCCCCCCCCCCCCCCGCCAACCTTTTCTTGTCCCAGCCAGTTCATACCTACCCTTCCAGAACTTAGCTTGACACGCTGCTTTCTCAGCGGCGGCGCGCCCACCCTCTGGAGTCAGGTGTCCCCAGTTATAAAAGCGCCTTTCCCCCCCGGACTTCTTCGTAACATTTATAACAATTGTAATTACATAATTATTGGTGTCATTATCTGTTTAATGTCTGTCTTCCCCACTGGACGATAAACCATGAACGCAGGGACTCTTTTCCGAATGTCTCCCGACTGCCTTGCACAGAGCCTGGCACTCGATAAATATTCCATGGATGAAGGAATGAAAGAGCAAATGAAGACCCGGAGATGAACCCCCCACAGCCCGGAGACACGGCGCAGGGGAAGTCGTGCTCAGATCTTAAGAGCCGGAGAAAGATTTGTGGGTGTTCAGTAAAGGGGAGCCACTCGGAAAGGGGGAATCAGGAAAGGCTTCTAGGAGGAGGGGCTGTGGGACCTCCTGGTTTAGTGAAGAGCTTTGATTCAGAAGTCCCAGGCGTGAGGGTTAAGGTGTGAGTCAGAGGTCCAGCCTCTTAGTTTCATTGAGCCTCAGCTTCCCTGTCTTGAAAATGGGACCAGGATGGTGCTGACGTCAGGTGGTTTTTGTAAAGGTTCGACGTACTTAGCTCAGCACATGTATTAAGAGTCGCTTAAGCTGCGTTACTGCCGAGTGAAGCCGGGACTCGGTAATTCCAGGCAAAGGAAGCAGCATGTGTGAAGGTGTTTATGAAGGACAAAAATTCCACTTGAGTCCCTGCTGCCTTGGACGCCGTGTTTTGTATCTTCATACCCTTAGCCTGACCTTCTTGACCAGGAGAAAGTGTCTGACCCAGTAAGAGCCAATCATAGACTGGCCAGCAACCCACGACCTGTGGCTGGGCCCATCAGATTTCCTCTCTGGGGTGTTCGATGGAAGAGACTTGGGAAGGATTGGCAGGAGAGCTGAGGCCGAAAGACCCATAATGGGAATATTGCACAGCAAAGTGTAGATTTTAACTGAGCACGAGGAAATCGGCAAGAAGCTTTGAGTGTTTCTGCCCCCTCCCCCCCGTCTGTAACTTTATGTAACTTTAGTTTTTTTTTTTTTGTTTTGAAGAGGCAGGGTAGCGATACAATTCAATTTGACTTCTCACTCAAAGACATCTGAGCTGTGTGACCTTGGAGAGAGAGCTTAACCTCTCTGAGCTTCACTGTTCTTGTCTGCAGAATAGAGATCATTGAAGCATTTATCTCAGAAAGTTGTGTAGATTCAATGAGGTAAGATGAGATTATATTGCTGCTCACTGCCGGCCTCCTCATTAAGAGAAAGCAGCCTCCTCTAAAAGATCGTGAATGCTTACGCCTTAACCTCACTCTTTGGGTCTCTAATCTTTCGTAGAAAGAAAAAAACTTGAGAAATCTGCTCACCCCCCCCCCCCCACACACACAGGGCGTATTCTCCAGTGCTCATTGTATGTGGAAGATGAAAGGTTGAGCCATTTGAAACGGTCAATATTCGATTCAATGTTCCATGGACATTTCGATCCGTAACAGTGGATTTTCATATGGTCGAACGTTCGAAAGGCAAGATCCCTGAGAGCCACAGAGAGCACTGGCCCGGGGCATTCCTCCCTGCCCCCCAGCCCCCGCCAGGAGATCGACTCGAGGCCTAATCAGGGAACATTCTCCATGCCCAGGGAATAAAGCCTGCAAACTGTGCGCCCAGAGTGATTTCAGAATCGACAGGGCTGCGACAGTCCTGTGTCTCCTGTTCTCGTCCCTTCAGAATGGAAATGTTTCACTGGGATCGCCCTGTCCCGTTACACCATAGTAAGTGGGGCCGGGTGGGGGCGGGGGGGGAAGGGAGCTGCAGTGTTTGGTTCATAGATCTCTGAACCTAAATGACCCGGTTTTCTTCCCTCTGATGAAGGGTGGTCTAGACATCAGGCAGAAGTCTCGGACTCTTGCAGCAGCGTTTGGACGGGACTTTGGATGGCCTGTCTGAAGGTAACAGGGGAGCAGGCATCATACAGCTTCGATATGATACAGGGTATTAACTCTGTGGTGGCCAGAAGGGCAGACTGTGCTGGATTATTGTACCGATCCCTGCCACCCCAGCCCCTCGAAGTCAGCCTCGGCCGTGCAGCTTAACTCTGGCCAATGAGATATGTGTGCAAGTCACACGTCATTCGAGGCAGAAAACCCGAGAGCTAGTTTATGCTTTGCCACACTCTTTCCTGCTGAAATAAGCACAGCTGGGAATGTTCTAGACAGAACACGCTCCGGACGCCCGCATCCTGGAAGAAAGAAAACGTGGCCAGGCCACAGCCAGCATGCCCTGGACAGGTAGCCTGGGTGACACACAGACTTTGGCAGTCGTCAGACCCTAGAAGCTTCGAGCCGTTTCTCCCTGCAACACAGCTGGCTTATCCTGACTCTTAGCATGGTATGCTACCTGAAGGGGTGTAGTTAACAATAAAAGTAAAAAAGGGAGAGGCTGTGTCACGGGGGGGCGTGGAATAGAAGCCATATGTCTGGCCGAGCCAGCAAAGGGAGTACAAAATAAAGTCACTTTTTAATCTTCCGCGGACTCTCTGATCCCATCTCTCCGTGGAGGAAAGAGCGTCTTTCTTCTCTCCTCACAGCCCCTGCCTCCTCTCTCCCCTCACCCTGAGTTAAGGCCGAAATCCTCAACAAGAGTCTGTTGAAGTTACAGCTCACAGAGAGGATCGGAAAATCTAGTCTGTCCACCAGAGGGAGGGCCTGTGTTCCCAGCCGCCGGCTTCCCTGCCTCGTGGTGTCACTGCTGAAAACAGAATGGCCAAAAGCACGCGGCGGAAAAGGAACAATTGATAGATCTCACTGCACTAAAATGTAAAACTTCTGAACGACAACAGACACCATAAACAAGCTAGAAACAAGCTATAGCCTGGGAGAAAATATTTGCAATTTATATAACAGATAAGGGATTAGCATCCAGAATATATAAAGAATTCTAACAAATCAATAAGAAAAAGACAAATGGCCCAATAGAACACTCAGCAAATGATAAAAAACAGTCGATTTATGGAAAAGGAAATTCAAATGGCCAATAAACTTGAAGAATGTTCCGTTTCACTCGTAATCAAGGAAATAAAACATTAAGCGACCATGAACTATATTTCACTCGTCAGATTGGCGAAAAAAAATTAAATTTGATATTAAATGTTAGGGTATGTGGAAATGGGGACTCTGGGCCACTGTCGGTGACCATGAAAATTGGCACAGCCGCTTTGTGGGACGAGTCCACTTGCTGGTGTCTCCCCCTGAGAAGATGCCTGTGTGTAAGGAGGCCTGTGTAGGGATGTTGACTGCAGTACTGTTCAGAAGAGTAAAAACCCAGAGAGCGGCGCCTGGGGGGCTCAGTCGGTTAAGTGTCGGACTCTTGATTTCAGCTCAGGTCACGATCTCACGGTTTGTGGGTTCGAGCCCCGCCTCGGGCTCTGTGCTGACAGCAGGGAGCCTGCTTGGGATTCTCTGCCTTCCTCTCCCTCTACCCCTCCCCCGCTCTTACTCTCAAAACCAAAACAAAACGAAACAAAAACTCGGAGAAAATCAAATGTCCCTCAGCAGGGGACTAGCCAGATAAACCCTAGCATGGCCAGGCTATGCAGTACCGTGCAACTATTTACAAGACCGAGCTAAATCCATGACATAACATCAAGAGATACCATTGGGTGAATAAAGAAAGTGGCAGAAAATACACAGGGTACGGCATCTTTTTGTAGAGACAGAAAGAGAAAGAGACACATACATAATACTTTTCCATTTTTATATAGCTATAAATGTATAAAAAATATTTGGAAGGGTGATTCAAAGGGGAACAACAGTAGCAATCTCCGAGACGGGAGTGAGGACCTCGCGTGGGGGCACTGGCGGGAAAGGTGGTAGGTAGGTAGGTAGGTAGCGGTAGTGGGAAGGGGTTAAAGGGGACTGAGCTTCATTGTTAGTATGTGTGAACTGTTTGTGTAATTAAAAATGAACCGTTCACAAGGAGAAACAGGCTGACTTGTGAACCCCCTCCTCACAGAAAGACAGTGGGGAGCCAGGAGCACCACTGCTGGGCAGTCATTCTTCAGGGCGCAGGGACGTGTGTGTAGAAACTTATAGTCCGAAGGTAGCTGCTGGCACTGACACCCTCAACATCTCAGCGCCTTCACAACAACCAAAGTTTATTTCTCACTCTTGTCACAATTTGGTGTGTGTGGTGGGGGAGGGGATGCTCTGCTCCACACAGTCACTCAGGGGCCTGGGCCCCTTCCACGTTGTGGTTCTGTCATCTTGTGAAGTCTTGTCTTCCTCCGCAGTTGACTGCCGAGTGGGACACAAGAGATACCATGGAGGATTGTTCAGGAGATTTCTAGTCCTCTGGCCGGAAGTGACCAAACCTCGCGTCCCATTGGCCGGGACTTAGTCAGACGGCCCCGCCTAACTGCAAGGGAGGCTGGGAAATGTAGTCTAGCATGTGTTCAGCAAGAGGAAACCAGCTTGGTGATCACAGAGCAATCTCCGCTTCATTCACGTGTGATGCTTCGACCCCTTTTCACACGGTTGTTTCAGGACACACAGTTAAGGCAAGTTGCTTAACCTCTCTGTGGCCCACTTGCGCCATCTCTTGAACGGGGATTTTGATAATAGTACCTACCTCAAAGAGTTGTCGAGAAGGTTAGATGAGATAATACCCACGAAGTATTTGGAACAGCCCTTGAAACCCATAGTTGGGACTCGACTTGGGTGAGCTGTGACGGTTCTAGCATCTTCTACAATTTTGCTCTCTGGTGGAGGAAGTCCCTGGCCGCCCTCCCCTCTTGCATCTTGGCGATGCCGAGAGATGGGATCAAACTCAGTCCCTGTGCTGAGGAAGGGGCTGTGGGGAGTGGGGCTCCCCGTAGGACGCGGGCTTTAGGCCTGTGCCTGTGGGGTGTGTTGCCCTGAGGGCTCCCTGTGAGGCTGTGAAGGCAGCTGTGGGTCTGGGGGCGGGTTGGGGGAGATGTTAGAGATCTCTTCGTCTCTGTGTGCGTATTAATTTTCTAGGGCTGCCAAACAAAGTGCCACAGACTGGATGGTTCAGACAACATAGACTTATTTTCTCAAAGTTCTGGAAGCTAAAGGTCTGAGACCAAGGTGTTGGCGGGCTGGTTTCTTCTTAGGCTTTCTTCGTGGCTTGCAGATGGCTGCCTTCTTCCCGTGTCTTCACAGGGCCTTCCCTCTGTGTGCATCTGTGCTCAAGTCTTCTCTTCTTTTTTAAATTATTTTTAATGTTTATTTATATTTGAGAGACAGAGAGACAGAGTGTGAGTAGGGGAGGGGCAGAGAGAGACACAGAATCCGAAGCAGGCTCCAGGCTCTGAGCTGTCAGCACAGAGCCCAACGCGGGGCTCGAACTCACAAACCGCGAGATCATGACCTGAGCCGAAGTCGATCACTTAACCGACTGAGCCACCCAGGCGCCCCTCAAGGTTTCTCTTCTTAAAGGTCACCAGTCGTATTGGTTTAGGGCCCACCTAATGACCTCATAATCTTAGTTACCCCTTTAAAGTCCCTGGCTCCAGGGGCGCCTGGGCAGCTCAGTCAGTTAACCATCCGACTTCGGCTCAGGTCATGATCTCACAATTCGTGGGTTCAAGCCCCACGTCAGGCTCTTGGCTGACAGCTCAGAGCCCAGAGCCTGCTTCGGATTCTGTGTCTCCCTCTCTCTCTGCCCCTCCCTCACTCATGTGCTGTCTCTCAAAAATCAATAAATAGTAAATAAATAAAAATAAAGTCCCTGGCTCCAAATTCAGTCACATTCTGAGGTAGTGGAGGGTTAGAACTTCAACGTGTGAATTTTGGGGGACACAGTTCAGCTCACAACGGTGCGTGAATGAATGGCTGTTCTGTGGGTTCCTGTGACCGCCCGATGGCACACCCGTGTGTCCGTGTCAGTGTCCGAGTGTAGGTCTGTCCATCCTGGTGTCTGACCTTCAAGACTCCCGGGTCCACGGCGTTTGGGGTCCACTTGACCATTCTGCGAGTGCGTCTGGAAGTGAGTAGGTCCTCCAGGACAGTGGAGGTCTGGGGGTCTGGGGGGGGGGGCGGCGGGAATGCCCGCCTCCCGGTCCTGTGCATACGAGCCTGTCTTGCGGGTGCCTATAAACTTGAAATCTGACCGGACATGTGGCTGCAAGGCAGGATTTGAAAGGAAAGGGGAAGGATCATATTAATTCGAGATTTGAGAGAAGACAGTATGTTTACAAAAGCGAGAGAACAGCGGGTTAGACATATGTTGGCCACGACTGTGAGCCGACAGCAGCTGAGGCTGGGCTGGCTGCAGGGTAGATGCTGTGGCATGTTGGTGTCTTTAAAACTGTCACCAAACCAGATACAGAAGCAAAACAATGGGACCGAGCAGAATCCAGTTGGGGGCGGGGAAGGAGGGCACGGCGGTGCCGGGTACGGAGAGGGGGGGGGGTCACGGTGAAGGTCACTGTCAGCACATAGCTGGGCCCCCCCCACATTGACCCTTTCTCACCCTCCACCCACTTCTTTCCAGCTGAACGGTCTGCACCCTGAGCCCTGGAGCAGGGGGCAGGCGTGACGCCCCCACTCAGGCTGCGCTCAGTGCTCTGCAGGCGTTTGCTCCTCCCTGCCAGCCTGCAAGGGGGTAATTATTATCTCCCTCTGAGAGTGGCGGAAACCGAGACCCAGGGAGACACAGGGCCTTGGTCAAGGCTACAGCAGCTGGGATTTGAACTGAGGTCTGTCTGACTGTTCTCTGGATTCCTGGATGTGTTTGTTAAGAAACAATGAAAGAGGGGCGCCTGGGTGGCTCAGTTGGTTGGGCATCTGACTTCAACTCAGGTCATGATCTCATAGTTTGTGAGTTCAAGCCCCACATCGGGCTCTGTGCTGACAGCTCGGAGCCTGGAGCCTGCTTCGGATTCTGTCTCCATATCTCTTTGCCCTTCCCCAGCTTGCACTCTCTCTCCCTCTCTCTCTCTCTCTCTCTCTCTCTCTCTCTCTCTCGAAAATAAATAAACATTTTAAAAAATTAAAAAAAAAGGAACAATGAAAGAGGGAAAGAAGGGGGAGAGGGAGGAAGGGAGGAGGGAAGGGAGGAAGGGAGGAAGGAAGGAAAAGTAAATATTTTCCGTGCTTTGAGGTAGAATCTGTGTGCAGGCGCAGGTTAATACCCCGAAGGCCAGTAGCTAATCCACACTTTCTCTACACCCATCCGTCCTATAAAAAATGGGATCGAGCGCTCCGATCTATTCTTTTTGGAAAATCACTGGCAGTCCAGAAATAGTGGACACGAGTGGCTTCTACCCGAGGGAGCCAACTTTTTCTTGGGAGACAATTAGGAAGGAGATGGTCAGGACAGTGATTCTTTTGCTCCCCTCCCCCTGCCCCCAACACAGAGACACTAAGAGCCAGCCTCCTCATAACTCCGCCGGGGGCCGGGTTTGCATATCAGCCGCGCTGCACGCCAGCCGTTCATTTTCCTTCCTGCCCATCCTGGCTCTACGTTTCCATCCCTCCCTTTATTTCAGCGAACAGGCTTAAACGCACAGTGCTTTCAGGTAGCTCTTTCATCTCTGGGTCCTCGAGGCGCAAATGTTCCCCTTGGACGTACCCAGTACCCACCGGGGCCTTTCTCTTGGTGACTCACTTCCTTGTGTGCTTTGTAATTGTCTGTAAATTCGCTCTCAGCAAGGCGTGTTTCCCCCGGGGGCCCGTGCGCCTGGGTCGTATCGCCAGAGCAGTTTGAAGCCTGCCTCCACTGGGGATCCAAGGTTTTTGTCTGGTCTTGGATGCGGTCGCTTATTAACTTCCCGGGAGAAGTCTCCAGGCCCCAGGCTTTGTGCCGGAGGGCGGCGCGGCCCTGGACCTCCCGTTTTCTTTTCCGCTGCTGCCCCGGGGTTGCTGGCAACAAGTCTTTTGTCTCTTTCACGGACCAGCGGGCAGAAATCTTCCCCCAGAAGTTTTGAGAGGTAGAGCTTCCGTCCTTGTCTGTTTGTAAGAATGGCGCTCTCTCGTTTCCATGACAGCATCTTCTTGGACTCGTGGTGACCCAGAGTGGTCTTTGGGACTGGCCGCTTTTCTGCCTTCCGGCTCCCCCGTTCACACTGTCCGTCGTCCTTCCTCGTGGTGCCTTTCAGCTCTGTCTGCAGCCCGGTTCTTCCGCCACAGATTTCTTCGAGGGCAAAAGGCCCCTTGTCATGGCGGCTTTGGCTCTATTAATCTCCAAGGTTTGCTAAGGAGTGTGTTCCAACTCACGCCTTCTAATGGCAGTTGCAATTCCATCTTTGATTTTTCTCGGATTTGCGAGGGCTTTGTTCCCTTCCCAGGGTTTCCTTTTTCCTCTTTATCTTTTCAGTTCTAACAGACTTGCAAAGCAGATACTAACCAGAGAGGACAACTAGAGAGGTGTCTAGAGATGGTTTCTTTAAGTTGAACGTTTAAGTAAATTGACGGCACCTGATGGTCAGGACGCAGGCGGGGAATCGGGTGGCCGGGCGGGACCCCTGCTCCGGGCCAGACTTGGCCATGTCATTTGGAGGCTCCAGCTTTACTAAAGGTCCCGTGGCCTCTGGCTGCTGGTCGGGAACATGGTGGCAGGAAAGCCAGTGCCTCTTTGTCCTAGCGAGCAACTCCCCTGGGGCTCCTGGCTCCCACCCGCCCCCTTCCCAACCTCAGGTGCTGCTCACTGTCCTGACCCTGAAGTCCCTCTTCGTCTGGTTCCTGGGGCTCCCTCTTTCTTGGCTTGGAGCTCAGCTGTGCATTTATATCCTTTGGTTATATTTTCTCTCACATTTCGATGTAGGCAGAGTGGGAGTGGGGGGTTCCCATATTGACCCAATGCACTACATTCAGCTAGAAGTTTCTGGCACAATTAGCTATATATCTTTGAGCAAGACATTCAACATCTCTGAACTTCAGTTTCCTCATCTATAAAAGAAGCAGGTTTTATAATAGGTTGTTACAAGGATTCTAGGAGACAGACATGCGAAGAGTTTAGCATATGTGGTGCCTGGAACATAGTAGGTGTCACATAAAAAGTAGGTGTTATTATGACTTCGGTTCCTATTTTAAATATATGTTTTTAAAATTTTTTTAGGGGCACTTGGGTGGCTCAGTCGGTTGGGCGTTCGACTTCGGCTCAGGTCACGATCTCTCGGTTCATAAGTTTGAGCCCCACATCAGGCTCTGAGCTGTCAGAGCCTAGAGACTACTTCGGATTCCATGTCTTCCTCTTTCTCTGCCTCTCTCCCACTCATGTTCTGTTTCTCTCTCTCTCAAAAATGAACATTAAAAAAAATTTTTAACTAAAAAAAATAAAAATAAAAATTTTTATGTTTATTTATTTATTTTTTTAGAGAGAGAGAGACAGAGCAGGGGAGGGGCAGAGAGGAGAGAGGGAGACATAGAATCTGAAGCAGGCTCCAGGCTCTGAGTTGTCAGCACAGAGCCCGATGTGGGACTTGAACCCACGAACTGTGAGATCATGACCTGAGCTGAAGTCAGACACTTAAGCAACTGAGCCACCCAGGCACCCCTTAAATATATTTTTAATGTTTATTAAGTTTGAGAGGGAGCGTGTCAGCAGGGGAGGGGCAGAGAGAGAAGGAGAGAGAAGATCCCAAGCTGGCTTCATGCTGTCAGTGCAGAGCCTGACATGGGACTCAAGCCCATGAAATGTGAGATCATGACCTGAGCCAAAACCAAAAGTCGGACGCTTAACTGACTGAGCCACTCAGGTGCCCCATCCTACTTCTATTTATATATAAAGATCTCAGGCTCAGAGAGATTAAGTAACCTGCCTAAAGTCACAAAGCTGGACAATTGAATAAATCCCAAATGTTTGAGTCTTCTCAGCCCAGGCGTGAAGAGGTCTTTAGAACGAGCCGGGCCCCAGTCACCATCTGAATACACCCTTGCGAGAGACCCCAAACGAGAACACCTAGCAGAACCCAGTGAACCCCCAGATTTGTGAGCAAAGTAAATGGTTGCTAATAATGGTCACCACCGTTTTAGGAAGGTTTGTGGCACAGCGTCGGACAACAGGACCCCTGTTCGGTTGCTTCCTAGGCACCGTGTACCCCTTGGGTAGACACAAGGCCACGGTACCGTGTCATTTGTTCGTTCATCCATCTACTGAGCAAATATATACTGAGCCCCAGTTCTGCCTGGGGCTCTTTGCTAGGCACTGGGGATTCCGCAGTAAACAAGACGAACAAGATGGAAAAACAGCCCAACAAATAAAAAAGAAAATACCAGGCAGTGATAAATGCCAGGGTGAAAATAAGACACGATGAGACGGAGTGACAAATGGAGCCCGTTCAACTCAGGTGATCGAGGAGGGTCTTCTCTGCTACTTTGAGGGGAGGGTGAGCGTCGAGAGAGAGAGAGAGAGAGAGAGAGAGAGAGAGCTGGCAGCGGAGGATTCCAAGTGAAAGAACTGCTAGCGGAAATACCCCGTGCTGGGGACCAGCGTGTTCGGGCGTCCTTGGAAGGCCGGCATGGCTACAGTGTGGCGAACGTGGGAGCAGGGGCCCCGAGAGGGACCTAAGAGGTGTACCAGGGAACATCTCTGGGTTCGTCGGTCCAGGAAACGATGGTGGGATTTCGTCCGAATGCAACAAGAAGGCGCTGGCAAGTATTGTAGCCAGGTGGCGTCAGTCAGAGTAGGACCGGCTATGTTGCGGTGACAGATAAGCCCTAAAAGCTCAGGGGCTTTCCACCATAGGCGTTATTTTTCTTTTAAGTGGCAGTCGCCTGTGTGTTTGGAGGATTTCCTCTCCATGGCAGCTCAGAAGCTCAGGCTGCTTCCATGTTGGAGCTCCATGATCTTGTTTTCCAGGCCACCGTATGTCATCCACCTAGGGACTGGCAGAAGGAGGAGAGAGAGTGGGGAAGGCACACCAGATCTTATCCACCTTAGCCTGAAGTAATGCAGGTCGCGCTGCTCACATCCCATTGGCCAGAACTAGTCACGTGGCCAGGCTAACCCTAGGGAGTCCCGGGACACACAGGGAGTAAGAGAATCTGATTTGTACTTCAAGTTGGCGCTTGTGGTGACGGCAAGAAAAAAGTGACCTTGAGCATTGGGAATCCCAGCTGTGAGGAGGTTCCGAAATTGTAGCCCAACTCTCTCCTCTTTTGAATTTGTCACTCGTGGCTCTTAATGCTGGGCAAATTTTACCTCCTGGAACAGCGACAACAAAAAACCCAAACAAAACAAACCCACTGAAATTTGCATCTGGCTCGGGTCAAAGCTGGAGCCAGGATTTCAAAACCAAATGTTTAATCAGGGAAGCTCTGATTCCCAGGCTTTGGGATCATGGATTTGTAAGTTCTAAAAAACGAATCTGGAAACCAACGAGAGGTATTTTGTCTCATAAGCATGTACTGTCACTTTATTTCATAAAATAAAGGGCATCTTAATATAAGTCAGAAGGAAAGAGGGAGAGAGCGCGAAAACCAGTGGGGGAAGGGCAGAGAGAGAAGGGGACAGAGGATCCAAAGTGGGCTCCATGCTGACAGCAGAGAGCCTGATGCAGGCTCGAACTCACAAACCTCGAGATCATGACCTGAGCTGAAGTTGGACCCTTAACTGACTGAGCCACCCAGGCCCCCAGAACATTCTTTTCATAGGAAGGACAGTTGACAGCTTTGCACAGATCATACACATACAAGCACACGTGTAGTCACACTCGCCCAGTGTGCACTAAAAACATGTTCTTTGGTTTTCTGGAATTGCCCGTGAGAACTGTTTATCATCGTTAAATAGGCGAATCTGTGCCATGATCTACTGTGTAACTGTTCCAAGTCGCTGCGTGAGAAGCTCCTTGAGGCAAATTACCGCTTTTCACTCAAAGAGTCACCCTCGAAACTTTCAGTTTGGGAGTCACGTTTGAAATCACCGTTTGTCTTCTTTTACTGTGATACCTTATCGCTCCCTCTGTGCCCCTCTCAGTTGGTAGCCATACAGGCCCCTTACTGTAATAACTGCTTACCTGCCTGAGGTGTCTTTCCCCCTAGGTAGGGCTCCTAAGGTGAATTCTGTGCTCACCCCGTAGCCTGCATTTTAAGCCAGAGCATTCTCAACATTGTGCTCCCGTTCAGTGTGTCCCGCCATTTTCCCGTGATGTCGTAACTCACAGACGGAAATGCGATTCTGCTTGTATCTTGCCAGGTTGTCTTTATTTCTCTCGATTCCCTCCTTGCGTTTCCTGCTTCTGGTCCATGAACTGAGACTTGGAGGCTATAGGGCTGAGTGAACAAAAGTAACTGACGTCCAGAGCCAATCACAGAGGTTTAGGAACCAGGATGCCAAGAGTCAAGGGTGAAAGGGCAGAAGTCTGGGGGAATGCAGGAGGAGCAGGTACCTGGCCCTGGTGATCGGGGACAGGCTGGGGAGGAGCTGGGGGAGCCGGGGGACTGGAGAAGCCTTGTTAGGACCTGCAGGAGCTGGGTGGACCCCACCTGCTTCTCCAGTCTTACTTCACTCAGCCCTCTCCAGTCAGACTGACCCCCCTGGACCTCCTCTCCACAGAAGACCCGCTTCTCCTACTCTCGTGCCCTTCGAGCACATGCTTTCTACCCAGAGGACCTCCTTCTTGTGTCCCCAACTCTCCCCTTTCTGCCAGGTCAGCTTGTATGCATCGTTCTAATGGAGCGTGCTCTCCCTGTTTCCACATGGCTAGAAAGAAACTTGGCGCTCACTGGACATACTACCTCTGCCGCCTTGAGCCTTGAGGCTGAAATATTGGACGCGAGGTATACGAGAAAGAGAGGAGGCAAAGACGGCGCACAGGTTTTTGGCTGAGCAACTGGAAAGACAGAGTTTCTAACAGGCGAGTTGGAGCCGATGGAGGGAGGAATGGGCCTGGAAGGCGCGGTCGGGAGCAGTCAGAGGGGTTACCCAGGAGGCGCCCGCGAGACACTCAGACGGGCCTGTGGGGTAGGCCGTTGGATAAAAAAGTTTGCAGTTCAGGGAAGAGGACCGGACTAGAGACAAAATTGGGAGTCAGCAGTACAAGGCTGGTATTTAAAACCGTTTTTTTGGGTATGAGATTCTGTGGGAGGTATGTCTTTTTTTTTTTAAGTTCATTTATTTATTTTATTTTTTATTTTATTATTTTTTTAATGTTTATTTTTGAGACAGAGAGAGAGAGAGAGAGAGAGAGAGAGAGAGAATGAGTGGGGGAGGGGCAGAGAGAGAGGGAGACACAGAATTCGAAGCAGGCTCCAGGCTCTGAGCTGTCAGCACAGAGCCCGACGCGTGGCTCAAACTCATAGACCGCGAGATCATGACCTGAGCTGAAGTCCGACGCTCAACCGACTGCGCCACCCAGGTGCCCCCATTTATTTATTTTGAGAGAGAGAGAGAATGTGTGAACCAGGAGAGGGGCGGGGGAGAGAGAGAGAGAGAGAGAGAGAGAATCCCAAGCAGGCTCTGTGCTGTCACTGCGGAGCCTGATGCAGGGCTCAGTCTCACAAACAGTGAGGTCATGACCTCACTGAAGTCAAGAGACAGATGCTCAACTGACCGAGCCACCCAGGCACCCTGGGATGTATGTCTTTCAGACGCTGTCTTTCCAGCAGGCCCTGGGCCACCCCTTCACCTCACCCTCATCCCTCCAGCCACATTCCCGCTCACAGCAGCTCCAGTCACTGCCTTCCCTTCCTCTGTGTATTCACACAGCTTACCTCCTTTGCCTGCCTGGTGGCAGCTCCGCATTCTTCAAGGACCAGATCCTTTCTCTCTGTAGCCTCTCCCTGGAAGAATGAGTATTTCTCTTCTTTCTGTTACAACAGCACTTTGACCATATGTTTTTGATACCCTTGGGGAGACTGCTTCACACTATAATGTAATACCTGTGTTGTTGATAAATATTTTAGAAGATTACCCAATGTGTTTTCTCCTTGGTAATTCCTTCTAAGACCTCAACCCGAGCCTCTTCCTTCCTTAAAACCTCCTTGCCAAGGCTTGGTACTTCAGGGAAGAAATGATACAAAGTAAACCCAAAAACGAACAAACAAACAACAAAAACAAAGGGTAACTTCTTGGCTGTGAATTCTCAAATTTTTCACTCTTAAAAATCCGTGGCATTAAAAGGATGATAAGACAAGCTACAGATGGAGAGGTATTTGTAGATGACAGTGCCCGGCACATGGGTAAACAGATGCGACCCTCCTGTGTGCAGTTTATTTGGTTCAGGATAGACCTGACCACTAGTCAGGAATTAGAATTCTCTCTCCGTAAGCCTGGAATTAGAGCTTAGAGACCCTTGTCTGTGTCTCGGATCCCTGGCACTACATGATACATAGTGGACTGAGGGTGCCATTATGGCAGCCATGTTGGATTGTGAACCAGGGAGAAGAGAAGAGGTCTGTTAGGATGGGCGAACCACAGAAGCAGACACACAAGGAGGAGGAGTAACAGGAGGCCATGTGACCCTGGAACAACCTCAGAATTTTCCTGTCATGTGACTGTTTCCGTGAGAATCCCTGTTTGTTCCACAAATTCTCTTTTTTGACTAAGCCGGAGTGCATTTCTGTTGCTGACAACCAGCTGATCGTTAGCAACAAAATCTCAATCTCCTCCAGACTGTGTGCACACCTTGAGGGGGAACCCGACTCTCCAAATCCAGAAGCGTGACCAGGCCTCTCTGTGAGGGATTGAAGAAACAAGCACTGTCCATGGAAGAGTAGGACTCTGTCCACCAGAATGTTCTTCAGGACTCTGGGAATCCTGTTCAAGAATTGTGTATAGGGACGCCTGGGTGGCTCATTCGGTTAAGTGTCCAATTTCAGCTCAGGTCATGATCTCATGGTTCATGAGTTTGCGCCCTGTGTTGGGCTCTGTGCTGACAGCTTGGAGCCTGGAGCCTGCTTTGGATTCTGTGTCTCGTTCTCTCTCTGCCCCTCCCCAGCTTGCACTCTGTCTCTCAAAAATAAATAAATGTAAAAAAAAATTAAAGAAAAAGAATTGTGTATAGCGAAGCTACAAGCATTCGATTTGGAGTTTGATGCCCCTGACCCCCACTTAACCACAGTGTGACTTAGGAAGCCCCAATTTCCTCAGCTGTCATATGGGCATCACAAATCCCCATATCACGGGATCCAAGTCGGTATTGAATGAAATAATTTATGCAGGAGAGCCGGGCCCAGTGCCTGGCCCAGGGGAAATGCCTGTGAATGGAAATTGTTGTGATTTCTAACTGCCATTGAGAATGACACTGTTCATTCAAGAAATATTTTTTGAGTACCTACCATGTCCTGGTGTGGCAGAAAGAGAGACAAGACTACTAAGGTGCCTGCCCTCCTGAAGCCTCCAGTCTGAAGAAAAGGAAATGGCTGTTCTCGGGTGCCTTCTTAGTGCCAGCTCTCCAAAGCAAGCTCCTCTGGACTCGGAAGCGTATTGAAAGAATCACAATTTGGGTCTGTCATTCTGTGGTGCCTCTGTGGAATAAAAGCAGTTCTGCATATGGCTATGGTTTATGAGTTTCAACAGCACTGTTTGTGGTTGCTCCGGGGTTTATTTTTCTGATCCTTAGAGTCAAACTCTGGGAAAGAGAGCCAACCACATTCGCACCCCGCTGCCACAAATGCATTCAGCCCACCTGCCTGCCTTCTGCCCCTCCAGGCATCTGTGTTCAATCTGAGAGCACAGACCCGATCAAAAACCATGCAGATCAGGGCAAAGTTCTGTTTCGGCTAGCAAGACTGAGAAACTGATGAGATTTCCCCCTTGTTCTCTTAAAGGTCCATTCTAGTTCCCACAGATCAATGCCAGAAGATAGCCTGAGGAATGATGATGTATTTATTAATTGGGAGAGCTTTAAGGGAGGGGACAAAGAGGACAAAAGTGAGCGGTGGGGATCTCAGGTTCGGGAGGCTGTCCGAGTTGATGCCTGGGCCCGTGTGCTCAAGGCCCGCTGAGCCGCCAAGACCTGCTTCCCAAACTGCTGGCCGCACGTCGTCGAACACCCTCTGGGGTCTCATCATGTCTGAAATACTCTGACCGTTTTCTTTCCTGATTATATTCACTATTAAAATGTTAAAAAAAAAACACAAAAAAAAACCTAAATTGTCTTCCTCCCTGATTAGGAAACAGCGATCGTTTTTTATTTTATTTTTTTTATCTTTTCCCAGATTTGCCAAAATATAACTGACATATGAATTGTGTAAGAGTAAGGTGTACCACGCGAGGATTTGCTATACCCATATGTATTGTGAAATGATCGCCACCGTAAGGTTGGTTAACTCACTCGTCATCTCCCGTACTTGGCACTTGTGTGTGCCGCAGCTTTTAAGTGTAAACACAGTGTTATTCACTGTGGTCACCAAGCTGTGCATTAGATCCCCAGAACTTGATAATCTTGTCCCTGGAAGTTTGTGCCCTTCAACCACCGTCACCCATCTCCCACCCCCGCCCCCAGCGTTCCTGTCGGCCACTAATCTGCACTCTGTTTCTATCAGCTCTGTTTTTTTAGATTCCTCATATAGGTGAGCTTATACAGTATTTGCCTTTCTCTGACTTATTTTTTTTTTAATGTTTACTTATTTTCGAGAGAGAGAGACAGAGTATGAGCAGGGGAAGGGCAGAGAGAGAGGGAGACACAGAATCCAAAGCAGGCTCTAGACTCTGAGCTGTCAGCACAGAGCCCGACATAGTTCTCGGAACTCAGGAACCCTGAGGTCATGACCTGAGCCGAAGTCGGACGCTTAACCGACTGAGCCACCCAGGCACCCCTCTGCCTTATTTCACTTAGCATAATGTCCTCCTGGTGTGTCCATGCTGTCGCCACATGGCAGGATTTCCTTCTTTTTAATGGCTGAATCATAGTCCTCTGTGTGTATGTGTGTCTCAAATTTTATCCACTCAGAGGTTATTTCTGTGTCTCGGCTGTTGTGAATCAGGCTGCAGCGAACGTGGAAACGCAGGTGTCTCTTTGAGATCTTTTCATTCCCTTTGGATGTCTCCCTGGAAGTGGCATTGCTGGATCACACACTGGTCCTGTGTTTAATTTTCTGAGGAGCTTCCACACTGTTCTCCGAGGGAACAGCGGTTTTAAGTGGCCCGTCACTCATAAGCCCAGCCTCAGGAGGAGACCCGATTGACGAAGCCAATTTCCTAGCCTCCCTTCCGGTTGGGATTGGCCACATGACCCATTTCTGGCCCATGGGATCTAACCAGGTCCGCTGGGGAGTTTCTGGGAAAGAGTTTGCTCCCTGTCCGCCTTCGTGCTGTGAGAGCGGAGCCCGGGACGTCAGAAGCTGGAGGAGCCCTTCTATGCCCACGAGGCAACAGGTCTGAGCAGAGAAGACAGCCGCCCGAGGATGTCAGCAACGCTGCAAGGACACGTGCGCTTCATGCCTTCGCGCTCCTCTAACAGGAAGACTGAAAGCAGAGGACTCCCGGCCAGCAAAACCAATGCCCGTCGTTCAAGCTGCCGTTGGTTGGGGGTCCTGTAATTTGTGTCCATATTCCTAAGACGCTAAAATATATAGATACGCTAAAATAGAAAATAAACATCTCTATCCTCCCCTTACATATAGCCACTGTTAAACTATTAACGTTTGGTATACATTTTCTAAGTGTCTAACGTATTTTAATACATAGAAATATTTATAAATACGTGTAAGAGTAACGGGCTCATAGAATAAATGCATTCTGTTCTACACCCTGTTTGGGCTTTTTGTCTTCCCTAACAAAATACCATGGTATATTTCTATGTCAGTACAGCTCGCTTTTTTTAATGACTCGATCTTCTAATGCCGGACATTTAGGATATATCCAGTATTTTCTCATTATAAGCAATGCCGAAATAATTATCCTTGAACATACATCTGTGTGCGCTTGCCTGATTGTTTGCTCTGGATAATTATCAGACACGGACAGAGGGTACGCACATATTAAGTGTTGACACCTCTATGTATTAAACAAATGTTTATTGAGGCGCTAGTATGTGGGGCACATTTATGCTTGATGGACAGATACCATGGTGGGGCTTTTAGTCTGGTGGGGAGACTGAGAATTGAGCAGGTAAACAAATGGTAAATAGCTACAAACTGTGATGAGTGGTAAGTGGGAAATGAGCGGATGTGGTACGAATACAATAGGAAGCTATTCGGATGACCAGCGAAGGCCTCCAAGGAGGTGACATTTAAACTGAGGGTTTAGGGGCGCCTGGGTGGCTCAGTCGGTTAAGCCTCCGGCTTCAGCTCAGGTCACGATCTCACAGTCCGTGAGTTCGAGCCCCACATCAGGCTCTATGCTGACAGCTTAAAGCCTGGAGCCTGCTTCAGATTCTGTATCTCCCTCTCTCTCTGCCCCGCTCCTGCTCACTCTCTCTCTCTCTCTCAAAAATAAATAAACATTAAAAAAAATTAAAAAAAAACCAACTGAGGGTTTAGGGGCGCCTGGGTGGCTCAGTCGGTTGAATGTCCGACTTCAGCGCAGATCACGACCTCGTGGTCTGTGAGTTCAAGCCCCACGTCAGGCTCTGTGCTGACAGCTCAGAGCCTGGAGCCTGCTTCAGATTCTGTGTGTGTGTCTCTCTCTCTGCCGCTTTCTTGCTTGCGCTCTGTCTCTCTCTCTGAAAAATAAATAAACATTCAAAAAAATTTTTTTTAACTGAGAGTTCAAGGATGAGAAGGGCCCAGGCCCTAGAAAGGTGGTGAGGAGGAGTTCTCTAGGTGCCATCTCCCGGGGAAGAAAAAGCTTTCATATTTAAAGATCTAAAAGGAAACCAGTGTGGCTAGAGCAGCTGAGAAGATGGAGGGCCGGGGAGGATCCAGAGAGCACGAGATCTTGTCAGTCACGCTGGAGCACTGGAGTTTATTTTGTCCTATGGAAGGTCATCGGAGGGCCTTAAGAAAGGGAGTGACTAACCATTTTATTATTATTATTATTATTATTATTATTATTATTATTATTATTTTAATGATCACCCTGGTTGCTGTTTTCCATTGTTTGAATGAAGGCAAAGCCAGGAGACCAGTAAGGATGTTACTGAAGTGGTCTGGGCAAGATAATGCGGTTTGGAGTGGAGTGTTGGGAATATACAAACGAATCAGTGGATAAAAACAAAACATTCATAAACAAGGGACTCAATATACTCTAAGAGTGTGTATTCCTACACTAGCGGCCCACAATTTTACTTACCGAAGTTTTACGTTACATTTTAATATGTTAGATAACCAGTATTAGTACTGCTCTAACAGATATGAAAATAGAAGTTAATATACTACTCATATATAATATGAAATATGAGTTATAATGTAAGTTTTATGTTATATTTTCTATGCATTAATATTAATATTCTTATAAGAAATTTAATACTCAGTTTCCATTTTGTTCTGCATATTTTCTCATATTTATAAAGATGAGGGTTTTTTTTAATGTTTATTTGCTTATTTTGAGAAAGCGTGTATGAGCAGGGGAGAGGGAGAGACAGAATCCCAAGCAGGCTCCACACCGACAGCACAGAGCCCAATATGGGGCTCAGTGTCATGAACCAAGAGATCATGACCTTAGCCAAAGTCAAGTTGGATGCTTAACTGACTGAGCCGCCCAGTGCCCTTCAAGATCAGTTTTAAAATGATTTTCTCGTGCTCCATTGCACCCCACCGCAAAATCATACTGGTTCTTTAATTTAGATTCCACTAAATTTATACATTCAGTTAGGGGAGATATGACACCTTTGCAATATTAAGACTTCCTCCCCAGGGATTTATGTTTTTCTGTAAGATTTTATAGTTTTCTTTCTATGGCCTTGCCATTTCTTGTTAAGGTACAGGCCAGGTATTTTATAGTATTCATTACTAATGTGAATGTAATTTTTTTCCAAAAAAAAAAAATCATACTTTCTCACTGGAAATCACTGGTATTTAGCGCTATATTTAGGGGATCCTATAAGTAATCCCTCTTTCCCTCTTCTGAATTTGGGAGAAATTGAGACATAGATACAGGAAAGAGACATAGGAGATAAAAGTCCTGGAAATTGACAGGAAAATGTAACTTTTGATCTGTAGCCAAGTAGGCTTTCTATAATATTTCCTCTTGGATTGGATGGATTTACCTCTATAGTAGCAGACAGTGCTGGACAATAGTATCTCTTTGCATCAGAAATAGGTCCGCTTGCCAATGGTAGAGAACACAGAAATACTTGCTCCCTGTGATTAGCCAAAGCCAAGAAAAGAATGCAGAAGTTCTTCTGTATGGAAAAGAAGTCTTTTCCCGTTAGAGTTAGGAAAGCAATGGATTTTGGTGTTTATCTTATAACTAGCCATTTTACCCAAATCTTAAGATTTTTGACTGATTCTCTTCAATTTTTGTTTTTAGGTACACACTTAAATCATGAATACATAATATCAATTTTGTCTCTTCCTAGCCAATACTTGTATTTCTTATTTATTTTTCTTATCTTATTTCATTGGCTTTAGTTTGTAGCAGGTATAGCAGGCATCCTTGTTTTGTTTCTGACTTAAATGAGAATACCTTTAGTATGTCACCATTAAATACGGTTGTCGATGGCTTCTGATAAATAAATTTTGTCACATTGAGAAGCTTAATTTTTTCCTCGTTTAACAAGAGATGTTAAAAATTTATAAGTAATTGGTGTTGAAGTTTATCAAATACTTTTAAAGCATCTGTCTTGTTGAAGTATCCTGCGATTTCTTTTTCTTTAACAGTGCAGTGGATTTATAGACTCCCCGATGCTGAATTATTCTTGCACTTTTGGAATAAATCTTGCTTGATCATAATGGATTTTGGCTTGTTTTCCATCAAGTGGGACTCAGATTGCTAACATTATGTTCAGTAGACTTACGACTATTATATACTTAAGTAGCTTGGTGAATAGTTGTGATCCACATGTTAGAGATAATTGGTAAACTTTGAAAAGGTGGTTCTGGCTCAGATGAGTTTGAGAAATGCCAAGCTTTTTACGCCTGGACTTCACAGGGACTTTACTATACTAATACTTGTGGTTCTCGAAAAGATAGACTATAAATCACACAGCTCTTTCTAAAGTTATTTGACTGTAGAGCCTCTTTTTCAAACAACCCATATTAAATTATCTGGAGACCAGTGTTCTATACTGATCTGCAGTTCTCCTTATTGGTGTAATCTCTGTCAGATATGGGAATCAGAGTTATGTTGAACTTGGGAAGTGAAATGGAATATTTTTGCTTTTTTTTTCTGTGTGAGTTTATTATTTTTTAAGTTTTTAATGTTTATTTTTTAAATGCTTATTTTTGAGAGAGCGAGCGGGGGAGGGGCAGAGAGAGAGGGGGACAGAGGATCTGAAGCAGATTCCATGCTGACAGCAGAGAGCCCAACGGCAGGCTCAGGCTCACAAACCACGAGATCATGACCTGAGCGGAAGTCCGACGGTTAGGTTAACCGACTGAGTCACCCAGGCGCCCGTCTGTGTAAGTTTAAATAACGGAGGGATTGTCTGATCCTTAATGGTTTGAAAGAACTTGTCTGTAAAAACATCTGAACCAGTGGCATTTCTGAGACGGACGCTTGAAACGCACACACTTGCCTGGCTTCCCCACAAGACATTTTCCCCGACAGCCAATTCTGCTTAGAAAAGCCTAGAATGTGTGAAAATTAGACTTGATGTATTAGCAAATTGATGCCAGTCACTCTTTGCACGGTCCTCAGCTCTAAAGGCTCCAACCTTCTCACCACAGTTCTTTCAAATGGCAAGCCAGCCTCTGCCCTGGGAATGCCTTGCTGGGACTCTGTAGGGCAGTTTTGGTTAAGGGTGTGTTCAGAGTCTGCTCCTGTCTTTGGGACCAGCCATTCTAGCTGAGAGTCAAGCTTTGGACCCCACCTGTCATCCAGTCTTATCCTCCCCTTCCCCAAGTACTTTAGGGCATCACTTCTGTAAACCTGTCTCTCTAGATGCTTCCCTGAGGGCAGTCCCATGACCCTGCTTCTGGGCCTCTGTGGGTAGATCATTTGCCCAGCATAAAGGGGAGGTAGAGAATTGCTGGGAGATTGGGGTCCTTTTGAGAGGCCTGTTTTTAGTGGAGTCCGGGGCTGGCAAGCTCGTATTGGGTCATTTGGGAGAGTGGGGTCTCCTGAACTGGAGTGAGCGGGACTTGAAGGAATGGCCTGGAGCTCACTAAAGCTTTGGGGGGCTGGGTGTCCCTGCTAGAGGACAACGTATTTGTGTGTGTGTGTGGGTGGGTGGTGTTCATCTAAAGCGCCAAGAGGCCTGGGGGCGTCCGGGGTTCTAAGGCTGTGCTGAAGGACTGATACAGTGAGGCCTAGGAGAGCCGAGTGGGCTGCGGGGGGCCCTGAGAGAGAACGGCTTGGCGGAGTGATTAGTGCCCAGGCTCCAAGAGGCCTGGCGCTCCCGGGGCTCTGAGGCCGGGCTGGGGGGCCGCCCGCCGGCTGGGGGAGGCCGGGCCGGGGGCTAGCGGGCTGGACTGTGGGGGAGGCCGGGGGGAGGCGGGGTGCCGGCCGGGGCGGCGGCGGCGGCGCGGGCTCCGGACGCGAGGGTTCCCGCTCCCTCCTCCCGCCCGAGCCAGCCTCGGACGCCCGGCGCCTCCCCCGGAGGCAGCGCCAGAGCCGGGAGGCCCGGAGCCCGGCCCGCCGCCGCGGCCCGCCGAGGGAGCCGCCGCTGCCGCTGCCGTTGTCCCCGCTGCCGCCGCCGCCGCCGCCAGGCCGCGCCCCGCCCCTGCCGCCGCCGCCGCCGCCGCCGCTCCCCGGTGAGGCTCGCGCTCGAGCTGCGGCGCCGGCCCCGCCGCCTGGGCCCCGGGCCCGGCCCCTCCCGCGCCGCCCGGGCGATGAGAAGCTGCTTCTGCGTGAGACGGAGCCGGGACCCGCCGCCGCCGCAGCCGCCGCCGCCCCAGCGGGGAACAGTTAAGTGAGGCCGGGCGCGCCGGGCGCCGCGGAGGCTCGGCCCAGCCGGCCCTGCTGCCCCGGCGGGCGGGCGGTCGGGCGGGCGGGCGCGGGCCCCGGGCCGAGGGGCGGGCGGACGGGCGGAGCCGGGCCGCGCCGAGGCCTGCGGGCTCCGTGCCCGGCCCGCCGCGGGGACAGGCCCGGCGGCCTCAGCCCGGGCCCGCGCGCGCCGCGGCTTCCCGAATCCCGGCTTGGCCTTGCAGCGGACCGGCGGGAGGGAGCTCGGGGACCCGAGTGTCAGCAGCGCCCCCAGGGCCGGGGAGGTGAGGGTCTCTGAGAGCCACCGCCGCCCAGGCGAGAGGTGAGGCGGCCCACCTGTGCCCAGGCCGCTGCGGCCACCTGTACAGACTGGGGACGTTGGTTTCACTGGCCCGGCCCAGGGTCCAGCTCTCTGTGGTCACGTGGGTGCAGACCAACTTGCACCTGAGCCTTGAGCATCACCTGGGGTGTGCCTCATCTGTGACCTGGGCACAGCAGAGAGGACACCCAGATGCCAGAGCACCTGTCTAAAGGCGAGGTGCCCGGAGTGGGCACCCAAGACCCAGAGTACCCATTCTGGAAGTGCGGTGGCTGTATCGATGAGCACCCCACAAGGACTCCAGCCTGAGTGAGACACAGGGGCTGGGACAAGAGCTGTGGCTTAGGACCAGGGGACAGGAGATCCCCAGTGACAGGCCCTAGTGAAGAGGGCAGACCTATGAGCATCTTTGTCCCCTTTGTTAACAACAGACAACTCTTCCCAAGTTATCAGCCTCTCTCACCACTAAAGATATGACTCTTCTGTCCCCTGCTTCTCAGCCGTCTCTTCAGCAAGGCACGGAAGAAGGCCCCAGGAAGCAAAAGGCAAATGGCTGTTGCCCCTTCTCTGCTCCCCACCCCCACCCAAGAACAGATTTCTGCCACAGAAGCCACAACAGGCCAGCGACTCTTTAGGGGCCTTTGTCTCTGGTGGTTCCTTCTCAGTATAATCTCATTGTACATTTCTCGACAGCTGGCTGGATCTCATCTCGCTTTAACAAGGCAAAAAAAAAAAAAAAAGAAAGAAAAGTCTTATCAGCTGCACCAGAGAAGCCTTAGAAAAGTTAGGGCATAAGCTCTGCAGAAACCTAGACAGACTGAAAAGCTCAGGGTCCTCAGAAGGTTAGTTATCGGACACAGGTGACGCCTTCCTAATGCACTGGAAATTGTCGCAGTGCTTTGAGATATTGGGCCATGCAGAGACTATTTAAATGGGGCCTCTGAGAGACGGGGCCTCTGCTGGGACCTGGGCACCAAGACCCCCGTGAAGCAGGTGACGTGTCCGTTACTGGTTCATTTGAGCCCAGAATCATCTTCTCTAACCAGCATTTTTCATCCCTTCCTTCCAGCTCTTAGGCCACACTCCCGATTTCTGCTGAAGGCGTTTTGCCTGCCTGCCTCCATCGCCCTGGTAGGCTCTCCCCTCTCCCAGCTGGAACAGCGCCCCGCCGTTAAATGCCAGGCCTTTCGAATTAGACCTCCGCTTAATCCTTGGCTTTCCTACTTACTCTGTGTTCTTGGGTAAATTAATGAACTTCTCTGAGCCTCTGTTTCCTCCTCTGTAGAGTGAGCCTGCTGGTCATAGGTATCTCCTGCGATTACGGTGAGCAGTGAATGAAATAGTGCAAGAGAAGCACTTGGCCCTGTGCCAGCCGCAGGGCAAGTGGTCAGTAAAAGTTAGTGGTTATTAGTAAGTGTTTGTTGACTTATTAATCAGAAGAGGAGCTTCATTTTTTTTTTTTCTTTTGAGTGCCCTTCCGTGTGTAATTATTATTGAACCCTCCTTAGGGCAATCAGGAAGGGTGGTAGAGTGAGAAGAACAGAGGTCTTGGATTCAGGCGTTTGGGTTGGAATCTCAGTCTCCCTCCTGCAAGCCCGGTGACCCTACGCAGGTCGTGGAACCTCACAGAACCTTTCGGAATTCCGATTTCCTTATATGTAAGAGTGGCGTTAAGAATAAAACCCACCCCACAAGGCACAATGAGTTAACGTACAGGAATGCGTGTGGCACTACAGAGGGTGAGGGGGAGTCCTCACTAAATTTAGATGGACTCCGAAGGCCGACCCCGGTGTTCTGGGTCCACCGTTAATTGAGGGCGGGAGGGGTTATGAGAGAAAGAATACGAGAATATCTTGCTTTTATACATTTTACAAAACCGCACAGGCCACGTGACCACATGGCTGGGCCCCCTCTCAGGGCCTTGGAAGGGGTAAAGGGTGGGAGGGGGTTGCCGAAGGTTCATTGCTATCAGTTCCACGGCAGATCAGCTTCTGGGGCATCAGAATCTAGACGTCCTGGGCCCCTCCGCCTTAGCAGGTTGGAAGGGCTCCAGGCTTCCTGCTCAAAGAGCGACATCCTTGCCACACTGGAAAGTAATGATAGTGTTGAGCCACACATGGGAAATGTCAAAGGTGCTATTATGATGATGAAGATAACAGATGACTACATGGCTGGATGTGGTGGGCTGAGAACACTGTATTTAGTTGGTTGCGGTTGAATGAGCAGAGTCTCCTTTGCTGGTTGGGTTGGGTTGGGTTGTGGGAGGGGAGGCCTGGGGTCCTTGAACGAGCCGCCTCTCCCAGGCTGTTCTCGCACTCTCTCGGAGGCCCTCCCTAGCCAACATTCTCCTGGCCGACGTCTTCGGGCCCCACCGGCTCGCGCTGGCCTTCTGCTTGCTGGGCTGCCCTTGGGAATTGTGGTTTCCCTGCATGGCCTGCGCTGTTTGCAATGAGGTTGCCTATGTCAGACCTCCTCTCCTCTGCTGCTTGGGAGGCAGAGCCGCTGCGGGGTGTACTTGACATTGCCTCTCTCGTTGGGGACATCCTGTGGGCACGTGTTTGGTTAGCCTGACACACTTCTGGTGAGACGTGGCGCTTGTGCTGGTGGAAATGCGAGAGGCGCCTGGGCCCGGAGCCCCGGAGTCACAGTCTTGAGCTTCGTACCTCCGACCTCCCTAAGGACTGGAGAACCATCTTGTCGCGCCATGGTTATAATCTATATACACGAGATCTTTCTATACACACACATGCACACAGACATAGTTGTTGTTGTTTTTTAAAGAGGTACTCGTCAGCAAAAGCAAAATACTCAGGAGAATATCCCTTGATCCTTTAGAACTGCCGCGGAATAAATGAATTCCTAGTGTGCTAACTAACCCTAAGATGGTAATGAAAATGCAGATTCCAGGGCCTCACACCCAGACCTCCAATCGGAATATCTGGGGAAGGGGCCTCAGAATCTGTATTTAGTCAGACATGTGGGGTTGTGCTTCTGCTTCTGGAAACTTGAAAACCACAATCACGGATGCTTTTTTTTTTTAAAAATCGTATGACACACATGACCTAAAATGCACCTTCCTAATCGTTTTCAAGTGTACAAATCACTGGCATTAAGTACATTCACACCGTCATGCAGCTCATTTCTGGAACTTTTTCATCTTGCAGAACTCTATACTCATTAACCAGCTTCTATTTCCTCTCCCCTAGCTTCTGGCAACCACCATTCCACTTTCTGTTTCTATGAATCTGACTAATCTAGGAACCTCATACACGTGGAATTATATAGTATTTGTCTTTCTAGGACTGGCTCATTTCTCTCAGCCTAATGTCTTTTTTTTTTTTTTAATTTTTTTAAATGTTTTTATTTTATTTTTTGAGAGACATAGAGACAGAGTGTGAGCAAGGGAAGGGCAGAGAGAAAGGGGGGACACAGAATCCAAAGCAGGCTCCAGGCTCTGAGCTGTCAGCACAGAGCCCGACGCAGGGTTCGAACTCACAGACCGTGAGATCATGACCTGAGCTGAAGTCGGCCGCTTAACCGACTGAGCCACCCAGGCGCCCTCGGCCTAATGTCTTCAGGGTTCATTCACGTCGCGGCATGTGTGAGAACTTTCCTTGTTAGGCTGAATACTACGCATCACGTGTATATACCGCGTTTTGCTTATCCGTTCATCTGTCTGTGGACGCTTGGGTTGCTTCTACCTTTAGACTCTTGTGAATAATGCCATTGTGAACATGGACATACAGAGATCTTTGCAAGACCCTGTTTTCAATTCTTTTGGGGTACACACCCAGATGTGGAATTGCCAGACTATACAGTAATTCTGTTTTTATTTTTTTTTTTGTTTATTTATTTATTTTGAGAGAGAGAGAGTACAAGTGAGGATAAGCCAGAGAGAGAGAGAGAGAGAGAGAGAGAGAATCCCAAGTAGGCTCTGTTCCACAAGCACAGAGCCCGATGCCGAGCTCGAACTCACGAACCGTGAGATCATGACCTGAGCCGAAGTCAGATGCTTAACCAGCTGAGCCACCCAGGCGCCCCTAGTTTTGATTTTTTGAGGAATCCCCCTACTGTTTTCCTCAGCGGCTGCATTTCCACTCCCAGCAAACAGTGCACCGGGCTCCAGTTTTCCACATCCTCGCCAGCGCTAAGTTTTAGGCTTGTGACAGTAGCCTCCCAGTGGGTAAGAGGTGACAGCTCGGTGTGACTTCGGTTTGCATTTCCCTAGTGGTCAGTGATGTTGAACATCTTTGCACATGCTTGTTGGCCATCTGTAGATCATCTTTGGAGAAAGGTCTATTCAAGTCCTTTGCCCGTTTTTTTGCCAGCAAGTATTTGGCTTTTGTTGTCGTTTATTTTAAGAGTTCCGTATAGATTTGGATATTAACTCCTTATCGGGTGTGTGATTTGGAAATATTTGCTTCCATTCAATAGGTTGTCTTTTGTACTCTGTCGATTGTCTCTCTTGATGCAAGTTCTACAAGTTCTTTGCACGACACAACCCTGTGAAGGAAATATTACCTGTCATCCCAATTCTGGTGGGAAGGAAGCTTAGGCCCAGCTCAGCTAACCTGCCTGCGGTCACACAGTTGTAAGTAGGTGTCGCAGCTGGGATTCAAGCTCGGGTCCCTCCGCCTCCCGAGCTTGCACCCTGTCCACTGCTCTGCGTTTGCTTCTCATTCCCGCACTGACCTGGCACTGTAAGGAGGCCCGCGGCGGGCTGCAGGAAGCGGCGCTGGTTTGAGAACCATTCAGTTCCAGGAGAGGAAATAGGAACAAAAGACTTTCGAATCTCTTCCTTCCCGAAGCCCTGCATCATTGCTTAAACCTTAGAAGTAGCAGAGAAATGCCGGGCGGGCTTTTAACTGTTTGTTTGTTTGTTGTTTAAGCTTTTCAGAAGTTGGTTTCAGCGTCCATCTGCTACCCCCGGTTCCCCCGGTGGTCTGTTTGTTCACACCCTCTCTTTCCAGGAGGCCAGCTAGAGCTCAGGCTCTTCGTTCACATCTCCCTGACTCACAGGGCAGAAGGAAGTGTCCCCTCTTTGCAATCCCTTTCTTTTGGGGTATTTCCTCTGGCCGTGAGCTCCGTGGGTGGTGGCCATGTCTTCTTCTTTGCTGTACCACCCAGCACAGTGGCATTCCGCCTGGGCTGTGCGTTGTCCAGTCTCGGGCCCGGCGCCGCCCAGTTAAATCAGAACCTGGGGGTTGGAATGGGCAGCTGGGGTTTTTAGAAACCCCTTAGGGGAGTCTTCTGTGCAACCAGCCTGGAGATGCCCCGGCCCCTACCAGGCCCTCGTCCAGTCGGCTTGGACTGAGTCACAACCTCTTCTGGAGCTGCTGGGAGCGCTGCAGTCCCGCCCCCCGGCCCTTCCTCTGCAGCCTGCCTGTGCCTGGAAGTGCGGTGTTTGTCCTGGGCTCACTGACACCCAGCCCGGCGCTCTCATCAGAAGGGGCCGCGGGCCTGTTCTTGCCATTGCCCTTGCTACTTCAGGTGCCACCTTAATTCAGTGAGACACGGGCTGTTTGGGGAGGATGATAGCAACTTGATTCATCCATCCGTCCACCCACCCAGCCACCATCCATTTATTGAGCACCCACTGTGAGCTAGGTGCCGGGTGGACATAACACCTTTGAACAACTAATGTTCTGCTAGGGAAAGTGTACTAAACCTCCCGAGAGGCAAGGCTGTGTGTTTCTGTGTGTGCATACCTGTGTGTGTGCACATGTGTGTGCCAAAGACCATGTACTTGGTGAACATTGGGGTTTCGGTGACAGCAGCTGTGTGTATGGGCAATCAGGGAAGGTTTGGGGAGATTGGAGATGTAACCTAGAGTTTGAATGGCGGGGTGGGTGTCATAGGGGAAGAGCTAGGTGCTCTTGGCTGACCTGTCTGGCGAGGGAGAGACTGAGGGACTCATTCTGAGGCTATTCCCCATGGATAATTACCTTCAGTTTTTTTCTGTTCATTCATTCATCAAACATCTAATGAGTGCCTGCTGTCTCGTACGCACACAGCTCAGATTGCGGATCAGCAGCTGTTTGACTGTCACCTGGAGCTTGTTAGAAATGCAGCTTCTCAGGCCCCATCCCACGCGTATGGAATCAATATCTCTGGGAGTGCGTTCAAGAGTGTCTGTTTTAACAAACTCTCCAGGTGACTCAGGCTAGAGTTTGAGAATCCCTGCTCCAGAATGTTGGATTTTCAACTGTCATCATGGCGTACCCTCCCTCAGTGCTTAGCATAAAGCCTCTCCATAAGTGTTTGTGGGCTTACTGGTGTGTGCCAGGTCCTGCTGGGTACCGCGAGTGTGGGAGATGCCTCGGGGGGAGGATGGCATGTTCATCCAGGACATATGGTGGTGACAGCCAGCAGGACACTAGACACCTACCTCTGAGTCTCAGGAGAAAAGTCCGGTAGTTGGAGGTATTTTGGAAGTCACCAGCACACAGGTAGAATGATTAGATGACTAACTGTCTGAAAGGCAGAGAAGAGGTTGGTAGTGATGGGACATGCCTGGCTGACCCGAAGCCAGGTGTTCTGATGATTCTGGCCCAAGAGCCAGAATCTTGGTGTTGAGGTGACATATTGGCCTTTTTACTCTGTAGACACTGGCCATCAGGGTAAGGGTGTGACTGACCTTATGTCGCTGAAGGGCAAGAGGGCATTTCTCTTGGGTCCTCCTGGGGTGGCTTCATTTGTAGAGCATCTGCCTTCTGTTGGGGGGTCCTCCCTCTTCTTTCTGTCCAGGGGACAACAGGGCACCAAAACTTGATGGGAGTGGGCAGGGCTGACCCTCATTTGCAGTGTTCATGGGCAGGTGGGAGTGGGGCTCACAGCGTACCGGAGACTGCTCCCTGCCCCCAGCACTAGGCTCCCTGGTTTTGCAGAGTTGGGCCGGTAAGAGGCAGGCTTTGGCTACAGCAGTGCTGTAGAACTCGATCCCGGATTTATTTTTGGAGAGAGAATTCCGGGATCTAACATTGCACTGTATGAGCTGCAGCAACCTGAACCCCAGGCCCGCGTCACATGGTTTGTGGAAAATCTGTTTGGTACACAAACGGTTAATATAAGTCTAGGCATAGGTCCCATAGAATGGATACATTTATACACCAGATTCTTTCATTAGAAGTAAGGGGGCCCTTTACTGGGGAAAAGGAAGTGCTTACCATTGTTAGTTTCCCTAGCTGGGAAATTCTTTGCCATCTAGGAGAGCTTAGAAAAATATTTGCCTTAGTTTCCTAATATCTTAGCAGCCTTCCCAGCTGCCTGTGGCCCGCTGCCACCTGACCATACTCAACAGTGTTTGTCAGAGTGACTTGGCTCCTGACCCAGGTAAGTGGTCCAGACCAGAGTGCGGGAGGCGCAAGGGTGCCGTTCTCAGCTCCCACGGTGGACGGCGCTCAGCCTGTGCGCTGTGCTCCAGGAATAGCTGCATGGACCCAGGCCTCAGCCTGCCATCCCCTGAGGAGGCGGGACTCTGCACCTGAGCTGCGCGGAGACGGCCCAGTTTGTGCGTCTGTGTGTCTTGTCGTGTGCATTGGTGAAGCCTGGCCATGGGCTCCCTCCCGTGGGAGTGGGGCCATGTCCTTTTGCACCTGCTGAAGATTTGTCAGCAGCAAGATGCCAGCGGTCATGGGGCAACAAGGCGGCCTCGGTTCTTGCAGACCACCGCTGCCACTGGGAAACAGGCAAAGAGCTGCCCCACGGCGGGTGCAGCAGCAGCTTTTATTGGGAGACAGCCCATTCTCAGTCTCCATCCTGCTGTTGGTCAGGTTCCCACGGCAAGTGAAATATTTATCCGCTTCTCTTCCCCAGCCCCGCAAGCCGGTGGATGTGGGCAGACAGTTTATGTCTTTTGTGCCCTTGACTTTGGATTTCAGGCAAGCTGATTGCAAGTTCATCCTTCTGTAGGGATTTAATTAATCCACTGGTTTTGTCATTTCAATTACAGTAGCCCAGTTTAACCTGCCCCCCCCCCCAATACTTTGCAATTACTCTCCTCAAAAGTTGTGTGCGAGTCACGCCTTCAGCCCTTGGTGGGCAGAGCTGGTGCTGCTTCTGAGCCGGCCTTCCTCACCGCGGCAGGGAGGCCGAGTCGGGGTTCCCGCTGTGCCTCCTTTGATGGCAGTGCCCCTGCCCCTCCCCCCCGCGGTTGTTGCCCCCCCCCCCCCCCCCCCGCTGCTAGAAGGGCCTCGGTGGAGAGAGGTCTGAGCTCTGTTAGTTGGGTTTTGATTTCAGTACAGGAGTTGATAAAACGAGATAAACCCCATGCTCGCAGGGCCAGGGAAATTAAACAGAGATGATATCAAAGTTCCCCTGAGTTTTCAACTGTGATACAGTAGCTTAGTTTTCTCCCAGACTGGGGCCGGGAGGCACGCCTTTGATTCTGAAACAATATTCAGCATCAGTTAAGCCCAGCACTGCTGACTTTCAGGGATTAAGCACACTGTTGTAGTAATTCTTTGATCAGCTACAAGGGAGCAGTGTGCTGTCTGTATGAGAGGCTTTATAGCTAAAGTTCATTTCTCTGTGAACCCGAGATGACAGCATTGCCAAGGTGCTGCAGGGCTGGGCGCCGGGGCCTTCCCCAGGCCGTTTGCAGCAGTGCAGGCAGAAGCGGGAGGCGGATTTTCTCCTCCCCAGCCTTGTTGCATCGTATTCATCGGGCACGGCATGGAAAAAATCCTCCTGGATTTTCCTCCGGAAAACATACCTCACTCTAACTGATCCCGTGTAACCCCTGTATGTACACGCAACACACACACACACCACAGCACATCACACATACTCTCCTGTCCGGCGGAGAAATCCTCTTGGGGCAGACACAGGAATAGCTGCCCGGGGTAACCTCTGGAAATGACGCAGCCCCCAGCCTTGGAAATGACCTCGTGGAGGCCGGCCACGCCCCCGGGGTAAAGATTGGGATGGGGAATTGGGGCCAAATGACCTGTGAGGTTCACCTGGGAGGACTGGCTCAAGGCCAGTGCGGCCACTGCACTCTCCCTGTGCCCAAGGCAGACGTGACTCCCAGGTGGCATCACCCCCTGCATTCCTCACCTGGCATTTACTGAGAACTGACTGAGTTTCAGGTTGGCTCAGTCTTACAGCTCGGAGAAATCTCCGCCTCTGTTGTCTCGTCATGTGAAACGCTGGTCAACTTTCGGCTTTCCCTGTAGAGACCTTCCTTGCAGCCACAGCTGGGATGGTCGAAGTTTTCCCCAGTTGCTCCCCCCGCCCCCTCCCGGTTGGCCTCGCGACTTCCAGTTGGTAATGGAGCCCCTGTGTGCTGTCGGTTGCGCTCGCACGGTGCTATACATCAACCTATTCCCTCCCGTGCAGGGCTCGGATCTCCCTCATTAGGCCTAAATTTACCTCCGTCCTACACAAACATGGCCTTAGCTCATTTTTATTGTTGTAAATTATTTATGAGGGAAATGTTGAATCTTGAAACTGAGGTGTGAGGAAAATTAATCCCATGTTACTTTTATCTTTCTGTACTTTTCTCCCCCTTGTTTCACTTATTGGGCTGGAGAAAGAAGAGCTTTGGCCTTTTTAAAGATAATTAGTGTTGAAACTGCTTTCTCAATCAGGTATGGGATGGGATGTTGTTCTCCCTCGGTACACGGTCACAGAAAGCAGACCAGACCTGGGGAGGAGGACTAGATGTCCTGTTTAGGTCGGCCAGCTGCCAGGTGCATGGCCTCTGACAACCGTGGGCCCCAGGTTTGTCTTCTTTAAAATAGGCGTAACAAGACCCAGCCACCTCCCGGGTTTGGTGTGATCATCAGAGGAGGAGGGGCCTGAGAAAGCGTTTTGAGAATTGCAAAGCCCAGGGCCTATGGAGTAGGAGTGTGTTAGTGAGTGTGTTTTGTGTGCAGTTAGGGGTTGGAGATGGGGGTGGATCTCTATCTGCCGCCTAGCTGCTGAGGATGAAACCAGGGGTTGTTGCAAGTAGGCCTTGGTATTTTATGTTTTAGACCAGCATTGCCTCTTGCCAGACAGGTTAATGCTGGTCTTAAACAGCTCGCGCCCCCCTCTCTCCTCTCGGGCAGATCTGCTCTGCAGGCTTGCATTAATGGCCTCCTCTCCTCTCTCGGAGGCCTGGCCTGTGACCCTGGGCGGCTGAGTACTCGGCGGTGCCATCCCTTCTGGCTCGAGGCTCCACGCAGCCCAGGAAACGCGGAGTGCTAGTTAATAAATGGCCTTTTGTTAGGAAGGTCAATTGAAGTGACGGTAGAGACGCTGTTAAAAGTAATTTGCAGTCAGAAAATATGTAATTCAGGGCAAGCTGCTTTGAGTGATTGCCTCTGCCATGGATATCTTGGGCGTTTCTCATTAAAAGCTTCCTTTGCTGGTGGTGGGGCTTCCTCCGCCGCCGAGCCGGCCGCGGCCCCGCGCCGCGAGGAGTCATTTGTCTGTATTTCACAAAGGCTGCCTTGATCCCCAGGGCACAGCAACTGGGGGGAAAGGGAAGAAGGAGGCGTGCATCCGAGATGCTCTGTGCTCATGCTCCGCTGTCGCATCCTCCCGTCTGCAGGCCGGGCTGGGGCCGTGCACGCATGGGCACAGGCCGCCGGCTCCTTTGTCTGCCTCAGCCGGAGGCAGCCCGCAGCCATCTTGGAACCTGCCGCTGGGCTGCCTCCCCGGTGCATTGTGGGAGCGGCGGGTCTCCAGGGGCGAGTTTCCCCGCTGCCCTTGACGGAGGGCTGCGGGAAGGGAGAGCCGTTGTCATGGGCGGCGGGAGCGGACGTCGTGACCCGGGGCCGGGAATCTATCAGCCAATAAAATCTTTCATATTTGTTCCCATGTTTGCCCCCACCCCCCCCCCCCGTCTCTGTCTCTCTCATAGTAGAAGCAGTACTATCTTAATAATAATAATAATAATAATAGAAAAAACTTACCTCGGATGTTCTTTATTAAATTCACAGCATGATATTTTAGCACGGGCAGAATTTGTACATTCTGTTAATGAGTTGTTAATTGCAAAGCGTTTTGGTTACCAACAGCAGGTACCCATATTTTTTGAACTGCAGCAATGTTATTTTCGCGCTACCATACTATGGGATTTTCCAAGTGAAGATACTTTTTTGATTAGTTGTTTGCTTCGGATTGGGCCGCTGCAGATATTTAACTCTAAACCTTCTTTAGAAGGGGCATGCATGTCTACCCATTCACTAAGTATTTACTTCATGCCTACCGTGTGCCACAAGCCCTGTGCTTTAGATAAACCTGCCTGGTAGATGAAGTTTGAAAATGGAAAATGTGGCAGTGGTATCTTAACCTCTGCCCTGGGCTCTAGAACCTTATTTTCAGTAGAATTAAGTAAAGCAAAACTTAGTTTAGCTTTTGTCATAAACAGAAGTTGAGAGTGTGGCTGCTGCCAGGCGCTTCCTAGCTTTGATTGGAGGCTTGGCTCAGTTTTATTGACCAGTCTGTTTCCGGAGACTTTCATGGACTTCAGGGGACACTGATTACGTGGGTGACTTGCATATAGCTTTCCGATTGTTCCTATTTAAAAGGCCGTAGTCATTTTTCATAGCCTCTGCCTCTTCTGATTCTAGGCTGAGAGCTAAGACTATTTCTTCTCCCTGCCTGGTTAAGCAGGGTGTTTGGTTTGCTTTAGAAGCAGTAACCAGCTTCGAGAGTTCTGGTAGACCTACAACCAGTGGGATTTCATTGCTGCCAAAGGAGGTGGAATTTAACTTGCTCTCTTTCACTGCGCGTCCTTTTAAAAGAACTAAAAGTCATTTACATAAGGTGTTACCTCTTTTATTTGCTTTCCTGCGCACTGCCTCTGGAGCTGCCGAGACCCAGGGCTCCCTATATTCTCCTTGTCTCCTCTGGTCACATCAAGAGGCAGTCAGCAGCAGAATAGTAATTCCATTCCCCCTCCCTTTCTCCCAAGGTGCCCAGCAAGAATTATGGTCATCGTTAGTGTTTAGCTTTGAGTAAGTGCCCACACGACCTGCAGGATTAAACACAACAGAGGCACCTGCCAGTCCTCCCAGGAACAGCACCTACCACGTTTCTAAGCCAGTGACGCTGGGCCTGTGTGCCAGCCTCGTCTGCGCTTTGTCTGCCTACTGTGTGCCAGGGACCCCTCCGGGCCCTTCCTTTATATGACTCCCTTGGATCTCACGGCAGCTCTGTGTCAGTATCATGACCTCTTGCTTGCTCCGAGTCACCGGCCAGTAAGCTGTGGAGCCTGGACGTGAATGCCGTTCCTTTGCCTCCGTGCCCAGAACACTTTCTTCCATGTGTCGGAAGCCCTGCCTGCTCAGCAGTCCACGCTTGGTTGTGGTAGAGGCTGTGGGTTTGGAAGTCCGCACCTCCCCAAGGAGATAATGTACGGGAGGGAAGCGAACAGTGCTGTTAGCTTCGGCTGCGCCGGATTTATCCTCAGAGAAGCTACTGGCATCTGTTCAGAAGTCAGGCAGCTTGTCGAGAGAGTCAAGAATGGTTTGCTTTTGGGTTGGAGTCAGAGTCACTTCTCTGAGCCGGGACGGGCCCTTGTTAGCTCTGTTAGCCCAGAGTTTAGAGCCGACCTGAGATCAGGGGTCAGAGATGACTTGAGTTCTTGATCTGAGGAAAGGGTCAGGTGAGGTCAGGGCTGCTCTAGCTGGTTCAGGTAGACGGAGCTTAGCTCAGGATATTCGCCCCAAGATTCTAGTTCTAAGTGTGTGAGACTTTGCATCGTTCACTATAAATGGTCAGTTTGAATTTTGTGCTTTCTTTTTCCTTCTCGGAACCAGGACCAATCCACCATGCCTGAAGTCAAAGACCTTTCAGAAGCTTTGCCAGAGACGTCGATGGATCCCATCACGGGAGTGGGGGTGGTGGCTTCTCGGAACCGAGCCCCGACAGGCTATGATGTAGTAAGTCGAGATCCGCCGATTCCACTCACGTCACCCCCTGTGTTCAAGCCCCCCCCCCAAACCTTGTGTGTCAGTGTGCTTCCGCCCTCTGGGAACTTAAACAGGGAGCGAAGGCGTCACCAGTGGGAAGGTGGGGGGGGGTGTCCTGGTTTGGGAGTCCAAGAACCCGAGTCCCTCTGGGCTGTGTCCTGGCCTCGGCCTAATCACGTGAAATCTGCGATGGTCGTTCTCACCTTCCGTAAAACCAAAGGGTCGGCCCCGTCGATTTCTAAAGTCAGTTCTAGTTGTGACGTTTCATGGAAAGGATCCGAGAATCGGAAAGACCCTTGGTGGCTGGCCTGGGTGGTCCCATCTTGCGTTGCGCTACGTCTGTGGAGCTCTTCTGTAGCTTACAGAGCACTTGTCTGCCTGGGAACTCATTTGGCTGTCGCAGGTGCCTGGAAGTCTAGGAGGACAAGAAGTTGTATCTCCACTTGGCTGATGAAGAAAACCCAGGCTCTGCTAAGTGAAGCGACAGAGCCCCCAGTCCTTGGGAGTGGTGAGTCAGGACCAGACCCCCTTCCAAGTCCAACGCCCTGACTGATCACTCCGCTACAGTTTGCTGTGCTTTCCAGCAGGCGTCTGTGGTGGCGTTCAGTAGATGGCTAGAACTGGTTATTTTGTTGTTTCATTACCTACATTGTGATTTGGGTCCAGCTGAGCTTCAAAAGTGCTAAGTAACATTAGGCAGGTTTTGTTAACAGCAACTGAGGTCATACATTCTGAGATTCTAAGGCGCTCTTATTTTCAGTCTCCTCATATTGTTTAAGACAGTGTTTTATTCTTGTTTATGGAAAGCGTGCAATGGGGCGCCTGGGTGGCTCATTCGGTTAGGTGCCCGACTTCGACTCCGGTCATGATCTCGTGGTCTGTGAGTTCGAGCCCCGCGTCAGGCTCTGTGCTGACAGCTCAGAGCCTGGAGCCTGCTTCGGATTCTGTGTCTCCCTCTCTCTCTCTGCCCCTCCCCTGTTCATGCTCTGTGGGATGGGATGGGATACAACAGCCTGGGCCAGAAGAAGCCCTTAGGGATGCTTTCTCAGCCTTGACACCATTGACATTTGGGGCCATGTAATCAGAGGATTCTGCCTTGTGGGACTGTCCTGTGGCATGTATACAGGATGCTTAGCAGCACACCTGGCCTCTACCTACTAGATGCCAGTACCAACCTCCCCCCTCCCCCCCCCGCTGTTGTGACAACCCAAACTGTGTCCAGACACTGCCAGTGCCCCCAGGTGGAAATAGCGGGCAAAAGCAAGCCCTGTTGGGAGCACCGCAGTGTATATTGGGTCGGCCAGCGCCGAGTCCTGTGCAAGGAGGCAGCAGCCTGTTAACATGCTCCCCATCACTTCCCCAACTGCGTGAAAGCTTATAAACATTTTAAAAGTGAAAGGGCGAGAGAATCTTTTCTGACAAAGATTTGAGTCTTACCTGCTGTCTGACTTCAAAGCACTGTTTGAATGTATAACTTGCCATAAAATAGAATCATTAGATATGGCTCCGTGCCATAAAACTCTTGGGAAGCTAATAAAAATGTTCCCCATTTGAGAAGCCAAAGTGTCTTTTGATGAATTAGATATGAAGCAGCAAGTCATGATTCAGGGCAGGGGCTGAGCGCTCGCGATCTCCGGGGGGACTGGCTCGGGGGTCGCTCTCCTGGGAGGGCTGGTGCGGGGGGCTCACCCCCCGGGCACGGGTCTCCGCGCCTTCTTGCTGTTCTCCTCTGTTGATCTGTGTCTTTAACATTCGGCTTGTACCTTTGGGGTCATCCTGAGAGCTTGGCTGGTGGGTGGCGGATGGCCTTTGATAGTCTGGTTTTCTGAAAGTCTGGGGAAGTCTGACAGGAGCAGAATCTATCCCTATCATTTTCTCCTAACATCTAGCTCAGGGCAGAAGAGCGCGGTGTCAAATGAGCAAAATTAATAAGCACATTTCATGATTATGCTGCACCACGCATTATAGTGAAAGGTGAGCAGGGCAAGAGGCTCCCGAGGGTCAGCCTGGCAATTACCCAGCCGCCGCACGCAGAGGCGCGGAGGGTCCGAGCTCCCTCTGAAAGCCCTTCCGGGGAGAGGGGTGGGAGTCGTCTCTTCGTACTGACCACTGGATTGTTCTCAGATAAGATCCGGTTCCCTAGAGGTCTGACCCCGAGTTCAAGGCGAGTGGGGGGAGGCCGGGGGGAAGAGAGGGACTTCCCATTCCTTTTATCCAGAGTTTCATAGAAAGTCAGCCTCCAAACCGAAACATAAGGTGTCTTCTGGCGGTGGGTTCAGAGATGCTTAGGCTGAAGGGCAGTGGCTGAGGAAGCCTTGCCGTAGATTGTGGCGAGACCCCTCTCTGCCTGTCACATCCGCTGCAGGATTAATCCCCCCCGTGCCCAGAGTACGTTGAATACCGTGACCACGCAGCCCCAAGAGTTTGGCACGGATGGACTGCTGACCCCTGGGTGGCACGACCACTTTAAAGTGAGCGCAGGCCTCGTTGCTCGCTTGAAGGAAAAGATGCCGCACGTGTGTTTATAAAACTTTAATTTTATACCTTCTCTTCTCTCCAGGTCGGGGGAAGCTTCTTAGGCCAAGGGGCTGGGGATTATTTGCGAAGCTTCTCCATTTATCGTCCCTAGGTCTGCAGCCCTCTGTGACACAGCTTGCCATTGCTGTGCCACCACCGTACTCTCAGAGCTTAGAGCGACTGGCGAGGACGTCCCTGGCACCAGAGGGCGGGTGGGTGGCGCGTGTGACGCCATGGCCCCTGCAGACCGACTCTGGGTTGTGGATGCCTGGCGTTTGCTGCAGGAAGTACATGCTGCCGTATCGTCCGTGGGCGGTCAGTTTTCGGGGACTGGTAATGCCGCAGCAGCACTCGGTGCTGAAAGTCTCCTGTGCTGAGTTAACCTTTGATTTCCAAGTCACCCTGGGATGTGGCAACATCTGAGGGCATCGGGCTGACCGAAACTGATGACCGACCGCTGTGTGTATTTCTTATGTCTTTCCAGCGAAATACATCCCGATACGTCCTACCTCTTACTGCCACTCTTTTGCCTTTCTAAATGAGCGTTGACAACTCAGAGACTCAACGCCTCAACACTCAACATTTATGGGACGACTCTTTCCAAAACTATCGCTTCCTTTGATAATATGCTTTCTGGTGATATACTTTCATATGCTAATACACTGCTTTGGCAAAAACTAACGAAACAAAAAGTCAACAATACAGAGAAAGAATAATCAAGCACTCTAGAGTGTTTTAATTTAAGTTTTTGGAGAGAGAGCAAGGGAGCAAGAGGGGCAGAGGGGGAGAGAGAGAGAGAGAGAAAGAGAGAGGCTCTTAAGCGGGCTCCAGGCTCAGCGCAGAGCCCAGCATGGAGCTTGATCCCACTCTGCGATCATGACCTGAGCTGAAATCAAGAGTTGGACGCTCAACCGACTGAGCCACTCAGGCGCCCCTAGACTGTTTTAATTTAAATTGTCTATTTACCCAACCTGTTTTGTGAGTAAATACTATATGCCAGCTAGGAACTGGGGATATACTGATGAGTGAAAGCATCCAGTGTTCCTGCCTTCACAAAGCTTACAGTCCAGAGGAGAGGTAGATAATCAAATGACCGCACAAATAAATGTAAAATAAAATTGTGGTAAGTGCTCGGAAGGGAAGTCCTCCTAGACTGTTTTATCCATCAGATCTAGCTTTCCAGATCAGTCTACCGGTCTTGCTAAATTCTAGGTTATGACAGCATGAACCTGTTTCAGCTTACTTCTAGAAATCCCTTCCTTTCTTCTCTGCCCTGAGACCTGTCTGTCTGCCCCAGCTTTTTCTCAGCCCCTCCCAGGCATCACCTCAAGTGTGCTTGGGGATCTTAGCTCTGACTCTCTCCCCTGCCACCTGCACTGTGCCATTTTTGTTGGTGACACCTGTGAGGTTGCCCTTGGCTGGGTACATACAGCTCCCTGCTAACCTGTCAGTCAGTGACTGTTCCCACCTTTGGGCCTGAGTCAGGACGGACAGTGTGCCTTCTACTCAGTGACCTGCCCTGGTTTCCTATAGAACAGCTGAGACTAGAATCACTTTTTTTTTTTTTTTTGAGTTTATTTATTTATTTTGAGAGAGCGCAAGAAAAAGCAGGAGGGGCAGAGAGAGAGGGAGAGAGAGAGAATCCCAAGCAGGCTCCGCACTGTGAGCACAGAGCCAAAATTAGGATTTGAACTCATGAACCATGAGATCATGACCTGAGCCAAAACTAAGAGTCAGATGCTTAACAGACTGAGCCACCCAGGTGCCCCTAGAGTCACTTTTAATGAGACTTACCTGGAACTTCGAGGGTTAAGGAGGGTGAGAGAGTAAAACTCAGAGATTACGGACGCCTGCTACTGAGGCCCTAGCATCTTCCGACCCCTTCTTGACCAGCCTCTGCTTTCATTCTGCCTACCTCAGCACAGCCTCGGAGAGAGTAGGAGGTATTTTTCTTTTTCCTCACTCCACTCTAAGACCGCTTCCATTCTCTTCCTGAAAATCCTCACCCTACACACGAGAGTCTTGGTGGCGGCACAGTGACCCCAAAGTGACAGATTGTCCCCTAGCTCAGCCAGTATTTTCAGATGTCCAGGTGGAGGATTCTCAAGATTTCATGAGCCTCAGTCCTCTGGAGGACCCCGCACCCCAGATTCCCGACGCACTGGGTCTGGGGCAGGGCCTGAAAATTTCATTTTGACCAATTCCTAGGTGACGTCGATACTCCTGGTCCAGGGGTCACCCTTTGGGAACCACTGATCTAAAGCAAGTCATTCTGTTTTTTGTAATTTTTTTTTTTGAAAGAGAAAGAGAGAGAGAGAGAAGGAGGGGCAGATAGAGAAGGAGGCACAGAATCCAAAGCAGGTTCCAGGCTCTGAGCCGTCAGCACAGAGCCCGACAGGGGGCTCGAACCCACAGACTGCGAGATCCTGGCCTGAGTCGAAGACGGCCACTTAACCGACTGAGCCACCCGGGCGCCCCAAAACCAAGTCATTCTTAAATAGTCTCCACGTGTGACCACCACATGTCTACCTCAGGGAGGGCTGTGCTAACTTCTCTGTCGGTTTTCAGCCTCTCTTGATTTAGAGTTCTGGAAGTCTCTGGGAATGTGTGTGCATGTGGGGGTTTTTGAAAAATATGTTTTAAAAATATAAAATGGTACTATTAGTATTCTCCCAACTTTTAAAAAAATAGTGTATTGTGGGCAGAGATCGCTCTGTATCAGTCCACGTGGTTGCGGCTCATCCTTCTAACGATGAACATTGTATTGTCCGGCGGTGGCAACATTTGGCTAATCCCACATTGAAGGGCACTTAGTTTGTTTCCCAGTTTTGTTTGTAATGTGCTAAACGGAGTCTTTGTATATGTATTGTGCTGTAGCTGTCCTCTTACCTCCCTAGAATACTTCCGTACTTTGGCATTAACCGGGTCAGGATACTCACATTTTAATTTGATTAACATTACTGATTGCCTTCCAGAAAGGTTGTGACATTCTGTCAGTTTCTGTTCTCATTAAGGTGAATGTGAGTAAAATGAATTTGGGGGGTGGAGGGTGCAGGGGAATGAACGGACCGAGGCTCCCCCTCCCCCAGGCCTTGCGCCGAACTTCCGGTGGTACTGGGCCTTCTCCCAATAGGCACCCCTCCAGGAGGGAGGGCCTGGACCAAACTCCAGCTTTAATTAGGCACACGTGATTTCAGTGTATCTTCCAGCCTCACGTCCTTCTAGTCCCTTCTTCTCTGGCCTCATTGAACCTCTCACTGGCTCGTATTCGGAACAAGCAGAAACTTTATACCATCGTACCTCTGAGTCTCTGCTTTTTCCCTAATTTCAGAATTCCTATATCTCTCCCCCCTTTCTGGGGTAAAATTTGACTTCTGCGAAACCCCGTTTGAGTAGCTCCTTAGTGAAACTTTTCCTGACATTACTCATTCGCTTATTTATTCACGCAGCGGTTTCACGAATATCGTCGACCCCCTGCCCTTGTGCGAGGCCCTGGGAATCTGAGGTCTGGCAAGAGGTGAGAGGTGAGGCTGGGAGGGTGGATGACGCCGGTCACCGCACAGAGGAGCTGACTGTTATTTTGAGGGCGGTGGGGGTCGTCAACGGGCTTCAGGAGGAAGGGATTCTTAGATTTGTGTTTTCTCAAGTTCACTTCGCGTGTGCAGCAAGGAGAATAATCGGAAGATGTAGGTACCAGGGCGAGGGGATGGGTTTGGAGGCCGCGTGCTAGCACAGGGTGAGAAACTAGTGGCCTCGCCGGCGACCGTGGAAACGGAAAGAAGAAGATGGATCTGAGGGGCATGGGAACGTGGGACGCGGGCACCCAAATACATACTCTTCCACAGAAAATGATGGATTCGAGTGTGGGGAGGCGGGTGCAGAGGTGAGGAAGGGAAGGGCCAGGATGGCACGAGGGTGTCTTGCAGGGGGAGCCGGAGGAAGGCGTGCTCAGTTTGGGGCGCGCTGAGGTGCTTGTGTGACGTCCAGGTGGAGCTGTCCAGGGGCTCTAGGTCTGCAGGTCTAGAGAGAGGTCTGGGGGGTTGCCATCACATGGCAGAGACCACGGTGTGACTGAGGTGTCCCTGGGAGGTGGTCCTGTCCCATCAGAGTCCTCGTCAGAGGCCCCCGGAGTATCACTGAGTCCCGGGTGTGAAGGGGACCCGGCAGAGGGGACCGGGGCTGAGTGTCCAGACAAGTGGGTGAAAATTAGTAAGAGACTGAAGGGAAAATGAGTCTTTCTAGAAGAAGGGTAACTTTCACAGTTGCCTCAAGGTTAAGTGAACTTAAGCTGAAAGGTTTCCGTTGAGTTAACACCAAGGAGGTGGTTGTAGACTCAGGAGCAAGACTGGAGTGGACCCGAAGAGCCCACCTGAAGTGGGAGGGGGCCTTGAAGGCAGGGAGGGAGAAGGAGGTGGCAACTGGAGGGTAACATGGAGTCGGGAGTCTTTTTTCCTTTGTGTACAGGTGGGAGCACGTTTGAGCACGCTGCCTGTGGGAAGGAACCAGGGGAGAGGGGCTGTCCGAGGAAGCAGGGCCCACGGGGAGCAGAGGACTCAGCGTCCCAGGCCCGCCAGAGGAGAGCCAGGAAGGGACGCGTGCATGGCTACTGCTCCCTCCTGGCACCGTGAGCTGGGAAGCTGGCCTTGGTCACGGCCACGGCCAGTGAGTGGGCCTCGCCGGCAGACCTGAGCTGCTCGTGCCTTAAGCCGGCACTTCCCCTGTCTCCATTCTCTCAGCACAGCTGCTTACTTCTGAAACTAATTAGACAACAAAACCTTTCTTAAAAAATGCTGGGCCTGAATAATTTATATCAAGTTTCGAATGCTTGAACTTCAAACGTGAGTGGTGCCAGGGGGCCTAGGCAAGACCACCTCTCCTCTGGCCCAGGGGGCTGGGTCAAGGGGGCACGGAGAGGGGTAAGTTTAAAGTCCTATGCCTGCAACTGAGGTCCTCCTTAGCGCAGCTGAGAAAAAAGCAATCCGCTAAATGCTAAAGCAGGTTCCAGTAAGCTAGTCTTTTTATATAGCGCCCAAGGAATTCTTAAAAAGTCACAGGAAAAGCATTGGAAGCTGCTAACAATATCTTATTAGAAACCTTTGGGGGGGCCCTGGGTGGCTGTGGGGTTGAACATCTGACTCTTGGTTTCGGCTCAAGGTCGTAATCTCACCGTTCATGAGATCAAGCCCTGTGTCAGGCTCCATGATGAGAACATGGAGCCTGCTTGGGATTCTCCCTCTCCCTCTCTCCCTGCCCCTTTTCTCCCTGCCCCTTCTCTCTCTCTCTCTCTCTCTCTCTCAAAATAAGTGAACATTTAGAAAAAAGAAACACATTTCCCATCAAGTGGGAAATGTGGGGTGTAGTCACATGTCTGGTCTGATCCCAGCCAGCATGCGGCCCTCCGGAAATCTGAGGTGCTACTCGTGCCCAGAGGGCAGTCTGGTGTCCAGAGCCCACGGCCTCCAGGAGCTGCCCCCCCCCCCCCCCCACCGCAGCTCTCTCTGCCTCCACGGAGCAAAAGCAGAAGCAAGGGGCAACAGCTTCTTCCTGCCGCCTCCGGTCCCCTCCCCACCACCCTGCCTTCCAGAGCGGAAACCACTGCAGACCGAGACCCGCCTCACACACGGTTTGTTTTCAGAACCAGAGCTTGTTTTGAGAAAAAGCACCAGGTGTTCCTCTCTTTTGTTTTGGGAGAAAATACACTGAACGGAGAATGACTGAAAACGCGGACAGTGGTCTTACGGCCGGCCCCGGAGCCTTTGTTTCCTGTGGGTTGGCTTGGCCAACTTTCTGCAACGCCGGCTCTTCCCTGCTCGTTCGCCGGTGCCCTGCAGAGCCCTGCCTGGCCTCGGACACCCAGGAGGTGTGCGAGAAGCAGGCTGTGAGGATGAGTCCATCAGAAGTAGTGGCTCAGGGGCGCCTGGGTGGCTCAACCCATTAAGTGTCAACTCTTGGCTTCGGCTCAGGTCATGATCTCATGATTCATGAGTTCGAGCCTTACGTCAGGCTCCACACTGACAGCACAGAGCCTGCTTGGGATTCTCTCTCTCTCCCTGCCCCTCCCTAGCTCATGCTCTCTCTCTCTCAAAAAAAAAAAAAAAAAGTAGCTTGAATTGCCTCCATCTAGGCTTCTGTCCCAACAACTCTACATTTTGGTTCTGCCCCAAAGACTTTCTTCTCGCTAATGACTTTGTCCGGAGCTGGTTCATCCAGCCAGTGGGGAGGACTTGACCCTGCAGCGCTCTGGTGCTTCCTCTTGTTTGCTCACCTTCCTGTTCACCACTGAGAAGGGCTTCTGACAAAGAAAAGAAACCCCGGCTAGTTGGGTTAATGGAAAAGGGGGACTTGCTTTAATTTTCCTTTTTTTTTTTTTTTTTTTCAGTTCAGCTTTTTTACTTGGAGATCTCTGTAGACTCACATGCAGATGTAACGAGTAATACAGAAAGGTCCTGTTTCACTCACGTTCCCCCTAATAGTAACATCTTGCAAATTCAAGTACCACATCACAACCACGATAATGACCCTGAAACTGTCAAGACACGGAACGTCTCTGTTTTCAGATGAACCTGGGATTTTATTTTTATCCAGGTGCGATGAGGCCAAAAGATCAGGAGACGAGTGCTGTTGAAAAGGTAGTTTGTTCTATTCCCAGCTCCCAGGAGGAGGGGATTGGCCGTGCCATGCAGGGCCACCCAGGGAAGCCCCAGCAAGGGGCAGGAGGCAGAGGGAGGATGCACAGACAGGAGGCTTTATTGTGGTTTCTGTGGGAAAGGCAAGGCAAGTGCGGTGAGCAGACTTAGGACTGACTGTCTGGTTGAAATAATTGCAGCGGGCTCTGGGCTAGAGGGGCGGTCTCCGGGTGCCAGACCCCTGGCCCTGGTGTGATTTAGGCTAGGGGGACCGTGGAAGGAGCCTGATGGGGGGGAAGGGGATATAGACTCAGGGTTGATGGGTTTGCGTATAAACTCTGCGCTCAGAGGCAAGGCGTGTACGATCTCTAGCAGTTAACTAACCTCTCCCTTAACCGCTGACTGCCGCTAATTTGTTCTCCATTTCTATAATTTTGTCATTTCGGGAACGTTCTGTAAATGGAATCCTACAGCACGTAACCTTTTGAGACTGGCTTTTTTTATTGTTGTTTTTCAAAAACTCAGCATAAATCTCTGGAGATTCATCTATTGCGCTTTTCATAGCCGAATAGCATTAATTGGCGTGGCTGCACCACAGTCGATTTAACTGTTTACCTATCGAAGGACGTCCTGGTTGTTTCCAGTTTGGAGCTCTCGTGAAGAAAGCGGCTGTAAATACTGGTGTGCACATTTTTGTGTTAACGGAAGTCCTCACTCCTCTGGGATAAAGGTCCAGGAGTCGAGCCGCTGGTCATATGATAGTTGCGTGTTTAGCTTTTTTAAGAAAATGCCACATTCTTTTCCTGTGTGGCTGTCACTTTTTACCTTCCCGCTGGTAACGTATGAACAACCCAGTTTCTCTGCATCCTTTCCAACATTTATCATCATCCATTTTTTTTGTAGTAGACATTGCGATAGGTGTGTGGTGATAAGTCGCTTGGTTTTAATTTGTATTACCTCAGTGGCTAATGACGATAGACACCTTTTCACTTATTTGCCATGTCTGTATCTTCCGTGAAACGTCATTTCGTCTCTTACTCCTTTCCTAATTGGATGGCGTGAGGGTTTTACTGTTTCAAGGGTCTGTGTGTATTCTATGTACGAGTCTTTTGTTGGTTACATGGTTTGGAAATATTTTCTTCTGGTCCATACTTGTCTTTTTATTTTAACAGGGTCTTGTGCGAGCAAAACTTTTAAATTTTGAAAAAGTCGCGCTTATCAGTTTTTTCATTTATCAGTCATGTTTTTGGTGTCAAGTCTAAGAACCGTTAGCCTGGCCTTAGAGCCCAAAGATTTTTCTCCTATTTTTTTTTTCTACAAGATGTGTAGTTTTACATTGGAGTCTGTGATACATTTTGACGTAGGTTTTGTACAAGGTTTGGACCTGGGTCTGAGTCCTCTTTGTTTTCTGCTGTGGATGAACGGCCCGCTCCAGTACCATTTGTTGGAGAGGCAACCTTTGCTTTCCTTTGGAATTGCGTTTGGGCCTTTAGAAGAAATCAGTTGGGCATATTTGCGTGGCTCTCTCTTAGGTTCCATTCCGTGTGTCTAGCCCGCTGCCAATTCCATGCAGTATTGGTTACTGCAGCTCGGTAGTGAGTCTTGAAATTGGGTAGAATCATTCCTCCCACTCGGTTTCTTCTTTTCTAAAAATTGTTTCAGCTCTTCAAGTCCTCTGTCTTTCCATACAAATTCTAGCCTAATCTTGCCCATATCGATGAAGACTATGCTGGAATGTAGACGGGAACTGACATTTAAAAGGGATTCGGACCCAGTTCCGACACACATGGCGGGGTGGTTCTCCACACTGACAACAAGCGATTCTCAGACCCCAGCTGCAGGCGTCCCACAGTTCAGCCGTGACACCGTCTGCCCAGAGATGGCATCGGATCCCCCAGGTCGAAGGCTCAGTCCCACGAGACCGCCCCCTCCCCCACTTCAAGTGACCACATTTTACTTGTGAGATCACCAGGTTATTATAAACGGATGTAACCCGGGGGGGGGCGCCTGGGTGGCTCAGTCAGTTAAGCGTCCAACTTCGGCTCAGGTCATAATCTCATGTGTGAGTTGGAGCCCCACATCGGGCTCACCGCTGTCAGCACAGAGCCTGCTTTGGATCTTCTGTTCCCTTCTCTCTTCTCTGTCCCTCCTCTGCTTCTCTTTCTCTTAAAAATAAATAAAACATTAAAAAAAAAAAAAAAGCATATAACCCAGGAACAGCCAGATGGAAGAGAGGCCTAGGCAAGGTGTGGGGAGAGGGCATGGGGCTTCTGTGCTCTTTTCTCCAGGGCCCCACTCTCCCCATATCTCCACGTGCTCACCGGCTTGGAAGCTCTCAATCCCCATGCTTTTTTGTGGAGGATTTTTGTGGAGGCTTCATTCCATAAGCAAGATTGATTAAATCATTAGCCATTGCTGATTGATTCAACCTCCAGCTCCTCTTCCCTCCCCAGAAATCAAGGGATGGGACTGACAATTCCAGCCTTTCATTCATGGTTGGTTCCCTGGGCAGCCGCCATCCGTGGGTGCTTCTCAAAAGTCACCTGATTAACATAAACCCAGTTGTGGTGGGAAGGGGCTTGTTGTAAACAGTACGACACCTCTCCGACCTTTATGGCGCTGAGATAGTTTCAGGAGCTGAGGGCAGGAGACCAGATACTGCCACAGCAGATGTGTCCATTACTCTTACCGCTCAGGAAATTCCAAGAGGTCTTTTTTTTTTAATGTTTATTTTTTGGGAGTGAGAAAGAGAGAGCATGAGGAAGGAGGGGCAAAGGATCCAAAGTAGGCTCTGTGCTGACAGCAAGGAGCCTGATGTGGGGCTTCAACCCACAAACCCTGAGATCACGACCTGAGCCAAAGTCAGATGCTTAGCCGACTGAGCCACCCAAGTGTGCTACCAAATATATATTTCTTATTATCAATCACAGGGTCAGGGGTCACCTGGGTGCCTCAGTTGCTTAAGTGTCCGGTTTCGGCTTAAGGCATGATCTCGCGGTCTGTGAGTTCGAGCCCTGCATCAGGCTCTGGTGCTGACAGCTTGGAGCTGGAGCCTGCTTTGAATTCTCTCTCTCTCTCTCTCTCTCTCTCTCTCTCAGTCTCTCTCAAAAATAAATAAACATTAAAAAATTTTCAATTACAGCATCACAATATTAAATCTGTATATGAATTTGAGGAGAATCACGTCTTGACTGTGTTGAGTTTCTCAATTCACGAGCATAATATTCTCTCCTTATTTTTAATATTTTGATTACTTTCACCAGCAGTTTTTAGGTTTCAGCAGACAAGCTGTATACATGTTTGGTATAATTAAACCCAAGTACTCCATTTCTAATTTTGAGCAATTGTAAATGGAATTGTATTTTTATTATTTTATTTATTTGTTTAATTATTTTCAAGTTTATTTGAGACAGAGAAGAGAGAGAGGAGTGAGAGAGAGAGAGAGAATGAGCAGGGGAGGGGCAGAGAGAGAAGAAAGAGAAAAAATCCCAAGCAGGCTTCACATTGTCAGTGCAGAGCCTGATGTGGAGCTCGAACTCACGAACCGTGCGATCATGACCTGAGCCAAAATCAAGAGTCAGATGCTTAACTTACTGGGCCACCCAGATGCCCTGTAGTTTTAATTCTGATTTCTATGTGTTCATTGCTGTTATGGAGATATAGAACTGATTTTTGTATGGTTATCTCTGCTGAACTCACTATTGTATGTTTATCTTTGCCAAACTTTGAGACTTTTGCTGAACTTACTTTTTAGTGTAAATTCCTTGGCATTTTCTGTGTCGACCATCACATCAGTTTTTCTTCCTTTTTAACCTGTATGCCTTTTATTTCCTTTTCTTGCCTTATTGCAGTGGCTAGAACTTCTCGCACTATGTTGCACAGAAGTGGTGAGAGTAGGACATCCTTGCCTTATTCCTAATCATAGGGGGAAAGCATTCAGTCTTTCACCATTAAATATAACATTAGCTGTAAGTTTCTTTTTATTTTATTTTATTTTTTTATTTTGTCTGTTTAGTTTGAGAGAGACAGAGACAGTGCAAATGGGGAAGGGCAGGGAGAGAGGGAGAGAAAGAATCCCAAACAGGCTTTGTGCTGTCAGCACACAGACCCATGTGGGGCTTGAACTCATAAAACCGTGAGATCATGACCTGTGCCAGGACCAAGAGTTGTACGCTTAACTGACTGAGCCACCCAGGCACCCCACTGTAGGTTTCTTTATAGATGCTCATTATCAGGTGAGAAAGTTCCCTTCTATTCCTGTTTTTCTGAAAATTTTTATAGTGAATGAGCGTTAAATATCGTCAGATGCCGTCTCTGCATTGATTGATATGATCATGTGTTTTTTTCTTTGGCCTGTTAATGCGTGTATTACATTGACTGATTTTTGAATAATGAACCAGCCTTGCAAACTCTGAATAGATTCCACTTAGTTGTGGTGTATAATTCTTTTTATTTATCGTTGAATTCTTTTTGCTAGTATTTTGTTAAAAATTTTTATATCTGTATTCATGGGAGATAGTGATCTGATATTTTGATATTGATTTTCTTTTTGGTACCATTTCTATCTGGTTTGGCAATACTAGATTCATAAAATGAGTTGGAAAGATTGCCTCCTTTTTCTGTTTTCTGAAAGGGATTGCGTAGAATTGGCGTTAATAAAATGTTGGGTAGGATTTTAATGTTAGGTAGAATTCTCTAATCTCTAATGAGATAGATCTGGACGTGGACATTTACTTTTTGTAAGTTCTAAAATGATGAATTCAGGATCCCTACTAATTATAGGGCTATTCAAATAATTTATTTCATATTGGGTAAGTTGTGGTAGTTTATGTTTTTCGAGGAATTGATCTGTTTCATCCAAGTTGTCAAATTTATGAATGTAGAATTATTCATGGCATTCCATTATTATCCTTTTGATGTCTGCAGAGTCCGTAATAATACTCTCCATTTATGATACTGGTGATTTGTGTCTTCCTTCTTTTTCTCTTTGTCAGTCTTTCTAGAAGTTTGCCAATTTTATTAACCTTAAAAAAAAAAAACTGTTTCATTGGTTTTTCTCTACATTTGTATTTTTCAGTTTTATCGATTTCTGGTTTTATCCTCATTATTTCCTTCCTTTGCTCACTGCAGGTTATTTTGCTCTTTTTCTAGATTCTGGATGCAGGAGCTTGGATTATTGATTTGAGACTTGTCCTCATTTCTCATGTGTGCATTTAGTTCTATGAGTTTCCCCCTCAATAATGCTTTATCTGTAGCCTACAAATTTTCATATATTTTAAAAAATTTTCATTCTGCTCAATGTGTTTTCTAATTTCCCTTTAAATTCTTTTATCTACGGATTATTTAGAATTGTGTTATTTAGTTTACCAGCATTTAATGATTTTCCTGGAATTTTTCTGTTACTGATTTCTTGTTTGATATGATTGTGATTGGAGAACATACTCTGTATGATTTCAGTTATTTTAAATTTGTTGAGGTTTGTTTTATAGCCCACGAAATGGTCTATACGGGCATGTATTCCTTGGTCACTTGAAAAGACTGTGTATTTGTTACTGAGAGGCATTTTCTTTAAAAGAGGATTCTATCCTCTTTGTTGATAGTGTTGTGTTCTTCTGTATCCTTGCTGATTTTCTGTCTAGTTATTCTATCAATTTTTGAGATAAGGGTGTTGAGGTCTCCAACTACAATATTGGAATTGTCTTTTTTTCTTTCCAGTTCTATAGTTTTAGTTTCATATGTATTTCACAGTACTGTTTTCTGGTGTATACATACACATTTAGGATTGCTGTCTTTTTGGTGTACTGACCCCATTATCAGTATATAATGTCGTTTTCTGTCTCAGAATTTTCTTAGTTCTGAAGTCTATTTTATTGATATTAATATAGCTACTCCTGCTTCCTTTTAATTAATATTTCATGATATAACTTTTTCTATACTTTTAATTGAGCCTGCATTTAGCATTATATTTGAAATAAACCTTTTGTAGACTGCATATAGTTAGATCATGATATTAAATCTACTCTGCTAGTCTCTGTCTTTTAATTGGTGTATTTAGACCACTTATATTTAATGTAATTATTGATATTTTGGAGCTAAACCTGCCATTTTATTTTTGATTTTCTGTTTTTGTTTGTTTGTTTCTGTGTTCTTTCTCTCATCTTCTCATGGGTCACTTGAACATCTGTTAGAGTTTCATTTTGACTTATCTAATTGTTTTTGAGTGTCCCTTTAATAGCTTTTTTAGTGGCTTGTCTAGGTATTACAGTGTGTGTGTGTGTGTGTGTGTGTGTGTGTGTGTGTGTGTGTCATAACAGTCTACTGGTAACCTCATTTTACTTAGTTCAGGTGAAGTGTAGAACCCTTGCTCTCTTTTATCTCCCTTTACTTTCCTTCATTATAATATAATTACCTTAAATATTTCCTCTACATACATTTAAAACCTTGTCAATGTTGTGATTTTTGCTTCTACCAGCAAACATAACTAGAAAATTCAAGAGAAGGAAAGTCTATTTACCTGTATTTTTGCTAACCATATTTTTTTTCCTTCCCTCCTGATGTTTCAGAGTTTCCACTTTTATCACTTCTGTCTAGAGGACTGCCTTTAGCCATTCTTTTAGAGTATTTTCTGCTTGTGACAAATTCTCATAGTTTTGTTTTTTTAAATCTGAGAATGTCTCTATTTCCTGTTCATTCCTGAAAGATATTTCAGTGCCTATAGGGTTGTGGGTTGACAGTTCTTTTAACACTTGAAAAATGATGTGCCATTTCCTTCTGGCTACTGTGATTTCTAACGAGAAATCTGCTGTCATTCGAATTGCTCTTCCCTTATAGGTAAAGAATTGTTCTTTTCTCACTTCTTCAAAAAAAATGTCTTTTTCGCTAATTTTTCAGAAGTTTGATTACGATGTTTCTTGGTGGGCATTTATTTGGATATATCCTATTTGGACTTTGCTTACTTTTTTGACTCCATAGCTTAATGTCTGTTGCTAAATTTAGAGTTTTTCGCCATTATTTCTTCAGGTGCTTTTTCAAACTTACCCTCTTTCTCCTGTCATGGTACTCTGATGGCAGAAATGTTAGATCTTTTTTATAGTGCCACAGGTCCCTGAGGCTCTGTGTATGATTTGTGCAGTCTGTTTTCTCTCTGTTGTTCATATTGGGTAATTTCTGGTCTGCCTTCCAGTTCACTGATTCTTTCTTCTTTCTCTTCCATGCTGATACTGAGCCCACCCATTAAGTTTATTTCAGTTACTGTATTTTTTGGTTCTAAAATATCAATTCAGTTTTTTGTATTTTCTCTTTCTTTCTGAGACTTGCTGTTTCTTTGCCAAGACTTTCTATTTTTTTCATTTGCTTTAAGCATGTGCGTAATTGCTCAGTGAAGTGTTTCCATGATGGCTGCTTTATTTATTTTTTTTTCTAGTGACAGGTATTTACTATTTATTTATTTATTTATTATAATTTATTATCAAGTTGGCTTCTATACAACACCCAGTACTCATCCCAGCAAGTGCCCTCCTCAATGCCCATCACCCACTTTCCCTTCTTTCCTACCCATCATCAACCCTCAGTTTGTTCTCTGTATTTAAGAGTCTCTTGTGGTTTGCCTCCCTCCCTCTTTGTAACTTTCCCCCCCTTCCCTTACCCCATGGTCTTCTGTTAAGTTTCTCAAGATCCACATATGAGTGAAAACATATGATATCTGTCTTTCTCTGACTGACTTATTTCATTTAGCATAATGCCCTCCAGTTCCATCCACATTGTTGTAAATGACAGAATTCTATTCTTTCTCATTGTCATGATGGCTGCTTTAAATTGTTTTTTTTTTTTTCCCAGATAATTCTAACATGTCTGTTATCCAGATTTGGGCATCGATTAATTACTATTTTTATTCAGCTCGAGATCTCTCTGTTTCTTTGTGATTTTCTTTGATGAGTGAGTTTTGATTAAAACTTGGAAAATTTGGGTATTATGTTGTGAGACTCTGGATCTCATTTAAACCGTCTGTTTTAGGTGGCTTCTTTTGATACAATTCTGGTAGGAAAATGGGGGGAAACTGCCTCTTTTCTGCCAGAAAGAAGTAGAAATCCAGTTTCCCCACTTGGCCTCTGTTGACACCCAAGGAGGAAGGGCTCCTTGTTATTGCTGGACAGAGGTGGGAGCTCTAACTCCCTGCTCAGCCCCCACTCATACCGCCCTGGTAGGAGTGCCTTGTTACAACTAGCCTGTGGCTTCTACTGACATCACACGATTGGGAAGGTGTCCTTGTTAGATATCATGGTGACATCGAACAGAGAGGTCCTGCTTGTATGTTAGACATCTTCAACATCACCCCGTAGGGGAGAGGAAGGGATGCGGGGAGGAGTGCCTCATTACCTCCTGGTGGGATGAAATTCCTGGCTACCTACTTGGCCTCCCCTGACACCATCTTGGCAGAGATATCAGGATGCCCCCTTACAGCCTGGTGAGGATGGAAGTCTAGACTCCCTACTCTGACGTTGCTGGCATGAGTCGGGGTGGGTCTAGTATTTTATATGGTGTTTGGAGTGCATCTGTTAATGTCTAAAAGTTTCTGTCTCGCTAGGTTGCCCCTTTGGCTGGGGAAAGCAGACTTCTGTTGAGGCTTTTTTTTGGTCTGTATCTGTTGTTGTTTCTGGGTAGCTGGCTTCTTTAGCTCTGAGACTGGGACATGTAGGGCAACAAGAAACCCACAGAACTCACCATCGTGTCGTTCCTGGAGTCCTGAGGTCCCTACCTGTCTGCCTTCTTCTGTCACCTTTCAGGGTTCACTTATATGTGTTTCGTATAATGTCCAGAGTTTTTAGTTGTACTTAGTGGGAGGAATAGGGAAAAGTATATCCACCCCATTTTCCTGGAAGTGGAAGTCCTGGCTTGCTTTATTTTATGTTAATTCAGGGTTAACCAGAGAATCTGTTTATTTCTATGCCTGTCAGAAATCTTTCTAAAACATTTATGTTTCAACCTTATTATGTTTATAGGCAAGAAATAATGCTACTGTGAGCTTATAAAATACTTGCCAGTTACTCCTTAATGTCTACAAGACTCAAAATGCTTAAGGGTCACCTTTCTGAATTTTTGCAGCCCACAATAAAAGTATTAAGAGACTGCATGAGGAATGGGGCATATTTGGAGGAGAAGATGTGGTTGAAGTTGAGAATTGTGGGTGATGAGCTATATTATTGAAAGACAGAGGATTACCAGAGGGGAGGAAGAGTCCATGAAATGTCTCTAAATAGGGGAGGTGAGAGTGGAAGGCAGCGTCTGTTCTGATTCTTGAAATACGTAGACATCCAGGGGTTCTAGCAACCATTGTATTTATTAAGTAGTTATTTGTAAAGTCTTGCTTCATTTTAATAGCAGGTAACTACTGTTAATAGTTTGGTCTCTATCCTTCCAATCCCTTTTCAGGGGTGGCTGAAGTCATTTAAGCGATCAACTCTTGGTTTCAGCTTAGGTCATGATCTCACAGTTTGTGAGTTCAAGCCCCACATCTCTCTGCCCCTCTTGTGTGTGCGCTCGCTCTCTCTCTCTCTCTCTCTCTCTCAAAATAAATAAATAAACTTTAAAAAATATTTTTAAAAACACAGTTGATCTTTGAACACCGTGGGCTTGAAAAGTGCAGGTCCACTCATGTGGATTTTTCTCAACAAGTACAGTGCAGTGCTCTAAGTGTATTATCTCTTCCTTATTATTTTCTTAATGCCAGTTTCTTTTCTCTAGCTTACTTTAAGAATACGGTATATGATACATATCACATATAAAATAGGAGTTAATCAACTGTTTATGTTATCAGTAAGGCTTCCAGTCAATAGTAGACTATTGATAGTTAAGTTTTGGGGAGGGTTATAAGTTCTACATGGATTTTCTGCTGCACACAGGGGGTGTTGGTACCCTTAGCCCCAATATTGTTCAAGGGTCAACTGTACCTACATATAAAGAGAGAAGGTGTATAATTTAGTTGTAAAAGCATAGACTCTGGAACCCTCCTACCTGGGCTCAAATCTTGGTTCTGCCACTTATTAGCTATGTGATCCTAGTCAAGGTACTTTCCCTTTTAGTGCCTCAGTTTCCTTGTCTCTAAAGTGGGGATTAATAATAACTTTCCTCAAAGGATTGTGTGGGGATTAAGTGAGCTAATGTTTGTAAAGTGATTAAAATAGTAACTTGCCTTATCTTAAGCTATGTAGCTGTTAATATATTATTAGTAGTGTGTATACATATGCTATACGTTATATTCCTTGACTTCTCTCTTTTCTTAGCAATGTTTGTAGGAAATCTTTCCGTGTCATGACCTGTGTGTCAACCTCATTCCCTTTAATTGATGTTTTCCCACTGTCTAGTAACTTGTTAACCACTGTCCTGTGGGTGAAATTTATTTATTTATTTGTTTGTTTGTTTGTTTGTTTGTTTAGTCATTGAAAGGCAGTGCTGTGATAAGTACATACATGTCTGGGTGTCTGCTAATGGATCAAAGGATTGGTACAGTTTAAATTTTAGTAGTTACTTCCAATAGCTTTTCAAAAATGTTTTACCAATTTATATATACTCCAGTGAATGACATACAGCAGTTTCTATTTTCCCTCGTCCTTTCCATCATTCTTTATTATCAGTCTTTATCTTTATTATCTATTATCTTTATTATCATCTTATTTTTCTCAAACTAGAAGCTTACTGTATGGATTTGTAGTACAGTTGTTGTATTTAGGTTGAGTATCTTTTCCTGTTGATTGGCCATTTGTATTTTTTCTATTAATTTCATGTTTTTATAGAAGTTGACTCATTTGGTTAGCTTCTTACTGATTTGTGGGATTCCCTCATATATGCTGTTTATCAATGCTTTGCCTATTACATATGTTACAAGTATTTTTTTCTCAGGCTATCATTGTGTTTCAGATGTGTTCACAGTATCAAACTTTGTTTGTTCATGTTATCAGTTTTTGGTTTTTATGTAGTCAACATCTGTCAGATTTTTTTGTTTTGTTTTGTTTTGTTTTTTTGCCTTAATGCTTTAAAAGATTTGTCCGGATCCTAAAACTAGTAGGTAAAAGTTTTCTGAGAAAGAGTACATTTAAATAGTCTCAAAGTATTGCTCCCAAAATATTTATTAATTACAAAAAGAACAATTGTGGGGAAACCAAGCAGATACCATCTTAAGCAGGTGATCCAAGTTAACATTACTAGTAGTGAGACCTATAGATATCATGTGCCTCTTGATATGATACACTGTGAAGGACATAGCATATGAATAAATATGTGAATATATATGTGTATATATCACACACATATATAGAGAGAGGAAGAGAAAAAACAAATGTCATAAAACGTTAACATTTTAGGGAATCTAGGTGAAGGGTATACAGGATTTTTTGTATTATTTTTGTAACATCTCTAAGTCTTAAGTTATTCAAAAGAAGAGTTAAGAAAAGTTAAAAAAAGAGACACAAAGCCTGTCTACCCCAGGATTATAGAAATATCACCCTATATTTTTAACTAATATTTCATGTTGTCTTGTTGATTGGACTTTTTAAACATCCAGATTTTTGTTTTGGATTGTAGTAAAATGTAGAGTCTTAATATTTTTTGTCTCAACACTTTCTGAGCGCTGTCTTCTACCTATTGGTTTGATGTACTGCTGTTGTCATAAACCAGACCCCTGCATATATTAAGTTTGGGGCTTTAGACTGGTTGAAAGCTCATTTCCTGTCCCAAAGATGGAATTCAGCAGCTTCTTTTCCTTAGGGATAGGGCCCTTATGCAGAATGGAAGGCATGAGGCAAACAAAAATAAGCTGTGTTGCTGTTGCCTTCCGACCCCTCTGACCCCTAGCCAGCCCCCTGGGATTGGAGGGGTTGGGGAAGGGCGGAGGGGAAGACCTGATCCTAGGGGTCTGCAAAGCATGCTGGGTAGGCCTTGCCCTCAGGGCTGGGATGTGAGGCCCCTGTGTGTTGCCAGCAGATACCACAGCAGCTATACTACAGCAGGCCCACGCCAGGGGGGTTAAAAAACTCGCCAGTTAGGTAGGATTATACGACTAACAGCAAATCATACCCTTAAAATTGCACCTTACCTTTTGTGAGTAAATGTAGAACTACGGTCTCATGACGGCGTTGCTGCATCTTGCTGTTAACTTACGGCCTGCAGGCATCAACTGATTGAGGAAGTAGTCTGGTGGCCACAGGGAGAAATCTTGTTGCCGGGTGGCATTTGCTTGAGCCCCAAAGACAAGAATTTTCTGGGCTATTTCTAGGTTCTGTTCCTTACCATTTATCCATTTAACCTATGGTTCTACAACAACACACTGTTTCTGTTTTTGAAACTACAGCATGTGGGGTTTTTTGAAGCTAGTAATTCTTCGATTTTCTGAAAATTGAGGCGAAGTTCCCATAACATAATATTGACCAGTTTAAAGTGAACAATTAAGCAGCATTTAGTATACTCGCAAAGCTGGACAACCATCACCTTTCTCTAGTTCCAGAACATTTGTTTCATCATCTCAAAAGGAAACCCAACAGTCATCAAGAAGTTGCAGGCCATTCTCCCCTCCCCCAGCCCCCAGGACCCACCAGTCCGGGGTCCGTTTCCATGGGTTTACCTGTTCTGGATATTTTGTATAAATAGAATCCTATACTATACCACCTTTGTTTATTTGGCTTCTTTCACTCAGCATGATGTTTTCAAGACTTTCATAGCCTATTTTGTTATCTGATAGAACCATTTCCTTCCTTCATGTTCTTTTTTTCAAAAAATTTTGGTTATTTTACAGCATCTTATTGTTTTAGAAAAAATTTTTAATGTTTATTTTTGAGAGAGAGAGAGAGAGAGCATGAGTGGGGAGGGGGCAGAGAGAGACGGAGACATAGAATCCAAAGCAGGCTCCAGGTTCCGTGCCGTCAGCCCAGAGCCTGACACAGGGCTGAACCTACAAATGGTGAGATCGTGACCTGAGCTGAAGTTGGACACTTCACCTACTGAGCCACCCAGGTGCCCGCATCTTACCTTTTCTAAAAGAACTTGAGAATCAGCTTGTCAGATTCCACAAAATATTATGATTTCATTCTCAGTACAGTTGCACTGAGTGAGTATGCCGATTTGAGGGGAATCCGCATATTTACAATACTGAGTTTTCCCGTCTAGGAATAAGGTGTTCATTTCTATTTATTTAGGTCTTGTTTTATGTCCAGTAAAGTTTTACAGTGTTCCTCATATGTCTTGTCACTTCTGCATGTACTTTTTTATTTGTCGTGCATAGGTTCTTTTTTGTGTAGCTTTATTGAGGCTTATTTAACCTACAATATACTGCATAAATTTAAAGTATTCAGTTTGATGAGTCTTGACATGTATATGTGTACACCCATGAAACCATCACAGTCAAGATCATGAGTGTGTCCATCACCCCCAGACGCCCTTCAGTAACACATCCCTCACGCTCCCAGCCCCATCGCTAGAAAGCCACTGGTCTACTTTCTGTCGCTGTAGACTAGGTAGCATTTTTTGGAACTTTATATAAATCCTTTTTTTTGGTTGTTGTTTGTTTTTGGTCTGGCTTTTTTCTCTCAGAATTCTTTGACTTTTTTCTCTCAGAATAATTATTTCAAGATTCATTCACCCTGTGTCTACATCAATAGTTTCTGTGTGATTGTTAAATGAGTATTAAGTACTTCATTGAATACTTATATGACAGTTTATTTGTTGATGACTATTTGGGTTGTTTCCAGTTTAGGCTCGTAAAAATAAAGCTACTGTGAACATTCAGATACAAGTCTTTGTGTGGACATATGCCTTCATTTCTCTTAGGTAAAAAAATATAGGTCTGGATGCTGGATTGAATGGTAGATGTATATATAACATTTTAAGAAATTGCCAAACTGTTTTTAAGTGCTTAGAAAATTGTACATTCCTTCTAACAGAATGTTAGAGTTTTAGTTGTTCCATATCCTTGTCAACTTGATTTGCCTGCTTTTTTGAATTTTAGCCATTCTACTGGGTGTGTAATGACAGTTGATAATGGTTTTAGCTTGCATTTCTCTGGTAACAGTTGACTTTGAATATCTTACCTTGTTTTTTTTTTTTTGTTTTTTTTTTGTTTTTTTGCCATTATTATGAATCTTTGTTGGTGAAGTGTCTGTTCAAATTTTTTGCCCATTTTTTATTGGGTGGTTTGTTATATCAGTTTGTAGAGTTCCTTGTATGTTTTAAATATAAGTCCTTTGTTGGATATATATTTTAAAAATATTTTCTCCCAGTTTGTAACTTTCCTTTCGTTATCTTAACAGTGTATTTGAAAAGTTAATGTTGATGAAGTCAAATTTATTAACTTCTTTCTTTTATAGTTAATGTTTTTTGTGTAACATTTAAGAAATCTTTGCCAAACCAAAGGTCAAGATTTTTGTCTATAATCTCTTCTAGAAGTTTTAAATTTTTAGCTCTTATGTTTAGGTCAAACTTATTTGAAATTAATTTTTTTTAATGGTTATTTGTTTTTTTGAGAGAGAGAGAGAGAGAGAGAGAGAGAGCATGAGCACGGGAGGGGCAGAGAGAGAGGGAGACACAGAATCCATAGCAGGCTCCAGGCTCTGAGCTGTCAGCACAGAGCCCTGACGCGGGGCTTGAACTCGCGACCTGCAAGATCATGACCTGAGCCAAAGTCAGATGCTTAACCGACCGAGTCACCCAGATGCCCCTGAAATTAATTTTTATATATGGTAAGATACAGGGATCAAGGGTCATCTTTACAAATGGCTGTCAACAATTATATTAACACCTTTTCTTTAAAAGATTATCCTTTCTTCATTGAATTGCTTTGGCACCTTTATCAAATATCAAATGATCATGTATATATAGGTATATTGCTTGACTCTATATTCTATTCCATTGATCCATGTATCTGTCTGTATGCTAAAGCTGCACCATAGATTACTGTGGTTTTATAATAATTCTTAAAATCAGGCAGTCCTCAAACTTTATTCTTTTCTAGCTATTTTGGTTATTCTGGGTCCTTTGAATTTTAATAGAAATTTTAGAATCAGCATGTCAGTTTCTGAAGAAAAGGCCTGCTAGGACTTTTGATTGGGGTTGTGTTAAATGTATGGACCCATTTGCATAGAATTAGCATCTTAATATTGAACCTTCGGATTTGTTAACGTGGTATATCTCTTCATTTATCTAAGTCCACCTTCGTTTCTCTGATAAATCCCTTTTGGTTTTCAGTGTATACTTATGCAGATCTTTTGCCGCATTTATCCTTAAGAATTTCATACTTTTGGGGTGCCTGGGTGGCTCAGTCGGTTAAGTGGCCAACTTCGGCTCAGGTCAAGATCTTATGGTTCCGTGAGTTTGAGCCCTGTGTCGGGCTCTGCGCTGACAGCCTCTGACAGGCTCTGGAGCCTTCTTTGGATTCTGTGTCTCCCTGTCTCTCTGCCCGTCCCCTGCTCACACACACACACACACACACACACTCTCTCTCTCTCTCTCTCTCTCAAAAATAAATACACATTAAAAATTTTTTTAAAGAATTTCATTCTTTTGATGCTATTGTAAATGGCATTTATTTATTTTCATTTTAATTCCACTTAAGTTTATAGAATACAATTGATTTTTTTATATCCACCTGGTATTCTGCAATTTTGATTAGTTCTTATAGCTTTATTGAATATTCCTCACAACTTTTTAAAAAGACAGTCAGGCTGGGTGGCTCAGTCGGTTGAGCTGCCAACTTCAGCTCAGGTCACGATCTCGCGGTCTGTGGGTTCGAGCCCCGCGTCGGGCTCGGTGCTGATAGCTCAGAGCCTGGAGCCTGCTTTGGATTCTGTGTCTCCCTCTCTCTATCTTTCTCCTGCTCACGCTCTGTCTCTATGTCTTAAAAATAAATAAACGTTAAAAAAAATTTAAAAAGACAGTCATGTTGTCTGTGAATAAAAACAATTTTACTTCCTCTGGTCCAGTCTGTATGCCCTCTTACTTGTTTCTTTATCTCTGTCTTACCCCACTGGCTAGAACTTCCAGCACACCTGGCTGGTACTCAGTCCACCTGAGTTGACATGGTGAAGGCAGACCCGCTAGCCTTGTTCCAGATCTCAGGGGAACAGTATTCAGTGTCTCACCACTTAAATGCAGTGTTAGATGTAGACTTTTTGTAGGTACTGTTTCATGGGCTTAAGAAGTACCCTTCTAGAAAGCTTTTATCATACATGGATGTTGAATTTTGTCAGATACTTTATCTATATCTATTGAGATGATCATACGGTTTTTCCTTTTTAATCCTTTAATATGATGAAATATACTGGTTGATTTGGGGATGTTAAACCAAACTTGCTTTTTTTGGGAATAAACCTCACATGGACATAATATGTTGTCCTTTTAGCATATTGTTGGATTCAATTTCCTAAATTTTGCTAGAACAGTATGCATGAGAAATATTGGTTGGCCTGCAGTTTGCTTTTCTTATTATATCTCTGTCTGGTTTTAATTTAGGGTAATGCTGATCTCATATAATGAGTTGGGAAATGTTCCTTCGTCATATATCTCTGGAATATTTAATGTAGGATTGGTATTTTTTCTTCTTTAAATGTTTATAGAATTTACCAGTGAAGCTATTTGGACTTGGTCATGGGAAGGTTTTATAAGCTCAAGTTTTTAAGTAGGTATACTGCTTATAAGTAGATCACTAAGTTGTCTATTCTTGAATGAGCTTTGGTAATTTGTGTGAAGGAATTTTTTTCCATTTAACTGAAGTTTTCCAATGCCTGGGCATAAAGTTGTTCATTATATTTCCTTATTATCTTTTTAACATCTTTAAAATCCATAGGGTGTCTTTTCTTTCATTCTCTATAATGGCATTTGGTGTCATCTCTGTCTTTTCTTGCTCAGGCTATCTAGAGTTTTATCAATCTTAAAGAACCAGCTTTTGGTCTCATTGATTTTCTCTGTTATTGTTTTCTTTTCTATTTTATTGTTTTCTCATTATTATTTTCTTTCTTCTGCTTACTTTGGATTTAATGTCCTAGTTTTTTAAGGTGAAAGTTTTAGTCATTGATTTAAGACCTTTCATCATTTTTAGTATAAACATTTTTAGTACTATGCATTTCCCTCGAAATTCTGCACTAGCTGCATCCCTCAAATGTTGGTATGTTGTATTTAATTTTAATTCCATTCAAAATACTGTCTAATTTAATTTTTGGTTTCTTCTTTGAACCATAAGCTCTTTAGAACCATAAGTTATTTATGTGTCGTCTCACTTCCGTGTATTGTGAATTTTCTAGATATACTTCTGTTAGTGATAACTTAATTCTAGGCTGTCAGAGAATAAACTTAGTTTTTTAGCCTGGGGCAAGAGTCAGCAAACTTTTCGTATAAAAGTCTAGATAGTAAGTATCTTAAGCTTTGTGGGTCAAATCTGTATATTGATTTTTTTAACTCTTAAAAAATATACAACCATTTGTAATTCATAGATTGTACACAAACAGGCTACTGACCGGATTTGGCCTGTGGACTGTGGTTTGGGCCTAGATGATCTGTCCTGGTAAATGTTGCATGTATACCTGAGAAAAAATATATATTCCGCTGTTATTGCAGCTGGAAAGTTTTTGGTAATTGTTGAAAGAGTTCTTCTTCACCTCTCCCTTTTCTGGGGGCTTAATTACATGTATATTAGACTACTTGATATTGTCCCAAAGCTCAAGTAACTAGACAAACCCATGGAAGGAAATAACAAAAATAAGATCAGAAATCAGAAGTAAAAGAAAAGAGAATTGTTAATTGAGAATTGATTCTTTGTAAAAAGCAGGATAGTTCAACTTCTAGCAAATACAGCAGTAAAGGGAAATAAAATGAAGATAAGCAGAATTTTGATTGAGAAAAGGAAAGCAAGAGTATAAAGAGATTTGAAAATTATAAGAGAATATGAGGCATAACTGTTATAGGCAGCCTTACGTGAATAAAATTAAAAGTCTTGATGAGTTAGATCATTTCCACTGCTATTTAAGAAGAAGAAATCCTATCACAAACATGCATTGAAGGAAGAAATTGGAAAAGTCATTAGAAGTTATTTTTTTTAATTTTTTTATGTTTTTATTTTATTTTTTGAGAGACAGAGTGTGAGTGGGGGAGGGGAAGAGAGCGAGAGGGAGACACAGAATCTGAAGCAGGCTCCAGGCTCTGAGCTGTCAGCACAGAGCCGAGGCAGGGTTCGAACTCATGGACTGTGGGATCATGACCTGAGCCAAAGTTGGATGCTTAACTGACTGAGCCACCCAGGCGCCCCTAGAGAGTTATTTCCAAGAAAAGCATCAGGCCCAAATTGTTTTAAGGTAACATCCTCTAAAATTGTCAAGGAACAAGTAATTCCCACTTCCTGCAAACTATCTCAAAGCTTTCAAAAAAGGGGGGGAAGCTTCTCCTTTTGTTTCACAGAGATAATTTAGTTGATAATTGATATTGCTATTGTGTGTGGTGCTGTTTTTTCCCATTGTTTTCTTTAAATGATTATTAGTTTTGGTTTGCATATTTGGTATAAAGGAAAACTAATTCTTAAAAAATACATTTATCATGGGGCACCTGGGTGGCTCAGTCGGTTAAGCGCTGACCTCGGCTCAGGTCATGATCTCATGGTTTGTGAGTTCAAGCCCCATATAAGGCTCTGTGCTGACAGCTCAGAACCTGGAGCCTGCTTAGGATTCTGTGTCTCCCTCTTTCTCTCTGCCCCTCTCTCGCTCATGCTCTCTCTCTCTCTCTCTCAAAAAATTTTTTTAAATACATTTATCTTATGTTCAAAAACTTCATTGACTTATTTTATTGCTTCTCATACCCCCTACTATTCTTTGGCTGCCCCCGTGACCCTGTGGACCACGGTGTGAGCAGGTGACTAGTTTGTAAGGTTTGTGCAATAGGAAATTATGTGATTGCATATTCCACTGTGTCGTGAGAGGGGAAGAGCTGAAGAAGGGATTGGCCTGCTGACTAAGCAGGGACCCGTTAACGGCGTCTCTCGTCTCCTTTGCTACGGAAGGCCTGTTGAATTGTCTCCCCACACATCTCCCAAACCCCATTCTGACCTCCTGTCTTCCCTATGTGATTGCAGATGGAAACTTTCTAAAAGAAGCAGATTACTCTCCTGCTCAGAATTCTTCTCCAGCTTTCTGTTCCTAGATTCAGAGTCCAGTTCATTATTTTACTTAAAGACCCGGCATCTAACACTGGGTAGGTGTTTATCAAATGGATGGCTTCACTGGGATCTAAGACTTTTTTTTGATTTGCCCCTTCACTACCTCTCCACCCCATCCTGCCCCCTTCAGCTCTGCGTGGTTCCTGCAAGTGTGCTGTTTCCGTTCTGGCCTGTGTGCCCTTGTGCGTGCACGCCAGTCCTCTCCTCGGCAACTATGTTCGAGCTCTTTGTGTTTTGGTAGAGATTTTACTTTCCTCTGTTGCAGCTCTTACCGCTCCGGCTGCAGAGGTCCACCAGTGTGCGCTCTCCTGAGGGCCCTGGAGGCTGTGGAACAGTGACTTTCGTGGGGCTGCACCCCCAGTTCCCTGCACAGTGCCTGGGTGTGTACGTACCCCGCCAGGCACGCAAAGGACATTTATTGAATTGAATTAGCTGGCTCCTTTGTTCTGCCTTTCTGTGCCTGGGATATTGGATGCCAACATCCAGCTAAGTTATGTTTGTGTTAAACATGAATTGAAATGCAATTACAGCTGGCAGTGTGGTTTGAGAGCCGAGTAACAGAGTAAATAGAAGGGTGACTTAGTCGCAAGTGCCAGCTCATCTCCTTTGCTTTCCCACCTCCCGTCACTGAGGGTGACGCATGAGCAGCACAGGTTCAAGTGTCCTCCCTTACACCCACAGCGCTTTAACTCTTCCCGCCCTCCTGGTCTTGTTGGCCCTCTTCCAGGGGCCCCTTTGTCAAAACCGCCAGCGGCCTGCGGTCCCAGGTGGTCGCCTCCAGCAGGCTGGCCTCCCCACTGCAGGTGGCGGCCGCTGAGAGCTGGGGCAGAGGTGGGGCCAGCCGCAGCGGGCAGGGGAGCCTGGGCCAGAGTGCAGAGCCTGCCTGCTTCCTGAAGGCCTGGGGGAAGCCATGTGGGGTCGCTAGATTCTCTGCTGGCCCCAGGATTGCCAGTTTTTGCTCTTTTCTTAACCATATCCTGCTAGGGTCCTAGCTAAGGCAAAAAGAGTGCAGCTTCCCCAAGGCGTTGCCACCTGATCTTAGACCCATTTTGGGTTTTTTTTTTTTTTTTTTTACTTTATTGAATAGTGTTCAGAAGCTGCATCTTATAATTGAGCCTACATTCCGGTCAGTTGAATTGGCCAGAGAGAGAAACTTCCTTCTTGTTCTCAAGAAGGCACTTAGATGTCCTCGAATCTCAAGGCGGGGAGGTCCCCAGAATCTTTCAGACCTGTGCACTTGCTTGTTAATGCGCATTCATATGACCTCCCTCTGTCGACCTACCTGCTCCTTTGTATAAGCCGCTCTCCTGGGTTCGGAGGCCCCCCGAAACTGTCGAGGTGGAGCCGCAGAGGAGAGGAAGCATTCGCTGACTGGCAGACATTTATTGAGCCCCCACCGAGTGTAGGTTCAGTGCTAGGTACTGGCAGTCGTGACTGTCAGACGCGGTCCCTGCCTGCATGCAGTTTACAGACCTGGGCAGAAGAGGCGCACACCCTTGGGTGGCCCTCTTCCTTCCCAAGATTAACCCTCCCAGGAGAAGCCTCGTTCCCTCCCCTTCCTGCCTGGGCTCTTGCTTGTGAGTCCCTCTCATTCTCCCGCCCTCTTCTCCCCCTTCCCTCTCCACACAAAGGTACTGCGGTCCCCTCTGTTCCTAGAAACAGACGCAGCACCACCACCACCCCCATCGCCTCCCTTCGCCTTACCGCCCCCTCCAGCTGCTGTCTTAAAAGTCCTTTCCCTCGAAGGTTGTTTCTGCTCCTACCTCCCCTCTTTTTTATTATCCCTGCTCACCCCTCCCTTCCAAATTGTCTCCCTTGATGACTTTTTCCTAATTCTTATTCTTCTTGGTCTTGTCTCAACTTTGGACACTGTCGGCCAGTTTCTCCCTTCCTGAACCTGCAGTCAGAAGATGCAGACCGAGCATACGCTCCCTGCAGACAATTTGGAAGATAGAAACTACAAGGAAGAAAAAAGAGTGGTTTGTGATCCTACCGCTCAGAGGAACAATGCTGGCAACATTGTGACCCGTATCTTTTAGTTTTTCCTTCTGTGTGTTGTGTGTGCGTGAGGGGCGGGGTAATGGGATTCTGCCGTCTGTTCTATTTCTACTGTCTATATTACCTACTGTGCTTATTACTGCATTGTGTGTTTTTAGTGTATTAGAGCACCGTTTTCTTAGGCCATCAGATAGTCCTCCATAGCCCTTCCTTCTTGAAACACTCTTGTCCCTGAAATGTGATTGCAGCTGTTTTCTGCCTTGTTCTCCAGTTTCCCTTCCCGTGTAGTCTGTCCCCCACCCTGCAACTTCCCCGGACTGGGTCCCAGCCTCCTTCACGGTGCACTGTCCTCCAGCCTGGGTCCCAGCCCCCCGGAGCTGAGCCGCACCCTCGCGGGCAGCCCGTGCTCAGGCCGCTGGCCCTAGCCAGAGCCACCTTTCCATCTGCCTGCCAGACTCGTCCACGTATCGTGGCGGTGACACTCGACCTGAGTATCTATTCCCAGACTGAACCATCTTCTGTTCGGTTACCGCTGCCCACCCAGCCCCCCAAACCCACAACGGCCCCTGCTGCCATCTCCTTCTACCAGGTGGAGACCAGACTCGTCCTGCCCGCCCCCTGCCCTTCTGACCCCCACCCCTGGCAAGCAGATTCTTGGATTCTACCCCCAAGTCATCTTTGGCGCCATCCTTTTCTGTCTCTACTGTCACCAAGGTCAGCCCTCGTTATTCAGGTCCCAGGTGGCCTCTTCCAAGAGGACTCTGGGCCCTCTCTTCTCAGCTTCAAGGTTTGTCCTCGAAGCATCGGGGTGAGTCCTAACTCCCGCACCTGCTCTGCTGCCCCAGGTTCCGGCTCCTCCCACTCTGCTCCTCGGTGCTCCTCTTCCTTTTTCCGCCCCACCCCTCTCTTTGTCCCCCTGATGTGCTTTCTCGGTCTTCTGAGCACTTCTCTCCATTATAGTAAAAGGGAACTCTCCTTGCTCTCCCAGTAACTTCGAATATCCCTGTCATGTCTGTGTCTGTGCTAGCTGTTTCCACAGACAGTATTTCCTTCACACAGTGACCCTGTGAGGTTACTGTTATAATCTCCTTTCACAGAAGAAGACAAAGCCCGAGAGAGTTCCAGGGCTCTTCTCGAGATCCCACAACAGGTGTGGGCGAGCGGAGATCAAACCTCGGCCCCCTGCGCGAACCCGCGGTCGCCTCACTGCTGCTTCAGTGTACCCGTTGGCCTTCCTCCGAGGACGGGACCGTGTCTTACTGATATTTGTGTGTGCTGAAGAGCGTGGCGCAATGCCTTAAATATCTAAGTGCTTAGTAAATACCTGCTGAAGGAAAAGTAAAGACTAGAGGCCCGAAGAGATGAATGGCACCCTCGCAATGGCTGCACCCGCAGGTAGAGGTCCCCGTGTGAAGCCGGTCGGTCAGCCTGCCCACCCGAGCATGGGAAGAAGTGTTTCTGCTACATCAGCGCCAGTGTTTGCCCCTGATTAAGGGATCACTGTGTTCTAGCTGCTGGGCAAAGCGCTTTGTTTGCACTGTCTCTTTTAATAATAACTACAGCTGTCTGAGATAGAATCTGTTGTTTCCATTTACAGAGGCGCAAGCTGAGGCTCAGAGAGGTTGAGGAACTCAGCCAAGGTCACAAAGCTACCAGGTGGCAAAGCCACGATTTGACCTCACGTCTGTCTGCTACCAAAGCCCATGTTCTAAACTGCTCCATTCTGCTTTCGTGGCCAGGAGAGGGGGATTGGGTGGCGTGGGGCAGAGGTGGTTATCCCAGAGCCCTGCGAGGAAAGGGCTTTGAACTCCTGTGCCACAGTTAGCAGAGACAGAGAGGAACTAGCCGTATGAGCAGCTCCTGTTTTCTTCTCTCTTCTCCCCTTATTCAGCAGGCGCGTCCTCCATAATAATTCTCTCTTACTCTCTGGATCTTTTGGTAGAGAGGAGATTAGTGAACCCTCGCCTTTTTTTGAATTAAAAATATCTTCATGACATTTAAAAAATTTTAAAAGCTCATTTCAGAAAATCCAAATCATATAGAATTATATGAACCGAAGAATGAGAATATTACCTTTCTTTTCTTCTTAATCCAACGCATATTATTAACAGTTTGGAAGTATCCTTCTAGACTTGGGATTTTTTTTTCCTTTTTTGCAAAAAAAAAAATTATATTTATTTTTAATTAAATAAGAGATACCAAAAAATCTTCTTATTTAAAAAAATCAAATAAGGGGCGCCTGGGTGGCTCAGTCCGTTAAGTGTCCGACTTTGGCTCAGGTCATGGTCTCACAGTTCGTGGGTTCGACCCCCGCGTCGGGCTCTGTGTGGACAGCTTAGAGCCTGGAGCCTGCTTCGGATTCTGTCTCTCTCTCTCTCTGCTCCTTCCCCACTCATGCTCTGTCTCCCAAAAATTAAATAAACATTAAAAAATTAAAAAAAAAATCAAATAATACAGCCGACAGCTCAAGTCACTCTCTGCCACAGCCCTAACTTCTGCTGGCCGCTCCCATCAGTGTGCTCTTTTCCTTCTTTTCCCTTGGCACGGACGCGTTTCAATGACTTACAGAACTGTGTTGTTGGACCTTGGCTTTTTAGTGTAAATTAGATCATGTGGCAGGCTCTTGCTTTTTTTTTCCCGAATGATGTGTATGCCAGTTAGATCTTTCTAGATGAGCGTGAGTAGGACTAACGTGTTCTCGTTCCCTGAAGTGTGGTGCTCCCCGGCTGGCTGAACCTCTGCCCGAGCTTCTTCCTGATGCCCAGCGTGGTCTTCTTCAGCCGTTCGCGGCAGACAGCCTCAGAGCACGCCCCCTTGTTTGGGTTGCCAGATTTGGCAAATAAAAGTAATCGGATTCCCAATGAAATCTGAAGAGGTTTTGAAAATTTTTTAAATTTGAAAAAAATGATTCACTCTTTCCCGTTCATCTGAAATTCCGATTTAATTCAGCCTGGTGTCCTGGGTCTTTACTGGCTGGTCTCCACCTTGTGTACATTTGTGAGTATTTGAAGACCCCACTCCTTTTTTTCTTCAGGCGTCTGCGATACCTGAGTTTTTTAAATGTTTATTCATTTTTGAGTGAGAGAGAGAGACAGAGCATGAGCGGGGGAGGGGCAGAAAGAGAGGGAGACACAGAATCCGAAGCAGGCTCCAGGCTCCGAGCTGTCAGCACAGAGCCTGATGCGGGGCTCGAACTCGAGAACTGTGAGATCGTGACTTGAGCCGAAGTCAGACGCTTAACCAACTAAGCCACCCCGGCGCCCCAATCTGATTTTTTTTTATTAAAAATTGTATTACTAAATATTTCATACAGTTGTCCTTGAATAAGGGGGTTAGGGGCGCTGACCCGACCCCCCACCACCGGCACAATTGAAAATCCATATGTAACCACTGACCTCCCAAAAACTTAACTACTAATAGCCTACTGTTGACCAGAAGCTTTACTGATAACATCAGGAGTCAATTAACATCCATTTTTATTGTATGTATTATGTACTGTATTCTAACAATAAGGTAAGCTAGAGAAAAACAGGTTACTAAGAAAACAGTAAGAGAAAAGAAAATATAATACCGAACCGTATTTATTGCAAAAAAAAAAATTCGCAAAGAATGGGATCCACATAATCTAGTGTTGTTCAAGGGTCGACTGTGTAGAGAAAAGCGTAGAGAATAATTATGTAACAAATCCCCATGTAAGTACCATACAGCTTCTTCCGATATTAATGCTTCACTGAGCTTATTGGGATCTTTGTTTTTTTCAGCAAGAGACAGGAAACCTTATTGGTGCCCGTGTACCCTCCAGACCATGCATCCTTCTTTACCCAGAGTAACTCCCGAGTTTGGTATTTTTCATTCCTATACATTCTTCCCGTTTTCAAACTTTATACAGATGGCTTCCATGTGGCATCTATTATCATATTGTACAATTTTTCAACTTGTGCTTGTGCTAAGCATTGTTTTCCAGATTTATCCTCGCCGATACGGACAGCTCTAGTCGATGTATTTTCAGGGCTGTGTAAAAATCTGTTGCATGAATATCCTATGACGTATTTATTCATCCTTCTGTTGATAAGGATTTGGGTTGTTTCTAATAATTTCCTATTATAAACAGTGTTGCAAATAATACCTTCACATCTTTGAGCTAATCTCTAGGGAACGCTCTAGGCGTGGAATTGCTGGGTCATTTTCACGTTACCGAATTTAGTAAATGCGTTCTCCAAAGTGGCCAGGCCAGTTTGTGCCCTACTCCTTTCCGTCAGATTTACAGTTTAGTAAATTTACAGTTTACTAAAAACTTACAGTTCCGTCAGATTTACAGTTTAGTAAATTTAGTAAATTTAGTGGTTTGCCTTGAATGATGTAACATGGTCATTTTTAATTTGCATTTCCTCGAGAGGTTGACCATTTCCTCTCATGACTTCTCCATATTGTGTATCATTTTTCTTTTGGATTATCTCTTTTTCTCATTGATTGGTAGGAGTTCTTTATTTATTTCAGCTATTAGTCCACTGTCAGTTGTGCATGCATCGCTCATAGTCTGAGGCTTGTCTTTTTACCGGTTTTAGTGTCCTTTGTGGTACCGAGGTTTTAAGTTTCAGGGCAATCAGATTCATGGATGTTTCCTACACATGTGTCCATTTCTTTAATAATTTCCTCCGTTGAAATCACAAAGATTTTCTTACTTTTTTTTTCGAAAAGCTTTACAGTGTTCCTTTTCACCTTTAATCTTCAACCCACCCGGAATTTGTTTTTATGTGAAGTAGACCTCTAGGTTAATTTCTTGTTTCACGGTGGCCAGCGGGTGTCTGAGTGGTGTTCGATTGAAGAGTTCATGCTCGACCACCGCGTGTCACCTGCAGCCCTGTCCCAGATGGCCTTGGCAGAGAGGACCCCGCCTCTGCCTAGGCGCCGAGCAGCCGCACGGAAACCTGATGCTGCTGTCCGTGCTCGTCTCCGCGTGGAGCTCCAGGGCCGCGTCCTGGCCTGGCCGTCTGGGCGTGGCAGCGGCGGGAGCGCTGTGGCCCCAGCCATCCTTCCCGATGACCCGTAATGGAGAGGACACTCCCACTTTGCTGTAGCCCAGCGCCCTGCCTGTGTTTCCATCCCATTTCCCCGCTTATGGCTTTGCAGTCCCCAAGAACTGATTTCTCTGTGTGTCGGCCTTTCCCGCCAGCAGGTGCAGAAGCGGGGCTCCTGATTTCTGGGGGTGCGCCCGGGGGCCTTTGCTTTCTTTCCACCCTGCCCAGCCTCGAGAATCAGTCTTCTCTGTGCCTGCCGGCGGCACGGTAGCTGTGCGGCAGGTAGAGTGAAGAAGGGCGTTCTGTATAGCCTCTCACGTGCCAGCCGTAGTCTTCGTGCATTTTCTCACTGTCCACTCTTCCTGAATCGTTCAGCCCGTTGGCAAATACCTGATCGTGTACTACCAGCAGGTATCATCGGGGAGCTTTCCGGGGGCAGCGTTCCTTCAGCCAGGCCCTAAGCGATGAGAATGTTCCACACAGTGAGGTTGCAGAGGGAACCCTAGGAGCGAAGCCAGGGAGGCAGGAAATCACAGAGCCTGAGGGAGGCGGCGCAGTCTCAGGGACCGAGGTGTGCATTCATTTCTTTCACTGAAATGTATTAGATGTCCCAGCTGCAAATCTGTGGCAGACTTGAGCCGGCCGTTCAGGATACAAAATGATGAAATAGTGCAAGTGAAATCAAAATCAGACAACAACCTAGAGTTTCTGGACTCGTCATCAGTCAGATGGCTCTTTCCACTTTAGAATTTTAGAAAGTCTTTCGGGCACACCGCCTGTTAGGGAGTCAGAAGGGAGGCCACTTAGGCTCCCTGCCTCCATGCTGTGCCGAAAGCTCTCTGAGAAAGAGTCGAAATGGCTTCACGGCTGGCCACTGTCTGACCTGGGCCAAGCGTCTGTGTTTCCACAGCGGATGATCTACCACATCAAGGGCCCTTTGAACTTCATTCGTATTCATAGTGTCAGCCAGATATTTCCTCTGGCATGTCTGCAGTTTTCCAGCCCCTTTGATTGTTTTGTGTCTGCCAGAGACATCTTTGAGTGGTGGGTGGGCTCCCTTCAAACACCAGGGTGTGAACAGGCTGGCCAGTCTGCTAGTTAGCCTGGCGGTGAGCCGTGGTGTCTTTCGAGAACCTCTCGTTAGGCAAGCCGTGCTCGATGCTGACATCGAAGCACCGTTGATGGCCGCAAGGATTTACTGCGCGGCCCGTCTCTGGGCAGCTTAGTTGGGTAGCTGATTTACAAAGTGTTTCCCGAGTTTAAATCCGACAGATCGTTATTTCTCACCCTATCAAATGAAGTCTTTTAGATTGTTGTTTTTCTTATTATAAAAGGTACATAGAGTCAAAAGGTACAAACTTCGAGTTATAAAATATGCAGTCATGGGGAATGGTGTCCAGCTTGGTGACCGTAGCATTGCGTATTTGGGGAGACTAAATCTCAGAAGAAAAAAAAATTCTGTAACTACATGTGGTGACGGATGTAACTACATTTATCGCGGTGATATTTCACAGTGTAGACAAATATCGAATCACTGTGTTGTACACCTGAAGCTAATATAACTTTCTATGTCAATTATACCTCAATTAAGAAAGAGAACACCAGAAAATACCCATAAATCTCACCTGCTCACAACCGAACAGTGGTTAATGCTTTGCTTTATATTTGTCTAGATCTTTTTGCATATACATTATTTTTAAGAAACAAAATATGAGATTGTACTATATAAACCATTCTGTAACTTCGCTCTTTCCATGTTCCTAGAGATGTGTCCCCAAAATCGTTTCCAGTGGCTGCTGAGTCATCCACTGTAAGGCTGTTCTTTAACCGTTAGAAATTCATTCCCCACTTTTGCCTTTATTTTGTTAATGTTTTTATTTATTCTTGAGAGAGAAAGAGAGAGAGACAGAGCGCAAGCCGGAGAGGGGCAGAGAGGGAGGGAGACACAGAATCCCAAGCAGGCTCCAGGCTCTGAGCGGTCAGCACAGAGCCCGACTTGGGGCTCAGATTCATGAACCGTGAGATCCAAGACCTGAGCCAAAGTTGGACACTTAACCGACTGAGCCACCCAGGCGCCCCCCTCCACCCCCTGCCACTTTTGTCTTTAATCAGTGTGCCTCAAGGGACATATAGATAACACTGCTCCCATCTGACCCCACTCTGATCACAGAGTCCCGCTTTCTGTCCCCTCGAAGCACCTGGTTTCTACCCTGTCTTCACGGTAGCTGTTCCCTTGCCTTGCAAGGCTGCTCCTCCTGATCTCACGTGACTGTTTGTTCTTGTTATCAACACCGAGGCACCTCACCAGAGAGTGCCTCCCTGGTCACCCCACCTGAAGCAGACTCTTTTCTTCAGTCACTGTCCCCATTCCCCTCTTTTATTTTATAAAGGCACTTACTATTCCCTAAAAGTATCTTATTTATTTATCTGTTTATTGTGTGTCTTCCGCCATCGAAACTCTGACCCTGGAGGTCAGTGACCAGGGCCGTCTTGTTCAACTGCCTGTCGTCTGCACCGTGATCAGAGCCGGGCACTCAGAAGTTCAAGAGGAACGGACAAATGATGTGTGTACTCTTGTGTACCCATCTGAACCCTTCCTGAGGCTCTCCGCCCAGGAGTGGAATTCTTCGGTCACATTGTGACCCACGTGCATGTCTATTTTTAAGGCATTTGATATGCAGCACGGAATTAATCTAATTTAACTGCTAGTAGCAGTTGGGGTGCCTCTTTCCCCCATAGCCTCTCCTGGCTCTTGCCATCTCCCCGCTTTTAAACGTGTCTTTGTTAGTTTGACAAAGAAAAGTGGCATCTTGTCGTCACTTGAATTTAATAATTACACAGGTGGAACGTATTTTCATGCTCATTGGCCATTCGTCTTGCTTCTGTGAACTGCTGCTTCATGGCCACAGCCCGTTCCTTGACGGAGTGTTCGTCTTGTCCCTGCTGCTTTCTAAGAGCTGTGTAGATAGGTTCTCTCATACAGTTCAAGAAGATTCCCCCTCTGCCACTTAATATATCATGGACATGATTATAAATATACCGCATCCTTTTTAAGAACCGAATAAATATTCTATGGCATAGGCATACCATAATTGAGCCAAGATTCTTTCGTTCCTCAGTTTCCTCATCTATGAAGGAGATAGTAACTGATTATCATTCATTGAAACTTAGAGTGTTGTGTAAATGCATTACTTACTCTAATGACTTAAGGCGAATAAAATACTGTACTCAGAGAGGTGCCTGGCACACAGAATGTACACCATGAATGTTAGTGGGGGGCGCAGTGGAGCAGACTGGACAGTAGAGCTGTCTGTGAGGGTGGTGTGGCATCGGGTAAAAGTCCAGTATCCCCCCCCCACCCCACCCCTGGCCCCAGGGAGGCCCGAGCTGGGTGTCGGCCCTTTAGGGAAGCAAAAGTGCTGTCTCTCGCTAAGGTCGGCTTGTTCCAACTTTTCTTGGTTTCCGTGTGCTTGTGTCCTAGTTCTGGTTGCATTTGCCCACCCTTCCCCTTACACGGGTGAGCCCCAGGACCTCTGTGTCCTGCAAGCAGAGGAATGCAGTGAAAACACGGGGCCTTGCCTGAGTGTAGAGGACCTTTTAGAACCATTAGAGCCACATGATCCTCTCAATAGATGCTGAAAAAGCATTTGACAAAGTACAATGTCCTTTCTTGAGAAAAACCCTCAAGAAAGTAGGGATAAAAGGATCATAAAAGCCATATACAAAAGATCCCCCAGTAATATCATCCTCTATGGGGAAAAACTGAGAGCTTTCCCTCTAAGTCAGGAACACGACAGGGATGTCCACTCTCACCACTCAACATAGTATCAGAAGTCCTAGCCTCAGCAATCAGAAATAAAAGGCATCCAAATTGGCAAGGAGGAAGTGAAACTTTCACTCTTCGCAGATGACCAGATACTCTATGTGGAAAGCCCAGACTCCACCAAAAAACTGGAAGAACTGGTATGTGAATTCAGTAAAGTCGAAGGATGTAAAATCAATGTACAGAAATCGGTTGTATTTCTATACACCAGTAAGGAAGCAGCAGAAAGAGAAATCAAGGAATTGATCCCACGTACAATTGCACCAAAAACTATAAAATACCTAGGAATAAACCTAACCAAAGAGGTGAAAAATCTATACATTAAAAACTATAGAAAACTTATGAAAGAAATTGCAGAAGACACCAAAAAAAAAAAATGGAAAAACATTCCATGCTCATGGATTGGAAGAACAAATATTGTTAAAATGTTGATACTACCCAAGGCAATCTACATATTCAATGCAATCCCTATCAGAATAACACCAGCATTCTTCACAGAACTAGAACAATCGTAAAATTTATATGGAACCAGAAAAGACCCTGAATAGCCAAAGCAATCCTGAAAAAGAAGACCAAAGCAGGAGGCATCACAATCCCAGACTTCACGCTGTATTACAAAGCTGTAATCATCAAGACAGTATGATACTGGCACAAGAAGAGACACACAGATCAATGGTCCAGAAATGGACCCACAAACGTACGGCCAACTAATCTTTGACAAAAGCAGGAAAGAATATCCTATGGAAAAAAGACAATCTCTTCAGCAAATGGTGTTGGGAAAACTGGACAACGACATGCAGATGAATGAACCTGGACCACTTTCTTACACTATACACAAAAAATAAACTCAAAATGGATGAAAGACCTAAACATAAGACAGAAAGCCATCAAAATCCTTGAGGAGAAAGCAGACAAGAATCTCTTTCACCTCGGTCACAGCAACTTCTTACTCAACACGTCTCTGGAGACAAGGGAAACAAAACCAAAAATGAACTCTTGGGACCTCATCAAAATAAAAAGCTTCTGCACAGCGAAGGAAACAATCAGCCAAATTAAAAGGCAACTGGTGGAATGGGAGACCATATTTTCAAATGACATATCAGATAAAGGGTTCGTATCCAAAAATCTATAAAGAACTTATCAAATTTAACACCCAAAAAAACAAGTAATCCACTGAAGAAATGGGCAAAAGACATGAATAGGCACTTTTCCAAAAAAGGCATCCAAGTGACTAACAGACACATGAAAAAATGTTCAACATCACTCATCATCAGGGGAATACAAATCAAAACCACAATGAGATCCCACCTCACACCTGTCAGAATGGCTCACATTAACAACTCAGTCAACAACAGATGTTGGCGAGGATGTCGAGAAAGAGGAACTCTTTTGCGCTGCTGGTGAGAATGCAAACTGGTGCAGCCACTCTGGAAAACAGTATGGAGGTTCCTCAAAAGATTAAAAATAGAACTACCCTATGACCCAGCAATTACCCTACTAGATGTTTATCCAAAGGATACAGGTGTGCTGTTTCGAAGGGACACATGCACCCCACTGTTTATAGTAGTGCTATCAACAATAGCCAAAGTATGGAAAGAGCCCAAATGTCCATTGACGGATGAATGGGTAAAGAAGATGTGGCATATATATACAATGGACTATTACTCGATCAAAAAGAGTGAAATCTTGCCATTTTCAACAACGTGAATAGAACTAGAGTATACTATGCTAAGCAAAATAAGTCATTCAGAGAAAGACAAATATATGACTTCACTCACATGAGGAATTTAAGATACGAAACAGATAAACATAAGGGAAGGGAAGCAAAAATTATACAGAAACAGAGAGGAGACAAACTATAAGAGACTTAAATACAGGGAACTGAGAGTTGCTGGCAGCGTGTTGGGTGTAGGGAAGAGCTCAAGGGGTAAGGGGCATTAAGGAGGAGACTTGTTGGGGATGAGCACTGGGTATTATATGCAAGTGATGAATCATTAAATTCTATTCCTGAAATCATTATTGAACTATGTATTAACTAACTTGTATTTAAATTTTAAAAATAAATTATTAAAAAAAAACAAACCATTAAAGCCAATAGCTTAGACTTAAGTCTCACAAGATAAGGAAGGCGTTTCTGCATTAAAATTAATTTCACTGTTTTCTTCCATACTTCCAGTACCAAAGCAAAGCCCTCCAAACCCACAAACCTCCAAACACCTCCAGAAGTGGTCACACGCGTTACCTTTTCTGCAGCACTTGGTACTGAGCTGAGGCAGCATGCTCCCAGCCTCCTTTCGCTGTGGTGATACTGGTGGGTGTCTGAAGTGGCCCTGAGCGGGTCTTTCTGTTTGGATGATGTCTTCTGGTATATTCCAGGTATGCCCCCATGTGGCTTGTCAACTGTCCCAAAGGCAGGGCCCATAGGGGTCCTGGCTTTGACCCAGCAGGTCGACTGTCCGTTCCTGAGCGGTGAAGGGTGACTGAGCCGGGAGGTCCCCATCTTTGTTTACTGGGTGACGTTGCTAAGTTTACCTCCCTTCTCTGAGCCTCATTTTCTTGTCTGTAATCTGTGGAGCAAACAGTACTACGTCATTGGGTCGTTGGGAGACTTCAGGAAGAACTGCACATGACTTGCTTAGACCCATGCCAGGCAGACCCAAAGTCCTGGGCACGGGTTCCAGCCCCACCGCCTGTCCTGAAACCGGGAGGATTTCTTACACTTGACTTCAGGGTTCCGTTCCAGCATCGTGCCCCGTTGGCCGGCTGTGGGGAGCCAGTCCCACCGTGTACACATTTTCTTCCCTGACTGCCGCACAGTGGTTCGGAGCGTGACCTCTGAATTTGGGCCAGAGAAGGATTCAGAGGCCTGGGCTGAGAGACCGAGTCTGGATCCTGGTCAGGCAGCTTCTTACAAGGTCCTGTGGTTGGTTCTGCAGGGCTGGGACTATCACTCGCAGGGTTCCCCCGGGAACTACCGTGGCGACTCTAGGTGGACTCGAGCAGTGGAGGAGGCCGGAATCCACTGTGCACACAGCTTTGGACACTGTCACACTCTTGGGAACACACTGAGGAGGTGACTGGCATTGATGTCATGTTGCACCTGTAGGAACATGCCTGATGGTGGGGGTTTCCCTAAAAGGAATTGTCCATTTCTATACTGCCTTCTGTGATACATTTTCCCAGCTCTCTGATTTCTTAAAATTAAAATTCTCTTTTTTTTCTGGGGCGCCTGAGGGCTCAGTCGGTTAAGCGTCCGACTTCGGCTCAGGTCATGATCTTGCGGTCTGTGAGTTCGAGCCCCGCGTCAGGCTCTGGGCTGACAGCTCAGAGCCTGGAGCCTGCTTCGGGTTCTGTGTCTCCCTCCCTCTCTCTCTGCCCCTCCCCTGCTTGCTCTCTGTCTCTCAAAATAAACACTAAAAAAATATTAAAAAAAAAAAAGTAAAATAAAATTAAAATTCGCTTTGTTTTCAACAAAATGATACATAGACAGGTAAAGAGAAAATCAGAGTACTGGAAGGCTTGTAAGAACATGCAGCAGCCCCCCGCCCGTCTCTTCCTTTCTCACTCGCCAGAGGCAGTCATTTTCGGCTCTTAGATTTCTTCGCTTCTGGTACTTTTAGCTCCACGTTTCTAAATAATTTGACTGTACTGCTTATTTCTTAACTTACCTATCCTACACGTTCAGTTCTCTTATAATCTCCGCCAGCAGGCAGCCTCCCAGTTTTTGGTAAGTTAGCGGTCAGTGTTGACGAGGCAGACCCCGGGTACTGCTCAGTCGGGTAACGTGCCCTGGGTAGTTTATCTTTCTCGTGCAACCTTTTCATTTTCTTGGAATTCGTTATCGACTTGTTTCTTTCAGTTTGCTTAATTGTCTAGGTGCCTACTGATTTTTATATTCTCATTCTTTAGTTTTCTTTTTAATGTTTTCCCACCTAATCTTTTTTTATTTCGTTTTGTTTTTTTTTTCCAGTATAGTTAACACGGTGTTGTATTAGTTTCAGGTGTATGATGACAGTCAACACTCACAGGCATCACCTGGTGCTCATCAGGACACGTGCCCTCCTTAATCCCTATCACCTATTTCACCCATACCCCCCTCCACCAACCTCCCCTCTGGTAACCATCAGTTTCTTCCCTATCGTTAAGAGTTTGTTTCTTGGTTTGCCTCTCTCTCTTTTTTTCCACTCTGCTCGTTTGTTTTCTTTCTTAAATTTCACATTGAGCGAAATCATACAGTATTTGTCTTTCTCTGACTGACTTATTTCACTTAGCATTACAGTCTCTAGTTCCATACACGTCATTGCAAATAGCAAGATTTCATTCTTTTTTATGATTAATATTCCATTGCGTGCGTGTGTGTATGTGTGTGTGTGTATATACACACACCACATCTTCTTTATCTGTTCCTCTGTTGATGGATACTAGGGCTGCTTCCGTATCTTGGCTATTATAAGTAATGCTGCAGTAAACCTAGGGGTGCATGTATCCCTTTGAATTAGTGTTTTTGTATTTTGGGGGAAAATACCCAGTCGTGATTGATTACTGGATCACAGGGCAGTTCTTGTTTTAAGGGACCTCCGTACTAAGTGCCTATAGATTTTTACATTCAAATGTTGAAATTTGTTTCGAACAGCTTTATGCCTGTGTTTTTACTCTTCTGAATGCTCCAGCACCTCTGTCACACACCGCCCAGGGTTTAAGTACAGTTCCAGAAGCTGTCCTCTCCACACTTCCCCCAGATGGCCCACCACGGCCTTCTCTTCTTTTCCTCGCGTCTAGTCCTGGGCACCCCTGTCATCACCGTCCCGGGTAGGATCCATTTCCCGGGGTTCATGCTTTCCTCTTCGTTGATTTCATTCATCCCAGTTTTGCTGATGCATTCTCCAGTAGGTTCCTCAGAAAGATTCCTGGTGAAAGATTAACTTCTTAAGTCCTTGTATGTCTGCAAAGGTCTTTATTCTGCCCTCATGCTTAGTTGGTTTGAGTGGAGAATTACAGAATTCCCTGGAATCTTAAAGATGTTTTTCTCTTGTCTTATTTAGTGCTTAGTGTTACTGTCGAGAAGTCTGAGGCGTTCCGATTCCCTTTCCTTTTTATGTGACATGGTACATCTCTCTGGATGTTTTAAAGATGGTTTATTTTCCCAAATTTGGTGGGATTCTCTCTTGTTTTGCTTTGGGGCGGGACTTTTTCATTCACTGTGCTGGAATGCTCATGGCCTCCTTAGTACGGACACTCAGCTTCTCTTCCATTTTTTATTTCTCTTTCTGGAGATTTCATTATTTGGATGTTGTCCTGATCCCTCAGCCTTCTTTGTTTGACTTCCCTGTAGCTTATCTCATCTTGGTATTTTACTTTCTGGAAGTGTTCCTCAATTGTCTCTTACTTTTTTTTTTTTAATTTTTAATTTTAGCCATAACTTTTTTATTTCTATGTTCTTTGTATTATTCTTAAATTGATCCTTTAAAATTGTTTTCACAATATTCCATTCTTCGGTGGTTGCAGTATATTCATTAATATGAATTCAGAGATATGAATTATAGTTTTGGCTGCTCGTTCCTTAATGTTGATTGTTTCCTCATATTGTCTGTGCTACCCTCAAATGCCTGTGTTCTTTTTTTCTTTTTTTTTTTAAGGAGGATTAGATTTTTTTTAATGTTTATTATTTTTGAGGGGGGGTGATTGGGGGAAGGGCAGAGAGCAAGAGAGAGAGGGAGACACAGTCTGAAGCAGGCTCCAGGTTCTGAGCTGTCAGCACAGAGCCCGACACGGGGCTCGAACTCATGAACCATGAGATCGTGACCTGAGCCAAAGTCGGGCGCTTAACCTACTGAGCCATCCAGGGGCCCCTAAATGCCCGTTTTCCTAATTTGGACCCAGTCTTTCATATTTGAGACTTACCTTCAGCACCTGGCGATCCTTGGCTGTCAGTTTCTATTTAAGAGCGGGGCGCTAGTTAGCGGGGTTGGAGTGCCTGGGTGGGGGTGGAGCCTGTGGGCTGGTGGGTGGTGCGCAGGTGATACTGCAGGGCAGTGGCCTTTGTAGCAGGAGATCCCCGGAGTCTGTGCGTGCTGGTCTACTCTCTGGTACTCTGCAGTGTCTCCAGAACGAATCCTTTGATATCCAGTGTCAGGGGATACACTTGGCTGCCGAGGCGCCAGAACCAGGAGGGAGGATAACCCTGGTAGGGGCAGGGGAGGGGGCCCACCATTCCGTGTGCGGTTTTCAATCTGGAGTCGACTTCCTCCTGGTGTTCTGGAGTCCTGAGCCTCACTGGTTCCATTTCTGCAGAAAATACGTCTGAAATGGGGGTGGAGATCTGGGAGTGTGACCGCTGTGTTTATAGACCTTGTTCCAATCTTCCTGTTTCGGCTCTAAACTCACACTCTCCTCCCCAGTAGTATCTGGTGGCTCCAGGTCCTGGGTTCTGGGGTGCAAGTCCTTCGACCCTCCTCTCCGCTAAATCCCAGCCTTTCACTTTCCACGTCTCCAGACAGTTGTTGACATCTCTCTTGCATCGTACTTCTTTCCTGCTCTTTCTTTGAGTGGGTTCATGCCTTCTCTCCATGGTTGTCATTTGAGAAGAACATTGGCAGAGAAGGGAGACAAACCCATGTGTTCAGTCTGTCACTGCCCACCTACTCCTCTCTGAGGCAGCTCCTGTACCCAGGGAAATGCTGGAAAGACATGTGTATGTGAGTGTGTACTTAAAGTGTGCGTGCGAAAGAGTATATGTGTGCATGTGCGTGTGTGGGGGTGGGCGTGCCCGTGTGAAGCCCTGTAACAGATGCTCTGAGCAATACACTCAGCAGCAGCACGGACGTCCTCCAGTGATTTGGGGAGGAGGGCAGGGCGCAAACGAGATAACTGAAAGAATAAAGGACCTCATTGTTGAAATGGGTATGTGGCCTCACAGGGTGGAGACTGTGAAGGGGATACACGCAGCGCCAGGGATTACATCCGGGAAACTTCACTTAAAGTGTTTTGATTACCTTACTCGGGGAGCTAGCAAGGTGTGTGGCTTTTCACATTTTGCCCCTGATTGAGTGGCTGATTCATTCATTCCTTCAACAAGCTTTCATGAGCTGCCCTGCACCTAGAGCTCCTCTTCCTGCAGCCCTCAGCCCTCAGCCCACCTCCCCTCGGCCTCTCCCCTCGGCCTCTCCTATCCTGGGATTCAGAGGCTGGCCCCTGGGCTCTCACGGTCAGAGCTGAAACATGAATTTCTGCAGGGGCACCTGCGCAGCTACCCACCTCACACATAACTTACCGCGTAGCTCGTTAGCGCGTCTAATTTGGGACACGAGCATTATTATTATGGTTCCTAAACACCTTTATGTGACTGGATTGGAAAGAAGCTTCTGGGTACATCTTATTGTTACAGGGAAGGCAAGGCTGGGAATGCCGCTTCCGTCCTGCTCCTGATGAGCCGGGACCCGGGACCTTCAAGCTCCTTGTTCCAGTCCAGCCCCTGTGGGGTCCAGGCTCGGGGCGCCTCTGCGTTTTGCACACACACACACACACACACGCATATGTGCTTGCGCTTTCTCTCTCTCCCTCACTCTCTCTCTCACCACCCTCCTCACCTCCCCTTTGTTGGGTTTGGAAGGCATTACGATTTTTACTTCATTGCAAATGATTTGGCCTCAGGGCAAATCTAGGCCTTCAGTTGTCCATTTCTAATGCCTCTCCAGTGCAGGTTGGAGGGCCATAACCGCCTGGGCCTCCGAGGTCAGGGGCAGGCCCGCTGCACACCTGTTCTCTTTCCACGCTCGCACTGGCCTCTTTATCATAGCGAGGGGTCTTCCCACCCAGAAAAAGGAAAATTCAGCCAGTGGGCTGAGCGGAGGGGGAGCCATCCTTTTCAAGCCCTGGAAACAATAGCCTTGATTTAGGGTACACCCGCCCCCCGGTGGGATTGCCAGATATCCAGATATTCTGAACTCCGTTCCCTTTCTGGTGGGAGGTTACAGACAGCTCTGTTTTCTGAGGTCCCAGCCTGGGATTCCACAGCCTTCCGCTGTTCTGCGGACTATTTTTTTTTAATGTATCCAAAATAAGGCATTTATTCTCGAGAAACCGCGGTTTGTGTAGGTTCCCTTATTTCTTCATTCCTCTGGCCTCTTTTATTTTCACAGTCTTCCTGGTTCCGCAATTGGGATGCTTCTCAAAATAGATCCGTGCAGTTTGATATTCGACTTCTTTTTTTCCAGAAGGATTATTCTTTCCATCCCTGGGTGATTCCCAAGTGACTACCTCCTAGAATTGAGGAAGTACCAGAAAAGTACAGTTTGAGAAACAAAAATCTTTTGAAACATGGAATCCACAGGAGGAAACAAACAGAAGGGACGCTGGTGGTGGAGTGTTAGGGCCCCTGCCTTAAATCTCATGTTTTCCAAGAAACTCTCTGTGAGACCATTGTGGGGGAAAGTGCTGATGAGGCCTGACGCCCCTCCTTCTGTGGGGGTGACACACTTGGAGCAAAGGGTTCCTGAAATTATCCCCATACCATTCCTCCCCCAGATTTCAGGTCAAACATATTTGCACACGTAGCATAAGGACCTTTCTTTTTCTTGTGTTGCACTTGCTCATTTACGATTGTTAGTTCGGGGGGAAAAAAGGCATTTTTCTTTTGCCAGTTGGCCTTTGGGCCTCTCCAAGGCAGCCTCCGAGAATGTGGCTGTGGGGGGCCTGAGGATCCCACCCCCGCCCCCCCCCCCGCCCTGCACATGTGACAGCCAGAGGCCGTTGGCGTGCTGTGCGCCGTTTACATGGGATGGGGCCGAGTCCATTGTGCGAGGAACGGAGGTGCTTTCAGGGGTTTGTCAGGGCAAGAACTGCCTCCCGAAGTCTAAGGCTTGACAGGACAACCAGGGGGACAGCAGAGAACGGATCGTTTCGGAGCTCAGTCTGAAACAGGGTGCTGCTCCCTCAGTCTTCCCCGATGTGCCCCCTTGGGGTGCTGTCCTGTAGAGTCGCCGAGTGAGACAGCAGAGCAAGCTCCGGCGGTCCATGAATAGAACAGTCTGGAAAGAAGTGGGGGGACAGCAGAGCAAGCCCTGGTGGTCCGTGAATAGAACAGTCTGGAAAGAAATGGGGGGAATCCTGTCCTTGTCTAGCCGTTCCTCTCCCGCTCTCCAATCTCATCATCAGCAGTTTGCCCCAAAGCAGGGGCCTTCGTGCTGAGCCCCCCGCCCCTGCCCAGTACACAGGTCCTTTAGGACTCAGATCAAGGCCGGCTTCATGCTTGAGCGCTTCCGAGAGGAACACCTCTGTAGCTGTGGACGGGGAAATGGCTTCTTAGTGAGACCATAAACAAGGAGCTGAATCTTTTTTATTTTCATCATGATACAGTTTCCGACCTTGAGTACCACTCGCAGAGCCTGCCTGTGGAGGAGACACAGTGAGGAGCGGGTTTCCCTGGTACCCTGCCCCCCAACCCCCACTAGGGTCCCCTTGACCAAGCGCCCTGGCTGGCCCCAGGGCCCTGGAGCAGGCGGCCCCGCCTCCCCACAGTCGGGGCTCCTCTCAGGTGGCATTTCACACCCCATTGGACATTTTTCTGCACCGGTACCCTCCCCCGAGTAAGTGGTAATGAGGAACTTAATGTGCTGACTTCTCCAGTCCCTTCTTGGTCCATTGCAACAAAAGTTGCTCTTTTCTCATTAGAACCATTTTTGTCAGGGTGTCTTTAATCAACGGCCTCCCTGGGGACAATATTTTTAGAAGTTGTATTTTTCACATTCTCCCTTTTCCCCTTTTGGAAAATCCCTTCCTGGGGCCTAGTGAAATGAACTAATGAGATGCCGGGAGAGCTCGGCCGTGTTAATTGGCGCAGGTACGGAGAAGGCCCTCACACACACCTCCGCTTCCAGCCTGCCTTACCTGCGCTCTTTCTCTCTGTCTCTTTGGTGTAGGTTGCACAGACAGCAGATGGTGTGGATGCTGACCTCTGGAAAGACGGCTTATTTAAATCCAAGGTTACCAGATACCTGTGTTTCACGAGATCATTTTCCAAAGAAAATGTAAGTCTAGTAGCGGTGTCCGTTTGCTGAGTGAGCACAAGGCATTTACCTGCCGAGTTGAAATTTCCTCCTTTTTTTTTTTTTTCTTGTTTTGTTGTTGTGGTTTATTTTCATTGCCATATTAATCTGTGGTTTTAGTGAACTGGGTAGAAATCGGCTCGCGCTGTGTTTCATTTATTAACGGTGTTATTAACCACGTACCCAAGTGTACAGCGAATTCCATTAAAATGCGTTCTCCGAAGGGAACCAGGAAATTTCCCTCCCAGCCCTCATGTGCCTACCTTTCCTGTAAGTCACAAATCACAGGGTAGTGTGGACGTGAGGGTTTGCCAGGGCAGCTGGATTTAAAGCTGGCCAGGAAGCGGAAGCCTGGCTGGAAGGAGGCCCCGTGAACACCTCTGTTCCCAGGCACGCCCCTGTTTCCCAAACGACTGACTTTCTCCCTGAGTCTCTGTGACATTTGGCATTTCATTGTGTCTGCAGATAGGTATCTACCACGTGTGGGGGTTTCTTTCGGGGTGCTCTTCTTAATTCTTGGGCCCAGAAATTAGGAAATTTTAAAGCTCCCATTAAGGCTTTTCCAGTGGAGCATTTTAATGAGTGGCTTGGAAGAAAGGGAGGGAGCTTTCGTGTCTACACAGGTCTACTCTGAGTGAGGCCTGTCATAGGCCCAGGAAGTAAACCTTCTCCATCCTCAGACAGTCTCTTCAAGTATTAGCTCCTTTCCCGAGATCAGACGACTTTCGTGCTTCTCTAAGGTCACCTGTCTTCCCCAGCCCCAAACAGGGAGCTGTCAGATTTTCATTTTCAGAGGGGACGTTGTATTTTTGCCCTACATGTTATGGTCTCTTTCTAATGCAAAAAAAAAAATGGGGGGAGGGTATTTTTATTAATTTACATTTATAAATTTTATTGTAACAGTAATATATGCTCATGGTTTAAGAAGCAAAACAGTTTTTTGAACATCCTCATTCAGAAGCGTGAAAGGGGCACGGTCGGCCTTTCTCCCCATCACATACCACCCAGCCCGAGGTCCTATCCCGGGGTCCTCGTGTGTCCCTTCGGTGTTGTCTGGGCGTAGACAGTCGCTGGGTTCTGCGGCTCGCACACTCTCCCACCAGCCGTCCCTGTTGTTTATTGATAAGTCTTTGTTAGGAAAATCATTTCCTAATGTATTCAGGACCGGGGCAGAAATCATTGCTTTAATTTTTTTCCCCCTAATTACGAGTGATATACGCTCGTTGTAGAGTCCAGAGTTTCTGATGGGCCGGGGACGGTCCTGGCGCCGAACCCTGGAGATCCTTCTCCTGTAGGCCGGCAGGTGGCACCTGCGGTGAGTCTGAGCAGGTCCCTGGGTGCAGCCCTAGGAGACACTGAGGAGCAACCTGGAGGCTGGCTTGCCTTCCAGACATGGCTCGTGCAGTTAGGGGTGGGGCCCCCCATGGCTCCAATCCTCCACCCGGCACCCATGTCCACACCCAGTACACTCTCCCACCCCGTCACCCCTGGAGTTGCCCTAAACCCGCTTTTGAAACTATATTTTTAGTTCTTGTCACCTCTGTCCTGTCTGCTGGCTGCCACTTTGCGCAGGTCAGTGCATTCACTGCCACTTAGGGCGGGAAGGACGAACAACCCCCTGTGCCCTGGACTCGTGGTGTTCATTACCGGCCTCTGCTCAGCCTCCCCCTCTCCTGACCGAAGAGGCTGCGGCTCCAAACTGTGGCCTCGGAGGACAGCTGTGATCTCTTTGTTTTCGATTTCTAGGGAGTTTTTGTTAGGATCTTGGTTCGTTTGCTTGTTTGTTTGTTTTTGCATTTCCCTTGAAGGCTGTGGGGTATTGTAGTCGAGGCCAAAAGTGTCCTGGATTGCTTGGAGTTGGGGATGGTGACAAGTCTAAAAACGACAGAAGTCACCAAGGCTTGTTAATTTGGGGTGCCCTGGGTGAGTGTAGTACATATTCTAGAAGATGCATCGAGTTCATCAGCATTCATTGAACGTTAAAGAGAAATTCCCGAGTGCCTACCTCGCAAGCCTCACTCCGTGCGGCAGGGCGGGGCGGGGCAGGGTGTCAGGAAAGGGCTGGGGGGGGATCTCTGCCTCCTCTCTGAAGGAGTATAGGCGATCCGTGCGTTTTGTTTTCAGAGGAAGAATGACTGAGTCCTAGAGTGAGATCCAAAGGGACCCCGACAAGGGAGCGGCAGGGACCCACTTGCCAGCGTAGGAGCACGGGAGGAGTGGGGCGTGTCTTAATCCCGTACAGCCAGTCTGTCCTGGGTGTGCTGTCACACTTTGCAGAGTGTCATTTTTTATGACCGGAGAGGAGGGATGTGGGATCTCAAGACTGGACAGATTCTTAATTAGGCGGTTCGAGACTCCCAGCGTAGGAGATTTGGGACGCTCCTCTGGAACCGAAATTCCTTCCCCCCAATAATGCTATTAATACAGAAACCTGGCTTTGGAGTGACATTGCTTCCTGGGGAAGGATCGAGATTAATTGCACTTTTCATGCCCTGTACTTTCTGCATTACCTGTAATAATAATGTACATAGATTAGGTAGGGAGGATATTAAACAGAAGGATTTATGAACATTTGAATATTAAGTTGGTTATCTGTGGCTACCTTAAATGCAAGGTTGTCAAAAATAATTACAGTATACTAGCAAATACTGGCTACCAGAGACAATATAAATACCCTGAGTCAGTGCATATTGGGCTTTTGGCATGAATCATTTGCTCAACAAGGATTGGGAATACGTTCTTCATATTTATGAGGAGGAAATGAAAGAGAGCACGGGATGGGGGAGGGGAGAGGAACAAGCAAAATTAATGGTGTCGCAGACCTACTGTATTAAAACCCAGTACCGCGGCAGCCCCGTGCACGGAGGGACCACACTGGGGCTGCGGGAAGCTCTGACAGTGCAGCCTCCCGTTTTGTATGCACGGGAGGGTTTTTGATGCTTTTTTTTTTTAATGGCCACACCACTGATGTTCTGGTTTTATGATCAGGGACATTTGTAGAGTGTGGAGGGTGAGGTCGCTAAGTGGTTTGCAGTTGACTTCTGTAAAACCCAACTTGTCAAGTAGGAGACATTTGAGAAGGATATTGATGAATGCCCATCCATCTACGGGGCAGGAAAACATAGCCAGTTGTTAATTTCTCAATGCAGAAAGCAGTGATGACATGGAAAAGCAACTGCCAGGGGGAAAAAAAAATTATGATAGATTAGATCAGGCAATTCTGAAAGCAGCTGATGTTTTCGAGTTAGGTTAACGGTTCAAACCTTTTCTACACGGTCGGAGATTTATTCTGCATTAGTAAGGTTCTGCTTTTCACTTGCTGTGCTGCGCGGGGCATTGTTGCCCTGAGACCCAGCCACCTGAAAGGTAATAATATGAAATAGTCCTCAAACACGGTAGGTCTGAGGGAAAGAAACGGTTTTGCGACAACGGGGCCACAGTTTGCACTTGACACGTTGGCCGTCATAATTAAACTTGAATGTATTTCATTTCACTCGTGTACTTTTGGCGTATGATATATTTATCAAATATCTTTTCATTTTTATGTGTATTTTTATTGTTACCTTTGGTTTTGTTGCCACCGTTTTGATCTGTCATCCAAGGGAATCCGGTCTCATTGCAGACTCTGGCCCACCCGGTTGAAAACGTGCCCCCAAAACATTAAATTATTCAGCAGATCGTTATCGAGCACCCGCCGCGTGCCAAGAACTGTGCTAAGCTCGGATTTAGAGTAATGACAGGTAGTGGCGGTCCTCGGGGTTCCCGAGCCCCAGTGGTGAGACAGACAGGAAACAACTCACCTCACGAAGACGCCACTGTGAGCGGGTACGAAGGAAAATCGAGAGCGGCCAAGAGAGAATAGAGCGTAGAGTTGAGATGGTGAGAATCCCCGACTGGCTTTCTGACACGGCGTCGGCACCGAGCGTCGCCACCGGAAACGGGGGCCGCAGGTCCGAGTGTGCTTGCAGGGGATCCTCGCGCAGTTCCAGAATGGCGCGGGCCGCCTGCAGGAGGCATTTTTGCGCCGGTTACGGAAACTGCGCACTGCGGAGCCCCAGGTACTACCATTAAATAGAGGATTTAAGAGGCCCTCGTGCGTGTCATTTTAGGAGATGTGTAATCCGGAGGCAGCAGGGCTCTTCACTCGGCCTTAGTTTATGATTCTTGGGATTTTACGGAATGTAGCTAGCCGCCGGAATGCGTGTCAGTACGCAGCCGGCAGTCACTCAGTACGTGATTGGCTGCCCGTGAGGCGCCCACGCCGCTGGCTCCTGCTGCGGCCACTGCGCCGGGAACGCGCTCTCTCTGAAACCCGCGGGCCCGCGAGAGCTGAGGCTCCAGGCTGAGTGGCGGCCTGGCCCCGGGACGCGTGCGCACGGCTGCCCTCTGCTGGGTTGTGTCCCGAGCGCCTCCCGGCTTGCTGTCTAGCTGACTAACCCAAGCCGCGGCGGGGCGAGTGGCTTTGAGGTGCCGCGGCTGAAACTCCTTCCCGGGGGCCACGCGAGTCCCCGTGTGACCGCTGGGGAACATTAAGTGGCACCTACTCTAATTAACCTGCTGTCGTAAAGCTGCACAAGTCATTGTGTTAAATATGCATCTCGAAGCCAAAATGGCAAACCCCCCACAGGGGTGTTCAGATTAATAGTCTGTATCTCTTTTCTTTCTTCCCAAGAGTCATTTAGGGAACGTGTTAGTGGATATGAAGCTCATTGACATCAAGGACACTCTGCCTGTAGGCTTCATCCCAATTCAGGAGACGGTGGACACACGTGAGTCTCCCCTTAGTACCGCTGGTCACAATGGGACTTTTCTTCCTCCAGGTGTATTTTTAGATGTTTTGTATGTGCGTTTTTCTTTGGGAACATTTTAGGAGGCCTTGCCGCACGCCCATGAATGAACCCTGCTGCTTTTGACGCTGTCGGACTTGGTTCTCCGAGGAGTCTGTGGCGTGCTGGGGAGCAGCGCCAAAATGAGCAGAACGTCCTTTTCTCTTACAATGGGCTCCCTGCTGAGTCGGCGCACTCAGGAACACAACGGTGAAACTGGTTATAGTCCTTACTGAGTCCATCCTCTGGTGTTGGGGAAGCCAGCCTTGGCACAAGACCCAGAAGCAAAAGGAAAAAGAAAATCTCAGACGTTCAGGGAAGACAAGTGCAATAGTGTCCTTATTTTTGGCTCTTGGAGCACACAAGAAAAGCCAGAACCAGAGACCCTGCGCTAGAGGACACAGGATTCAAATTTGAGTGAATACTCGGGACCCCTGAGCCACGCGGAGCAGAAGTGCATCCCTGACTGACTAGAAGCTTCTTCAGGATCCAGGAGTGCTTTGAGGTTCTTGTCATGCACGTCAGTTACTAAATAATGCTGGGAAACTCCTGGATCTCTGAGCCTCCTCATTTTGATACAACTTTACTCGTTTTAGTTTTAATTACTGATCCCAACTTTAGGGTGTCCCCGACAGTGAAGCAGCAAATGAAAAACAAATACAAAGAATCCTTTCTTTATTACACACGATTCATTTATGAAATTCTGGATCTCATTCTTTGTCATACGTACTTTATTTTCCCATAGTTAGCCCCATTTGGGGCCCGTAATATTATTGCTGTTTTCTTGCTAGCATTTCATATAGACCAGACATTGCATATCAACACAGATGCCAGATAGCCATTTTTTTTTTAATTTCTTTATTGTAGAGAGAGAGAGCACATAGCAGGGGAGAGTGGCAGAAGGAGAGAGAGAGAGAGAGAGAGAGAGAGAGAATCGTAAGCATGCACCATGTTCAGCGTGGAGCCTGCCACGGGGTTCAGTCCTGGGATCATGATCTGAGCCAAAGTCAAGAGTTAGACGCTCCACCCATGTTTGAGCCACCCAGGCACTTCCCCACCATAGCCATTATTTTAATGAAACAAGTAGATTCCATTGTAGAGCGTATTTTCTTAATAGTTCTTTCACTGTCGGCCATTTTGTTTGTACTCGTTATATATGTATTAGCTAATAATCATGACAGCAGAGATGCAGTTTGTGACATAACAGATGCTAACCCCTGTGGCAAATGCTCTACATTCCTGACTCCACTGAATCTTCAAAAGACCCCGATTTGAGATGAGTATTATTGTACCCATCACGTATGAGAAAAATGAGGCACACTAACTACTGAGGGTTTAAAGAACTTATCCAAGATCCAAGTGACTAGAAGACACACACAAGTCGGACTCCAGCCATACTGTTAGCCGCAGTGCCACCCTGTAACGGCAGCTGGCTAAGTGCCTTTTACAGCTGGATTTTATATATTTATGCATCAGGGTTTTTTGGTAACGGTTCTATTGAGATTTAATTCACATACCATATAATTCACCCATTTGAAGTATACATTTCAGTGGTTTTTAGGATATCCACAGAGTTGTGCAACTATTACCACAATTAATTTCAGGAACATTTCATCACCAAAAAAACCCCTGTACTCATTAGCAGTCACTCTCCATTTCTCTCCAACCCTCACCTCTCCACCCCTTCCTAGCTCTGGGCAACCACTAACCTACTTTCCATACAGACGTGCCTGTTCTGGACGTAGCATGTAAATGGAATCCTACAACATGTGGTCTTTTGTGATTGAATTTTTTCCGTAAGCATAACGTTTTCAAGGCCCATGTTGTAGCATGTGTCAGTCCTTTATGCCTTTTTATTGCCAGATAGTATTCCATTATATAGAGGTCCCACATTCTGCTTATCCATTCACTTGGTAGACTTTGGGTTCTTGGCACTTCTGGCTATGAGGACTGACGCTGCTGTGGGCATTCATTACAAGCTGTTGTGTGGACTATGTTTTTCGTGCTCTTCGGTGCATACCTAGGAGTGGGATTGCCAGAGTCATATGGTAACTCTGTATTTAACTTTTTGAGAACCCGCCAAACTGTTTTTCAAAGGAGCAGCACCATTTTACATTCCTACCCAGTTTGAGAGTTCCAGTTTCTCCATGTCTTCACCAGCACTTGTTATTATCATTTTGGCCATCTTAGTGGGTGTGGAATGGTGTCTCAATGTGGTTTTGATCTGCATTTCCTGATGGTTAATGGAATTGAACAGTTTTCTATGTGCTTGCTGGCCGTTTGTATATCTTCTCTGGAGAAATGTCTATTCTGATCCTTTGGCATTTTAAATTGAGTTGTCTTTTTATTGTTGAGTTGTAAGAATATTTTCATATATTCCAAGTCCTTTATCACTTACATGGTTTGCAAAATTTTCTTTCTGTGGGGTTTCTTTTCACTTTCTTGACGTCCTTTGAAATACACAAGCTTTTTATTTTGATGGAGCTCAATTCATTTACTCCTTTGTTGCTTATGTTTTTGGTGTCATACCTAAGAAAGCATTGCTTCATTCAAGGTCACCAAGATTTATGTCCCATGTTTTTTTCTGAGGGTTTATAGTTTCAGCTCTTATATTTATGTCTTCAATCCATTTTGAGTTAACTTCTGTGTACGGTGTGAGATAGGGTTCTAACTTGATTCTTTCTCGTGTGAATGTCATGTTCTAGCACGATTTGTTGAAAAGACTGTTCTTTCTCCCACTGACTTGTCTCAGCATCCATGTTGGAGATCAGTTGACCATAAATGTGAGCTTGTTTCTGCACTCTAGAGTTCTCTTTCATTGATCTGTAGGTCTTTCCTCATGCCAAGAGCATGCAATCTTGATTACTGTAGCTTTGTGGCAAGTTTTGAAAGCAGGAAGTATGAGTCTTCCAGCTCCATTCTTCTTTTTTCAAGATTATTTTGGCTATTCTGGGTCCTCTAAATTTCCATGAATTTTAGGATTAGTCAGTGTCCGCGAAGAAGCTGGCTAGATTTTGATAGGAGTGGTGTTGAATCTATCGATCAGTTTGGGTATGTGTAGATTATGAATGATTTTCTTGTGGTGAGTTTCCAAGTACTTGAGGCTACTGGGTCTTAGGTCCTCTCTGGTCTGCTCCAGCCTTCCTCTAACATTTTCCTTCTCTTCAAGTACTCTATACTTTAGCCAAACTGAGGTACTCACTGTACGCTCTTCATTCCTTTCCCTGCCTGACTTACTTACTTGCTCTGTTGTTTTCCTTGCCTGAAATGCCCTTTCCCTCAATTCTGAGCATCCACCCCCCCATATCTTTCAAGGGTGAGCTTTAATTCTGCGCCCTGCATGAAACCGTCTCTGATCCCTAGGTACCAGTTTCAAGCAAGCTCTCTCTCCTCCACAGTCAGCGAAGATTGATGAATGCCTCTATAGGCACCACAGGCTTTGCGAGAGAAGGTGACTGAGTAAGATGCTGGCCCTTCCCTCCAGGAGCTCAGTCTGGTGGGTGACCAGGCCCTGAAAACAAGGACTTGCGTTACAACGTAATCAGACGGAGCTGTCATCAGTCAGAGATCAGGGGCCAGCCGCCTCCTTTGCCGCCTTGCATCACAGCCGGCACAGCACACATTTAGTGGAGGGAAGAGCGGAGTAAGCACCGCAGTGCAGTGGTCGGAAGCCAGCAGAAGCGATCGCTTATGCCTCTCTGTCCCCACCTGTTCTCTGTCAGGACACATTGCGGCTGGGTGTGGGGGAAGCACTTGGGCTCTGGGATCAGACTCACCCATTACGGAGTCTGGCTCTGCTACTTACAGCTTTAGCACCCCAAGTAAATGACTTCACCCTTCTGGGCCTCAGTTTCCTCATCTGTAAAATGGGAAGGAATAGTAGATACCTCATAATGTTGTTTTTAACTTGCATTTTACCCACTTATATGTCTTCTGTGCGTCTTCGCTGCTAACCTTTTTCTCTGAGGGTGAGGTTTGTGTTTAATTCATCGTTGAATCACCTAAGGCACCTACCATACGTGGCACCTTGCTCAGAGGATGGGCCCCATAAAGATAAGCTTTAGTACTCTCTGTTGCCAAATTAACTTCCAGAAACACCAGTTCATGGTGCCACTAATGATACAGGCTGGTTCCTATTTTCCAGAGGCCCGTCAGCCTAGGCTTTAAATTTTTATTCAGTTTTACTATTCTAATTTTTTTTAATTTTCATGTCATCATTTGTTAGCGAGACCTGAGCATTTTCACAAGTGTTTCGCTTGCTGCTTTTGCTTATTCTTATGTGACGCGTCTGCTCAGGAGCTAAAATTGCCTCATAGACTCGTATTCATTTCCCACTTTTCCCTCGTGTTTTTCTTAGTTTCAGAATTTGCACTGGTGTTCATTTTTGACAACTAATTGACTTGTGATGTCTTTATATTGATACATTGTAGAGCCACCAGGGATTTCCCATTCAGCATATTCCTCTTAATTTGTTGAACCAGTTAAGTGAGGAGGCCCAGGCCTGCGTCCTGTCTGGGCCTGTGGTCTAGCTGCGGTGGGGACCCCGTGATCCTGGGTGGGAAGCCTCTTCCCCATGACCGGGGGTGTGTCACTTGGCTGCCCGTGGGCATTCTGAGGGCAGGTCCTCACATCACCAACAAGTATCTTATCACACAAGGAGGAGGGTGGGTTTAGGGTAGCCTATTCATTTTGGGCTATAGGGTCGTTTCCTAGAGCCTTTTCCCTGGGGCCAGGTGAGCCCAGACCGACCGGATAAACCTGTCGGTCAGCTCTGTGCCATTTGCAGTGCACGTAAGGCCCTGATTTTATAAAGTCAGCCAAAAAAAAAATGAGACTCTTGTAATGAATTTAAAATAGTTTGTTGCTATCCACACAGTACTTAAAAACTGGAAGACTGTTTGTTTTAGTAAAGCGCTGTATCCTTTCTCCGTGTTCATTAGCATGACTGAACACATTTCTATTGACTCTGTATAATATGTTTACTTAAAATTAGGCCTGTTTAAGCATGTGTAATTAGTGGCTCCATCTCTTACCCCGAGTTGCTGTAGACGGAGGAACGGAGCAAAGAGCAGCGTGGCAAAAGCAAGTAGTATTAATATGCCTGCCTTTTCATTGCTTTGAGGAAAGGTCTCCCCTTCTTCACAGTTTCAGAGGCCTGCTCTTACCAGCGAGTAGTTTCTGAAGGTGCAGGGCTGCCACGGGTCTTTTTCCCCAGGATAACCATCCCTGCCTTGTGAGGTATCATGTCTGGGGTCTGGATTGAGGACATTAGTACTCACGGCGCATAGATCTGAGCTGGCCTTGGGTTTCCTTGCCTGGGAAAAGAACCCACCAAGTTTCTGAGTTTCCACCTGGCTCTTTAAAAACACCCTCCCCTCCCCCAAGTCTACAAGACACGCCCACTGACGGCAGTCTCCCCTTGGTCAAGCCAAGACCAGCGGCATGACCGGCATGACCGTCCTTCCCTCCCAGTTCTGCTCTCTGATTTGCAAATGCGTACTTCCTGTCCCAGAACTGAAAGGTGCTGGAAGTCAGTGCCAAACGCTGACATCAAAAGTGTGTGAGAGGTTTCCCGGTAATGATGCTGATAAGAACATTCATGGCTGTGCTTTATTGAGCACTTACTGTGTGCCAGGCACTGGGCCAAGTGAAGCATATGATGTGTTATCACATTTCATCCACCCACTGTCCCTTTGGGGTGGGGTCTCATTAATTCCCTTTTACAGATAATGGAACTCAGGCTCAGAGAAATTAAGTCACTCGCCTAAGATCATAGAGCCCATGGCAGAGTTGGGATTTCAACCCAGATACATCAGACTCATGTATTGTGGCTGCAATTGATTGAAATTCATTTTAAGAACCACAAACGGGGGCATCTGGGTGGCTTAGTCGGTGGAGCATCCAACTCTTGGTTTCGGCTCAGGTCATGATCTCATGGTTTGTGAGTTTGAGCCCGGCGTCTGGCTGTGTGCTGACAGCCTGGGATTCTCTCTCTCCCTGTCTCTCTGCCCCTCTCCCGCTCACTCTCTGTCTCTCTCAAAACAAATAAAACTAAAAAAAAACAAAAAACCCTACAAATGCACAAAAAAAAAATACCTGGCTGGTCACCATTGGAGGTTGCTAGAGCACCAACTCATTGCTCTAAGACTTAATAAGTAAGAGCAAAGAATCACGTATTTTTCTTACCTTTCCTGTACCACGCCTTTTTCAGGGAGACCAGGTAGTTGAAGAAGAAAAGTTATTTTTTTATGTAGAAGAATTCCAGCTAATAAATGCAGAAGGAAGCCCGGAATTAGGAAATGGCCATTTTGAAAACGCTAATGAGATTATCGATCTAGGTAACAGTCCTCAGTGGATGAAAACACTCAAGACTCAAAGACCGGTTTTTGGAGACTTTATAACCCAAGTTCCAGGCGACACCATGGGCACCCAGGGTGGCCCAGCTGGACTCCGGGCCTCATGATAGGACACTGTCGGACATATATGTACCACCTGTGAAGCATTCCTACCTCAAACAAAAATCTAACCTAAAGCTAATCAAGCCTTCCACTCTCACGGCCGCTTTATAGGGAATACAGGAGAAGGACCCAATCTCACCAACTTACCAGCGCCCCGAAGAAGAGGGGAGGGTGGAGAGGTGGTTACAGAATAAAAGGCACCCAAGAGTCCTCACAACCAGAGTCAGTGCGTGGACATTGTTTGGATCTTGATCCAGGGAAAGCAATAGTTATGTGATACTTTTGAGAATAATGGAGAAAGCTTGAATGTACACTGTCTACTGGTAATACTCAGGACTCATCGTTCATTTTAGTAGCCATGATAGTGGCATGCTGGTCATAGTAAAACTAACCGTTTGCCTCAGATGCCTACCGAGATATTGATGGGTGACATGACACGGTGTGGGGATTCATTCGAATCCTCCAGCAAAACTACCAGGGAGTGGGGGGAAGAGAGAGGTGACAGCAGCTTGTCCAGTGTTGACAGTGTTGAAAACCAGACTGTGGGAACAGGTGGAGTCATTCATTCTCTTCTCTGTACTTTGGGGAATGTTTGAAAATCTCCATAATTAAAAGTAAAAAAGAAGAAAAGCCCACGTAGCCAGAAGTGTTCATACTCAGGGTGTCTGTGGGTATGTCCCCGATGGCTTGAGCAGAGAGCAGACGATGGTTGTGGCAGTTACAGCCTGCCCCATGGGTTTATTCGAAGCTGCTCGTCCTTGCAGAGGTATGTGTATGTACCCCTGGGAGCCCTTCTGGGCAGGGGTGTCTGAGGCCAGGTCCCGAATGCAGAGCAGGGCTCCTGGTGCCCACTCCGCAGTCCCAGCCTGTGGAGGGCAGGAAGGGTGCGGCCTAGTGGCTTGGATGACCATCGCTTCTGCTGCCAGGAAGGGAATGTGACAGGAGACACGGCGTTCAGAAGAGAGATGTTGGCATCCCCGGACGACTCATACCTTTTCTTGTTGTCCTTTTCTTCAGAGGAAGTGGCTTTTAGAAAAAAGAGGCTGTGCATTAAATTTATCCCACGGGATTCAACGGAAGCTGCCATTTGTGACATCCGGATCATGGGCCGGACGAAGCAGGCCCCTCCTCAGTACACGTTTATCGGGTAAGTCTTAAGAACGCCCATCTCCTTTCTTCTCTCTGCCACGAGTGCTCAGGTCACTCCCGGGGATGAGGTCCTGAGACCGTGTGTGACCCGCGGGGCTCTCGGCCACCTGCCTCTCCAGCCTGAGCTCTCATGGCTGCCCTTCCTGCTGTCCGTCCAGACGCCAAGCCCTTGACCTCTCTGTGCCTCTGCTCACGCTGCCTGCTTCATCTAAGGGCCTTTCCTTCCCTTGTCCTTCTGTGTGTTCGGCCTTCAGGCTTCTCAGGGGCTTCTCCACATACCTGAAAGCCCAGATACTCGCTCCTTTTTGCCCACTTGGCCTCGACCCTTTGCCCTCTGTGTATTCACCCCGCCAGGAGCACCTGATTTTTATCTCTGGGCCAAAGGCCCCGGATGTGGTGCTGAAGGAGCAAGCAAAGACCTGCTCTCATGGAGTTAGTCTTCTAAAAGGGGAGACAAGCCGCAAATAAGAAATACATGAGGCCATTTCAGTTAATGGCGAAAATGCAAGAGCAGTGAACGGAGGCTACTTCAGTGAGGGTGTCAGGAGGGTGACATCCGACGGAGATGGGAATGTCAAGAAGAAACCAGCCATGCAGAGATTTGCAGGCAGAGCCTTCTAGGCCCACGAGAAGAGCGAGGGTAAAGATGGGAACGGGCGTGGCATGTTCAGGAGCAGAAGGCAGCCCAGCGTGGCCGGCACGGGCGAGCGAGGATAAGCGGAGTTTGGGGTGAGCGGCTGGCAGGACCTCGCACGATCATGGCGTAAGTTTGGATTTTATTCCAAGAGCACTGGAGAGCCGTTGGAGGGCTCGGAGTCCGGAAGAAACATGAATATGACATGACGACATGGTAATTCCTCGTGCAGTTCTCTGGTCCGAAGTTCATCCTCCCTGACAAGCAGAGGACTGCCGAGGGCTAGGCCCTCCGTGGCTTGTTCACCGGGTAGCCTCAGTACCGGGTGTGGGCCCGGCTCTGTAGCTGTTTTATAAATACTAAGTTTCAAGGAATTTCAGGATTTCACTCTGGGCTCTAGATTGTAAGTGACCGGAAACCCAACCCAGGCTGGCTTAGGCAAAAGGAAGAACTTGTCGGCCGACAGAACAGCAGAGATTGGGGGCAGGATGGCTTCAGGCGTGGTTGGAAGTAGGCGCTCAGAGGCCGTCACTAGGACCTGGTTTCCCCCCGCCCATCTCCTTGCCCAGATTCCTCGGGGTAGACACCGTTCTTCCACATGCTCTTCCCTAGGGGACTAAAGTGCTATGGTAGCTCCGCCTGCTTTGCTGCCAGGTTCAAGTCCTGAGGCAAAGAGCAAGTCCGTGTTCTTGGTAGTTCAGACAAGTCCTAGAATTCAGTCTCAGTGATCCTGCTTGATCTCACTGGGTTCACGTGCACCCTGAACTCATCGCTGCTCCCTGGAAAATGCCATTCTCTGAGAAACCAGGCCTGAGCTGGAGGCGGGATTGGCTCTGTTGGAACCCAGGGGCTACAACTGAAGAGATGGCTGCCCCCCCCAAATACGCAGGGAAAGCAAAGAGTCAGAAAGAGGGGCGAACGGACGCTGGATGCCCAAAAGATGAGGGGTGTTCATTACGTTCAGTCAAGTGAAATTCAGGTCTCTCCAACCAGTGAGTCTCATAGATAGTTTTGGGCGCGTCCAGCCATGGGCCTCTTCCTGTCCAACTTTGCAGGTATCTCGCCCATCCCTGTGGGTCCCCGTGGGTGCACTCCCCTGCTTGGCTTTTGCAGCGGCCTCTGCATCCGGGTTGTGCTCTGTTTTGCTTCTCGTTCACCTGAGCCCAGGTCTTTACTCTATAAGCCAAGCCTTTCCCCGTGGGCAGTGGCCGGGAATGTGGTGTTTGCATGGAGCACCTGGGAAGCAAGTGTCTCGGGAACACGTGATTTCCATCTTGGTGCACAGTAGTTCATTTAGACTCCTCGGCTGTGGAGTGTGAATGCCCCGACTCAGGATTTTGTGGTCCCTAAAAAGGACTCTGTGATCGTCCCCTTCCTACACACTGAAAAGTCCTGTTTTGCAACATGGTTTAAGTGAGTTATATAAACAGGATCACGGCAGGAGGAAATAGTTAAGAGAATGACCATACTTCAGGTATCTTAGGAGCAGCTGTTTATAGTACAAATAGTAGAAACCAACGATTTAGTAGTGAACTTTTTTAAAATATTTAGTCATTTCTGAGAGACAGAGACAGAGCACTAGTGAGGGCAAGGAAGAGAGGGAGACACAGAATCCGAAGCAGGCTCCAGGCTCCAGGCTCCGGACTGTCAGCACAGAGTCCGATGTAGGGCTTGAACCCACGAACCGTGAGGTCACTACCCAAGCCGAAGTCGGATGCTCAACCGACTGAGCCACCCGGGCACCCCAATAATGAACTTTTAAAGTCTAATTTCAGTTACTATGTGTATTTTTAATTATAAGCTATAGTACTTTAAAAGACTCCATTAAAAAAATTTTTTTTAATGTTTATTTATTTTTGAGAGACATAGAGGCACAGCATGAACAGGGGAAGGGCAGAGAGAGAGGGAGACACAGAATCGGAAGCAGGCTCCAGGCTCTGAGCTGTCAGCACAGAGCCCGACGCGGGGCTCGAACTCACAGACCACGAGATCATGACCTGAGCTGAAGTCAGCCGCCCAACCGACTGAGCCACCCAGGCACCCCTAAAAGACTCCATTTTTAACCAATTTAAATAATTCTAAAGAATAGATTGTTACCACGTATATCTTGATCATCAAAACTAGAATCTTCTTTCTTTAATGTCACTTTGAAAAGATTGCTAAATAAAGCATATCTTGTATCATCTCGGGGCAAAAATTCTTTTTCAGAAAACAACAATTCCAGTGTTGTTTTTTTAAATATTTAAGTAATCTCTGCATCCAACATGGGACTCAAACTCATAACCCCGAGATCACAATGCTGCACCAATTGAGCCAGCCAGGTGCCCCCAGTGTTATATTTAAGGAAGGAGAACAGTGTCCAGAACTTGGAGGCACCTTTTTCTTAAAAATGAGCACATATGTTACTTTGCAAGAGTTTGAGGTTGTCGGCTGGGGGGAGACACGCCTCAGAATGAGAGCATCTCCAAGGCCTGGAGCACGGGGCCGTTGCCGAGATGTGATGGAACCAGCATAGCTGGTGGGAGTCATCCATCTCATAAGACCTGTTCGTGGTGTAGAAGAGTTCCTGTAGTGTAGAGAGAAGGTACCAGAAGTATCCGCTGAAGAAGTGTGTCCTCACGGTTTGACGAGATGCAGTTCTGTGGGGCAGCTGGGAAATTGTGAGTTGGATGTGGCTAAAATAATCCCGTTCCAGCCCCTAAGACCAAACCTGCCTCATAACCACTCATAACCGGGTGTTGGGGGATGGGCTGCGGTGGGTGTGCGTATCACGGAACAGGAAGCCTGATGCGGCATCTGTCGAGCCCTTTTGTGACCACTCTTGGCTGTAGTGGTCTGTGGGGCACGTGCCTCAGGCTTTGCGGCTTGAAGAGATCTCCCAAATCGATCCTGAGATGAGGCCGACTGCTGGTGACATCCAGGCAGTAGGAGCTTTATCCAGAAGTTGGGACGCGTCCTTGCACAGGGTGGGGCTGATTCCCCCCATTGTTAAAAACCAGGCACACGCATCCATTCACCCACTGTTGCCCCATCTGTCTCACGCTAACCAGGTGAAGGACTTGACGTGGCTTATTACACAATTACCTACAGTGAAATGGCAAAACGAAAAGAATTTTGAAGACTGAGAACGAAGGAAAATGCCAGTAGTGTAACAGGCAGGCACTCCAGGGTGGCTAAAGAAGGCGGCATGTCAGAGAAAGCCGCCTTGTTGGGACAGTTGACTTCCCATCAGGCTCTGAACTGTGACATCCGGAGCACACAGGGAGGTGACATAAGTGATGATGGTGGGCAAGAGTGGACTCCCCGGTATTCGAGGCCGTGATTCTTTTAAATGAATCGGGTCACTTTGCTGCTCCGGCGAATGCCCTGTGCTAAATCCCACCGTGAAGATTTCTCTTTTCTCCTAAAGGGAACTGAACAGCATGGGGATCTGGTATCGAATGGGCAAAGTCCCCAGGAATCATGACTCATCTCAACCCACAACGCCTTCCCAGTCGTCAGCTGCTTCCACCCCGGCCCCCAACCTTCCCAGGTGAGGCCTCGTCGGCGGTGTCCTGTGCTGTTATGCATGTTACAGTCATGTGGTCTCGGGTCTCAGCACACCTCCACTTAGTGTGTGCTGAAAACTGCAGAAGCAGTAAACCGTCAGAGGAGATTTTTAAAAATCCAGTTAGAAATGTTTGCATTACACAGATGTAAAGGCCACTCCGTATTCTGTTTTGTACATATTCTGCAGGCTCCTAAAATAGCAGAATATGCAACTTTAAATTGGCTTGCTGTTCTAAAGAGCTCATAGCTGCACACAAACACATGATTTATAGCCACGTGCTTGGGAACACTGGCCACAAGAAGGTAGAATCCCTTCTCTGCCTTGGCCAACAACTCATTTGAGGGGTGGTAAGTAATTTTGTTCATTTTCATATCGTTTCTTTTCCCAGTGAGCTGCAAACTCAGAAATGGGTAGTTCGGGTACGAGAGAATAGCGAGAAGGTTTTCAGGGCATGTGGGTTTCAGTAATTCCGCAGAGAAACTGGGGCGAGCGAACCGGTCACTCTGCACCTGATTTCAGTTGTCACAGAGGCAGTAACGGTCTCTACGCACTCTGCAAAAAGCAGATGGCGAAAGAATCCTGTCCAGTAAAAACTCTTCCCTCTCAGCCCTTAAACTTACTGTGGCGAGCGTTGCGTAACGCAGAGAATTGTCAATTTCGTGTGCTGTGCACCTGAAACTAATAGAACATTGTAAGTCAGCCGTCGTTCAATAATAAAAAGTAGTAAATTATTTGAGGGCAAGGAACAAACAGCCACGAGGGATTAAATTTGAGAAAGGGATTACCAAGGCAAATAAAGCAAGTAAGAATTGGTGAGGCAGTGCTGCTTGGGGGTTGACGTAACAGATGAGGGGTCTGAAAGTTTCCACACAGGTGGGTAGAGGTGAGCGGCATCTGTCAGGAACGGACTGTGGGGCTCCTCCTGGGTCCCGCAAACCGCACCCTGCCCTCCAGGAGGGGCAGAGCGGATCGCGGTGCAGCCTCTGGTTCTCTGCACGCTGTTCCTCCAGCTAAGCAACTGCCCTCCTTCGGGAGAACACCGCCGTCATGAGCCAGCAGCTCAGAGGACTCTGCCCCTCGGGACATCCCCCATAAAGACAATCTGGTCTTTTCTCGTGACAGTTTCACAAACCCTGAGTGGTACTTAAACTTGACCACCTGGAATCGCCTGAAACTTTGCGAGCAGTGTTCAGCCTCACTTTGGCATGAAGAGACAGGAATAGCCAGCGAGCTTCCCAGAGTTGCAGACTGAACAAGGGAGTGTCTCTGGTTTAGGAGTACCAGGCTCCTGAGCAGCTCAGCTCAGGTCAGGGCTTTCTCAGTGCCCGGAGCACCAGCATGACTGTGGTCATTGGCACCTGTGCTGGGGGTGGGGGGGTCGGTCCAGGCCCATCACCTGTGCTCGGGTCAGCTCAAACCCGTGGCCGGGGAGTAGTTACAGCTGCTACCTGTTGACATCACAGGGTCTGGAAGGGCTTAGAAATGGCCAGCACCTCTGAGCAGGCTGTAACTTTCTGTTGAATAAAGAGCACTAGTTCTCCGAGTTAAAGCAAGAAGAGCCACCTTCCCAGAACCTTGCCAGTCAGCGAGAGAGCACAGTCACCAGTGACGGAAGTGAGAGGGCCCGAGGACGCTGGCCACAGGGAGCCAGGTAGAGTTGGAGATTCTTTGCATCAGAACTAAGAGTTCATGAGGCTTGTGTACTTTATGCAGAAGCTCTTGTTGTGGTTTACAGTGGCTCCAGGGAAATTGGATCCATTTTGTTTTACTTGCCAAACGAAGCAGATGTCCGAACAGTCCATATAAAACACATTCCCAGGTGACTGAGTTAAGTCCCCCGCTGGGCGGTAGGATAATCGAATGTTACATTAATGCTTCCCAGTGAAAGCCGCTGTGTGTCCCAAGCTCTCCTCTGGCACCGGGCAGTAATTTCTGGGCATGTGCAGCTCTGGGAGCCTCCTAATGCATGGGGCGGGGGGTGGGGGGGGGGGGTTGGCGTCTTTACTTTTTGTATCGTTTCCCTAAGTAGCACCTTTGACTTTTTAAAAAAATGCTGATGATTCACTCAAAATTTCCACTGAGGATTTATGAAATGATGAGTACGGTATTTTCCTGGAGGCTTCAGGTCTGTCGTGTCTCCTGCAGAGGAATGGGGTAGCTTTCTCTCTGTGGGTGATGCTAGTTTTCCCGTGTGGGGGTCTGCAGTGGGGTGAAGGTCTCCAAATCGAGCTCCTGTGGCCTCTCACCCATCCCCGAGCTGCAGACTTTAGGCTAAAATGGTACTCTGGTCTTCCTTCCTTTTTTGTGCTTCTCTGCCTTTGCTCACGTGGACCCTGGTACAGCGGGTGTGTCTCAGATCCCCTGCCTTAGATGGCCAGTCAAATGCCTCCTCTCCCAGGAAGCCTTCCCTGAATGCTCTGGGGCTGGGCCTGGGCTGAGCTTTCCCCTCTCTGGATGCTTCTTCTTGACCATCGTGCCTTCACTCTGGGTGGTGGTCATGCCATGAACTCCTTGAGGACAGAAACCATGTCCAGTACCTGTTATCTCCAGTTCTCCACACAGGTCTAGGCATGTATTCAGTTTTACCCCAAATGCTTCTCTAACGGCCTGGCACCCTGTGCTGCAGCAACCCCCCTGCCCGTCCCTGTTGGCTCCTGAGTCCCCGAGCACTTCTTGGGCCCCTTTCTGATCCTACCGCCAGCTTAAGAAATACTTCCAAGTGTGGTCTTTGTGTGGACACAGGGCTCAGGTGGCAAAACCCGGCTAGAGAGAGTGTGCGGTGGTGCAGCGCCCTCTACTGACCAGATCTGGAGGTGGCCGGGAGGACTGGCAGGCCGGTTCGAAGCAAGGGGCAGCAGGCCGTTTTCCCAGCAAATCTCCTTTGAGGGGACTGGAAGGGACCAAGGGAGGAGCCAGTAAAGACCCTGCTGCCTGCTTGAGCTCAGGCTTGTGCCTCCAAAGCAAAAAACGTGTGCTCTGCCTCCCATTTCTTACGTTGTCCCTCGTATTTCAAAGAATCCCATGCTGTTTTTTTGGAGCGCTGTTATCCCCAGCTCATTTCAGAAACCAGGAACAGTTGGTGGACTTTTCCAGAGTTGATGGGTCATCACCTGAGGACCTCATGGTCCTGGCAGAAGTGCCCTCTTTCCAGAGGCAGTTACCGGCCCTGGGAGCATGGCTTCCTGCCTGTTTCCTGCCTGTTGTTGCCGAGAACGATAGTCTTAGCCTTTCAGAATGGCCAGGCCCCAGAGAGCTGAGAGAGCCCCTTGGCTGTATCCAGTGAATCGGACACAGCGTTTGGTCAAGTTCACGGCAAAAGGCAGGATGAGGCATGCTGGCAGAGCTCCTTTTCCTGGAGGTTCAGGAAACCTCCCATCTCACAAGCTTTCATCTCTGCACGTGTTTCCTAACCACTGCCAAGGGAAGAAGGACGTGCCGCCTCTTCCGGGAGCCTCTGCGTTCTCTCTGGGCATCCGTGCGGCTCCACCTTCGGCCTGTCTACTCCACGCACCCTGGTCAGGGTAGTCCGGCCTTGGGCCCAAGACGCAGTCCCATCTCCCCATCTGTCCTCCGAGCTGGCCACGGCTTCGCGAGTCAGCCTGGTGCATACACGCGGAGGATCGGTCTGTGGATCCGGGCTTTTCTGATCCTCTGCCGTGCCGCTGCCCCGGGGCAGAGTGTCGGTGGAGGGAAGCGCCTTCCTGCTTCAACCAGAGCAGCCCCCACTGCTCCCTCCCACACCAGGTCTTACGTGTGGTTCTGCCACTGCCAGCTCCGAGGTTTGGAAAAGCTCCGGGAGGCAGGTGGATTCACCAGTGATGGGACAGCGGTAGCCCCGGAGTGTGGATAAATGAGCGGTTCCGTGTTGTGGTGGGGGGGCCCTGGGGCACTGCTGCCCCCTGGCTTGCCGAACAGTAGAACCAGTGGCTTGATAAAGACATCAGAGGCATGCTGATCAAATTTGCAGATGACAGAGAGTCATTAGGGAGCGCTGATGTGCTGAATGACAGAATCAATACTCTGCAACTCCTCTACAGCTAGAACACCCTCCCAGAACCAGGAGATGAAAGGTGACGGGTGGAAACAGACAGCATTTCCTCCCCCCACCCTCCGTTCCCCCAGGTTAAAAGAATCAATCGCACAAGAACCAAATTGAGGAGACCTGGCTTAGCAGTGATTTGTGTGCAGTGACCAGGCTGACCCAGAACTGGGGTTGTGTGGAATGCAGCCTGGTGTGCCCAGTGGGGCGTGTCCCACGAGGTGGTGTCCCACCCCTAGCAGGTTCATTGGGAGGGTCACGTCCATTGCCACACACCACCTCGTAAAAGTTACCCAGATTGAGCACTGAATTACAGTATGAGGAACCGCTGTTGTGACCTTAGACCAGGCAGTTGGCTTCAGGTGTTTAAGTGGTCAGTCTCTAGAAGGGAGAGAAGTGTTTCCAGGTGGGGATGGGTCATTGACAGGCCCAGAAGACAAAAATTTAGATCAGGTAGACTGAAGTCGTAAGGTGGTGAATTTAGGTGTAATACCTTAAAAAAAATTTTTTTTTGAGAAAGGGGCGCCTGGATGGCTCAGTCGCTTAAGCGTCCGACTCTGGATTTCAGCTCAGGTCAGGATCTCACGGTTGTGAGATTGAGCCCCGTGGCAGGCTGTGCGCCGAGCATGGAGCCTGCTTGAAATCTGCTCTGTCGCATGCGCGCGTGCTCTCTCTCTCTCTCTCTGTCTCCTCTGTGTCTCTCTGTGTCTCTCTGTCTCCTCTGTGTCTCTCTGTCTCCTCTGTGTCTCTCTGTCTCCTCTGTGTCTCTCTGTCTCCTCTGTGTCTCTCTGTCTCCTCTGTGTCTCTCTGTCTCCTCTGTGTCTCTCTGTCTCTCTCTCTCTCTCTCTCTCTCTCTATCTCTCTCTCTCTCTCGGAAACCAACACGAAACTTCCCGAAGGCGAAAATCCCACGGCGCTGTGGAAGCCCGCTGCGGAGGTCGTGGGCGCGCCGCCGTGGTCGGCACTGCAGCAGCATTTGGATTTTCCAGCCCTGCAGGGTTCCTCGTCAGCCTTATTTAAGAAGCTATCCCATCCCCGCCCTCAGAGACTCTGACTCCGCAGACACTCCAAGGGTGGGACCTCTGGCAAGGTGACCCCGGGGAGCTGCAGCGGGTGGGGGGGGCGCAGAGCAGTGGCTGTTTGTCGCCATGGTCTGTGGGGCTTTAGTGCTTCCTCATCGTCTGATTTGTGGCCATTGTCTCCTTCCCCTGACCAGCACTGGTGGCTGGGGAGGAGGCTCGGAGGGCTGTGTGGCACCCTCCCTGGGATGGAGGGCGCAGAGGGCCCTCGGCGGTGCTGACCCGGTGTCTGTGCCCCGGCATTGGTGTGGATTTTGTCCCTTTCAGAGTTCACCTGAAATTAGTAGTCTGGACTCGTGGGTGCCGGAATCTCTTACTTCTGTGGACATCGGGCTTGGGCTGCTGTAGGGAAGGTGCAGCGTGTGGGTCCCGTACTCCTGTCTGCGCTTCCCGCCAGCCCGGGTCTTCCACGTCCGTTTCTGAAGGACAGGCTGCCACCTCAGGCCACGGGCACGTCCCGTGATCCTCCATGGACATCGTCCCTCCCCTGGGAGAGGGCGCCCCGAGCACACGCTCCTTTGCCCGCTGCTGAGTCCTGCCCCGCCGCCTGCGCCGGCGAGGTGCGGCCTCTCGGGGGGGCCTCTCCCAGGTGCCAGGCGGGGCTGAGCGCCCCTCATGAGGCGCACGGCGCTGCCCTGAGCTGTTCCGGTGATCTTCCGGTGATTTGTCAGCTCCCAGCGAGTTGTCAGTCACAGGTTCCAAAGTATGTTTCTTGGTGACAGACATAATTGTACTTAACTTTTTGCGTGGATGTTATCAATCTGTGACAGATACTCTGGGAAATGGGGCATTCCGATTGCAGAAGACCTGTCACATGCAGTTAGTCTTCCTCTCAGGGACACCAGGATTCAGTCACAACTTTTGCTTGTCGATGTCGGGGTTTGAGAACATAGATCCTTGCTGACCTCAGAAATTGTTCCGGCACTCCGATCCCAGGGCTGTCAGCAGAAAGGTTAATGGCTCTTCCTAAAGGGGAGAGAGAATCGCACTGCGAGGATCTGGAATTCAAGCCGTGCGCACCCGGGTCACCCCCTCATCACAGCCGTTGTCAGAAGCCCGTGAGCCACCGCGCTCTGTCCCGGCCTCCCCGACCCCGCCTTCCTGGGGACGTGGGATCAACTCCGCTACTTGATTAACCCGGACGGAGCCTGGGTGCACTGGCTGGCGCCCTGTTGTCTAAGCTGACAGCCTGAACTCTGCAGGCTGCCTCTGTCGGTGTTCAGTTATGAGATGGTTTTGTGTGTCGTAGATGACCTGCCCTGTGGTCGCAGGACTTGAACGGGAGGCCCGGGCTGGCACCGACCGGGGAGGCCGAGTTTCCCTGTCTAGGTGTTGGCCGCCCAGCACTGGAGACGCTGCCTATCAGGAGGCCCAACCGGCTCGCCTGGTTATAGGTTTGATGTGGGAGGCTCAGCCTAGGGGAGTGGAGAGGATCTCCGAGTCGAAAGCTGTTCTTCAAGGTTCCTCATTTATGAGCAGGGTCGTCCGTGTCCTGCATCAAGGGAAGATAGGAAGGCAAGGCCAAGGCTGATGCTACTGACTCTGCTCTTCCCCTGTAAGAGTAAGCTGTCTCCCCTGGATTCCGAGCTCCCTTCCACAGGAGCAAGAGACCGTCCGGGGGCACACGAGCCCCAGGGGAGCACTCTGGCTTGGTCCCCCTGAAGGAAGGCTTGGCGTTGGCCGTTCCAGCAGGGGCCCTCAGACCCTTGCACCTCGGCAGGGTGGGCCCAGCCAGGACCGTGGGTCTGGCCTCACTCGGGACTTCCTTTTCCTTCACACGAAAAACCACACAGATTCTCGTTTAACTTTGAAGATGGGATACACATTTTCATACCCTTCCGTGCCGTGCCACCCCTTTGAAGACGAAGACTCGGCAGATATTTCTCGCACAGAGGGCACAAGCACGGGCACTCACTGTGCATTTGAGCTCTCCTCTCCTCCTGGTATCTTCCACCCACTCCATTCAACAGTTCCAACAGCCGAGGCGTCTCAAAGGAGGGCCGCCCTCAGGGGTAGGACCTGAACACGAAATGAGCATGAGATTAGACTTTCAGCTTCCTGGGGCTCGGGTATTACTTCATTTCAATAGTTCATCTTTACATTCTTTGCCTCAAACATTAAAGTCCTGGGTTGCCTGCTGTCCCGTCGAGGTTTTTAGACTCATGCGTTCGTTTTCCTTTCCGGAACCTTCCCTGGCTTCCTGTCATCTGACCTGTCTCCCATATCATCTCGCAATAATCCAGGTGAATCTCTGGACTCCTGAGCACATCAGCCTCCTTCCAGAACCATCTCTGCTCTGGCCACTGTTGTGTATCTCGCCTCATGCCCGCCCCAGGCCCTCCTGGAAGAGGCAGACCAGACTCCAGAATACTGAGGCTTGGCCCTGTCCACCTTCCAGCCTAGGGTAGCCTTGACCTCTTCTAGAAAGCCTGGCCCAGGCTCTTTTTCCCCTCCCCCCTCCTCCAGTTGCTCACCCCAGTTTCCCATTTCCCTGTCATTGCTGTGTGTGTTTCCCATTTCCCTGTCATTGCTGTGTATGTTTATGTTTGGTCTTCACACTAGATCTGCTGGCTTATTGATAACAGGGATTCGCCGGTTTCCTTCTCTCCTATGGCTTCAGAAAAGGTTAGTCACACAGAAATACAGATGCTAGCATTGTCCTACCGTGTATGGAAATGTAGCAAGTTATTTCAACTGTGTCCACTCAGTTCAGTTAAGTGTGGCCCCCCGATGGCAGGGACTTTTGAACACCAGGTGCCTGACACATGGTGAGCCCTCAGAATATTTATTAAATGTATAAAGTGAGCTGGTTTAGAGACCCAGGACCTGGTATCCTGTATTTGCCCATCTCCACCTTCCATCTCTTCTCCCAGCCAGCCAGCAGAGACTTGACTTGGCATCTGCCAGGTGTCCAGCACTTTGCAAGTGCTTTTGCAAATAAGAACTCACTTAATCCTAATAACCGCTCTGCGAGTTAGGGTACTGTTAACCACATCCACTACAAGATGGGGAACCTGAGACCCAGGAGGTTAAATTCCTTTCCCAAGGTCACACAGCTGCTAGATGTCAGAGCTTGCATTTGGACCTAAGCAGGTGAGCGAGCTGCCCGTGGCTTACAGACCGCTTGTGCCCGGGTCGCTGGTTGTGGAGCAGCCAGCCAGGTGTCCCAGCCATCTTCCCGTGCGGCCTTTCCAGGCTCCTGACCAGCAGCTGGGAGCCAAGGGCTTCCCAAAGCATGCTTGTCGGGGTGGGGGAGCCCCTCGTCGTCCCCAGCCTCCTCTGGTTGGAAGCTGCCCTCTCGGTCTGCGCTCACACCCTCTCAGGAGACGCGTGAATTTTGGCTGGGGTCCAGTCCGCTGGAGCCACAGACGGTGGCCGAGGAGAACATGTGGACGCCATTCACGAGAGGGGCGGTCCCAGCTCAAATGGGTTCCGAGCCCGCGATGAAGCGGGGTAACAAGCAGTTTGATTTATTCTGGCGATTATGGGAGCCGTGTGAAAGAGACCTACAGGGGAGGGTCCTTTGAATGTCTCTCAAGTGCCTGTGTCACCGAGCTGCGACTGCTCTTGCAACAGTATCAAACTTCGCTTTGGTGTCAGTAATTTTGAAGGGGAAATTTCATTAGAATGCAGTTTGGTATTGTTGGATATGAATGATGGGTTTCGGCTGAGCAATACACTTTTTGATATTAATTTTTAATACGGCTTCTTGGGAAGTCAGAGCTTCTATTTAATGAAGAATTGACTATTAGTCAATACCGCCCCTGCCTCTGAGCCGGCCTCCTTTGCTTTCACTCGTCCACATCAGGTTTTGACAAGGTATTTGCTGCTTGTAAATGTGGCGTCTTTGTAACTTTTGTGGCTTGGGGAGTGTCTTATTTTTCTCGGTGGTTATGATGGTTCTGCGTGCTTCTTTCTGTCCCGGAAGCAGAGCCGTAAATGTGAAATGATTTCCTCCTGTGTCTGGTTCGCAAGCGCACGGGGCTCTTTGTGCGGTTGGTTTAAAGCTCCAGGGTTTGGAGAAAGGCCTTTTTCAGGATTATGAAAATAGTTTTCCGTGTGTCAGAACAGATTTATCAGTTCACTCTAGGGTCGGTTTGATGAACCAGGCCATTTAGAGGAGGATACTTTACCTTTTATCAGAGTGGAAGCTGACAGTCTCTCTGCAGGTAGCTCTATGGAATATTTCACATGGATCTTTCAGCGTAAATCTAGCCGCCAAACAAAGTAAAAATGGGCGTTAAGCGAAATTTCCCGTGATTTTTACCCACCCCCACCCCCGCCCCAGTGCTGTTCTATTTCAAGGGAGGGTTTCAATTATTAATTTGGATATTTAATAAAATCCTTTGCTCGCAGTAACTTTTAAAAGGCTCCTCGAATTTTATTTGGGTCGGGCTTTGGCCCGTGGGTCGGGTAGCTAGCATTCGGCTTGAATATCTTTCTTGAACAGACGTTTTGTTTCCGGTTGAATAACAATATTAATAATTATTCAAATAAACAAAATTATCATCATCATTTCAGCCACAGTTTTTTTGAGCATCTTGTGCCAGGCACTGTGCAAACACTTTACAGATACCGTTTAAATCTTTCTAACCACGCAGCGAGGTGCATAACGGAAACGAGCAAAGCCTTTCAGAAAAACGAGCGAGCAAGCTTCAGCCGCGAGAGGTGGCAGCTGACCCAAGGGCAGAGCTTCAGGGCTCAGAGGACCCGGGACTAGAGCCCAGCCCCGCCGTCCCTGCCTGAGTTTTAGGACCCTTGCCTCCGTGTCTCCTGTGGCCTCGCCCGGGACCAAACACAGACACAAGCCGTTCCAGCCCCTGGTTCACGTCGTACCTCCTGATTAGTCATTGCCCCGTTTTGCTGGGCAAATTGTTTTCCACAGCTTCTGAGATTGATTGAGCAAGAAGGAGAAGAATGCGCCTTTGATTTCTTTGTGAGGGTTTGTTATTTTCGGCCCGAACTGTTCCCTGCCCGCCCTGCACTCTCACGCACGTACCCTTTTATGCATCTGAGTTTGGCAGTCTCGCCGCTCTTGAATTTTGGAAAAGCGGATATTTTAGTAGGCTGGAAGAAGATGAAAAGCTAGAAGTGCCCATATGTTCCTTGTTTTTAAAAGTAGGGTCAGTGAGGTTTAGAGACTCTTTAAATATTTCAGTTTATAAGATTAGACTAGATCATCTGGAATGGAAGTGCGGTGCCCTGGGTCCCAGACTTCGCTTTTTTCTTCATTTCTTTTATATGGAAGGTAGGTGTTTTGGCATTGCAAGGTTCAAGTGTAATAAAACTTAAATGCAGTGAATAAATACCATGATTCGGAGTGTTACTGCAGCTATGAAGTTAAGTTTCTTTTTCTTTCTTTTCTTCTTTTTTTTTTTTTTTTTTTATTCTTAAGAATTCAGTGACTTGAAAAATAGCAGCGGGGCACAAGGATGGTAACTTAATAGAAAACTCCAAAGCTTTAAAAGAGTAGAGTCTGGCATTTTTCTCAGGAAGCGTTCCCTTCACCCAGTTAAATCTTTGCGGGTTGAGATTAAGCATCTCTCCTGAAATGTCTGTTTGAGTACTTCTGAAATTGAACGCGGTTGTGGATTTCGTGAAACCCACGCCATCCTTTGCCCTCATTCCCTCTTGGTAAGCAATAGGGTGGTGGTTTTCTGGATGCCAGGATATCTGTAGAAGCCCAGAATCTGAACAACTGCCTAGCAAAGAATCAAACCCCAAGTTTCCAAATGAGGGGCCCTTGGAGGTGACTTGATGCCACGCACGTGGAGAGAGGCAGGGGGCTGGGACCAGGTCTTGCCTCCAGTTGTGGCCCCCCCCCCCAGCATTTTATTCGGGGTGTGAGGTGCGACAGACAGCGTTGTACTGCCCTTGGTTACCCCACTCGAGGTCCTGGGAGAAACCTGGGTGAGGGAGGGCTGTGGTCACCTCCCCGGAGGAACCTCTGAATACCCAGAGAGGAGGGACCTTGACCTTAATTGTCGTCCAGGGCCCCGCCCTTCTCTGTCTAGAGTAAGCCGGAACTCTGCGCTCCCTGGCATTTCCTGTCATGTTCAGTCACTCTTCATACCTCTTCGATTTCTAAATTTCAAGAGTAATTTGTCACTTTAGGGGAGGGAGTCATTAATAACCATTATTTAGAACTGTCGAGCCTTCCTCCCTGTGCGTGAGTGTCTGAGTTAAGCATCCAAAAAATTGGCCTTGTTGGCGGCAAAACGGGGCCTCGGTACTGACAGATCAGGACCGCCCCACCCCCACTGGTCTTTCTCACACTCTAGTTATTCCGAGTCTGACTTTAATCACTGAGAGGGCCGCGGCCGCGCGGCTGAAGCCTGTCCTCCTGGCATTCATTAGTAGTATTACCAAAGACCGTGTTGTAAATTGTTGATTTTTTTTTTTAACTGCTTGGAAAAAATTCCTCCATTAACTATTTCATTTTAATGCGCTTTAAGGGAAAAAAAAAAGGAAGAAAGACTTTTCTCGTCAAACATTTGAAACAAAAAGTTTAGAAACGCTGACTTGAGATCTCCCTGGGTGTGGGCTCCGAGTGGTGGTCCTAAAAGAAGCTGAAAATAGCGTCTCCGTCCCCTTCAGGCTGCGGGGTGCGGGCCGGGAAGAACCCCCAAACCTTCTGAAGGTGGTTAAAAAGAATCGGCATTCAGTGTGTGTTAATGCACATTGCTATTCTTTAACGTTAAAATTCCACTAAAGTAGTAATAATTACTGTTAATATCTTTCAGTGGAAACTTACAGTAAAGGAGCAATGGTAGAAACAGTATTTAAAGGAGAGCCGCGGCGTGATAAGAATGCAAATAAGTGTTATTAGCCTAATGATTTTGCCGTCGCCATGGTTGTGCGGCAGCAGTGTTGTGAATATGTCATCCGGCACCCGTGAATTTGGAAAGTGTGTCAAAACACAACTTCAATTAGTTTGCTCTAATTATGGCTCTGGAGAGTTTGTAACTACATCACTCCTCATTAAAAGAGATTTTCTTATATGGATTAATGTAATATACAAAGGAAAGTTTCAAAGTTCCCGACGCCGTTTGCTCCCGCTCGGAGCCGGGCTGATGGATCCCGGGTCTGCTGCTGCCACGGGCCTGGCCGAGCGGGGGGCCGAGCGGGGGACCGAGCCGGCGGCTGTGGCCAGAGGGGAGCCGTGCGGGCTCTTCGCGGGGCAGCTCATCCCTCCGTCTGGATGATCGGCCTCCCGCTGAAGTGGCCACCGCAGATGGAGTTTTGGCGATTTCCGCAAGAGGGTAAACGAACCCACTCAACCCTTTGAGAGAAAACTGCTGATCCGAAACGAGGAGGCTCTCCCTCGTCCACAGCACCTGTGGCGTTTGGAAGCGGAAAGAGCTCAAGGCCAGCCGTGGCCGCGTGCGATGTGGGAAGTCGGCCTTTGGTCCTGTCCTGCGGGCCTTAGGGGAGACTTCCTGCGAAAACACCTTCTGGGTCCCGCAGAACCCCAGGGCATCTGCGAAATGTCACAAGTTGTGTCGTAGAGTGAAAGTACTCTAAGGAGAGGATACCTCTTGTCTAAACCGATAGGGAGTTACAGATGCTATTGTTGAGCTGTTGCCGTTTTGAAAGAAGAAAAGTCCACGTTTTCTTAGGCTGTTACTGACTTCCCTCCCCGTGGACACCTGCAGTACCCACCTCTGCGAGGCTCCCCAGCGCAGGGTCTGGACGGCTACCCCGGGCCTCCGGTCCGCCGTACGAGGCTGTTTCCTGGAGCTCGGCTGCCCCTCACGGCGCCCCGTTCTCCCGAGCAGCTGACCACAGCGTCCGTACGATTCCCCGCTGTGGGGAGCCCAGGGGTACATTTTGAATCCAAGAGTGAAATTTGAGAATGCACCTGGGTTTGGGTTGCACCCCCTGCCCCCACCCCTAATTTATAGACATAATGCTGGATATCCAAGATGCAGCTTTGAATATATTTATGCATTTTTTTTAACCTCAGTGTTCTCTTTGTCCTTACTTCTGGAGAGTCCAGGGGTTGTGTGTCATGAGGGACTTGGCCTTCTTTACACCACTCACAAGCAGTGTTCTCGCGAGCAGTTATATTGCTACTCTGAGCCTCCGTTTCCTCCTCTGTGAAGTGGGGATAAGATCTCCCTTGGAGATCGTTCTGAGGACTAATGGGGGACCCATGAAAGTGCCCCACCAGGCACACAGCGGGCACCCGTGCGTGTGGCCTCCCGTCTTTGTCCGGGGTTTCTTTCCAAGTCCGTTCTTCGCCTGAGCGTTTCATTCCCCGAGACCTCTCTGTTGCCACCACTTGGCTCCTTTCAGCCCCCCGTAGCTTCAGTCACGCCCCCCTCTCTGGCCCAGTTCTCACAGAGCCAGACTGTGGGCGCAGGGGCCCTGCAGAGCTGGGGTGGGGATCGCTGTGCTCACAGGTGAGCAGCTGGTGAGGGGTTAAGGTAGTAATTGTGTAAGTCTTCCAGGCTTTCTCCCAGTTCTGCGATAATTTGATGAAGAACTTCACCCTAATTAGATATTCAAATTAGGAATAAGTGTCAATATGGCTTCCCATTGCCTGGAATGATGATTAATTGTATTCAAAACTCTAGTGGCCCGCTGTAATCTAAACCGAACCGTTGTTCTCGATTATTTCTGCACCGCACTTGCCATGTTTTTGTTTTAAGATTTAAACTAGTAATTGATTTGCCATATGCTGTCGAGTTGCACATACTTTAAAGCTGCACGTTGAGGAACTTGGGGAGTTTGGAATTGTGATTTCCTCAGTCTTCGTGATTTGCTTGGGAGGAGGTGGTGTCTGTGCTGCCCATGAGGAAAACTCATTATATAGTCAAGTTGGTAGGCTGAAGTTGTATCGATCATGGCAAATGGGTTGCTTGAATGGAAAATGAACAAATCTGTACATGTAGTTTGCGCTTGGCGTGATCTCGGCAGAACAACGTGCTGTAGTGGAGAAAAGGATCAGGTCCGATCCCAGCACGGCCCGTCTCTCTAACTCTGTGCCCTTGAGCAAGTCCCTTAACTTCTCTGAACCTCCTTTCTCCTGGTCAGTAGAATAATACTTACCTCGCTGGGTTGGGCCAATTAGGGCCGAGTGCGAATCGTGGAGAATAGCTGAGGTGCTCAGTAAGTGGTAACTGGCCTAGTAAGAGATGATTACAGGAACAAAGCCTTCATGTTGTGTCCCCCTCTCCCCCCTCCCCCTGACCATCGGAGTCTGAAACCCTCTCCCACTTCTCTGACTCCAGGGACCTCCATCGCTGTCTCTTTGTGACGCCTCCTACCTCATTGTCTTGACTCTCGATTTGCTGTTTCCATTGCTTGGGCCTTCCCCCCCCCTCCCCCCCCCCCCCCGTCTTTCCTCTTGGCAGATGGGACCACAGCTTCCACGACCCTGCACTGGACACTTCCTAGGGTTCAGCAGAGTGCCTGGTGCATGGTAGGCACTCAGCAGAGGTTTATTTCCTTCTGTTTTATGCCATCGCTTTAAAAATAAAACTTAGGGTCGCCTGGGTGGCTCAGTCGGTAAGCGGCCGACTTCGGCTCAGGTCATGATCTCACAGTCTGTGAGTTCGAGCCCCGCGTCGGGCTCTGTGCTAACAGCTCAGAGCCTGGAGCCTGCTTCAGATTCTGTGTCTCCCTCTCTCTCTCTGCCCTTCCCCTGCTCACTCTCTGTCTCTATGTCTCTCAAAAAAAAAAGAAATAAACGTTAAAAAAAATTAAAAAAAAAAAAAAACCTAGGACCTTATTTGTATACCTTTTATTTAGAGCTTTTTACTTCGCAATATAGGCAATTTATGTGTTTCAATTTACTTGTAGATAAATTCCTAAAGAGAAAAGATCGAAGTTTCATTTGGCTCTTTTTGGGTTTTTTGTTTGTTTGTTTTTTAAACTTCATTCTTTTAGCACAGTTGGAAGTTCACTCTAAAATCGAGGGGAAGGTGCAGAGAGTTTTCATCTATCCCCTGTCCTCACATAGGCATAGACAGCCTCCCTGTCATCAACGTTACTCACCAGAGTGGGACTTTTTTTTTTCCTTAACCAGGGATGAAACTACACTGACACATTGTAATCCCCTCAAGTCCATAGTTTGGGTTCACTCTTAGTGTTGGGCATTTGGACAAATGTATAATGATATATGTCCATCATTATAAAATCATAGAGTATTTTCACTGCCTAAAAAAATCTCCGTGTTCTGCCCATTCCCCTCTCCCCCAACCCCTGGCAACCACTCCTCTTTTTTACCATCTTCAGAGTTTTGTCTTCTCCAGGATGTCCTAGAATTGGAATCCAGTAGCTTGTAGCCTTCTCAGATTGGCATCTTTCACTTAGCAATATGCATTTATTGTTTGGGTTTTCAGACGATCTCTGTGCCAAACCCGTACTTGGCATATAGTAGGAGCTCAGTTAAAAACTGGTGGACCGAGTCAGTCACAACGTATGATTGTGGCAGCATTGTGTGCCTGCCGATACCACAGTCCGTCTGCCCTCGGCAGCACCGATTCACTGGGTGTATTTGGAATTAAGTTTCAAATCTGGGCATAGAGAGTTCGTGAGAGATCATCCTAGAGGAAATAGATTTTTTAGGTTTTACAAAACCTCACTTGACTTTGCCGGTGTCAGTCACGAAACCAAACCAAAAATGTCTCATCACCCCATAAAAATGGTAGGAAAGTTTACATACGGTAATTTCTTTCTGCGGTTGGTTCCAAAATCAGCAAGAAAGGAAAAATCCCCAGACTGAAAATTATTTTAGGGCCTATCGTCCTTAAAGTAACAGACTTTCAGTTTTAGTAGAATGAAATTGCAAGAAAAAAAATTGCAACATTATCACACATGATCTCTGGCTGGGTCTTCCCAGATCAAAACCCTAACTCAGAACTCAGTTTGGAAGCACGGGGGACCTGGAGCCGGAATCCTCTCTGCGAAGTCTCTGTGGATGCCGGTGCTGGTCGGCCCTTCCAGCTGAAAATGATTCATTTTAATTACCATCCGGGGCGATCTGATACCTGAGCATATGGTCCTTAAGAAATAAGCTTGCCCAAACTGTCAGCGAGTGTGGGCAGTGGTCAGGGACCTCCTTCTGACACCGTTGACCAGCCTTGGAGAGCGGACGCCCTAGAAGGTGCTTATTAAAATGCCAGCAGGTGCAGCGAGGGTCCCCTTTCCTGTGACTCCCTCACCCTGCTTGTGCCAGGTGTTTTATAAGAGCCTTTTTCTTCATTAAATGGCATTCATTAAGCACGTCCTTACACCTGGCACAGAAGCTGTGTGTCACAGATGACTTCTTCCCAATGGTGTTTTGCAGGAATAAAGTGGAATTTCATTTAGCCATTTGCTGTGTTCTTTCTCCCCCTGACCACTTCCACTCAATTATTGTGGCTCGTGCATATTCTATTCCTCCCCCCCCCCCCCGCCATTGTGTTACTTTCTTTTGCACGTTCCTTGCGTTCCTTGTCCGCCAGCAGACAGGTTAGCTGGAAGACAAGATGTTCCTTTAGCACCGAGCGCTGTGTTGTTTGCTTTCATGTACAGTTGCTCTGCTAACACTCCAGCAACTTCTCCTGGCCTCTGCCATCTTCTTCCTGATAAAAACAAAAATAACTTCCCACTGGAAAAAATTAACACATAAAAATGTATGAAGGGGGAGGGGAACCCACGCTCTCAGCTCAGACCTCCGTGGTCCACGCTGTGATCCCAGCCCTGCCGCCAGCCCAGGGCCGTCTCTGCCGTGATCTGGCGTGTCCTTCCTTCCAGGTCCCTTTGGTTCTTGGGCGCACACTAAGTATATGTGTGCCCACAGAAATAACAGCGTGTGTACGGTTGTTTCCTACTCAGGGTCGGTTTTGTTTCATTTTGACCAAACAGCTGAGTCTTTGAGATTTGGCTGTGGTGAGAGTAAAACGTCTGGCTCGTTCCTCCTTGTTCTGTCCTAGTTCGGTTATAAAATGAACATTTTCCCAGTTTGCCGCTCTTACAGACACGGCCGCAAGGACGCGTCCGCGCCTCTCCCGCAGTGGAGTTCACGCTCCCGGCACCACCCAGAAGACCTGTAAACATCATTTTATATCTGAAAAGTATTCTGAATCAGAGACTTTAAAACGTTCTATAAATTATATCCTGTTTATAACCTCACATTCTGGTGTTTGAGGAGAGCGTCATGATTCTGAGCTAAATTTGGTGGTTTTCCTCATCGGGGTTCAAATCCAAGCTGTGCCTCCCCAGGCAAGCGGCTGAGCCTTTCTGAGGCCATCTGTGAGAGAGAGACCGGTCGTAGGATCCAGGTCGGGGTTACACGTGCGTGTGAAGGGTAAGCCCTGCGGACAAGTCAGCTGATGTTACTGGCCTGTTTTTATCTTCAGTAAGTCCTTTCCCACGCTTCCAGTTATTTCCTCAGGCTATATTTCTAGAGGGGAGGAAAAACTGCAGGCCCTCTGGTCCGCTTCCTTCCCCATTCTTAGATCTTAATTTCATATCCTTTGACGCATGTTTGAATGTATTTCTTTCAGAGAAAGGGACACGAATGGTCTTATTTTGTCAGCGTCTTCACATACGAAAGACGACTTGAGGGAATGAGAAATTCCTGAAATGCAGCTCTCTCTCTTCCTTCAATGCTTGCGTGGCGCCTTTGTCTCCAGGCAGGTAGTAGGACAGAGGAAAAGTCTGAAGTCACTGCCAGAATCCTCCAGACTTCATCTAGTGGCGGGTCTCTTTTCCTCACCATTTCTGGAGTACTGTCAGCCCAGCTGGCGTCTTTCCTCAGGTGTTTGTGTTTCCTTTTTTAGATCAGGGAAGTATTTTCAGCTTCATTATGACTTATGACATCATGACTTATGACAGCTTTGACTTATGATCCCATCACCAAAGTCAATGTCCCGAATATACCCCCCCCCCATCCTCCTAGTCCTCCTCCATAGTGCCGCCTCCCTCCTCGGGCAACCACTGATCTGCTCTCTGTCTCTGTGGGTCAGTTTGCATTTTCCAGAACTTTACGTAATATAGTAAAACGATACCACATGTACTGTTTACCTTGCTTCTTTTATTCGGCATAATTATCTTGAGATTTACCCACCTTGGGTGTATCAACGGTTTCCTTTTTATTGTTGAGTAGTATCCATCGCGTGGATATACTATGGTGTATTTATCAAATCACTGGACATTTGGCTTGTTTTTAGTTCTTACTATTACGGATAAAGCTGTTTAGTACACTTCTGTACAAGTCTTTTTTTAATGTTTATTTATTTTGAGAGAGCACAAGCAGGGGAGGGGCAGAGAGAGAGGGAGAAGGGAGAGAGAGAATCCCAAGCAGGCACCACACTGTCCAGGCAGAGCTCAAACTCAAGAACTGTGAGACCATCACCTGAGCCAACAATCAAGAGTCTGACACTTAACCGACTGAGCCACCCAGGCACCCCCTGTGTACAATTTTTTGTACAGACTTACCCTATCACTTCTCTTGGCTAAAAAGAAGTGTAACGGCTGGCTTGTGTGATGGGGTATCTTTAACTTTCTAAGAAACTGGGAACTCTCTCCCTCTCTCCTGCAGTGTTGTATCGTTTTACATTCCCGCCAACAATGCATGAGCGTTCCAGTTGCTCCTCGGCGTTGCCAACAAATTGATATTTTTAGCCTATTGAACTTGTGCCATCCTACAAGATGTGTGGCAGAATTGCACTGCGGCCTCAATCTGCCCTTCCCTAACGTCGGCGATGTTGAATATCTTTTCATCGCTGATTTACCATTTGCACATTTTCTCAAGTGAAGTGTCTGTTCGGATCTTTTGGCCATTTTTTTTTAATTGGATTGTCTTCTGTTAAGTTGTAGGAGTTCGGTATAAATGCTAGCTATAAATTGGATATGTGTTTTGCAGGTATCTTCTTCAGGTCTGTAGCTTGTCTTTTCATTTTTGTAACAAACCTTGTAAAGAATAAGAGTTTTGGGGCGCCTGGGTGGCTCGGTTGGTTAAGCGCCCGACTCTTGATTTCGACTCAGGTCATGCTCTGACCTGAGCATTCGTGAGTTCGAGCCCGGCATCGGGCTCTGTGCTGACCACAGGGAGCCCGCTTGAGATTCTCTCTCTCACTCTCTCTCTGCCCCTCCCCTCCCAATAAATAAATAAACATTAAAAAAAAGAGTTTTAAATGTTGAAGTCTGTTGATTTTTTTCTTACATACTTTGTGCTTTTCTGTGTCTTATTTAAGAAATTTTTGCCAAACCTAAGGTCACAAAGGTCTTCCCCTTTCTTTTCTTCTAGAAGAGGCCATGCTATGCCTGTGAAATCAAGATGCGTTTAAATAAAAAGTATCAAACTCTAGGACTTCTAGGCTTAGTAATTTACCTCTCCTCTTTCCCTTTTTTTCTAAGAATAGTTCTGTGATCAAGTTCGGGTCACTTGATCAATGGTGTGAGGTAAGCGTCAAGATCCTTTTATTTACATGTGGCGATCTAGTTCCAACACCATGTTGAAAAGATTACTCTTTCTTCACTGAATCGTCTAGGCTCCTTTGCTGAAAATCCGTTAATCATATATGTGTGGGCCTATTTCTGGACTCTCCATTCTGTTGCATTGATCTGTAGGTCTATCTTTATACCCTAATACCACACCGTATTGATTATTGTAGCTTTACACTAAGTCTTGAAATTAGGGAGTCAGGAAATCAGGATTTATTTAGCCGCGAGTCTTCATTGATTTCTCTTGGAATGGTGGAAGCCCTGTTGACTTCTATATTTGGTTGAGTATTTTTTGTTTTAATTAGGCAAGCTTTAAACTCTTTTTTTTTTCCTGGTTGTTACTTTTAATTATGCTGATTTTCTTTCTAACACTGAGAATGTTTCAGTTGGTTTTCTGTGTTTATCATAGTTTTCCTCCTCATCTCTGTATTATTTCTCTCTCTACATTCTGGAAAATTTGGGAGGGATTTCCACGATATTACGGAGTTGTTTTTATTTTATTTCTGTATTTCTAATGCAGATAACTTTCTCTATATCCTACAGTAAATTCTTGTTTAGAGCTAATTTCTTACCTTGTCGTGTGACCTTTTTTGTAGACCTAGGTGTGAGGATATGTATTTCTAGACTGGGTGTTGACCAAAAGGCAGGATGTGTGACTTCGCCCTGCATCTCACTTAAGTGCTTATTACTTGGGAGATCATCTCCTGAATCTTTGTTACCTTTCTCTGTTTTCATTAGTTTTTGTAGAGTCTCAGCTAGAGGAGGCTGGCCACAGCCATCACCGGCCCTACAACCCTAGAGTCCTGGTTTTTCTACAGCACGTACCCTTTCACCCCCCCGGTTCGATTTTTTTTTTTTCAACTGTCTGTTCTTTGTCCCAGTGCGAATAAATAAACAAATGTTATTCCCCAGTATTTTGGAGATCCGCTGTTTGCGTCCAGAGCGGTCCACCACTTCTGCTGGCGTCGTCCCCCGAACACAAGTTTCTGTATTCTGATTGTTGTGGTCGCTGCCGTTCAGAAAAGGCAGTCACAGGCTCGTCGGGGAACTGCGAGGGAGCTCTCATGTGATGACTGTCCTGACCCAGTGATTATAGCCAGACACCTGCACTGTGCCCTTCCCGCCATGCTGAGCCTGTTAAATCAAGATGCGTTTAATCAGAGTGTATCAAACCCTAGGCCTTCTGGACTTCATAATTTCGTCCCTTCCCTTCATCTTCTCTGGAATAGTTACTGGAATCTCTTGGGTCGTTTCATAGTTTTATTCCTGCTCTGCTCTCTTTCCTTTCTATATGTGTGTGTATATATATACATTTTTTTTTGACAAATATGTTGTACATCTGCTATTCACCCTTGCAGGGTTCAGGCAAATAAATAATAGGCTAAAGCAAAACCAAATATCTTAGACAACTTTATTCTGAACTAAATTCTTGGAAATAGTTTCTTGCCCAGCCTTAGCAAATAAGTCTTGTCCTTCTGTGTTCTTTTCAGCTTGTGAGTGTTTAACTTTTTGCCACGAGCGCCTTTTTCTTTAATGACAAATACCAAGACCAAGCCTTTGTTCTTTTTCTTACTACTTTTCTTGGCCCCGCCCCACCAACTCCAGACCTCAGGCTTTCGCAGAGTTCTGACATGTTGTCCTATAATAGTGGTTTTCAAGCTTTTTGGTCTAAGACTTCTATAGTTTTAAAAATCGGGGATTCCAAAGGGCTTTTGTTTACATGGCTTAGGTTTCTCTATAATTACTTTATTGGCAATTAAAATTGAGAAAAATGTGAAACACAAGAATATTCAAGGAGACATCAGAATAATGACCTCAGAAGTCCCACAGCTTCCAAAAAATACTCTCTGCTTGTAAGAGGAGGGCAAAAAAGAGGAGGGTGTCTCGGTATTATTAGGAAGATAGTCGTGACCCTCATGGACTCCTGAAAGTATCCAGAGGTCCTTGGAGCACACACTGAAATCTGCTACCCCCGAAGCTGGTTCTAATACAGCTGTCAGCCCCTGAAAACCAGAAGGGGAGTTGTGATTTCCCACCACAAAGTTCGTTTTGCAAGTGTGTGTGAACGTGTGTGCACCCGTGTGTGTCTCAGGTGAGAGAGAAAAGTGGCATCTGTCTCCAACCTGAGTCTGCCTCTGCCTCACCGGCCGCCATTCCTTCCATGCTGCCCTCTGACCGTCCGAGAGGACAGCAGGCCTCATGGCCGCCTGGGCAGAGCCATCTTCATTATATGTGGCCACTGGGTCCAGAAGATTAATGGTAACATTTTAAAAATTCACACAGACCTGAAATCAGCACTAGAAAATACAGATTTAAATTAACAAGGAAAAAGCAGACTCCCATCAAAGGAAATAAATCGTGCTGGCAACTATTGTCACATAATAAAATGTATTCTATAACTGAGGGGCTTTTATATGGAGCTGTCTGCAGCTTAGTGGCCATGTTAATTGAATAAGGTGCCTAAAACTGACTTGGGGGAAAAAAAATGAAATTTCCCTCAGCATCTATTTAGCCAGAGCCCTTGTCAGCAGCCTGTGTGATGCTGACCTATTTGTTACAGAACCGCCAGCCCCTCCTGCAGAGAGAGGTGATCACTCAGCAGGGTGTGCGTGTCCCCTCCAGGCTGTTCCCCGGGTAGGGAATGGGGAGGAACGCCTGATAAAGCTCCCCTAGGACTTAGGGGCTCTTCTAGTTGGCATTCTCCAGTTTCCAAACAGATCTGGGAATAATAAGCCATCACTTGAGTCAAGGGGCAGACATTGTTGGCCTCTGATGGTTGGTCCCTTGTTCCGGTGGTCCAAGGCCTCCTAGGGATGGTACTAGAAGGTCTTCATCTCTAGGGACCCCCCTAGGTAAGAGGGGGTTTCCTGACTCTTTGGGTCTACTAGCCTGCTAGCGATCTTTATGAACACTCTTAAAATCTAAAACACATTGCTTATGGAGTAATCAGCGACTTTGGGGCCCCTTGAAGTGACTTCACTGAACTTGGTGTCACTGAACTTGGTGTCTGTTGGGGCACCAGCAGCTGTCACGGTCTTAAACTTCTCAGTTTTGTTGGATGCCATGGAGTACCTACTCGTTCTTATTAACCCCTCTGGATTGGGTGCTTCAGAAGGGCATCTCGTGTCCACGGCCTGCTGAAGCGCCTGGCTGCCTCCTTTCCTCTGCCAGCAACACCCGGCATCATGAATGGTGCATTCCCTTGATCTCTTTAGACAACCAGGTTATGGGAAAGAAGCCAAGGTGCTGAGTTAACCAATCACGACTTCAAGTGTGAGAATTAGGCCTTTGTATCTCTTCTCGCCAGATGCTATAGTAACAGGCAGGGGCTCTGGCCATTACAATCTTCTACAGTGTTTTAAATGACTGTAAAATATTTTGTCAGACTGTCGTACCTTAATTTTTTAACCAGTCCCCTGTTATTTGATACTCGATTCCAGTTTTTGCATTTTAAGCAATGCCATGATGAATGTGTTTGTGTTTACGTAAAAATATTCATGAATCAGAAATAGTTGCATTTTCCAAACACTTAACCAACTCTGTCTTGGGGATGAGAAAGAGACAATGGAAAGTTTTCGTGTAAGTTTCCCCACAATTGTCTCCAAGTCAGAATCAGATTTCACCCATTTGTTCAGGCATTAGGTAATCTTACAGGGCTCTGATACTTGTAAGTGCCCACTGTGTGCAGGGCACTGTTCGAGGCACTGGGGCTTTGGTGGAAAGAGAAAGTGTAGCGGAGATCATGCTCTGATGACCTGCAAACAAATTGGACAGTCCTGCCGAGTGGGAAGGGCTGCAGAGAGGAAAGTGGGGTGTCGTAAGAGCAGGCGGCTGGAGGAGAGGCGCCCCAGCAGGCATCTAAGCGGGGGCCTGCCTGGGGGAGAAGCCAGCTTCTGGAGAGCTGGGGGAAGAGTGTTTAAGGCAGAGGGAACAGCAAGGACAGAGGCCCTGAGGCAGGAATGTGAGTTTGGCTTGCTGGTGAGGTTGGAGGACGTGAGTGCAGGGACCATGAACAAGACAAGTTCAGAGAGGAGGGATGGGCTGCAGCTGGCAGGACGTCCCAACTGTGGGGCAGTGGGATTCCATTCTCCTGCAGAGGGAGGGCGCCAGTGGGCTCTGTAATGGTCCTGGACTGAGGCCCTGGTGAGCAGGACTCTAAACAACGGCAGGAACGGGAAGAATCAGAAACTATCACCGACACTAACTATCTGCTCTGCCTCATAGCGAGGTGTGCCCTAGCGGGCAACGCACCCTCACTGAAGGGCACCCGGCGCCTGTGGGCGGTGCTGGGGTTCGAACCCCCGTCAGGCCGACTGGAGGGTCTATGCTGTTCACCACCACCACTGCCCTGCCTCCTGGGGTATGCGGTTGGGCCATGGGTTGTCCCACGCTGTTGTTTTCCCCTTTGCAATGTCGTATTAGAGGACTGTGTCCTGCCAGGGTCCTCAAGCTAGTAAGTGGCAGAGATGTCGAGTCCTTGACATCCCTGCTTTCAAGAGGGGCCTCAGGACAGACCGTGCAGTCCGTACTCTGTATACCCGGTAGTCAAGGCAGTGCGTCAGGGCGACTTTCGGGAAACAGGAATAACCTCCGGAGGACACGTGAACTAACCTTTTCATGAACTCCCAGCTTTCGGTTGGTCAGCTTTACCTCAGCAGCCCCAGTCCCCTGTTGCACTGAATGCAGTTAACTGTTCGTATCTGAAAAGGTTGCTGGGAGGGTTAGGCGAGGGGTGTCTGTAAAAGAAACCCAGCCCCGTGCCTGGCGTGGGGTCCCCCCCACCCCGGGGGACCTAGAATCTCCTTCTGCTCTGAGACTCCACTGACGGCAGAGCCTTCCTGGTTCCCGTCGTCTGTCATTTTCAGGCTAATCTGACACCGCAGCGCCCCTGGGCCACTTCTCCTTCAGAGGTGACTACTTCTTCCTCTTTAACCACAGGTTATCTGTCCCCTCAGCCCCAACTGTCCATCCTCATTAAGGGAGGCCTTGCCGAGCCTTTTCAACCTCCCGTTCCCACATCCCCTCCTTCCCGTGTCCAGACAACAGAAGCGAAAAGCTGCTACTTGCAGCGCAGGGAACTCTTCTCCCTGAAGCGGGCTCTGGCCGGGGCCTCTCCTCCTGCCCTCCGGATGCTGCGTCCCGTCCACTCTGGCAGGAACCGCTACAGCTGGAGTTCTGGTAACTTCCTTTCAATTCAGCACATACCTAGGAAGCAGGAAGCTCTGTAAAAGACACAGCTGGGTCTGCAACTCGAATGCTCCTTAAACTTCACCTGTCCCATGAAATCATACCTGGTGTGTGGTAGGGGATCAGAAACTTTTTCTCGATCCCACCCCCTCCCCCGCCCCCGGAGATTCCCGACCGCCCCAGTACTGATCTCTTCTTCCCTCGCCCCGTTTCCTCCAGCGCACAGAGGAGTGGGAGGCACGATCTGATACAGAGACCCTGGAGTCTGATGTGAGAAATAAAGTAAGAGATGGTCTAGCCGTTTATGTCGGAAAGATCCAAAGGTTTCCGTGGAGTGGGTTGAGCACTTGAGGTGGGCACCATGTTCAACAGTTGTCTACCCTAGGTCAGAAATCATCCTAGAACACGGGGTACAAAATTGATGAGCCGTGGCCCTGCTCTTGAGGTCACAGTCATGTTAGGAAGGTGGGTTCATATCAGATGCTTCAAATCCATTGTGAGAACTGGAGAGAGAGGGGACCTGCAGGCACCCATTGAGCCCAGAACAAGCCCGGGGAAGGTTCTACCAAAGAAGACCTGCTCAGGTGGGGTCTTGAGGGACGAGTAGGAGTTTGGATGGTAAGGAAGGAAGAAATGGAGATTCTAGGAGATTCTAGGAAGGGGAGCGGTGTGGATAAGAGTCAGACTAAAGCATGGAAAAAATACAGCATATTGGGAGGTTTGCAGGACTTTCCCTCTTGCTGGTAGAGGGAGAAGTGAGTGACCAGAGACAGAGTTGGGAAAGGCGGGCTGGCGTGAGAACAGCTTGAGTCCGGAGACAGGTGCGGGTCAGGTTGCCAAGGGAAAGCGTGTGGAATGGAGAGGGTGCTAAACCAGAACCCTTACAAACTCTGACTTTTAAAAAGTTGGAGGAGGAGGCAGAAAGGGAGAGAGGCTGGCCAAGGGAGGGAGGGCTGCAGAGTCTACCAGCCGGGTGCCGTCTCTAGAAGCAGGAAAGCTCAGACCAGGGAGTCCATGTCACGTGGGGCAGCTGAGGGGCCAGCCACCCTGATTTCCCTAGTGTGTCCTTCATGTTCAAGTCCTTTTGTATCCTAGAATTTCCCCAGACCATTTGTTTAGAGGGCTGCAGCAGGCCACTTGGGCAGGAGTGGTTCAGCGTCTACACACAGTAAGTGCTGAATAATTGCAGGTTCATGGTAATCTCCGTTGTAATTTACCGCCCCGTTCCCGCTACGGCGGCATCTCAGCCATATTTCCTCACTTTGCCCACAGGCAATCTCTTAAAATTGCAAATTGGATCTTGTCACATCTCTGCTTCAAAATCCTCCTGGATAAAGTCCGAGCTCACGCAGGGTCCTGCTGTGCCGTGGCCCCGTAGCCCTCTGCAGCCTGGTCCCACACCCTCTCCTGGCCTTCAGGCTCTGGCCACTCCAGCCTCCTGCAGGGAGGCTAGCTTCCCCCGCTTCCCTGTCCATCCTCCATTCTCCCCACACACAGCACTTCTGCTTTCCATGTGCCATCACATTTGTAAGCAAGCCTTCCTGTTTCTTGGTGGGCATTTTCATCCCCTCTGCCTGCTGCAGGGTGACCTCTGCCCACACAGGGGCCCTGGCTGTTCTGCACCCACCCCACCCCACCCCCAGCCCCAGCCCCAGCCCCAGCCCCATCTGTGTTTTCTCTCTCCAGACCCTCAGCCTATCTTGAACCGCTGAACGGCTGGGCTGGCCCTGTTTTCTCTTCTGGTTCCTGTTTGGCTTCTTTGCCACCATCCAGGTCTGCCTGTCTCCCTAAGTTCCACTAACACCCACCTCCTCCATGAGCCTTCCTTGAATGCCTCCAAGCCCTAGAGTGGCCACCACACTGCACTGATGTGTGATGTCCTTAGTTTGGTTGCATGTATCTTTTGAAAATGCTTTCAAGGCTCAGAAATCTTAGGGAATGGCGGCCCTGCAGTGGAGTCCTTCCCTGGCTTCTGGAAATCCCCACACTGGTACGTCAGGTGCAATAACCGCGCCTCCCTCAGCCAGCTCCGTGGACGTGCCACGGCGACCGTGCTCTGCTGTCACCGTCCTGAAATTTCCAGTATCTGACCCGGCGCCTCCCGTCCTGCGCGGGCCCTGCACTCACCTCACAGGGGCGGCGCGAGGAGCCAGGAGAGAGTGCAGAGTGCATGAGATCTGCACACCCCGAGGCCTGGCACGCGGCAAGCACCCTCTGCGGGGTCACCTGTCACCGTTTCCGCTCTGCTCAACCACAACCACAGTCAATAATTCATTCTTCTGTTCGCTCAGCTTCATTGACTGAGTGCTGTGGTCAGAGGCGCCCATCAGCTGTGTAAAACCCTTCTGCAGCTGCCCCTCGTCATCTCGGGGCCCCAGGCCCGGCCAGCCTTCAGAGTCCCTGCTGGTGCTTGTTAAAGATGGATTTCTGGCCTCACCCCAGGCCTGCCGAACCCGACTCCCCAGGGGTGTGACTGTGAATCTGTGTTGTTAGCAAGTTCCCAGGTGGCTCTAATGCCTTCATTTGTGCCGTGACGGGCGGAACAGAGTTAGGAACCTTCATCCTAGGGGGTAGAAATCTTGCAGTAAGGCATTCAGTGTCCTTTCCAGCCCTGTTTCCTCATGTTCCCTGACCCTGCACCGGTGTTGGCTTTCCCGGACTCCCCGGCGGGTTCCCTGTACTGCATTGATACCCACGTGCCCCTCTGAGAAGGTGTCACTAGAACCCCATCCCCTGTGTCAGAACTCTTGTGCTCACTCAGCACCCGGGCACGTGACCTGTCACATGGTGGCTGGTTTCTGCACCTCGACCCCCTGTCGCCTAGAAGCTCCTTCAGGGAGCTCCCCTCGTGCTGAGTTCGGCCAGTGCTCAGTCAAGCCCTCGTCCTCCTCCCCCAGCTTAGTTCAGCCAGGCTGTTCCGTGGTGTCAGGGTTCACCTCCATGCTTAACCCTGCAGCCCAGCAGACGGAATGCCTTCACAGCCTTCGGTGCTCGTCGTGTAGCCAGGAGGCTCCTGCTCACTCCTGCCTCTGGGAACAGGTCTTCCCTAGAGAACCTTCCCTCCTAGGAGCCCGTATGTACAAGAGGCGCTCCTGGAGGTCACGCATTTGTTGTGAAAACGGCAACATGAACAACGTAAATGGAAATGACTGAGTGTGGCCAAAACTCAGGCTCCTGAGCTATTTCAAGCCACCCCCCTAGACATACCAGGAAGAGGCTTTATTGTTTCTTTTTCCACCCAGGCTTGTTGGGTTTGAAATATATTTCATATTATTTTCATCTTTTTTTGCCTTTGCTAAAGGCAGCTGATGACCACACCAAATGGATTATTTACTTTGATTGAATACTCGCTTCTGCTCTGTGCGCATGGTGAGCTTTAATGGCCAACACCTGTGCCATAAAAGACTGTTGGATCAATCAGAGGTGCTTTCCTAAGCACCTACTGTGTGCTTCTGCCAGAGGGGGGAGCGTACAGACATAGCCATTCAGAAGAGCCTGCCATTCTGATTCTCAGGGGTTGTTAGTAGTCCTGGGCCCACATGGTAATAATACTACTCCACGCCCTCCTTCACCCAGTGCTTCCTGCGCGTTTTCCTCGGCGGCCCGGTGGGACAGGTATGGAAGCCATTGGATGGGTAATGAGCCAGGGTGGCAGAACAAACCGAGACTCCTGTCCAGAGCCTGAGCGTTCTGGTCCTGTTGGTTTATTCTGCCCAGCGGGCAGCGGTCAGGGCCGAGTTGCCCACTCCTTCAAGCACCTTGGGTTGGACATGCCATGAAGCTTGGATGAGAAAGGTGGCTGCTGATGCCTGGAGGCTTCTGAATTCCTTGGGGGAATCCGAGCCGTTGGGGGGCCTGCTCACCAGAGCGCCCCTCCTCCTGCTCGGGTGGCGGGGGGGTGCTTTCTGGGCCTTGGGGAGTGCTCTGCGCGCCCTGTAACCAACCTCCTTTCTCCTCCATCTCTCTCCTAGGCACATCTCTCTAACGCTCCCGGCTACCTTCCGAGGCAGGAACAGTACTCGGGCTGACTCTGAGTACCAGCACTCCAATCTGTATGCCATATCAGGTATGTGGGGCCTCTGCTCCTGGCCGGCTACCGCGTCTGTGTCCCGGGCACCACCTCCCTCTGCGTGTCTCCTGGCTTCGAGTGGCATCTGTCTTCCCTTTCTCTTTCACCCTGCACGGGGCCTGTTCCCTGCAGAGATCAGCCCTTTCCTTCCTTTGTGTCACCTCAGCGCTTAGGGGCCAGATACTCAGCATGTTTTGAAACTAATGATGAAAAACAACGTGTGGGTTTCACAAGCTTGAAGGGAGGCTTCCAGAGAATAGTCGCTGCATTGTTCACCTGCCTGAGCCAGGGCAGATTTCCCTGGGGTCTCGGGAGCAGCACAGAGCCGCGGCCCGGGCTGCTCACCAGCCCGCATCCAGGTCTGTCCTCACCTCTCATTTCCCAAAGCCAGGTTTGTGGCCAGAAGGGACACTGGCGGGCTCCCCTACCAACCTCCATCGTGGGGGTCTGTGATTTCTGAGCCCGGCCTTGCAATCGGTGGTGTTACCTTGGCAGGAACCTCAGCAGTGCGTCTCCCTTTTCACCTTCACCCGAGGAGGGGCGCTCTTACAACCCTTACTACAGAGTGGAGATTCATTAGGTGCCTGGCAGCGCAGGTGACTCGGTAAGAGCTGCAGAAGCCACAGGCTCACCCCCGATTATCCTCGGCCTCCAGTCAGGGGCCTCTGTGTATAAGGGGGAAGTGGCAAATCGGTGGCACTTACCAGCGCACACCCTTAATGGTGAGTGACGTTTTGAACACGGGAACATGGCATTCATTCATGTACCATAATGAATCCGTTATTTAAAAGGTAATCTTTTTTCTAAAAATTGCAACTTGGGGTTACTAAATAGATGAAATAGAACAATGGTATAATTCATGTCAGGATCAGTTTCTCTTGTTATGATCACTCCCTAATAGGTTTGGAAGCAGAAGCAAAAGCCAGTCGTTCCATTTCTGGGTGGGGGAAAGGGGAGACCAGGGCCATCCTTAAAGCCCAGCTCGCCCCAAAGGGTAGAGGGAGCACGTGGTCTCAGAGAAGCACCTCCAGGGAGAGCTGCTTTTGTGCCGTGGCTGTTTCAGCAAAGTCGACAAGGAGCGTAACAAGTGTGGAAAGATGACCTGTTTTGTAGAAAAGCTGAATATTCCCCCGGATGCTTCGTGGCATAGTGGTGCAGAACAGGTCTGTGACATCCAGCAGGGCGGCCCCGTTCCGAACGCACACGAGGAAAGCTCAATCAAAGCAGATGACTTTTTCCCTCCAGCTTGCAAATCTCGTTCCAGCCACGGTGTGCGGCCCCTCCCTCCCCCCCGCTCCCCCCCCCCCCCCCGCCGCCTTCCCTGGGTTCTCCGATGGCTTTCACAGCTGTTGACATTTCTGCAGAAAAGGGCCCACAGAGTGAAATCTCCTCTGGTTTGGCAGGAATGTTCCTGTCTGCCTCTGGACCACTGCTTCCTCGCCCCGTGGCTTTGATGAGGTGTTGTTAGTTTAGCAATACCGAGGTAACAGCCTCGAGTCACAGGGGAAGCCGTTCAGAAACTTCCTGTTACATTTATGTAAGTGGCAGTCAGTTGGGTCTTATCTTCCAAACGTCTACCGTCGAGGCTGTGGCACGGCAGCGGGCAGCCCCGGTCTCCTCGGCGGCTGCAGGCACCAAATCGCTCCAACCCGGGTCCAGGACGGCTTTGTTGTAATGCTGCCAGGAAGAGCCCGCAGAGCCCGCGGGCTCCATAAGGCTGCAAGCTCAGCACTGGGCAACCATGGTGCAGCCGGGAAGCCTGCCCGGCCACCCACCGGCTGCCTGCCTGCGAGCCATTCTGGTAGAAGGGAACAGAGACCACCTCCCCCCCTCCGTATGAACAGTAGCTGGCACTGAGTGCCACATCTCAGTCTGGTATCGCAACGTTAAGGTTTCGGTGGCTTATTCCAAAAGCAGTCAAGGCAAAGCGTGCCCGATGAGTGGTCACTGGAGCTCTGCTGGCGACCAAACGAATGGGTCGTCCTGCTCTCTGGAACCGGCTCTCGGGTGCACGTTCACCGCACACTCCAGGGGCCAGGCCTTTGGCACACACCCCTGGTGCACTCTGGTTCCTTCCTGAGAACATTTAATTATGGCCCCCTTCGTTCATAGGCCCTTCTGAAGTAGATTTCCAAACTATGTAATTAGAAAAGCGAGCCGCCCACTTGTAGCTTGTATGCCTTGTTATTAAAGTAATATTTACCCTTAGAGGTTTTCTCGAGGGCACACCTGTTAATCTGTTCCTTCTCCTGTACCTTCCACTGAGGCGGTTCGTGTGTGTCAGGCCTGCAGAGGGAGAGGCGGTGCTCCGAGTTGCTGGAGGAAGGGGAGGAGACAGTACAGAGCTCTGGCCCCAGCACTCGGACGTGCTCATGAGCTGTTTATGGGAGGGAGGGAGGGAGGAAAGCCTTTAGCCCGGTGTCTGCCCTGCCCGGGAACCGTCTCTTGGCCTCTGGGACAGGCGACCATCCTGATTGGCTGCTTGAAGGCCCCTGTCATCTGGGCCCACCACCTCTGGCCAGCCTGCTCCATCTCGGGGGCGTCCCACCTTGTTCAGCTGGGCCCTGTCTTCCCGCATGCTCCTATTCGTCCAGCCATTTGGGGGTACAGATGCGATCTGTCAGCCGACACGTGCCAGCTGTCCAGCTGGTTGTTCCGTCTTGTCCACAGAAATGGGGCGAGGGCTTCTGCTGACTCAGTGCTGAAATCCCGAGAGGCTCATGTCCCCTCGCTCTGCCACCTTGTACCCTCCTCACACGGCCACAAAGCACACCCTTGATCCTGACGCTTCTGCCAGGAGGAACTCCAGAGAAATACTTAACGGTATACAAAGAGATTTATCTACAGGGATGAATACTGCCACTTCTTAAAAATAATACTCAGAAAAGGGGTGGGAGATGGATCTCCTTAATGTCCGAAACAAAAGCAAAGGGTTAAATTATGAAACCTTCTTACAATGGCCTTAACTTGTCAGGCGTGGAAAAGTGATTTGGAGAAAAAAGTGTGTGGGTGTTAAGTGACAACCAGAGTGCAGTGTGATCGTATTAAATACATATACGCAGAGGTCTGGGAAGGTACCTGCCAAGGTGTTTACGGTGGTTTTCTCCAGCCTTTCCTGCGCTTTTCTTCCCTTTTCCTTCTTTGCAGTGTCTCATTTTTCTATGTTGGCAAGCGTTTGTATAGTAAGGAAAAGTTTAGACCCTGGGCTCATTTGGCATGCTCTTTTTTATTTTTTTTAATAAATATTTATATGTCTTTGTGAGAGAGACAGAGTATGAGCAGCGAAGGGGCAGAGAGAGAGGGAGACACAGAATCTGAAGCAGGCTCCTGGCTCTGAGCTGGCAGCACAGAGCCCGATGTGGGGCTAGAACTTGGGAATTGTGAGATCATGACCTGAGCTGAAGTTGGACACTCAACCGACTGAGCCACCCAGGCGCCCCTCATTGGGCATGCTCTTGGCCCTGCTGGCCCCCCCGTGATTGCCTTGTCCTTTCTGAGAGCTCACAAGCCTCCTGACTCAGAACGGGCTTCTAAATTCTACTGGAAATCACTTGCAGGCTGCAGGTCAATTATCTTCTTATGGTCCCCTTTGCAGAATATGTGGGTTTTCCCCCTGTTGTCCAGTCCCTGGACTCTCCCGTCTGCTGACATCCCCCAAAGACCGAGGACCAGGAGTCTGACAACATCTGGCCTGTTGCACAGGTGGTACAGAGGGGACTGGGCATGAGAGCCTGGCAGCTTGGGCCGTCTCCCCCCATCACCATGTCCCTGTACTCGTTGGGGCTTGAGGATGGTTTTCCCAGAGAGAGGAGATAGAAATAAAATGGCGGGGGCTGGGTTTGGCCCACTTGACTATCCATGTACGTGAGAGCTGGCAAACCACTTTCGTTGCATTTTTACATTTGACAAATGGCAGCTCATAGGCTCATGCTTTCCTGGCGACATTCTAACTGGCGTTCCCCTCAGGTGCCTCTGAGACCCTCCCTCCGGAGAGTGCTCTCGTTGGTTTTCTAGATTCCATCCCGAATCCCTACTTCTGAGCGTCCTCGTTCTGCCTCTTGGTGCCGGTTTTCTTTTTAGGAATTTCTTCTCTCTCCTGGGAAGTCTTCTGCTTTAGTCCCAAGCGATGGCCTCCAACCCTTTCTCTCCCCCCTGAGAACTGTTTTAGATGTCTAGATGTCTGATTTATTTGTATTCCACCTGTTCCAGACAGATAGAAGGCAGCCCCAAAAATACATGTAACCAAATCAAAGTGGAAGTGAAAACGTAAGAGTGAACAGAAATCTAGATTGGAAAAGGGGGGTGTGGCCGCGGGCGAGGTTTTTCACACAGGGGCTTCTGGGTTTGGTTCTAAATCAGGACAAGCTCTGTATGGATAAGAATAAAAACAAGCTGGTTGCTGGGGCAGAACCTATTCCTTTTACGGAATTCTTCCTCATAAAGAGGGCCCGTATGACGCCGTCTGTGGACAGCAGAACAGCCGCGTTTCAGGGAGTGAGAAGGACAGCCTGGGTGCCCACGTGCTGGGGGGATCTGCTCGTGTTGGAACCCCTCACGTGCCCAGTCGGTTGAATGAGATGTTTCTCAAATGTCCTTGTGTTGGGCGTCACGTGTCTTAGGGACTGGAGACAGGGGAGACGTCAGGAACGAGGAGTCCCCTGACCCCCTGTCCAGCCCGGAGAAGGCACCTGTGCCAGAGGCTCCCCGTCCCGAGCAGCCCTGCCACGAGGCGCCCAGGATCTCTCTTGCTAACCAGGGAACGTCTGCTATCCGTCTTAGGGTGGCTTCACTTAATGAACAGAAGGCAATAGGTACGGGAAACCACGCTGTGCTACCCTTTTGTTTTGCTGTTATCAACTGATTTATACCTTTAAGTGCAGATTTTTTTCCCAAAGAACTTATTTGTCTCCGTTTTGAACAAAAAAAAGATGACCTAGTAGTGTAAAATAGTAAAATTAAGCAAGCGCATGTAGGAACTGGCATGTAAGAAAGCCCAAAATGTCAAGCAGCCCATGAATCCCAGATGAGCCGCGATGCAGAAGTACCCGGATGCCTCACAGTACCGGGAGCGGAGGCCTCGCAGACCTCTTCATTCATCTGCCAGCAGTGGGCTGGCCACGTGCTCAATCGCCCACACCGTCACCTGAGGGTAACGGGGGTACCATACCACTTGTACCCAGACACAAGCCGTGATCTGGAACTATCCCAGCGGACTGGGGTGCAATGGGGGGGGGTCTCACCCCACTTTCAGCGTTCTTGGTCTTTTCATTTTTTTTCCAGCATTCTTTCTGATTGCTGGAAAAGCCATTTTGTTGCCTTCTTAACAATCCAGTCCCTTTTCAAGATATCAGGCTGGGAAGCCTGTGAGCACGGACAAGCCTGGGTCCGTCGACTGGTCACCTCGACTCCTGAGACTTGACCGGAGAGGGAGAGGATTTCTTCTGAAGCAGAACCGCGTATGAGCTGGGTCACTCTGGCATCAGACCAGGAAAGCACAAAGCAATTAAAAATAATTAATGATTTTGGAATATCAGCCTTCTCCATGCAGTTTTAATCTAGTCCTCATTTAAATTGGAAGATGGACATTTAATTATCAGTATTATGAAATTCATGATTTATATATTTCATCCAATTGGGTAAAATTTCTGCCACCAGCTCTTCATCTTATTACCAAAAAAAAAAAAAAATCTGTTTTACAGTGTGATCATTTAAAACCTCCTCTGCCACGTACCAAACAATTATATACATATTTTCCTTTCATTTTGTAGTGATTGCATTATTTCTGTCTTTGAATTAGGAAAAAAAAAAATCTCACCTGGAAAATTGAATATAAACCTAGTACTTTAACGGCCGTAAAGCACGGCCGGGTTGGAAAATGAAGGCTAAAAGACCAAAACAATAGGGGTGCTCGAGAAAGACTGGGTTTTTGTTTTTTTTTTTTCCTGTGTGAGATGTTCTAACCAACAGCTGCTCAGCTCCTGGCGTCGATGGCATTCCGCAGGATTTGTGTCCGCATCCCCCGTGCGCATGCCCGTGGCCCTCCTCTCCCCCACCCCACCCCCCGTGTTTGGGTGCGTGTCAGCCACGCGTGGGTTGAGGGACGATGTTACCGATAACCACAAATGAGGGAACACCACTGTCTTCCAGGGGAAGCCCCCACCTAAAAACGCTGGGCAGCCTCTGCGTCCGCAGGCCTCCCACGTGGGCTCCATCTCGTGTGCCTTCTGTGGCCTTGTATTCAGACCCCTGCTTTCCTTGGACCCACCAAGGCCTGGTTGGAGAAGGCGGGGGCAGGGTGGGGGAGAACATGGAGGGGAGGGGTAGCCAGGATCCAGGAGGGAAGCATCCGTTCGACGCAGCCGTAGATAATAGCAGACGGGGGGGAGATCCCTGAATGAAGTGGAAAAAAATATAATAATGGTGCTCAAATCAACGAGGAAATAAGTCATTTTAAAGGCAAATAAATTTTTATCGTCACCCCTAACAGCCACGCGTCCCTTGTCTCTCCATCTATCCTTGCCCTGACTGACAACAAAATCGAACCCAAAGAAAAATATAATAAGAAAAAGAAGAAACGGAGGGGAGCGGATGGGGAGCGGATCGCGCAGTGTATTTGTATATCCCGACGCAAGAGGTGCGGTTGACAGGTGGCCAGGTTTGCTCTGTACACAACCATGTGTGTGCTGTCAGGTGCACGCACGCTGCCTTGTTTCGATTGATGAATTGCCTGCTTTCTTGATTAAACCTTCCGTCACTTAAGAAACAAAAAGCCTGTGTTTAGATGGCAGAGTGGGACATGTCAAAAAAATCTGCCTCCTTTACCTTTGTGCAGATGTTGGGCACAGACTGTAACATGTATTATTAAAATGAATGTGGCATTTACTGTGCATTATTCCTTTCCTGGGAGAAAGGACTATAAATTATATGCTAATAATAAGCTTTAACCCTTTCGAAATGCAAAAGATTTAAGAGTGCAAATATTCATGTAGGCCTGGCTAATTGGATGTGGTTTTATACATCCACCGTGATGGCTGTGTCACCGGAGTTAGTGAACAGTGTGTGCGGGCAAACACACGGCGCCTGGGCAGCCCCGGCCTCCTGTAGGTGTTCCGCTCTGCAAGTGCCTCCTCCAGGATTTCACAGAGAGAGACCCCGAAACCCCTCAGCTGGGCTCAGGATCATCTTACTTTGGATTAAGTATGGATCTACAGCCATGGCGAGTGGTCCCAGCGAGTCTCCGAGAGCTGAGCGTCTGGGGCGGTCCTCTCTCGGCTTTCCTGCATCCCCGCTTGGGGCCGGCCAGGCTCAGGCCCGGCAGGACCAGGCGTTGGTCCTTCTTCCTTGACCTGGCTCGTCTGTCCTTAGTCCGGTTGCCCAGGTCACAGATCCCTCTCCCCAAAGTAGAACTCTGCAGAGCAAACCTTCATGCCTACGCCATCCACCATGTGAATTCAGACCTCGCTTGCCCCCATCGAAGCTGTCTGGTGGCCAGTCTCTACTTTGCCAGTGCGTTCTCTCCGTTTCTCTTCACCTGTGCTCCCCAGCCTGTGTCACTCGTGTGTCCTCAGCTTTGTCCCTCTGTGCATTTGTCTCTGCCAGTCACATGGCTCGGATCAAGCTACCTTCTCTGTGGACCCGACCCACCTTTGAGGGCCTGTCCCCAAACTGCGTCCTCAGCTAAGCTTTTCTGATTCCCTCCCATCTGAGACTGCCCCCTTCCTGGTTTATTTACTCCCAGACTGCTTTACGGTGGAGAGATTTCACCTGTGAGAACTTGGGAGCTAGCAAAGGCCTATGTGCAGTGAGGAAGGAGGCTGTCTTCTGTCCTTTTTTTTTTGAATTTTTTTTTCAATGTTTATTTTCGAGAGGGAGCATGCAAACGGGAGGGACAGAGAGGAAGGGAAACACAGAATCTGAAGCAGGCTCCAAGCTGTCCTCACAGATCCTGATGTGGGGCTTGAACCCATGAACCATGAGATCATGACCTGAACCAAAGTTGGGCCCTTGACTGACTTAGCCCCACAGGCGCCCCGTGCCTTCCATCCTTTCTGAAGCAAGGAGGTTGTAGTTAAGGTGAAAAGAAAGTTGTTAACTCCTCTATTCGTTTAGCAGACACTGAGAGCTTCTGTGTGCCTAGCCCCAGGCTCCCTCCGGGGACCATGGGAAGCCTGTGGAAGAAGGCTCAGCATGCGACTGAGGGGAGAGTTGGAGTCAGAAGCACATGTGGCCATCCCACAGAGCCACTGCCAATGACCACGCAGGTTGTGCATCACAACACGTGTGAATGGCTCCCCGCCAAAGCCACGAGAACGCGTGGGCATACACTAAGTTAGCTTGGGGAAGGCGCTCCGCCCTAGGTACTCACACCTGTGACACGAGTCAGTAACGACCGCTGCCTTCCCAGCATCGGTGTGAGGAACCGGGGTGTAGAAGAGCGTCTCATAATCGGGAAGCAGTAAGGGAATGACCCTTCTCTCCGTACCCCCCTCCCCTGCAGGGCTGTGATCAGAGCAGGAGCCCCAAGGATTTGTTGAGAATTCTCACTCGGGACACACTGGCGCTTGCCCAGCCCGGTCTTTCGCTGTCTTCACCTGCCGTTCTATGATTTTGTACGTAAGATTTTGTCAGTAATCAGAGTGCTCGGAGAAAAATCTCTTTGTCGGTCCAAACAAAGTTACAATAAGGGCTCTCTGGCATGGCTCTGCTCGGCCCCCCCTGGAAACTGAGACATTCTGTCACGCATCGTCGCTGAGAAGTGGGCTGTTTTCTGTGGCTGGCAGCCCACGAGCCCTTTCTCAGGAGGGTGACGGAATGATGCCTTGGGGCAGGAAGGGGAGAAGTGGTTGGCAGAGTGAGCCGGCAACTTCTATAAAATCGTCCAACGTGCCTTTGGTTGGTTTTGGAGGAAAAGTCCATGGGGCGCCGGGGGGGCTGCTTTCTACTGCGGGCTCTCCATCCTGCCTTTCCTGAGCTCCACGGGCAGTAGAAAGTTAAAGACTTTTTCCAGTTTCGTCATTGTGAAAAAAATTAAAAAGTTATTAGGTGACAGATACTCCGGTGCCCTTGAAGGGGTATTCCACCTCTCCCCCCGCTGTGCTTTCACTCTCTTTGGTTTTGAAGCAAGGCTGAGTTTAGGCAGGCATTGGTTTAATGGCCCACAAAACCCAAGAGCAAAGCAGCCACAGGGCAGTGGGAAGAACCAGGGCAGGAGCCAGAAAAGCCAGGTTCCGGCCCGTTCTCCCGCCGACTAGCCCCGGAACGGCAGGTGCAGCACCACGCCTAGCTGACTCTAAAATCCCACATCTCTCCCGCCTCTGTCACTGGAACAACAGCATCGATAATTTAAACAGAACAGTATCTCAGTTCGTGTTTCCTGGAAGCTTCCTGTGCCTCCGACGTGGTCTAGTATCCAAGGTGGCAGCGATCGTCCCCACCCCCCAGGGTCCAGGACGCCGCAGGAAGGAGCCCTGCAGGTTTCCGGATTTGGTGCCCACGATGTCACCGGCAAGATGTGTGGCTGTGGCCCCAGACTTCACAGGCTTTCTGTCCAAACGCCGCCTTGACTGTGAAGTCCCTGAACGCAGGAACAGCTGGAGAAAAACCAGCCAACACCGTTCTCCCTGTGTGTCCATCTCCCGTGTCCAGTCGTCAAGCAGGAATGTGCCTCCCTTTCCCCGTCCCACGTCTTCTCCTGGCATCACCGTGCCCAGGAGCCCGCAGCAGGGCCCTCTCCGAAGGTCTAGTCCCAGAAATGCTGGGAATCCAAGGGAGCACATGTAATCCCCTCTCTTCTCTGCCCTGAGCATTCCTTCAGAGGTGTTCTCCGGGCAGAGTCGCCTGGTTGACCCAAGACGCAGCCCTGCCTCAGGACAGCTGGCTCCAGGAGAGCCTTCCTGTTTCTCTCTCTGGCTCTGTCTCCCTCACGGTGGTAATAGATTGTCAGCCGAGAGGGAGAAACGCCATAATTAAGGCAACTTCTTTAATTTAAACACATTTAGGGAGCTGAAGTTGTTTTTGCTTTTATTAAAATGGATTATATTAATTTATTTTAATAATACCTACCCTCCTCCAGCACTTAGCATGTACGAGACTCTGTAGTAAGCACCCTGCACACATTCTGTCATGTCAGCCCAACAAGTCTTTACCAAGAAAACCTTACAAGAAACCTGTAAGGCTTATGCCATTACTATTATCTCTTTTATTTTTTAATGTTTTTTTAAAGTTTATTTTTGAAGGAATTTGAGACACAGACACAAGTGGGAGAGGGGCAGAGAGAGAGGGAGACACAGAATCCGAAGCAGGCTCTAGGCTCTGCCTGACACGGGGCTCGAACCCACAAACGGGGAGACCATGACCTGAGGCTGAAGCCAGACGCTTAATGGACTGAGCCACCCAGGCGCCCCTATTTCCTCTATTTTGTAGGCATCGGACAACTGCCAATGTTGCTGAGCCCCCATGCTTTGTAAAACACATCTCTCTCACAAATAGCTTTATTTTATCTTTATAAATGTTTTTATTTTACAGACGGGGGAACCGAGGCTTTGAGAACGTTTGATCTCCCCACACTCATACTGCTAGCAAGGGGCAGGGCTGAGATTCAAACCAGGTCTCTCTGCCCCAGCCATTAAGCTCCAAGTCGCCCCGCCAGAGAGGCTGCTCAGGGTGCGTGCGACCTTCTGCCTCCCCGTGCCACGCTGGAGCTGAAACGGCACCCACCCCTAGAGTGAGTCACGCTGGAACTACCTTGGGATATTAGGTCTCAGCATTGTTTAAATCTTGGTCGATTCCCTGGACTGTCCTCTCTGGAACCTCATCACAGTGAGGCCCTTGACACTGGGCGGATGACCCATCCTGAGTCCACAGAGCACCTCGAATGGCGGTGGGGCCCCCGTTGGCTGTTGCTGGGCAGAACAGTGATGAGGTTCAGCCCCCTCACTTCAGCTAAGCGGCCTGAGGCAAGGAGCTTAAGTTTTTTGTGCCTGAATTTGCTGATCTGTTAAGTGGGAATGACTGTGGTTTGTGGCGAGGCCTAGAACCACAGCTGGTGCACGGGAAGCGCCGTAGATGTGTTACTGTGGTTGTAATTATTCCATTGCCCCTTCTTCACGCTGCCTCTCAGATCTCTCCCGGCCAGGAAAGAGAATATTCCAGAAACCACCTCCCCCATCAGTAGGTGGCACTACCACTGCTCTTGCTGTTGGTGACCTTTGCTTGAGGAGCTCTGGGCACCTGGATACCCCCTTGCCATGGTCTTCTCCTAGCCCGGTGATGAGAGTGGGCGGCCCAGACCCACCCCTTCGCTTAATTGGGACTGACCCTTAGCTGTTCTTCCCCCCCTGCCCCAGCGGTCCTGGTCCGTGCCCACGATGGGACATTCGTTTGAACCGACAGTCACCTTAGTGCCTCCCCTGGTTTGCAGCTTTGTCCTTTGGACTGGGACTCCTAGGATGCGTCCAAACCTGAGGTGACTGACCCTGCTGGCACCCAGCCCACGTTCCCCTCCTGCCCAGGTCTGGCTCCCCAGGTTCTGCCGCCGCCAAGCACCTGGGCTTCAACCTTGCTGACTTACGACAGCAGTCACGGGTTGAGCACATTTAAACTCCTGGCGGCTTCATGGGTGAAGTTGGGGGCGTTTGGCAGAACTTGGGGAGAAGTCAGACAGCCACGGAGGATTTGGGGGTGAGATCAGAAGTTATCCTTCATCACACGCTATGAACATCATCGTTTGTTTCTGTGGCAGAACGAACGCATTCACTTGCTCACATTAGGACAAAAGTAACTCTCATCTCTTTTAGAGCAACGAAGCCGCCTTTCCTGGGAACAGAATTCCTGAATCTATTCATTGTGGTGCATCCTGGGTTTTGCGTCCTGAATACCCGCTGCAGTTCCCCCTCTGTTTATTAATGGCCAGCGATGGTCCTCACCTGTCTATTTTCAAAAAAACAAACAACAAAATCTCCGTGTTCCAGCTTGCATTTGGATGGTACATATTTGTCACATATCCCAGAGAAGGAGGCTCCTTGTTTCCCAGATTTGTCTTTCGATCGTCTCTGAGACCATGAGTGATGCGGAACCCTCCTTCAAGGCTGAGGTCCTTTGTCAGAGAGTGGTTTCTCATGCCCGACTTGTTTTCTGGTGTTAACGATCTCACGATCCACTGGCCAGACAACATTCATAATTTTGAATGAGAGAGTAAAGCTTGCCTCGTCGGCCCTACGCACCGCTTCTGGTGACACACTTAGAGGTACTTAATCGCTGGCTACCTAGAGACAGTAAACGCACCTGTCTCCATGTTCCGTTGCCTTAAGTGCACCCCATGCTAACCAAATGCCCGTGTCACTCCCATCGGAAGGTCCTTTGGCTCATGAGTTACAGAATCCTCATTCGCCCTTATTCTGCCAAAGATGGTTGTGCCTCTTGTAGGTCCACATGGACGCTTCTTTGGTCGGAAGCCTCTTGGCTGTTTATGCTTCTTGTAGAACTTTGGCCATCTGATTGCTTTCCCAGGTCTAAGAGAGTCGATCCGTCCTCGGTCGTGACATCTTGTTCGGTGCTGAGTCCTCTGCTGGAGCTCCGGGTCCCTTCTGAGGTGCTGACACAGTGATGCTCCTCGGTCACTAGGATGGGCCTAGCGCCCGACCCAGGGGCTGGGAGGCCCTCGGCGATGTTTGTTGTTCTCGAGACTCACCCTTTCCGGCTGCGTGACTTGGGACGGTTTAGGTGACAGTGCAGTTCATTTTCTGTAATTTTGAGGATCAGAGATCATGTATGTGAAGTACCTAGTGCTGAATTTGTACCCGGAAATCGTAGCAGGCGTGACTGTCACAAACGCCGTTGCTCCAGCAGAGTGCTACTCCTTATTCTGGAAGTACTGGTCTTACCCTCCAGTCTGACGTTCCGCTCCCTCCCGCCCCCCACCTAAAGCTGCAGTCGTGGGAGGGAACCGCTGCCTCACTGAGGAAGAGCCAGAAGGGAACTCACCCCTTCGGGGACCCAGGAAACTCTTCGGTGTAACGTAAAGCAATCCCTCCATCCTAGTCCCGAAATCAGTAATTGCTTGAGAGGTTAGTGTGCTACTGGGTAAAACAATTTTAAAGAAAACTTCTCTACGTTGCACTCAGCCTCCGATTTCCCCTATCCCTGCTCATCAAATTAGCTCTGATTGAGAAAGGATCGTGTCTGTGTTCAGCCCCCTGAAACGGTTTGACTTTGTCTTTGCCGTTTAGCTTGTGGCTTTCTTTCCTGCCCCTCCTACCCCAGGATGCTTTAGGAAAAAGAGCCCCAGAACCCTTGCACAGCTGTGAGTCAGGGCTTGGTTCAAGAGGACATAAGAGTCCTGCCACCCACTGAACTCATCCCCTGCTCCAAAGCTCACCGCCAGGCCGGGCCCCCAGGCTCTAAAGCACCACAGCTTGGCGACACAGCCATACCAGGCATCCAAGGCGTCTTTGCTCTGCCTTTGAGAGTAGATGGAACAAACTTCCTTGATGCCCCCTCTCACGAGAGGACACCAGGCCCATCTATTGATGGTGAGCAACAGTTCCTTCAGGCTACATTTTTTAAAAACATATTGTTCCTTTTATTTGGATTTAATGAGGACAGACATTTTAATCAGAGGTTAGTCATTTATTTTTGCAAACTATTGTTTTGATTCATCATTTTTGCAGATAATTAAATGGTTCAGTTGGCACAGTGTGTCTACTTTATTAAAACAGGTAATTTTGAAGAAAAAAAAAGAGATGCTATTTTTTGGATCACTGCACCAGAATTGCTTCTATCTTCATCTTTGAGCTTAGTTTCTCATTGCTTCGCCAGAAGGCTCTCCTCTTCAAGCCTTTGGTGTCCTCCCTGGTCTGGAGCGGCTTGCCCTTGGACGATTGGGGTGTTAGCCACTACACCCTTTGGAAAGGGAGAGGAAGAGTAAATTCTGTACTGTTTCCTCTTAGAATGACTCTGGGGGTTTAACTGGATTGGGGAAAAGAGCCTACAAGTTATGAACTTGGCAGAGCTGCAGCCCTTGTACTGAAAACAGATTAATTGCAGCCCTCACAGTGGGTGGAGTTTAAAAGTCAATTACCGCTTGTCCTATTCTAATTTACACACCTAAGATTTGAAAAAGTCTGTCAGTTAGTATGAAAATGAAAAGGTTAATGTTACTAGTCTGAGTATACCTATGTCTTTTCATGTGTAAATGCTTTAGCTACATATATTTGTATGTATGCAACTTGTAGCTCCAAAGCTATAACATAACTACATCTGTGAGCGAGACTCCTTATGAAGCGTAACCTTTAAGAGTTAGTTCCTTTAAATCCATAATGGCTTAGACTATCGTCCTTTGTCTTGCAGTGCAATCCACTTGTAGGCGCCGTGGCCAGCCCCTGTGGAGCTGGAGAACGCTCCACTCCTGGGTCACGAACCAGTAAGGGAATGGCCCTTTGGGGGTCAATTCTTTCAAAACAAATTGCTCATGACATTCGCTTTCTTTGATTTTTCCGTGTTTGTGTCCTGAATCAGTTAATTCACTCATTAAAAGGATTTATTTTAGGTGGACCAATTAAAACTTTGGAAGCTAATTTTTTGCTGAGCAGCGCAGACCTCTGAAAAGCACAATTTATAACACGGCTTCTGCCCTTTTCCAGCGAGAGCAGTCTGATGGTGCCGCAGCCTCCGGTGCTCCTGGCCGCGCAGAACCGCCGTTCTTTGTCCTCCCCTCTGGGCGAAGCTGCCGCGTGGGTGGGTTTCTCCCAGCCTCCATTGTTTTAAGGTGAACAGGCAAGTCTGGAGAAGTCCCGCCCGGGAGCGGCACCCGCCACATTTGTTTGCTCGTACCAACCCCATAGTTTAATTTGTTTTAATAGGAAGCTGCTGCGTAGTTTGGATATTTAAACAGTTATTAACCGAATGACAATTAACAGATTGCATAGACAGATTTTCTTTTGAAAACCTCTGAAATTGAGTACAGTTTGCAAAACTATCACGGCACAGTAATGACAATGAATTTTGATTTCCCGGAACTGATATTAGACTCCTTATTAAACTATGTGCATCTGCTTTTAATTTACTCCAAATAATTGGAAAATGCAATGAAGCTTTCCAATTAAAGCACGGCTTTATGCTGTTTAATAATACCCCCATAATATTATAGCTTATGAAGTGACAGGTGAGTTGGTGTATGAATAAAACATAAAGGCAGCAATAAGGGACAGAAAACCGGAGACAGTTGTGGGGATTTTAAATGCTGGATGTAATTTGCATATATTAATCTCTTCTTTTCAGCCTTATCAGGCGTTCTTCAGTATTTGAAGTTAAAATAGCGTTGACAGGCGGGAGTACGCTTAGTTTTTTCAAGGATTTATTACTTGTATAATTTCTGATCTTTAATAAGCAGATATGACTGATCCTCATAGTTCTATAGAAATCGGTTAATTGTTCCAGATGGCGTGTACTGATTATGCAAAATTACTTTTCACACCATTTTTTTTGTGATGGAGTTTGGAGTAAAATTAAATTTTTTATAGCCTTCTTATCATGCTGTTTTACAGTGGTTTTTCCACAGAAGTTGAATTTAATCTACTATATTACATTGACCAGCACAGTTATTCTAATGTAGCATTTTGTGATTTGACAAAGAATAATAGAACACATTGCTCATTGTTCATTACTGTGTCCCTAATAAAAAGGAGCTCCTGTGTATAGAACATAGCTGTTATTTATGAAGAATGCCTAATTCATACAGTTAAAAATGCAAAATTGTACCATGAAGTAGTTCCTGTTGGGGGGGGGGGGTGGGGATATCTGAGAGCAGCAAAGGGCCGTCGGCAGGCAGGCCGCTACAGATTTCACGTGCTGAAGGAGGGGTCCTCCTTAATGAGCGGCCTGTTTAAATTGTGCTACTTGCTTTTTCTTTGAAGGGGGAAAAGAAAAAAGGCCAGATAATCTCATTCTATTAAGAGAGGCGTCATCAGTTGACTTGTCTTGATTTACATAATCCCAGAAGCCTTTCATAATTGAATAGCTTTTATAAAAGGTGGTTACACTTTGGTGGAAAGTATCAAAAAGAAAACCAGTCCAGAAAGCCTCGATGATCATTCGTCTAACATTTCCCAAAGTGTTGATTTTCGCAAAGCGTCGCGTGCCGGTGTCGGATCGGAGTCCAGGTCGCACGTGTGCTACCAGCTGACGTTGATCTAGGCTCTCCGATAACATGCTCTGTACCGTTCACCCGGTGGTGGGATAGGAAGGAGTGAGCATCTGGATTCACTCCAAAATGGGATCGCGGGGCTGTTATCTCCATGCAGGGGCGGGTGCAATTTCCAAGGGTGTGGGAGGAGATCGATTTTCCCCTTGCACCAGAAATCCTGCCTGGGTGTGCTGCGGTATTTTGTATATAGTAGATAAGGGACAATTTGTCTATGTATATAATCTGGAGTTTAACTTGTTTTCAAAACAGACCTCTGTGTATTAAGTCTTACCGGGACTTTTATAGACTCGAGATATATAGATTCCTAGTTTAGAGTCACAGCCCATATGCAGCCACACTGACACAGATCATTCTATGGCCAGCCCGGCTGCTCGCTCCAGGGAGTCCAGTCCTGCCCACAATCCACATCGGTTGTCCACAGGCCTTGAGAACTCTTCCTTGCTTGAACTTGACTTCAGGTGGATTTGGATCTGTTTAAAGAGTTCCGTTCCCTTAGCCCCCCAGGGTGTCAAACTTTTTTTTTTTTTTTTTAATGTTCTTCTGCAGCAACACTGATCGCTCTTCACAGAAGGGTCCCTGGGGTGGGAGAAAGACCTCACTGATACCTCCATGAAACAGACAAACATAAGGTCGTGAACCTCAGAACTCAGAGGGTAGCTGTCCGTCTGGGTCTGTTGGCACTGAGGCATGGGGTGCAGGATGGCAGTCGCCCTCTGGGAGTGAGAGATCTCCCCCCATCAGTCCAGAAAGAGATTCAGTTGGATGCCCAGGTGTTACCACCACCAGCATCCTATAGATCGTACTGTGTCCACCTACCGTATCCTGGCCTTCGGGACACCTTTAATTAAATCCTACTTGGGGGGTGCCTGGGTGGCTCAGTTGGTTAAGCAGCCAACTTCAGCTCAGGTCAAGATCTCATGGTCTGTGAGTTCGAGCCCCACGTCCGGCTCTGTGCTGACAGCTCGGAGCCTGGAGCCTGCTTCTGATTCTGTGTCTCCCTCCCTCTCTGCCCTTCCCCTGCTCGTGCTCTATCTCTATCTCTCAAAAATAAATAAATGTTAAAAAAAAAATTAAGACTGTAAGAAAAATAAAACAAATCCTATTTGGTATCTAGTCGAGTCTCGAAGGAATATATTCTATATATTTGGCTATCTATAGTTCTAGAACGAATAGTTAAACCAAACCTAAGTGTGATCCAGAGCACAGGGCACTTTAGAAAGGCAGTACTGGTGAAATTCTGTATTCACTCGACCTCCCAAAGTACTTCCAAAACTTGAACCTTCACGTATCCTCTTTGGTAACCTCAAAACGTGTTTTTGTGAGAATGAAAAGTAGATGAAAAAGAGAATGCATAAATCAGACATGATTAAAAATATTTGTTCTAATGCAGTAATAATTTGGTAGTAATGCTTTCATCAGTATAGCTTAAGGCTACATTAAGTGGACAGACTTTATATGGATTCTCTAATTTTAATCTTCAAAATGCTATCTAATGTCTCATTAAGACTTGCATATAATGTATCTTAAGTACAGTCATTAAATATAGTTTAGGGAGATTTATGTTCAGATATTGCTTAAAGATGTTTTAATAGGCCCATTTACTCTGATGATATTAATGAGCTCTTAATACAGACTAAGCTTCTAAAACTAGCGGTAAAGACTCCAGCCTGAACACAACAACTCGGCATTAGTGCCTGGTTTGGACAGTTGCCCACAGGTTAGCCCTGCTAACATTCCAGGGCCAGCACGAGCCCCTCCGATGAGCCCTGAGTTCTGGAGAAGGGTCCGCTCTTCCTGCTTTGTTCTGGCTGTTGACCGCCCCCCCCCCCGAGGCCTCCCGTTTTTCTGCACATCTGAATGCTGTCCTTCTTTCCCCAGAAACTGTGCACAAGACATGTGCTAATTTGGCCAAATTGTACATCTCCAAGGTCATCTGAGCGGCATTGACGCTCTTAGCAGTGTCGCTGGGGCCGGGAGGGTTAAAGGAGGCCTTTGTCGTGCTTCTCATGTAAGCATCTGCCAGGTAAGGTGTGCGCAGTCTGGCGTCGTTATGTGAACAGCTTCGATCTGCCGTAAGTGAGCTGTAAAAGGTCACAGGGGTGTGCTCTCATCTTTCAGGCGTTCATAGGGACTGAAATCTACGTAATAAAGCGGTCCCGCTAATTCAGAATTGGCAAGGAAAAACCCAGCCCGACAGCAGTCTCCGTGCGTCCCTTGCTCACGCGTGACCAATCCCCAGGCCCTACTGTCAAACGTGTCGCAAAAAAATCTGTGCGGGTATTTCCTTTTCTTCCAGAGAAATATTGAAAAGCACATTTCTTTTTTGTTTCCGTTATTTTAAGGGAGAGGGAAAAAAAAAAAGAACCTATGAGTTCAGAGACTTTTCTAATTACTAAATTGGTTTGTTATAAAAAGATAATAGCAAATTTCTTCTTTTCATAATTGGACATTTCTTCCCTGTAGGCTAATGCACGCACAGCCCGTGCATGCACAATAAGTTGTGCTTTTGAAAAGCCATAACTAGCTAATAACAGCTACAGTGTCATCAGAGAGTAATGGTGTGCTGATTAGCATAATTAATGACAAATGGTGGTGCGGAATTGGTGGATTGGTTTAGCGGATGATGAATGCGGGGAGGCCCAGGCTGGGGCCTGCCAACTAGGCCTCGCTGGCTGTCAGCCCTTCTGTTCTCACCGAGGCAGCCCTCATTAGTCACGATGGGAGGTGCCAGTTCGTATTCTGTTTGGAGCACAGAAAACTTAATAATCCAAGCAAATGTGGCTCTCTGTTTTTCCTCAACTTACTCACAAAATTCCCTGCTCGCCCGTTTCCGTTGTGGCCGAACCACAAAGACACAGCCTTGTCTAGGTGTTTCCATGACACTCGAAGGGGAAACTAGAGGTACTGTAATAGACACTCCTATCACCACGCTTTCCTCCGCCGCCCGTAGATGGATTGCTCCCGTTAAGAGGACTTCTGCTTCGTGGACTCTGTTTATCTGAGTATTTATAAGGGGAAAAGGGATGGACTCAGGAAGCTATACATTCTGTCCTGAAATAAGACTAGCACATTTATCTCTGACTTGATTAATCAGACCTAATTTGCATTCTCAAATGAGACTGATAAAAATGGATTTACCTTTTAACCTTTAGAGGGGGAGAAGTATTTGTCTGCAAGATTTCTGGGGCTATCTTTCCTTAACTGATAAGGAGCAATTCCTTTATCAATAAAGATGAAAATCCTTAATTTGCATTAGTGAATGAGACTAATTATTATATAGTTAATTAGCATCTGGAAATGAGGATTATCTTAATTACAAAGCACAATTTCCCTAATAGCTACAAAACTGTAAGTTTGATCCGTGTGGAAATTGGTAACTATTATTATGTAATTAGAGATAACATTAATAGTACAGAGTATTTAGGCATAATTTGCATATGCAAATGTAATTTACCTGAACCAAGCAAGTGGACCATTAATGATTAGAGTGTGATAGAGCTGATTGAAAGTTCTAGAGAGCCCGAATGATATCTGAATTACTAAGTGGTAGCACAGGTATGGACCTTTTGTATTTGGAAGGTCAAAGTTTAAGAAGAATCAGTGGCTGGAGGGTTAAATAATGAAGCTTAACGGCTTAGGGAAGGAGCTGGCCACGTGGTCCTCTCCTTGACTTCGATTCCCTCAAACTTCCCAACATGCCTTGAATCTTAGATGTACTCTCCCCACATATGTTAACATTTCTGAATATTGGGTCTGTCTTACGATCGGTGTGTACTTTTAAAGCAGTTAAACACACCCACGAGCACACCAAGTTATGGAATTGATGGTGCAGCTTACAGTTCTTGGGGGAAGTTCCAGACTTTCTGAATTTCATCTGTATGGCCCTGGAGTCAGAGATGCTGGTTTAGCTACATATCCTCTGGTACCCATCCGAGTCCCTCCTTCAGGCTGTAGCCATCCATGTTTCCCGAAAGATGGGGTGTATGCCCATGAGGGAGTATGAGATGTGAATGACCTCTTTAACTTTCACCCATCATAGCATATCAGCGGGGATCATCGTTTAGAATAAGATTAAAGTAGGTATATTAATGAGTCCTTGGGTTACACTGCAGTAACAGGCCCCCAAATCACAGTGGAGGACGATACCGCCATTTTGTATGTCACTTAGGTTCCAAGTTAGAGACTACAGGCTGGCGGGGTCCTGCTCCGTAGGTCTTCTTGTTCTGGGACCCAGGCTGAAGGCAGCCCCAATCTGCAACATGCTCTTGTTAGAGGGGAAGAGCAGGAACCCCAGAAGCAACACCCAATGGCTCTAGAAGCTTCTGGTCAGGCATGGCAAGATATCTAGTCCAGCCAGCATCAGTGTGCAGGGATGGGTCCTCTTCCCCAGGAGGCCCTGACCTTCCCATGGCGCTGGGTGGGGATGGTCAGACTCTCACAGGAAAGTGGGAGCACTTACACAGGAATGGGGGTTTTGAGTTTTAAAAAATAAGTTTCAACAAACGCAAGAAAACAAGATGGCAATAAGTACATACCTGTCAATAATTACTTTGGAGCATTTAGTCCATTTACATTTAATCAAAAGACATAGAGTGACTGAGAAGATAGAAAAGAAGATGACCCATCTCTCTGCTGCCTTACAAGAAGCTCATTTCAGATCTAAAGACCCACACATACTGAAAGTGAAGGGATGGAAAAAGCTATGCTGCACAAATGGAAATGAGAAGAAAGCTGGAGTATGATACTCCTATCCGATGAAATAGACTTTAAAACAAAGACTGAACTAAGAAGGTCATCACATAATGATAAAGGGGTCAATGCAAGAAGAGGATACAACATTCATAAATATTTATGCACCCAACATGGGAACACCTAAATATATAAAGCAAATATTAACAGACATAAAGGGGGAAGTTGACAGTAATAGAATAATAGGGGACTTTAATACCCCACTTACATCAATGGACAGATCATCCAGACAGAAAATCAATAAGGAAACACTGGCCTTAAACAACAAATTAGACCAGATGGATGAAGTAGATGGACACAGAACATTCCATCCAAAAACTGCAGAATGCACATTATTTTCAAGTACACACAGAACGTTCCCCAGGAGAGAACGTTAGGCCACCTAACAAGTCCTAATGAAGTCAAGATTATGAACTTATATCCAGCATCTTTACCAACCACAATGGTATGAAACCAGAAATCAGTTACAAAAAGAACACTGGTGAAAACACAAACATGTGGAGACTAAACAAGCAGTGGGTCAACAAAGAAATGAAAGAGGAAATCAAAATGTATCCTGAGACAAATGAAAATGGAAATACAACTTTCCAAAATCTATGGGACACAGCAAAAGCAGTTCCAGAGAGAAGTTCACAGCAATACAGGGCCTACGAGAAACTAGAAAAATCCCAAATAAACAATCTAACTTTACACCTAAAGGAATTAGAAAAAGAAGAGTAAACAAAGTCCAAAGTTAGTAGAAATATTAAAGATCCGAGTGGAAAGAAATGAAATAGAGACAACAACAACAAAAAAAGGAAAATACCAATGAAACGAAAAATTGGTTCTTTGAAAAGAGAAACAAAACTAGTAAGCTTCTAGCCAGACTCATCAAGGTAAAGAGAGGCCCAAATAAAATCAGAAATGAACGAGAAGTTACAACAGATACCACAGAAACACAAGAGATCATAAGAGACTACTACAAACAAGCATATGCCAACAATTTAGAAAACCTAGAAGAATTGGATAAATTCCTAGAAATTCCCAACCTTCCAACACTGTATCATGAAGAAGTGGAAAATCTGAATAGACTAAATACAAGTAATGAATTGAGTCAGTCTTAAAGCTCCCAAAACACAGAAGTCCAGGACAAGACAGTTTCCTAGGTGAATTCTACCAAATCTTTAAAGAAGAGTTAGTACCTGTCCTTCTCAAATTATTCCAAAAAATTGAAGGAGCAATGCTTCCAACTCATTTTATGAGGGCAGCATTACCCTGATACCAAAACCAGACAAAAACATGACATGCAAAAAGAAAACTACAGACCAGTATTCCTGATGAATATAGATGCAAAATTCTCTAACAAAATATTGGCAGATTTAATTCAGCAATACATTAAAAGGATCATACACCATCATCAAGTGGGGTTTATTCCAGGAATGCAATAAATCAGAGTGATAACACCACATTAACAAAATGAAGGATAAAAAAAATTCTATCATCTCTGTAGATGCAGAAAAAGCATTTGATAAAATGCAACATCCACTTATGATTTAAAAAAAAAAAACTCTCAAGAAGTGGATATAGAAGGAAGTCATCTCAACAGAATAAAGGCCATGTATGACAGACCCACAGCTGACATCCTATTCAGTGGTCAGAAGATGAAAGCTTTTCCTCTAACATCAGGAGACAAGGACAAGGATGCCCGCCCCTACAACTTTTGTTCAATATAGGTGTTGAAAATCCTAGTAGCCATAGCAATTGAGCAACAGAAAGAAGTAAAAGGAATTCAGATGGGAAAGGAGGAGTAAAATTGTCACTGTTTGCAGATGACATGATATTATATACAGAAAACGCTAAAGACTCCACACACAAAGTTAGAGTTAGTAAATGAATTCAGTAATGTCACAGGATACAAAATTAACATATAGAACTTGATTATGTTTGTACACACTAATAATGAGCTATAAGAGGAATCCAGAAAATCCCATTTACAATTGCATCCAAAAGAGTAAAGTACCTAGGAATAAATTTAACCAAGGTGAAAGAACTATAAGACACTGATGAAAGAGATTGAAGAGGACACAAATTAATGGAAAGATGTTTCATGATCATGGATTGGAAGAATTAATATTGTTAAAATGTCCGTTCTACCCAAAGCAACCTGTAGATTCAATGCAATCTCCATCAAAATTCCATGGCATTTTTCATAGAATTAGAACAAAGAATCGTAAAAATGTTCTGTTCATGCAGTGACAAAAGACTCCTAATAGCCAGAGCAATATTGAGAAAGAGGAGGAAAGTCGAAGAAGGTATCCCGCTCTGATTGCAGACTACTAGAAAGCTCTAGGAATCAAGACAGTATGGTACTGGCATGAGAACAGACACACAGGTCAGTGGAGTAAAATACAAAGCCCAGAAGTAAACCCACACACGTAAGGTCAATTAATCTACGACGAAGGAGCCAAGAATATACAATAAGAAAATATACTGTCTTTAATAAGTGGTGTTGAGAAAACTAGACTACTACATGTAAAAGAGTGAAACTGGACCACCATATACTTACATCATATACAAAAATACATTTAATTTTTTTTTTAACATTTATTTATTTTTGAGAGACAGAGACAGAGTGCAAGTCGGGAAAGGGCAGAGAGAGAGAGGGAGACACAGAATCCGAAACAGGCTCCAGGCTCCGAGCCGTCAGCACGGAGCCCGATGCAGCGCTTGAACTCAGGAACCGCGATATCGTGACCTGAGCCGAAGTCGGCCACCCAACCGACTGAGCCACCCGGGCGCCCCACAAAAATACATTTAAAATGGATTAAAAGTTTTGAATTTAAGACCTGAACTCCTAGAAGAAAACATAGGTAGTAAGCTCTTTGACATGAGTTTTAGCAACACTTTCTGGGACCACTCTCCTCGGGCAAGGGCAACAAAAACTTAAACAACAATCTAAAAAGCTTTTATACAGAAAGAATGCCGTCAACAAAATGAAAAGGCAACCTACTGAATAGAAGATATTCGCAAATCATACATCTGATGGGGATTAACCTACAAAATATATAAAGAAGGTATACAACTTAATATCAAAAATACAACCTATACAGAGACATACAGATGGCCAACAGGTACATGAAAGGATGTTCAGCTCATCGTCAGGGAAATGCAAATCAAAACCACAATGTGATATCACCTCATACCTGTCAAATTGGTTATTATCAAAAAGACAAAAAAATAACAAGTGTTGGCAAGGGTGTGGAGAAAAGGGAATCCTTGTGCACTGTTTGTGGGAATGTAAATTGGGGCAGCCACTATGGAAAATCTGGAAGTCCCTCGGAAAATTAAAAATGGAACTACCATAGGATTCTGCAGTTCCACTGCTGGGTATTTATCTGAAGGAAATGAAAACACCAATTTGAAAACCTCTGTGCACCCCTATGTTTATTGCAGCATTATTTGCAATAACCAAGATATGGAAGCAGGCCAAGTGTCCATCAGTGGATGAATGGAAAAAGAACATGTGGTATATACATACAAAGGACTGTTACTCAGCCATAAAAAAATAAAATCTAGCCATTTGCAACAACATGGATGGACCTCGAGGATACTATGTTAAGTGAAATAAGTCAGAGAAAGACAAATACATGATTTCAGTTATATGTGGTATTTTTTTTTTTACATTTATTTATTTTTGAGAGACAGAGATAGAGCACAAGTGGGGGAGGGGCCGAGAGAGAGGGAGACACAGAATCGGAAGCAGGCTCCAGGCCCTGAGCCGTCAGTACAGAGCCCGACGCAGGGTTTGAACTCACAAACCATGAGATCATGACCTGAGCCGAAGTCAGATGCTTAACCGACTAAGCCACCCAGGCGCCCCATTTGGTATCTAAAAAAAAAAAAAAAGGAACAAACAAAACAGAAAATGACTCATAAATATAGAAGACAAACTGTTTGGTACCAGAGGGGACTGTTGTGGGGAGAGGTGTAGGGAAAATAGATAAAGAGGGTTAAAAGGTACAAACGTGCAGTTATAAAAATAAGTCTTGGGTGGGGGGCAGTGCCTGGGTGGCTCAGTAGGTTAAGCGTGTGACTTTGGCTCGGGTCGTGATCTCACAGTTCGTGGGTTCAAGCCCTGCATCGGGCTCCGTGCTGCCAGTGCAGAGCCTGCTTGGAATTCTCTCTCCTCTCTCTCTCTCTCTCTCTCTCTCTCTGCCTCTCCTGCACTTGCACTTTCTCTCTCCAAATAAATAAAGTTAAAAGTAAATAAATGATAAAACAAATCATGGGGATGTAATGTATAGAAGAGGCAACAGAGTCAATACTATGTAAAAACTTCGGTGACAGATGGTAACTGGACTTACAGGGATCATTTCATAATGTATAAAAATATCAAGTCACAGTGATATGCACCTGAGACTAATAAGAGACTGTATGTCGTTTATACTTCAATTTTTAAAAAGTGAGTTTCAACCAAAAACCGAAAGAAAAGTTTCAGAAAAATATAAATTAAAAATAATACAAAATAAAATCAACATGTTAATTTAAAAATTTTTGAAGTGAGTTTTCAGATGTAATGAAAAATATAAAGTCAGTTATTAAACTGGAAGAAATAAGCAAAGCAGGGACATCAGACTTTGTTGGCAAAAGTTTGGGAAACACCGGCCTGTGGTTTCTGTGGCTTATCTCAACAATCAGGAGCTTGGTTCTCCTGGCACAGTTGGGTATTAGCAGAGGATTTTCACAGGTGTTCCAGTGCAGGGGAAATAGCGTTGCCCTCTGGGGTTTAAGGCTCATTTTGACCTCTTCCAAACTTGAGAAGGTCATTTCTTTTCTCGGGAATTCAGTTTTCCCAGCTGCAAAATGAAGGTGTTGGACTAGGCGGTGGTCTTTCTTACTGCTCTGTCCTCCTGGCACGCCTTCTGAGCACCTGTTGAAAGCCAGGCGCTTTGCAGGGGCTGGAACAGAGGTGTTCCAGAAAATTCTGCCATAGGGCTTGTGGGACTCAGCAATTCCTATAAGAACCTTAAAAAGTTTGTTGCTAGACAGGACAGTTCATTCATATACATAACATATTCATTAATATATATAACTATATAAATTAATGATATATATATTATATTCATTAAATATATATTTAATCAAAAACAGACACAAACGTTTCCGAATTGTAAATTCGGACAATATTTTAGGATATATCCTTTAACCTTTTTTTCCATGCCACATATGTCTTTATATAAAACTATATTTCTACCTAATTGTCCATTTTGTTTTTTGTCAGATTTATTGAGGTTATAATTTACATACAATAAAATCACCCCCTTAATGCGTATAGTCGAATGAGTTTTGACAAACATCCAATGACATGCTAAGTGTCCTGTAACAAGGTACAGAAACATCAGAAATGAGGTACAGAATTTTTCCTTCCCACCAAAAAGTTACCTGGTTCCTGTGTCGGGTCCTTTGCTGCCCCACCCCCAGTCCATGGCAGTCACCCATGCATGTCTCATGCATCATAAATGGAGTCCTACAGGTTGTAGCTGTATGCGTTGCTCAGCACCATGTTTTTGAGATGCACCCAGGCTGCGTGTATCAGTAGCCTGCTCCTTTTTGTTCCTGAGAACGTCGGGTCCATTTCGAAACCTGGTCATGGGCTTCCTCCTTGCCTTTCAGTCGTCTGCCTCGGGGCAGATTTAATGGTTGTGTAATCTTCCTCGTGGCTGCAGAGTGCACTTTATCTGAGTTCCTCTAAGGCTGGAGATTTACATTGTCTCCACTTTTAAAATACTTTAGTGAGCTTTCCTTTAAATAAATCTGTGTTCCTTAGGGTAAGTGTGCATTTTTAGGCATTTCAATATCTGATGACAAATTGCCCACCAAAATGGTTTAATCCATTTATACTTACACAAGTGTGAAAGAGGTAGGTCTTACTTTCCAAAATCGTTTTCAGTTTGGAAGAGGAGATGGCATCTCACTGTGAGTGGACGTTTCCAGGACTCCCGGGAAAGGGCTCGTTTCCCGTGCTGATTGGCGGCTGTTCTTTCCAGTCCTTTCCTGTTCATGCTCTTGTTTCTTTTCTCTGGAGTCTGGCTTCTGTTTATTGAGCTGTACCGGCTCCTTAGAGAACAAGTTCTTTTTTTTTTTTTTTTTGCTCTCATGTTACTACTTATTTTTTCCGGTTTGTAGTTTGTCCTTTCATTTTGCTCCCCCCCCCCTTTATGTTTTGTAGCTTTGCCATCATATTTTAGAAAGGACTTCTCTGTCTCGTGGTATATTCTGTTACCTTTTTTTTTAATCTAAAATCCGTCTGTGATTTGTTTTGATGTATAACATGAGGGGGGCATCCGGGTGTCTCAGTGTCTGACTCCTAATTCCGGCTCAGGTCATGATGATCCCACAGTCGTGGGATCCAGCCCCCCATCAGGCTCCATGCTGAGCGTGGAGCATGCTTAAGATTCTCTCTCTTCTTTTGCCCCTTCCTTGCTCACATGCACATGCTTGTCCTCTCTCTAATTTATATATATATATATATATATATATATATATATATATTATATGTTATATATGTAATATAAATTTATACATAATTATATATATATGTATATCTTAGCATAATGTAAGGATCTATGTTTTTCCAAATCATCACTGTGCTCGCTTCGGCAGCACATATACCAAATCATCATTGTCCTAGCACCACTTATAAAATAATCTTTTTTTAACCAACTCATTTGAAAACAAGTTTATATAAACCTATTAAGTACTGTGATAATTTTGTGGCTTGTATCTTTTTATATTTTGCTGACTGAATGCATATTCTGATGAAAGGACCTTACTTTTAACTCTTACAAATATATGTGTTTGGATATTGTGTCTTATTATCCTTTGTAGTTGGTTTCAAAATGCTCCTAGTAATCCTAGCTCAAATTTTTACCCAGTTGAAATTCAGAATCACTTTTCAGTTCCAAGGAAAGTATTTTCAAGAATTTGGAAAAATAGCGAAGCTGTAAATTAATTTTGGGAGAATAATCACCTTTAAAATACTTGATCTTTCCTTCTAGAAGTGTAATATGACTCTCCATTTATTTAAATGTCCTTTTATGTCATTTAAGCAGAATATGATAATTTATTTTTCTGTCGATCTAATGCCTTGGTTTCAAATTTTTGTTGCGGTTGCTTTGCCCACTTCATTTTAAGTGGGGGTTGCTTATTTATATATTTTAAAACACTGTTGGTTATAGAATTTTCACTTAATAACTGGCTAACTCTCTTGTATGCATATTATTTCCAGTAGCTTCCAACTGATTTACTTGGGTTTTGTCAGTAGACGACAATATCTCTTGCAAATACAAGTTTGTTTCTTTGGTAACATTTACACTCCATTTCTTTTTCTTGCTTTATATTGTTGGCCAGAGCGTCCAAAGCAGCAAATGGTGGTGACAGTTGTTTGCATTCTTACCTGGTTCCTGACTTCAGTGGGGATGGATGTTTCTAGCATTTCAGGTCTGAGGTAGGGTGTTAATTTAGGAGAGAGAGTTTGCTCTTGTTAAAGGAACAATTCTTCTATTCCGTTTTCCTAGGAGTTTGTGTTTTGTTTTGTTTGTTTTTAATTCAGGCACTAATTTCAATTTCATAAAAAAACAACCTCAAAATCTTTCCATACAGTATTGTACTTTTTCTCATTTGAGTTACTGGTACAAATCATTTTATTTTGATGATTTAGCATTTAGAAAATTGCTATATTTCTATAATAAACCCTTCTTTACTATTGTCCATTATTATTCATAATACTGGATTTGAGCTGCTGTTATTTAAATTAGGACTTTGGTATTTATATGAGATTGGGCTTAATGCTTATTAGGATATTATTTTTGAATGACCCAAGAATCAGAATTTTTTCTTTTAAATAGGAGAATATCTTTTAAATAGTATAATTTCTGTTTTTTGTGGGGGTGAAAAGGAAAATGAAAAAAATTTCCCTGTAAAAACTGAATGGACTGGGGGAGGTAGCAAGGAGTCTGGGTGGAGGTACAATTTCAATTTCTTTCACAGTGATTTTTTTTCAAGCTTTCTGCTTTTTCTTGAGTCAGTTTTGTCGTTTCTATTTTCTTTGAAAGAAAAACCAGCCCTTTCACCTAAATTTTAAAGTTTAGTGGTATAAAATTGTGCCTGAGAGTTTATCTTGATTTTAAAATTAATATGCCTGCAGTCATAGGTATTCGTAATTTTTTTCCCTTGGTCTTTTTTTTTTAATTTTTTTAAATTAAAAAAATTTTTTTAAATTTTTTAACATTTTTATTTATTATTGAGAGAGAGAGACAGAGCATGAGCATGAGAGGGGCAGAGAGAGGGGGAGCTACAGAATCTGAAGAAGTCTCCAGGCTCTGAGCTGTCAACACAGAGCCTAGCACAGGGCTCAAACTCACAGACTATGAGACCTGAGCCGAAGTCAGACACTTAACCGACTAAGCCACCCAGGCATCCCCCCACCCCCTTGGTCTTGTTAAGGATTTATTTGCTATATTTATGTTCCAAATAACCAGTTTTTGATCTATTTATAAAGGCATTAGGCTCTTCTGTTTCATTATTTAACTTTATCGGTTGCTTTTTTCTACTTTCTTTTGGCTTTTTGTATAGCTGCTTGAGTTGAATGGTCAACTTCATTTGTTTCAGTTTTTTTTTTTAAATATAATTTATTGTCAAGTGAACTAACATACAGTGTATACAGTGTGCTCTTGGCTTCTAGAGTATATTCCCATGATTCATCACTTACATACAACACCCTGTGCCCATCCCAACAAGTGCCCTTCTCAATGCCCATCACCCATTTTCTACTCTCCCCCCCCCCCCCATCAACCCTCAGTTTGTTCTCTGCATTTAAGGGTCTCCTTTGGTTTGCCTCCCTCCCTCTCTGTTTGAAACTATTTTTTCCCCTTCCTTTCCCCATGGTCTTCTGTTAAGTTTCACAGATTCCACATATGAGTGAAAACATATGATATGTCTTTCTCTGATTGACTTATTTCTCTTAGTATAATGCCCTCCAGTTCCATCCACATTGTTGCAAATGGCAAAATTTCATTCTTTCTCATTGCATATGTAAACCATATCTACTGTATCCATTCATCAGTTGATGGACATTTGGGCTCTTTCCATAATTTGGCTATTGTTGAAAGTGCTGCTATAAACATTGGGGTACCCTTGCCCCTGTGAATCAGCACTCCTGTATCCTTTGGATAATTTCCTAGTAGTGCTATTTTTGGGTCATAGGGTAGTTCTATTTTTAATTTTTTGAGGAACCTCCACACTGTGTTCCAGAGTGCCTGCACCAGTTTGCATTCCCACCAACAGTGTTGGAGGGTTCCTATTTCTCCACATCCTCGCCAGCATCTGTTGTTTTGGTTTTGACTTTTAACAAAAGTATTTAGAGCTGTGGAAATATCTTTGTGTGTCACTTTGATGGAAGTCTGATATATAGTAATTACATTTATAGGGGCACCAGGGTGGCTCAGTCGGTTAAGGGTCCGACTTCAGCTCAGATCATGAGCTCACCGTTCCTGGGTTTAAGCCCCACATCAGGTTCTGGGCTGACAGCTCAGAGCCTGGAGCCTGCTTCAGATTCTGTGTTTCACTCGTGGGCTCTCTCTCTCTCTTTCTCAAAAAACGAATAAATATTTTTTAAAAATTATAGTAGTCACATTTATAAATATACAATAATTTTAGTTTTGATTGCATCTCTGAATCAAGTGTTAGAAAATAGTTTATCTGAGTGATTGAGATTTTAACTCATTTCTAATTTTACTGCACACTGGTCAGAGAATGTGGTCTCTGTAATGTTCTATTTTTTCAAATCTTCAGAGTCTTTGTCATCTAATATATTATGTTTCAGTAATTGTTCCATTGACACTTGAAAAATATATCTTTCCGTAAGGCACAGTGTTCGAGATACGCACACAACTCTTTAGGCAGGATGGATGGGAATAGCCGTATCTTTATCTCCATCCGTCCTGCTTGGCCAAAAAGTGGTAGCTTTTCTTGTTTTGTAAATTTCCTCTTCTGTCCTAATCATTTCTAATCATTTCGTTTTGTAGATTTCAACGTAGTGTTATTTGGGCCATAAAGGTTTAGGACTGTGTATTTGACCTTTCGTCAGAGTAAAATCTCCCCTTTCTGTTCCATTTGTGTTTCATGACTTAAGTTGTAGGCAGTCCTTGTCCCATATTGGCTGTCGGGTGTTCTGCAGGGGCCCCACAGTCTGGCCGTGAGCTCTGTCACACCTCCCTCTGCTCCGGCCAAGTGATGCTTCCCCTGAGGGTACTGCCCACTAGGCCTTCGCTCGGTCTTCCTCACGTGCCACCGAGAGCCTTCCTGTTCCCCACCCACGTCCCCACCAGCCCCCAGCTTGCACTATAGGCACGTCCTTCCTGGAAGCCATCCCCAGTGACTCCTGTTCTCCTCTGTGTCCTTGCGTGAGTGGCTCCAGCCTGCCTTTGTACCCAGGCGTGAGCACATCTCTCTCAAGTGCCCTCCGTATGCACGTCAGCCGCCCGGACTCCCCTCCTGTGGGCAGGAGCCCCGCTTCCAGAGTTCCCTCACTCAGCCTGGCACGTGGGACCAAGCCCAGGCCCGCTCTGGCTTTCTCTCCCACTTAGTCACCTGGTCATAAAGGCATTGATCGCTGCTACTAGACTATTCTGTTTTTAAGAGTTCATCATGAAATACCGTCTAATTCATTTTTTTTAATTACTTCAAGAGCCTTACTCCAAAATTTTGCTCATTAGAAGTGCCATTTGAAGACTTTCCCACGTCCCCTGGTGATTCTCCAGGGACATGCACAAGAACACTAGATAGCATGGTGTAGAAGAGGCAGCAGGGACTTTGGAGACCCCCACCTTCTGGGCGGGGCACCTCCCTGTCACTTGCAGGTGCTTTCACTCCTGTCACTGTCCTGTCTGTGGCAGGCTCCTTGCCCCTCCTGCACACGGGGTTATGAGGATTAACAGCACATTGTGTCAGCAGCCACCGAGCCACTCCCGTGTGCCAGTGCGGGGCCAGGTCTGCACGATAATGTCCATGGTGCCAGCAGAGAGCCAGGGGACGGTGGCTGGGGACTCAAAAAGCATGGGGCCCCTACACACCAGTTTGCTGTGACCTGCCACCGAAACCATGCAGTACCAACGGTGGGGAGCAGATTGCTCTTTGGCGTGTTGAGGTGGGTCTTAGGAGAAGGCCCAGGGGCCGCAGGCACGTCCAGCACAGGCAGTTCGCGGGGCGGTCCTGGGCCGCAGAGGTCTGCAGGCCCTTTTTCTCTCTCGGGCTGTCTGCCTGATAGACGGCACGGCCTCCCTGGTTTCCTGTCATTAGCGTGGTTTCGGATGACACTGAATATGCCCACCGCACCTCCTTGCTGCGGCTCATTTCCAGAGGAAGACAGAAAGTCATTCTTCACGGTCAGAAGTAAGGACAGCCTATCATTTGGGCAAATTCAGCCACTTCTACCTTTCCTGCCCCGAGAACGAGGAGTATTTCTGAACCTGGAAGGGCCGGCCTGGTAGGCCCTGAGTCCCATGGGTGGCTGTACTCAGGCTGGGACGACTCTCGTGTCATTACCCGTGGTGAGAACGACGGGCTTCGGTCCTCTCTTGACCAGCCTTGCCTTGGAGGAGTAAGTACTTTGAGTGTCTGGTTTCAGGGATGATAGTCCATCTTTATGGCATTAAATCGCCTTCGCGTGTGAACTTGCTCAGTCGGTGCAACCACCCTGGGGAGCATGTGGGGTTATCGTTATCCCCGTTTTATAAAGAAGGAACTGAGGTTCAGAGAGGGTAAGTGAATTTCCCAAGGCCACGCAGTAAATCACAATGGTGCCTTCATTGTGGTTCCCACGGAATTCCGTCATAGACTTTCACGCTCTTAGCTTTAGAGCTGACTGAGGGCTCTGCAGTCAAGTTCGTTTCGTGGCCCGGTCTCCCCTCCGGCCAGCAGCCTGGGCCTGGGCCGTAGCAGCAGCTGCTGCAGAGAAGCAGAGGCAGGAAGGCTCATTAGGTGCTGAGCACTGCCAGTTACCTGTGCCGCGCGGGGCGTAGATGTGGCCGTCCCTGGAAAGGAAGGCCTGACTCCCAGGAAGGTGATGGGCAAATTCCATTTCCTCTCATTAGGCAGCCTAACTGATGGCCGGCCGAGCCCACAGAGCTGTCCATGGACTGGTGGCCACTCCGGCTGGCTCCCAGAGCAGCCTGGGAAGCCAGTCCCCTTTGGGATGGCACAGATGGCAAGCCCAAACGACAAAGTAAACTCCAATATGTCTTGGAGACACTGTCAGCCTGCAGCTTATTTGTCATGTCACGGCAGCCTTGCGGATTGGGGCACCCGCCCTGCCTGCCCTGCTCCCTCCCCCGTGTGAGGATTATGTATAGGAAACTGATTTTTATAGGGTTGGGGGTGGAGTGCACAGTGATGGAGGGTTTCCAGAGTAGACACTGGTCATTTTCTTTTGCATTTGGGAAGTGAATGGCGATAAAGCAAACATTTACCCAGCATTTATAGTGTCAGCCCCTGTTCTGAGCACTTTACCCAAACTGTCTCTTCTGTCCTGGCAGAAGAGGTGGGGCATCCTTAATCCCACTTACGGCTCCAGAAACCAAGGCACAGACAGCTTCGTTCACTCACTGCAGTCACACAGCCTAGGCAGTGGGCCCTGCACCTGCTCTTAACCTCCACGCTCGGTTCCCTCGGTTGTAGAAACAGAAATGGAGGTGTGAAAAGCTTCCTCCAGGAACACAGTGAAGGTTTTGTGAGATACAGCCTGGGAGACACGGTGGAGTGGGCTGCGGAGGCAGAGAGAGGGGACCGGTTTGGAAGGGTCCTCCCTGTGGTGCACCTGTGGCTGGAGGAGTGGTCGAGACAGACTGGTGGGTGGGAGGGGGGACATTTGTTGAGGGAGGGGTCCTGAGAGCTGCACCCATCCACGGTCGGGAGCGGCCCCAGAGACCAGACCATAGCACGCCTTGCAGGGGAGTGGATTCCGTGAAGCCCCACCAGCAGCAGGAGTTCAAATGAGGAGGCACAAGCAGAGGGAGAGGGAGGGACTGCAGGGCGCTCAGCGGTGGGACTGCCTTCCGGAGGGAGGAAGAGCGAGAACACTCAAGGGCCTGGGCCGGGTGCCCAGGACACATGTCCTTTGAAAGCATTTATTTATCTTTCTGATTTAGCTTTAAAGATGCCCCAGAACTCACAGCCTGCGGGCACAGGTAAGCAATGAAAAGCCAGGCAGAATCTAAAGAGCAGATTAGGCGCTCCGTGTGATGGAGCCCGCGCTGTTGGCAGAGTCTCTGTGTAAATCCCATGTGGGTTGGTTTGATTGAGGACACCTGGAATGTCGTGAGCTCGGTGGTTATGAAAGTCACACTGTTTCATTCCTCAGGCGCCCTTATGGGTTATGGGCAGCTCCTTTCCCCAGTAGCCCCTTGCTGCAGGGGGAGGCAGGGGGCCAACTTGTCCAAGCCTCGTTCAGACTTTGGAGGTGTCGGTGACCAGCAGAGGCACCTTGTCCTGCTCTGGTACATGAAAAAGGGAAGACGTTACTGGGTGCCGTGGAGGGTCTTCATTTTGTACGTGTGTCGGCTTGCAGGTGTGCACACACGCGCACAGATGCGTGCACACCATTTGGCCATACACTTGTGCATATGTGTGCACTTATGCACAATGGGCTTCCAACTAGAATTTGAATTGCGAAAACACCCAGCTTGGTGCACAGAGTTGAGTGTAGGCCTTTCAGCGAGCCGTTTATTAAACCCTGAGGCCCCACTTCCTGCCAGTCACTCTGCTTCATTCCGGGCCATAAAAGGCACAGAAGACAGGCCCTGCCTTTGGCCCAGGGTGCTCTCCCTCCATCCACAAGGCCAAGACTCAGCTTCAGGTGCGTGTAGGCCTTAACGTCCTTGGAGTTGGCCTGGGAGCCAGGGAATTGTGTTTCCCATTAAAGCACAGTCTGATGACTTGGGGGCAGCCAGAGTACAGACTCTGTGGGGCCTCTGACTTGTTGGTCCTGGACATTGGTTCTATTCTGAATATTGCTGGAAATAACAGGGCAGCCGTCCAGCCTCTCTGTGCTGGGTTAATAGGTAGAAAGTGTTCCGGCCATCAGAGGAAGGGAGGAGTTGTGAGAGCCCGTTTGGCCATGCCGTTGCTATCACTTGTGTGCGTCTGCAAGAGGGTGTGACTCGAGTTTGGGTGAGTGTTTTGGCTGAAATCGCTGGAAGGGTAATTGGAATCTCTTAGGAGGAAAGGAAGGGATGGTTCAAGGGTAGTTGCTCATTGATGCCAAAATTAAAGGACCTGTGGAATGCTTAGCAACTTCCAGTTCTGCAGCTTGTCATCTGGCTCTCTGGGACAGGTGGCCTGTTCTGGGGTGTGGGATGGTGACCCTCGGATCAGATGGTTTCATTTTAAAGCCTCGGACCCATGTAACAGCTCTACCCCTAAGACAAGCCCCTCACTGCCTTTGAGCTTCAGGGCGGTCTCCGTTAAGTGGGGATTGTAGGAAGGACTCATTAAGGCACTCGAAGTGAGTCTTTCTTCTCACCTGTGAGACACACAGGTCCCTATTTCTTCAACGCAGGAAGTCTTTATTGAGTATCTATTTTGCCTGTGCTGGTGTCATGGACACAAACCCCACAAAGGTGCCACCTTCCCTGTGAGCTCTCCTCGGTCAACGGGTCCTCGACACCCCTGCCCATGAGCTGGCTCGTCCCTAGTGAGAAGCCAGCCGAGTGGGGGTAAGCCAGGGGCCTGGAAAGGGCAGGACAGGGACTCTGGGGGCTCAGAGGTGGGGTGGCAGAGTCACCGATGGCCCATGCAATGTTCTTAAGTTTGGAGTGTTATTTTTAACTCTAAGGTAGGCCATATCAGTGACCGTTTCTTCTCCGCTCACACGGACTGGGAAGGAACCCTGTTTCCCACAGCGCTGGCCCTCTGGGTCCCCTGGTCCTTCATGGAAGAGGTGGTTAATCACACAGGCTTGGCGTCTACTCCACTACGAGGCTCCTGTAGTTTCTCTCTACACACACACACACACACACGCACACACGCACACACCCTCCCCCTCCCCTTCCCCTTCCCTTTCCTTCTCCGACATCAACGTTACCAGCCTGGATCCCATCCAGGCCTGGGGTGAAGGCTTACCGGGCCCCAGCAGGGCAGAGCAAGAGAGAGAAAACAAACATCTCAGGTCCCATTAGGGACAATCCAAGAAAGAAATGCGGTCATGCAGAGAAGCTTCCAGAGACAAACACGCAGAACACATCCTCTGGGGTCGGTATGACTTCCCACCCGTTGGCACTTTCTTTCAGTCCCTTCAGTTTGAAACCATCTTTCCATCCTGAAAAATAGCCTCTCTGCTTTTATTTCCAAACTTCAAAGATGACTCTTGAAATAAAGTTTTCCAGCGAAATTCCAAAGGTTTTACACATGTGTGAAAGGAGGGGTCTGGCTGTTAAAATGTGTTGGCTCTGCCCCGTGGTCCCCTTAACCACAAAAGCCCTGCAGCTGCCTCCACTTTGTTCTCTTAAATATTCTACCAGCTCTCCCCACCACCACCGTGCAGCAGGCTGCCCCAGCCTCTTCCCTTCAGCCCCTCTGAGTCTTGTTCAGTAGAGCCTGGCGGGGCAAAATTGGCCTCTAACCGCCCCCGCCCCCCCGATGGCTGGAGGAAACCTTCCCTGTTTGGGCACTGTTCACAGCTCTTCAGCTGCCCCCGTGAACCCCAGTCTCTGACTGGAGGCCGCTGCGGCCCCCGGGCTGGGCCAGTGGAAAGGTGGCTCTGGTCACGGCCCACGGAATTTTCCATTCCCAAGTAAAGATAAGTCCGCAGTGGCTGGTGGTGTGGCCATGGTTGGTTTTTAACCTCTACATGTCTTCAGTCCCACAAAAAACCCAACTAAATCATTGGGATGGGGGAAATCTTTGAACCTCCAATGCACTATGTTACAGTTTCGCAGTCATGGGTGATTCTAGAACAGTAAACTTTGATAGGTCCTCTTGAACGTCTCTTCCTAATACAATAATTAGACCATAAATGTTTTCGTAGGATAATTCCCCACGATATTCCCAAGTGCCCAAGTTTAAAATCCACTCTTCAGCACATAATTGTCCCACGAAAGGTAGGAACATAAAAGTGAAACATTTGGGTGAACCTTGAGAACATGAGCCTATAAATAAAAACTGACATCATTTATAAAGTTATTTAAATAAATGTTGTCACTAAAATGAATTCCTCCGTATATGACATCACTGTTAATAATAATTTTAACTGTGAGTTCTGTTTATGTAGAAAAGAATTGGGCCAGGACTCAAGGTTTTTCTAAGCAGGCTGTCAGTGTGCTTGACCAAGCTTCCCATTTTGGCCCCTGCAAACCACCCCCACCCTGCCCCCCACCTTAAGATGTTCAAAACGTTGGCAGGAACCTGGCTGAATATAAAGACAGCTTCAGAACCAGGAAGGAAACGGATAAGCTCTGTTTGGGCCACCTCGCCTCCATCTGAGAAGGCTTTTTCTTCTAGCAGAGGCTGGTTTGCTCAGCATCGATCATCAGTGGTGTCCAACCACCAGTCTTGAAAGCTGTGTTAGTGGTTGTTTCATCAGTAGCTTCCCTGTTGGCCACTCCATCCAGAGTCCCCTCCCTCCCTCCCTCCCTCCCTCCTATCCTCCCTCCCTTCTATCCTCCCTCCCTCCTTCCCTCCCTTCCTTCCTTCTCTTCCTTCCTCCCTTCCTTCCTTCTCTTCCTTCCTTCCTCCCTCCTTCTCTTCCTTCCTTCCTTCCTCCCTCCCTCCTTTCCTCCCTCCCTCCCTCCCTTCCTCCCTTCCTTCCATACCTTGAGTGCGGGGGGCTCCCTCTCGGCAGTCCACAGTCTCCCCTCGCCCCTTCATTTTCTTCCTCCTTTCTCACGCCCTCTTCCTTTCCATCACCAGCACTTGCCTCCTTGGTGGAGTCCATTTTGGAAAGCAAGAAATCATCACCTCCAGAAAGTATCTGTTTTGCAGAGGAAAAGCAGAGAGCAGCCCAGCTGGGCTGAAATTCAGGTGCTGGGTGTCTGTTGGGCTGACTTGCTGGCCAAACGCCCCACACTTGGAATTGCACTGTGTACTCTAGCAAAATGACAGGGTATTTCGTGTCCTGACCTTCAGCATTTCCACCACCAGTAGGCACCACGGTGTGGTGTTCTCAAGTACAGGGGAGAGCCTGCTGCAGGGGCAAGGGCACAGCTCCCTCTGTGTGCACCTTCTCTGTGTTTTTACCACAGCTCAGGTGGCCCCCCGGGGGGACTTCGTGGAGATACAGAAGTGTCACGTCTCCTCCTAGACAGGGGACAAAAGGTGTGCTGGAGCAGCTCCCCTAGCTCCTGGCCACTTGAGATTTTACAGGCAGAGCATTTAAAGCCACCTTGTGTTTTCTCAACCTTAGGTGAACATGAAGTCACAGTTTGGTGTTGGGCCAACAGCCTGGCCGAATCAAGCCGAGCGCGCCCGTCGGCAGGCTGGCCCCTCTCTCCACCAAAAACTAAACGGGAAAAACAAGCCAATAAAAGGTGCGCTTTCAAGGTGTGCCTGCCAAAGACAGTTTGGAAACTCTTTCATAATAAACACTGAGCAGACTATTAATGGCACTTGTCCTCCGGACCCCTGTGGCCCCCACACCCGCAGCCCTGAATATTCTGTTCACTGAGAGGCGGCCTTTGACTTTGGCACCTGGGGCCCCTTCCAGGCCTCTGCTCAAATGGTTTTTTCCCCTGACCCAGTAAATGATTACACAGCAGTCAGGAGGCCCCTGCGCAACTCCCGGCTCTGTTACTGGCCCACCGGGCCGCATGGAGCAGGCCCATAAACCTCTCTGAGCTCGGTGTCGTCATGGCAACACTGGAACAGGGTCAGCCAGGGGCACAGGGTAGAAGCTAGGATAAAGGAGATAACGGGTGTGCGCCCCGAAGGGAAGTTACCCCGCAGGTCTTCACCCTGTGGGTCTTCCACCTCGGGGAGCGTGAGTTCTCTCGTTTCTAAGCTGCTCCTCACCCGGCCAGCGCCCTCCCGCCACACTGGCCGATAGCTTTGTACCCTTGCGGGGTTTCTGCTTCCCCTTCTGGTTTTGGATTTTCAGATTCATGTAATAGTTCCCCCTTTCCTGGGGCTTTAAAGTATTTCTGAGAACAGGCCCCTGCTTTCCCGTTGGGCCTTGTGTCTCACCGGGTGCCCCCCTAATTCCTGCCTGCATCGCTCCCTCCCCCGGGGCAGCTGCAGTGGCTCCGAGAGCCTCGTGGTGGAGAAATCACTTAGGTGTGTCTTTTTAAGCTGTTAGGTTCCAATGCTAGCTGAAGTGAATCCTTGCGTATGTTGTTCTGACCAAAGTGTCCCTTTGAAAACTTCAGGGCAGATTTTCAAGTGACTGGAAGTCATTAGCCGGGGAAGCCTAGAAAACTTGAAGGATCCAGTACAAGTTAGAAATAGGTTCCTTAACTTCAAAATATGAAGAACTCAATTTGAGTTACGTAGAGAGAGGAAAAAAGAAAGCCTTCTGTCCAGGTTCCAGAAAAGACCATCACAAGCTTATCTGAATGTTACCTTTTTTTTCCTACTGTTGAAGGTAAAAGCCATTCAAAACCCTGAGGACTCCAGGGGCGCCTGGGTGGCTCAGTCAGCTGAGTGTCGGACTCAGGCTCAGGTCATGATTTTGCCGTTCATGGGTTCGGGTCCCGCATCGGGCTCTGCGCTGACAGCTCGGAGCCTGGAACCTGCTTGGGATTCTGTGTCTCCCTTGCTCTCTGCCCCCCAAACCCCGCTCATGTTCTCTCTCTCTCTCAAAAAAAACAAAAACACATTAAAAAAAAAAAAAAAAGAAACCCTGAAGACTCCAGAAACTCACCGCAGATATAAAGATAGACTAAGGACCTTTCTGGGTTCCTAACATCATGTGAGTTTTAGAGGGAGGCTCAGCTCACAGAAGATGTAAACGAAGAGAAACCCACGGCTGGGTCGCGTCATAAGTGATGGTCACTCAGCGGAGTGCCCGGTTGTACTTTGGCACTGGTGTTTCTTGACGTCTTGTCTTAAATCATGGAGGAGCGTCAAGAGCCTGGCCTTCTATGCTAAACACCACTGGCCTCCCTTTGGACTGGAAGCACGGCTCCCTTGCCTCACACGGCCATGAGACAGGGTGACTCCCGTCTGCCTCTCTGGGTTGTGACACGGTCTAGCATAGAGCCTGGCACTCGCCAAGTGACAGCAGTGACCAGCCCTACAGTACTTATAGTACTGGCCCTGCCGTGGTTAGTCCTCATGGGTAAACAGAGTCTTGTCTGTGCGTAAAAGCTTCAGGGACCTGTAGCCCTGAGACCCTCACGGAAGCACTCTCTGGCTCCCAGCACAGAGCTGGGCTTCTCATGGTGCCATTGTCCCCGAGTTCCCGAGCTAGAGTCTCGAGGTTTGGGGCGAGGGATTTGCATTTTTCATGAGCATCCCAGATCATTCTGACACATTTGGAAGTCCGAGGACCTATGGTTTGGAGAGAGAGGATGTGTCTTCTGGAGCATGGGGACCAGCTTTGAAGACACCGTCTTTAATGTGCTAACGAAGGCCAAGCTTACCGGTGCCTGCCTCACCTCCCTCGCTTGGCTGGACCGGCCCCTCTCCTCCAGGGGCGCCATCTCCGGAGACATGATTGCTCTCCAGAGAGGGGGCTCCTGTGCTCAGAGCTGCTGTCCCAGGGGCTGGCTCCACAGGTGGAGGTGCCCTGCCTGAGAAGCAGGGTCTCCTGCTGTTTGGGTCACCTGCCTGGACTTGCCGCTCGGGGGCTCCTATTTGAGACCTCTATGTTGTCTTCCTGCCCGTGGCATCTGCCGTGTCATACACCTGTGTCAGCTGCTCTAGGGCGTGCCTGCCAGTCTCTCTGAGAGGCCCCAGCAGTCGCCCAGATGAACCTGCGGCCGCACGGTCTCTGACCCTGACACACCCCCACCTCGCAGTGTGTGCTCGCCACGGCTCTGTTCACACCTCCCTGGTGGGGCAGCGCGCCCTGCACACAAGGCAGGTCCTGGATGGAGGCGGTCCGGGATCTCAGGGGACCGGGACTTGAGCTCCCACTTTGCTCCCCCTTTCTGGAAGTGTCCCCGTGGAAGTCACGAGCCCTGGGGCCCGAGTGTCTCCACCTGGCAAAGGAAGGCATTCCACAGACTAGGCCACCAGACTTCCGGCTTGGACCTTCCCAGGTGCTTTGTTTATCAAATCTCAGCGCACCCCATCTCCACCCAGGCCACATTGATGGTCGTGCCAGTTACGTGCCCCAAATGCTTGGCTTTCCTCGCACTTTCCATCCATTGTGGAAGCTGCTGCTTTGCCCCACCTCCTTCCAGATCACCTTCTGTGGGGGATTAGAGTGACATGGGGCAGCCGACGTCAGGGCAGAGGGGCGGGCATCCGCCACGTCCAGGGCTGTGGTCTGGAGAGGATCGAGAGGCTCCGTGGTGTCGTGGGAGGGAGGCAGCTCCCTGGGTTCAGTTCTGCTTTTGCATCTTGCTGCCGTGTGCTCCTGGGCAGGTGCTTCAGTGCTTAGCCGGAGTGTCCCCTCTAAGATTGGAGGGGGGAGTGGAGGTGATGAGAATGCTGAATAACAGCAATGCAAAGCTCAGGATTGTCATGGGAAATCCGTCAGTACACAGAAGGCCCCTAGACCAGGGCCTGGCACAGAGTAGGAGTTCAACTACTGTGAGCCGCCACCACCAACCCCTCTTTGGGATTTAAAGTATTCGTGACAGGTATGGGAGGGGATGGGGACAAGTCCCTACTGTCCCAGGCCCCGGCGTTAGACTTCCAGGCTATTCACTGGGGTCGGGGAAACAGAAGCAGGAAGCTCGTAAGGGAAGAGAGATCTACTCTTTCTTCTCTCTCGGCGGAGGGCAGGGACACTGCCTTGCCGCCTCTTGTGTTGTGTCCCCAGCGGACGCGCGCACGTAGCCAGCAGAGAGTCCCCCGCGATTCCGCCCGCTGGCTGGCTCCTGCTCCTCGGCTCACTGGGGACTGGGTCTATTGTCTTCGAATCACACTGCCGCGGAGTAGTTTGCATAGAGTCCCAAGTTTGTAATTAAAACAATTGAGAAACAATTTTCACCATATAAAAAAAAATAGTTGAACCGGAAGTGTCTTTGAAGCAGATGTTGTGCTGTGAGCCATGTAGAAATATTATTTTATCATCAACCCAAAACGGTTATCTCAAGACTTGAAAGGAAAGCGAAGGGAGCATCTTTTCTCCTAACCCCGCGTTTTTTAGCGCCTGATATCATTTCGCATTTAAAGGTGACAGCAATATCTTTAGCATTTTTCTATTGGATTAATAACGTTTAATGTTCAAAGCAATAAAGTGAAATGTTTTCGCGAGGGTGCTTCAGATCGCTAGTGGAAAATTCAAGTGGGGAAAAAGAAAATAAGAAAAAAAAAGACCACACACGCCAAGTAATAGACGGCGAGAGCTATAAACTGTGAAAAGGGAGCCCGGGCAAGGAGGTGGTTTCGAGGAGCTCGAGGGTGTGCGAGGCCGGGGTGCCCGCCGGCCGGGCGCCAGGAGGGGCTCCGCGCACTTGGCAGTGAGCGCCAGGAGCCCTCGCCCCGTCCCCCAGCCATTCATCTCCACCCAGCAGCGGAATATGACAATGTTAGCATTTTTCATTTCCCTGACGTTACCATTAATAAAGCAGTGATCCAAAAGGGGCTTTGCTGAGTCTGTTCTATATGCTCCCATCACTCACGACTAGATAATTTCACACAGGATCGTTTTAAAATTAAATGACGATAAAAACGCTCTGCTGTTCTGTGTTCACCAGTTCATAGAAGTCTATCAAGTCATTAATGTGTCATGACAAACTGCTCGATGGATACAAGAGTAATTAATTATTTGAATAAATAACAAGTTGAACTTGGAGCTTTGAACCGCAGTGACATACGCATCCCATTAAGGGCGTCTTGGAACCTTTTCAGGGCCCTGGTATGAAGAGTTAAAATGCAGGCCAGGGGCTCGGAAATGATAAAAAAAAACACAACTCTGTAAACACAGGGTAATATTTTTACAGGGAGAGAGCCAAAATGTCACATTTCAGTGCCCACGTGTCGTTTGAAAGTTCTCCGGCAGCGGCCACCTCAAGATCCCGCTTGATCTGTGATGATTTCAGAGAACAATTACACAGATTTTCATAATCACCATTAATCTCCGCATATTTTTCAAGATAATTACAGCAATTATTATTGAGATTTCTCTTTTATATACCCAGTGTGGAAAGGAACAAGTGCCTATTACACCGGATAGTTCAAAGAACCCTGGATTAAAATTCTTTGTCTTCTCCGCGCTCGCTATTTCAACCCGTGCTGCCTCTGAAGGCTCATCAGCTCCAGAAATTAGAGACCTATTAGCAGGCTCTATTGTTAAGTCTCAAGGCTGAGCTGAGGCCGTGGTTAGAGTAGATGGCTGAATTGTTCGCTCGCGGGGCTGCTGGGTTCGGTTGGAATGACTGTCAGGTGGCAGGAGGCGTCGGTGACAGGTGTGGTCTGAGACGGGGGGCAGCCTTATACCCGTTGCCGTGAGAGACTCACAGAGTGAACTCACAACCAATATTTAGAGAATACATTTTTGTGACATGCCCTTTAAAGGTTAATATTAAATCTGAGATCTGGGTAATTCATGACATTGTACTTCACAGACGTGCCAAGTTTAATGGAAAGGAGCAGGCTGCCTGGGAGTTCCAAATCAAGGTGGGTGTCCGTGCAGGCATCAGTTCTCAGAACCTCTCTTCAGATCACCGCGGTCCAGAGAGCCCGTCCGTGGGAGCCGAGTTTGGGGAGGGTGATAAACTGCTTTCGAGAGAAGCCGTTTCCCGGGGCGAAGTTTCTCAAAAACAATGTTTGGAAACGCACCGTGGTGGAGGGCTGGGGTGTGCGCTCCTGCGCCTCGTCCCAACTACAGGCATGGATGTCTAGTCTCCTGTCATTGCACTCCCTGCTGTGGGGACCGTCAGAGCCTGCCCACCCCCACTGGATGGTAGAGGTCTAGCTACGTGAGGGGGACGATGGCCAGGCCTTTGTTTCTGAACTGGGAAGTTCAGGCTCTGAGCTTTCTGTCAAGGGAGAAAAATACAAGACCTAAAAATGCCCTTTTTTCCCTTCAAATTAAGTCATGACCTGGTTTGAATGCACACAAGCAGCACAGCCTTGTGTAAATACAAGTCGGGTTTAGATTGCTATCCAGACTCTGCGTGGGGGTCCCGTTTTATTTGGCCTGTCCCCGTCTGCGACTGTGCCTGGTCTCTTGGAACCACCTAGCAGCTTAGGGAGGCTGAAGCCCAGGGCCGCCCAGGCAGCCTCTCCCACGGTGGCTGCACCTCAAGGCTCTCGTCCGAGGGTCTCTTGTTCCCTGGTGGACACCCGGGCCCTGGGGAATTCGATCCCGCTACTCAAAGGCAGAAAGAGCTCGGAGTGGTGGTACCAAAATGCCACAGTTTGCACCATCTTTCTCTAACCTACAGGCGAGCTCTTTTCAAATCTTAAATAAAATGTATAATGGGGTTCTACTTTTCCTGTTTGGGGGCTATTCGAGCCCACTATCCTGTTGATAAAGTACTTAGGCACTGAGACCATTAAAAACCTCCCTACTGGTTGTGGAATCATGACCTCTGAGGACCAACGGCAGAGGCGAGTCTGTCTGTCTTGGCTGTGAGAGTGTCCCCTGGGAGGGTGCCCAGAAGACGCCGCGGGTGGTGGCTCCCGGACACCTTCCACCTCCACACGCCTGCCACCCGCTTTCTCCCCTTCCGGATGAGTCTTCTGCCTCCATCCGTAGGCGACGTTTTCATCTCTCGGAGGAAGGCGCCCCCACCTCATCCTTCGGACAGTGGGAAGGCAGTGGACTTGAGGATCTCCCTCCCTGAGCCGGCCCTGCCGCTCACCAGCCGCGTGGCCCGAGAAGTCCCTCCCCTTCCACGTTTCAGGCCGCTCTGGCAGGGCGGGCACGGCGACACCTCACAGGGCCAGCCAGAGGCTTAACGGGACTGCACGTATGCAAGCGCCCTGACACCCTCTCCGCCCGGACAGACACGGCTGGCGCAGTGCTCTCCGGAGAGCGCTGGGTCCGTCGTGGCTTCAGACGCACGGAAACCTGGGACACCTTCTCTCCTTGCTCTTAGGTTCCAGGAAGGGGAAGGGGAGGCATCTGACCAGAGCCTGTTAGAATCTGGTCCAGGGCTAGAGACGTCGGCTAGAAACCAGCTGTTACCTACAGTGGGTTTAAAATTGCATTCCTCTGGGGCTTAATCCAGGTCTCAGGTCACCAAAACATATTTAATGTGATGACTCTGTAAGACAGAAGGGTGTCCAGCTAAGAGGGGTCTTAGCCCATCTCGCCCAGGGCCGCTCTAACCTAGTGGCACTTGAGAGTCGTCTGGGAGCGTTGAAAGCCTGGCACACCACGCGCCGCCTCACCACAGGGCCGGCTTTCTTTTCGGCGTCACTGTGTCAACCGACCCTTGTCCCCTTCTCAGGGGTTCGTGGTGTTGGTGTGACCCAGCTGGGATCGCCTGCTTATGGTGCTGTTCGCCGGGTTTCTTTACTGTAAAATTACCGTTTTTCCTTTCGTGCTTAATGTGTAATCAGCGGGAAATATTTGGGGGCCGTGTAAATAGCTCACTCCTCATCAGATCATCCACCGATGTTCGTAACGCCGTCATTCCTTCAACAGGAGTTGGCATTTTATTGTAAGGAAGAGCTTCCCCGTGTCCCCAGTGTGTGCGTGTTGGTGTGCACTGGTGGGTTCTTACTTGTTATTATTTTGACACTCAAGTTGTTCCATATTAGCAAGTGGGAGCCCCTCCACACTGCCTCCTGGGTCCTTCTGCTGACTTCCCGTGATTCTTTGAGGATGTCTTCCTTTCCGGTACAACGTGGCCCAGGCTCATCCCTTCCCTGCCTCCCTTCCATCAGCCACTTCTCCACAAAGAGCCCATGTTCCTTCCAGAGAACACTAGAACCCAAAATCTGGGCACTAGGTGTGCTCACGGCTTCTAGGCTGTCAGCAGATAGAAATATACGTACAGTTGTGTGTGTTTGAGTACGTGTGTATGAACACATGTAACCGTGTGTGTTTATGTATCTGTATCTACTTATTAAAACCAAGCTTATGCTGACACTTCCGGACTTGATCCAGCACCACAGGTCATGTTCTAAGCCCTTTGGCCGACTTACCTTCCTCAGCACGAGCATCAGATGTTAGCGTCCCTCCGCCCCCTGTCCTGGGCCTGCCCTCTTCTCACTGTGTGTTTTTCCCAGAACGTCTCGTCTTCTCCCATGCCTCAGTCACCAGTGGGCTGGAACCCCCAAATCCTCCCCTGCCCTCACTTCTGTATTTCCATCCGGGCGGTCCTTACCAACCAATCTTGCATCTTGCTTGTGACATCACAACCGTGTTGGCCAGTTTCTCCCCTGGGTTGTCTCGCAAGCCTCTCAAACCCAACACAGCCCAAAAGGGACCTAGAAGCTCACCCTGCACTCCTCCCCCGGTGCCCGGCCCCCTGTCCTCCCGATGGCCAAGCCGGGATCTCGGGGTTGCCCTCGTCCCCTCCTCCTGCTCCTCCCCCTCTCACCGCCGCAGCCGGTTGCCAAGTCTCTTGGTCCTGCATTGAATACCGCTCGATCTGTCCCTGCTTCTCCGTCCTAGACGCCACCACCGGCACGCCACACTGATTTCCTGTCAGAACCTCCTCCCTCGCGGTCCTGCCTCCAGCCTCTCTCCCTCAAATCCATGCTTCTCTCCACACCCAAGAAGACATTCCTAAAAGATAAATATGACCGTGTCTCTCTCCAGCTCAAAAACCCCTCAGTGGCTCCCCAGGGACCTCATGGTGACATGCAGGCCCCTTAAAATGGCAGTCAGGGCTCCTTATGAGCTGGCCATTGGTCGCCTCACTGCTTGCTCTTCTGTTCAAGTGTTATAAGGACTGAGATACATCCATAGCTACCAACAGAGGAACTCAGACAGTTATTGAAAAAAAGCAAAATTCAGAACAGTTAGCTATGCAGCGATACTGTTTTTATGAAAAACACAGACACATACAAAACAAAATTCTGTGTTTCTTCTCTCTATGCAAACAGGCTGGGAGGACCTTATGGCCTGAGCACAGACCGCGTCCAGGACTAGGCCTGAGGAGGGTCTGGGATTGGGGCTCTGGATTTGAGGGGTACTTTAACATAGCTATCCTTCTGGAACTGTTCAGAAAACATATTCGTTTGGGGTGCCTGGGTGGTGCGTGTAGTTGGTTAAGCATCTGATTCTTGGTTTCGGCTCAGGTTGTAATCTCAGGGTTGTGAGATCGAGCCCCGCGTGGGGCCCCGTGCTGAACGTGGAGCCTGCTTAAGATTCTCTCTCTCTCCCCTTCTCTCTTTCCCCCTCTCTCTCTCTGCCCCTTCCCTCTGCCACTTGCTCACGTGTGAGTGCACTTTCTCGAGGGGGTTAAAAAAATACAACTTAAAAAAATACAGGCCTTCCTCGTTTCCCTGTGGGGTTACGTCCCAATAAACCCATTGCAGGTTGAAAATGCATCTACTGTACCTGCCCTACCAAACATCGCCGCCTAGCCTAGCCTGCCTTCGACGTGCTCAGAATGCTTCCAGTGGCCTACAGTTGGGGGAAATGGTCTAAAAAGCCTATTATATGCTGCTGAAGTTTTGACTGTCTTCTTGTAATGCATCAAATACTGAAAGCGACAGGGTGGCTGTCAGCTTGTGGCCGCCCGGCTGCCCGGGACCTGCCGCCACCCTGAACCATGAGGGGGAACCGTTCCACTCATCAGTAGCTCAGGACAGGATCGAAATTCAAAATTGGGAATATGGCTTCCACCGAATGTGCATCACTTTTGTACCGTCATAAAGTCGAAAACTCGTAAGTGGAACCGTCTCAGGTCGGGACTGCCCATGCTGGGTGGCTCAGCTGGTTGAGCATCGGATTCTTGGTTTCAGCTCAGGTCGTGATCTCATGGTTCGTGGGTTGGAGCCCCGCATCAGACTCCATGCTGGCAGTGCAGAGCCTGCTTGGGATTCTCTCTCTCTCTCTCTTTTTCTTTGTTCCTCCCCCGCTCACCTTCTCTGTCTCTCTCAAAATAAATAAGCTTAAAAAATTAAAAAGCATTTCTGCAGCAGAGGGAGGAGGATGTTTTTGGTCACGAGCCTGGAGTTTCCCGTGGCCACGGGGCGTGCGGCAGCCGTGCGTGGCCCGGCCTCTCCGGACTCCTGCCCTCTCAGCTCCCTCTGCTCAGACCCCAGCTCCCGGGCCGCAGAGGGGCATCTCTGGAAGGAGGGGAGGGTGGTTGGAGGGCCCTCAGGGACGTGGAGAGGTGAAGTGGGCCACCCAACTAAAGTGACACTTACTGGCAGGTGTTCTGTGTGGGGGACAGGGACGCTGAGGAATGAAGCAGGGAGGCTTCCTAATAAGTGCCCCCACTTGGTAGAACCTCAGAGAATATTCATTTGTCGGGTGAAGCCACCTTTATGTTGAAGAATAAGGTGTTTCCGATGGACCTGGCACGTTAACCTCCTGGTACCCAGGGGCGGTTTTCTTTATTTGCTTTTGGGGCTCTTTCCTGGGGGGTCATTAGGCAGCCTGGGCCCAGCTTGGGCCTTGCTCCTACCTGTAACACCAGAGATGGCAGACGCCAGGGAGAGCCATGGTCGGGGGGCGGGGAGTCCCGAGGCACTCCCGGGAGGGCACCGCTTCCGCACCTCCAGAAGCCTCTGGATTGGGACTCGCCGCCCGCGGGTTATAGGACTGAATGTGGCTGCACTTAACGTTTCGATGTAAACATGGGTCGAAGACCACAAAGGTCTGCTCTCTCGGAAGGGCACTCTCCCCGTGGCGGCGACGGTCATAATGGCCACCATCGAGCAGGTACTTCGTGCCCGGGGCTTTACGTTTTTATCTGCTTTAAACTTCACGGCGATCCAGGGATGATTCGTTCCTTCTACAGTTGCGGAAAGAGGGGCTCAGAGAGATTAAACCCTTGTCCTGAGTCAGAGATGGACCCGGCCCGAATCACGCCTCTGCGGAAGCAGGGGGGCGGCTTGGTGTCTGCGAAGCCCAGGAAACCAGCGCATGCTCAGTGCCTGCTGCGGGCGGGGCCGCGCTCGGCCCTCCCTCCCCTGCGGGCCCACACCCCCCAGCAGTGCTGTGGAGTGGGCGTGGTTAGCCCCCTTCGACAGGTGCAAGTCCGACTCGGACCCAGTGACTTGCCCACAGTCCCACGGCCAGCAAGTGGCTGAGCCCGGCTCGGGTCTCACACGTGTCTGACTCTGGCACCCGTGCCCTCCTGCCTCAGGAGCTCACCGTGGCCGATGCGTCAGTTCTTGTGGCTTATGAATAACTGGCCGTACAAACTGCTTTAGGGATCCAGAGCGAAGCGGTCGGCCTGTGCGCACTCCGTTGGAATGTCACTGGCAGACAGTCCTGGAGGCGTCTAGAGATACCTTCCGAGGAATATCCCCAAAGTGAAATCACCAAGGAAGCAGCACAGGCTTGGTGTTTCGGTTTGCAAATGAATCTTGAGGAGCAGCCTTGAGATCTCGAGGTGTTGCCATCTTTCCCATCACAAATCGTAAAGGCCTCTCGAAGCCACGGGAAAGGAGAGAAGACAGGGTCAGGTCGCTGCTTATGAGCGGGTGCCCGGGGTTAAAGGCCTCGCGCCATTCCAGCTACATTTAACTTTATTCTGAAAACGACCACCTGCCAATAAGCCACAGCGTTCACCGTCCCCTGCGCAAGTGCTCCTGAGCCGTTGTGACTCCCGTTCACGTAACACAGTTTGCCTGTACACAGACAATGCTCGAGAATGCTGGGAACGGAGTCTTTTCGTCTTAATGCTGCATTTTTTGCCGCATAATTTTATGACTCTGTCAAGCATGTTGAAATTAGTACCTGCACTGATTGGAGCACTTCCTCAGTGAGATGTCCGTGGGGGAAGGGGTGGGCAGCCCTGAGCAGCCGTGGGTATCCCAAGACAACGGGGTGGCCGAGGGTCTGAAGCCCTTGGGGGCTGGTCAGCGGTGGGTTTGCGTAGAACCCACAGGAGTCCGATGGGGTGTGTTTGGAGGAGAGAATCAAGGGATGGCCCCGAGGGAGTGCCTTCGCGAGTAAAGTGATCGTCCCCGTGCCAGGGGAAGGTCCAGGGACCCTCACCCTGTCCCATCCCCAGGCCGAGTTCCTACGGAGTCCTAGCAAGGCTGTCTGAGCAGAGCAGGAGTCCGATTCTATGTCCAAACAAATACAGCGTGCAAATTGGACTACTTCCCCCAAGAATAGCAAAGTCAGGTATTCGGGTCAGTTGGGGGGAAAAAAATCACCCCCCTTCTCCTTCTTTAAAATAGGGGGTGGTATTAATACGGCAGCAGATTAGAGCTTTATTTGTTTAAAGCTTGCAGATTCTGTAAGCATTCACAATCCTCTTGACTTGTAGTGCCGGATTGTAAAAAGAACAGTTGAATGAGCTCATTGTTTCCTGGGTTTTTTTCTTTAATGTATTTTACAAACACTCCGGTGACAGGCCTGACACGCTGATTTCTATGTACTCGCTCTTCAGTCTGGGATTACAGCATTAATAACAGAGTTCCGTGCATCATGCCATTTTTAAGCATGATCGTTATGATAAAGGGCATATACTTAATTACAGGCCTGCTTAATTACAGCTCTGTTGAAGCTCGTTTGTTTAGGAGAATGCTAATTGCACTACGGAGCCCGAGGCACATCCCGGCTTTCATGTGCCGTTCACCGCTCCGTGCCGTGGATCAGCATTTTGTTAAAACTGCCACCGAAAATAAGATTAAAAAAAAGAAGAAGAAGAAGAAGAAAACACTGTCCCGGTACTAAAAGGAAACCTGCCTGGCGCATGGCCTTAGGTCCGGGCGGAAACCACCATTTGGGGGCCAGGGGCCTCACTTCTCTTGTGACCTCGCGGTCCCTGTCCCCGTCCCCCTCACACAGCCTCCTGAGAGCTGCGTCCTCCCCATCTCACAGGGCAGCCGAGGCTCGGAGGGGTGGGGCCGCCTGCTGGGCCACACGTCCACCCCTGCTGAGTGGGGTTCGAGGCCCTGGCTGTTGACCTGCCAGCTCCACCCTCCCGCCACACCCCCTGCAGCGCCACGGGCACTGTAAGCTGGACTCCGTGCTGGACTTCCGGCTCCTGACTACTCTCAGCCTCGGCTTCCTTTTTTTTCTTCCTTTTTAATTTTCTAATTGTTAGTTTATTTTGGTGGGGGGGTGGGGGCGCAGAGAGAGAGGGAGACAGAAGATCCGAAGCAGGCGTCCGCGCAGAGCCCAATGCGGGGCTCCGACTCATGAACCACAAGCTCGTGACCTGAGCTGAGGTCAGACGCTCAGTCGACTGAGCGGCCAGGCGCTCTGCGGCTTCCTTGAGTATAACTTGCAAGAGATCGTGTTGAGGCTTAAGTTACTTGATACGTGTTCACCGCCAGTGTGCACCCGGCAAATATGGGGTTCCTATCCTCTTGCCTTGTTTGTAGAACTGGGCCCGGAGAGCAGTTGTTACCTCCAAGGTTTGGTGGTGGGTGGGGAAGGGGGCTTTGTCATGTCACTGGGAGCCGAGGGGCCCGGAGAGGGGACTGCCATGTGCCCCAGGAATGCCACCTTTGGTGCCAGCAAGGAAAGGACAGGCACGGTCCCTGCTTCTGGGTTGTGACCGTGGACCGGCCAGGCAGTGTCTCTGTGAGATCCCCCACACACACCCCGGCCGCCTGGGAGATGAAGGTTTTCCCCGAACGGCGGCTCTGTGAGAGCAGGGACCCCTCGCTCACAGCTCTTACTCCAGCTCCCCCGCACATGTCGCTCTGAGTAGACTCGGCGATAGACCGAACGGGTGTCACAGTCTCTGAGCACTAAAGAAAAGTGAAGACAAAACCCTGGCTTCAGCTCGGGGAGGAAGAAGGGAAGGAAGTTAACGTGGCTCCCCCGTGAGAAGCCAGGACGGAGATGATTTATGAACACGCTTTTGGAACACATGAAAAATGCGTGCCATCGATTTTAAGAATTACGTTTGGCAAATCTCTAGATATTTTAAAATACAGAATGGCTGCCCAGATAAAGAGTAGAAGTGGATGTTACGGAATTAGAAGGGGATTCAGCAGTCCCAGAAATACGCTTCCTACCCAACACACAAGACCCCTCCCTCCCTCCCCGGCACGTGGCCTCTGCCTGGACCCTGGTCAGCCAGCTCTGCTGTTCCTCCCTTTCGGCCGCGCCCCATCCCTCCAGCCCTCGCCCTGGGGCGGCTCTGAAGACACGTGCCGACATTTGATTACGGTCGCCTTCGTCTTCTCTGGACCCATCTTCCTGGACTTCCCCACATGCCGGGGGCCAGCAGTGGACAGGAGGACAGCTTCCCTGGAGCATCGGACCTGACGGTTTCCTCCCCTCTCCTCGTGGTCTGGCTTCAGGTCCTCACCATCCTGAGACTCCTTGTAGGCCACCTGGGAGGGACCCTTGGAGAGCTCGGTCCCCACACTGAACTCACACCCTCAAGCCCAGAGCAGACCAAGATGGCGGCTCCCTCACCCGCACCAGGACTGTCGCGACGAAACTTACCGCGGCACCCCTCCCGCCTAAATGTCACATCACATTACTGACTCATTCAGCTACAAACAAGTCTCTTTTCATATCTTCTGTTGTTATTCCACATGTCTTCCATCCCATCTAATACAGTTGGTTTTTTAGACCTAAAGTACAGAACGTCCTGGCATTGACCTTCAGCAAATTCCATCATTAAATTTAGCCCGGGATCCCAATTTTTTGAGATCTTTATTGGATTTCTGTCTATTACCCAGTTTATAGACTGTCCTCCCAGACCTCCCCATCAGCCACATCCTAGGTGAGCTTACTATGCATGTCTTCACTGAACTAATTGATAACGCCCTGGGCACTCTCCAGGGAGGTCAGTGGAGGTCAACATCAAACTACTAATCAGCTTCTTGAGCATCTAGTCCAGTTGGTTATGGATTCTTCTCCCCTTAACATTGTCCGACCATATTTATCTGTCTTGTCCACACAGGTAACGTGAGAAATTTTGCCGAATACTTGGCTAAAGCCCACATTCTTCCAGCCTACGCTAATCTTTGATATACTAGAGTTTTTAAATACGTGAAACTTGGCTGGCAGACTGTTTGGCAAAGTTTTGCTGGCTCCCCTTTTAAGGGGTTCCACTCACGGCGAGACCATCCTGTTGCTCGCAGCAGCTCCATCCGGGAGCTTCAGCTCACACGATCCTGTTGACTTGCTTGCTTTTTCCTCCAAGCCCATTAAAGTCTGTTTTCTAGAACATGAGAAGCACCCAGCTGTGCCCATCTTTCTATCATGAACTCGAAAGTAGAAATTTATCCCAAAGTTCCGGTCTCTCTCCCTTCACCAGGCAGCTCCCTTGGTGGTCGGACTGGGTCTGAGTGGTCCTCCCCACCATCTCCTCTGTCACCGAGCCCGTCAGGAGGGCACCGGCGACAGGTCCGAGCCAGGCCAGCACAGCCCTGAAGGCTACTGCTGCCTCTTCTCACACAGTCTCGGGGCGCCTCTTCCCTTTCCTCTCTCCACAAGGGCTGCCTTTAGTGTGACCCCCTAAGACGTTGCCCGGTGTTCTGCCTTCAGCCTCCTCAAGAAATTCGCTCTGTGAAGAAATTGCCTTTGAACTTCATCGAGGACAGGAAGCTGTGCCTTCGTCAAACACTTTGGTGTTCCCGTGGGAGACTGGCCCTCGGCCCCAACAAATCCCCCCTGCATTCTCCAGGTCTGGGAGTAAGGTCTCCCCCTGGGGAGGGTCGTGGCAGGCAAGGGCCTAAGGGTGAACAGGAGGCACCTCTGAATGAAACTCCCTCCGGGCAGCTCAGAGACCTACCCACTTCCTCCAGTTGGTCTCAGAAGCTAAGACAGGGCCTTTTGGAAATGCTGTGTGTGCGTGTGCGCGCGTACCTGCCCTTCCCTCCACCGTCCTGACCCGCGAGGCAGGAACACGACTTTCTAGGAGGTTAGGCCACCATGGTCCGGAAAGCTAGTCGTCTTCTAGATCTTTCTTTTCAAAGGCATGACCATCCGTTGGTAGGAGACATAAAAAGACACTCCTGGGGGGAATCGAGGGAAAGTGCTGAGTGCTGGGGGATGGCTCCGGAGGGAAGGAATGCTTTGGAACGAGAGACAGGTGGTGGCTGCTCCACGTGGTGAATGGACCAGATGCCGCTGGTCGTTCCCTCTAAAATGATTAATTTTATATTGTGTAAATTTCGCCTCAACGAAATTTACTGAGTTTTTACTAATGTGCTAAAATTTTTTTAAAAACCCAAATACTTCTCCTCTCTGCTTAAATCTTCCCAGTTACTAGAGGTGATTCCCAGACTTCTTCCAGAAACCCGTAGCTTTCGTCCCCACCCACCAGCAGGCTGGATGGCAGTCAGCAGCTCACCAAACCCCCAGGGGCTTAGGTATGTGCCCTGGGCTGGAGCCCCCACCCGCAGGGCTATGCCGTGGGACCAGCCACCGAGCCCCTCCGGGCCCTGCCCTGTGCCAGGGACACAGGGATGCAGAGGGGACTCACAGTGGACTGCCAGGAGAGGAGCTGTGGCCCTGGCCAGGTCCCCAGGGAAGAGGGCGAGCTCCTCTGGGAAGCCTCGCCTCGGGAGAGGCGCTCAGAGGGGCAGCCGGGGGTCAGCGTGAGGGGGAGGGGAGAGGGCATTCTGGGACAGGTTCACAGGCCTTTATGTGCTGGTGGGGACCCCCACCTCGGGAATCCTCCCGTTTGGGGAGCCGATGTGGCTGCCCTCCCGGGACCTCCCTGCCTCGCCCCTGCTCCCAGGCCCCCCTGCTCCGGGGGCGATCAGGCCATCGCAGGTCACCCCGTCTCCTCTTCAGAGCACACATTCCCAGATGCAAGCACTGTCATCAGGGAGGGGGGGTTCTCAGAACCCCTCCCCCACACTAGTAAGGTCTTTAAAACAGAAAGCTAGTGAATGAATGATCCAGGCTTCTCAGCTCGGGGTGGGTGCTGAAGACGAGCTCACCCGGGACTACTCACTGGGCACAGGGTCAGCGCGCTTCCTGTGTGGGGTACGTGGGGCGGCAGAGGGAGCTCGGCCGTGGGCCCCGCTGTCTAACGGGGAGGGAAATGGAAAGAGGAGCGTGTGTGTACAAAGAGCAGAGTGACGCGGCCCTGGCAGGGGACAGCAGCGGGCTTGGGGAATTCAAAGGAGAGGCAAAGCAGGGGCGCCTGGGTGGCTCAGTCGGTTAAGCGGCCGACTTCAGCTCAGGTCATGATCTCGCAGTTTGTGAGTTCGAGCCCTGCATCGGGCTCTGTGCTGACTGCTCAGAGCCTGGAGCCTTCTTCAGATTCTGTGTCTCCCTCTCTCTCCACCCCTCCCATGCTCATGCTCTGTCTCTGTCTCTTAATAATAAATAAAAATGTTTTAAAAAATTAAAATAAAGGAGAGGTAAAGTAGACCGTGGCTTTCACCGTGACTTGGGTGGCCAGAAGCAGGGTGAAGGGAGGCCTGGGGAAGAGCAGGTCTGACTGAACTAGCCTCGCACACACCCGCTTCCTGGCCGGCGTCTGGTCAGGAGGAACTGTTAGAAGGGCCTCCTGGAGACTTAGGGAGAGTGGGATAACGGTCGCCCAGACTGGTCTGGAAGGGCCAGGTGTGCTCTCAGAAATTCCATTTGTACCTAATGGAAGGGCCAGAGGATTTGAGTCACTGCTGCCACCTGCGTGCCCTCAGCAGGACCGTCTGTGACATGATGGCAGGTGCTAAGTGCTATGTGTCCACCCGTCTCCGTGGCACTGTGCAGGGGGCTGGGGGTTAGAGGTCACAGAGCCGTGGCGGGTAAACCTTGGGTCACGGCCGGAGTTGGGAAGATGGCGGCAGTTGCTGGGTAGGGATCGTGGCCTCTTCTTGGATCTGGGGTGGGACCCTGTCCTGTCCCTGTATAGAAAGCACGTGGCCTTTCAAGGGTCATCTGTTCGCTGATACTATATACTAGCTATATACTAGCACACGCACATATATCCCCGATGTCACCTGTCACGTCTGAAAGTGTGACGCACTGTGCAAGATTACTCTGGGCTCCTTCCCGTCACCCCTTTCTGGGGGAAGCATCACACCATTCCTGGCCCTTAGCTGGAGCTCCAGGCAGCCCGGTGGCTTGCAGGGACCCCCACAATGGGAGAAGGCCCCCCCGACTGCGGATGTCTCTGTCTGAACCAGGGAGCAGGGGGGGTGGGGGGCAGGCCTTGGACAGCAGCCCTAGAAAGAAAGGAGGCTTCCGGTGCAGCAGCTGGGGCCAGCTGTGCTATTTCCTTTTCTTCAGACTTAGCAGAGGAGCCCACGTCTTCCCTGAAATAAATTATGAACATGGCGTAAAACGAGCCGTGTGGCTCCTCTCGCTGATCAGACCTCTCCGACTTTGCCTCCGACTTCTCGATTTTTCTCCCGCTTTTCTTCTTTCTGCTTCTGCGACTCTTCTTCCTTAGGACTGAAAGAAGTTGCCACCTGTGTGCCAGGGAAGCCCCCACTTAGATCCCAGGGAACCCACTCAGCACGCCCTCGGTGTGCCCCAGGACCACTGCTGGCAGGGCCACGGGGAGGGAACCGCACCACAGACCCCGGCGTTTCTGTTCATTAGGGACCCATTCCCGTTCCGCTGTCCCGTGAAGACCAGCAGCCTGGCACCGTGGGTCCGCCGAGAAGCACAGGCCCAGGGGACGGCCGCTGAACCGCGGTGGCTCGCCACCCCCGCCCACCTGTTCTGTGCCGGCGCCACACACCCCTCCTCGCACACACACCCCTCCTCGCACACACACCCCTCCTCGAGCACACACCCCTCCTCGTGCACACACCCCTCCTCGCACACACGCCCCTCCTCGCGCACACGCCCCTCCTCGCAGGCCCTGCCATCCTCCGTTTAAATGTAACGTAAGCTTCCCGAAACCCACAGGCAGGATTCAAACCTAGGCTTTCTGACCCCAAAGTCACTCTTTCCTCCAACCTAGATCTTTCCCGTGAGCCCAGCAGCCTGGGGTGTGGTATCACCCTCAGCCGAGAGAATGTCTCACAAACACGCCTGCTGCCCACCACACAGGGCACAGCTCTGTCCCCTCTCTGCCTGCCTGCGCCTCCGTTCCTGCTGCCAACCCCTCGGTGGCTTCCAGATCAGAGACCTGACTCCTAGGTGGCCTCTAGACCCTTCTCTGCCCCACACCTCTAGTCTGCACTTCTGTGTGGTGCTCGGGGGACATGCGAGGCCTTGGCCTTCGGCCCCGGGAGTGTGTCCCAGGTGCAGGGGTGGTACCCATGCCCACATCAGCTTGTACTTGGTCAGCCTCTCAAGTCTCTGACCATCACCGGTGTCTGCAATGCCGTTTCCTTTCTTTTACAGCAATGGATGGCGTGCCTTTTATGATTTCAGAGAAGTTTTCTTGTGTTCCAGAAAGTGTAAGTGTTCTTTGTGATTGCCCTTCCGTCCTCCCATCCCCAGCCCGTGCTCCTCACACCCGACCCTCCCTCGTGCTGTCCCAACTTCCTCTCTGGGCCCCTTCGACTAACGCCGCACAGAGCAGGTGGGCAAGGAGTTAGGGTAGAGCAGGCATGAGGGCGGGGAGGGAGCGAGACAGACTAGCAGACAAACTCAGATTCGGCCACAGCGGAGTCTCTTTTGTTTTTTTTCCCCCCAAATGTTACCATAAATTGGGCTAGCTGTGAATGTTCTTGATTCCAAGTTCAACTTTTTAAATTTTTTTTAAATGTTTTTTATTTTTGAGATAAGGGGGGGACAGAGGGTCCAAAGATCAGGACAGCGCAGGGCCCGACGCGGGGCTCAGACTCAAGAACCGTGAGCTCATGGCCTGAGCCGAAGTCAGATGCTTAACCGACTGAGCCACCCAAGTGCCCCCAAGTTCAGCTTCTTAATTTTTGTTCTTTTTTATTTAACTATGACGACCTTTTGCAGAAAGAAGGCTGTCTGGTTTTTTTCATTGTCATTGCCGGATTCTGTGATAACCATGCTCTCTGGTCGGAATCGGAGGGGCCAAACAACAGGGCTGGCCGGCTAGTGTGTGCGCCCACAGCTGTGGTCTCCCGCTCACCGCGGCCCGCAGGGACCCCGTGATATGCACCAGCCAGGGCCCCTGAGCTATCTCTGATGACAGGGGACCTGAGGGGGCTGGCTGGGCCTGAAGGCCCGATCCCAGACTGTGGGAGGAGCCCACCACACCTGGCACTCCTGGGACCGTCAGATGGGGCCCCCCACCTCAACTGTACATGGTCCACGCAGACTCGATAGACTTGTTTCAGATTTTTTTTTTAAATCCTTTTTGCAGAAGTTTGCTTTGAGTAGCTAATAACCGTGAGGGCCCCAGTTTGGGCACCAGCTAGAGAACCCTTCAGTGTATTTCTTGGATCCTGCTTAAAACCACCCGGCTTGCGATTCGACCTGCTCTGTAGTTTCCATTTTCATGAAATATAATAGGCCTCCTCTGAACCCTTCTGGTAAGCAGCTTAATCTTGAAAAATGCTCGTGACGTGACATGCGGAGCATGAGTAACTTCAGCCGACGCCACTTGGCCGCGTTGCCATGGCGACGCTGGCGCCTCTCCCGCCCCGCTCCCTCGGAGAGGTTGTTCCGTCCTGCGCACCGGCTCCAGTCGGGAAAGTTTAGTGGGGCAGTTAGAGCCTAATGATGCAGCAGCTGGACCTCTGCTGGACGGCGGGCAAGCAGCCCCGCTCTCGCCACTCGGGCTGGCAGCAGGAGAGAGCCAAGCTGTTCGGGGGCTACTGGCAGCGCAGCCCTGGGAGCCGAGTGCCGAATTCGGTGGCCCTGTCCCAAGATCGCCCTCGCAGGCTCGCTGCTGCCCGGCGCTGCCGACTCAGCAAGTGCCCGAGGCCCGGTGGCTTGGGCCCAGCCCGGTGCCGCGCCGGTTTCCTGTTCTTCTCTCCTGTAACCACCCCTGGCAGCCCAGCCAGCAGGACCCCGCCACTCTGCTCCGAACAGGAGAGGGAGCCCCACCTCTGGGCTGTGGCTCAGAACCATGAAGGCCTGGGGGTTCGTCCGAGACTCCAGTTTCACCTGTTCCTCCCCGGCTGTCTGTCGCGGGCCCCTCTCAGGAATGCGGAATGCCGATGTGCCCAGAGCGGGCTCAGAGCAGGGGCCCTAGAGACCGGAGCCCCTCTCACGTGCGTTCAGCCCCGGCTTTTCCGTGCCTCCAGCTCGCTCGTGTTGCCACGCGTATTTGATTTTTCAGGCCGTCTGTTGAAAAGCCAGCATTTTCAGAAAAAGCTCCCATCTTCATGCACTTCTAGAAACACCCCTAAAATGCAGTGTTACCATTTCTCACCACCACTGACTCCTCAGAGGATCGTCGCTGGGCGGGCCCTTCGCTCCCCTTGCATTTCCGGAGCCCGAGAGCTCCCTCCGGCTCCTTCCCTGGACGTCAAGGAGGCCCAAACGAGAGACTGACCGTCCCGCCTCCTGGAATTCCTTAGACCCATCCCACCAGATAGACGGAGCAGTGAGGGCGTGTGGCGAACCCTGTGCTCCTCAGGCCCCCGGGCTGCGGAAGGAGCAAACCAGCTTCTGACATGAGGCAGGGAGGAAAGAGGCGGAAGTTACCGCTGTCTTGCGGAGGGCTCTGACCTCCCCGGGCGCTGCCGACAGGGGACCGGGCAGGGGGTCCCCGCCAGCAGGGCCCAGCCCTGCTGTCGGCCGGGTTTTCCGGAATGTGTGCTCCTGTTGCTAATCCTGGCGGGTTCCCCTGAACGAGGGTCGAGCAAACGCTAGATCACGTAGGGCGGTTTGAGGCGGCACCGCCGTCGTGCGTGAAAGCGAAGGTGCCCCCAGCGTCTTGCAGCCATGTAAGAGAATGACTTGGTCTGTGTTTGCAGATGCAGCCCTTTGACCTCTTGGGGATCACCATCAAGTCTCTGGCGGAAATTGAGAAGGAGGTAAGGAGCTGCCCAGAGTGGGGACAGTGGCGCCTGGGTCTACGATCCCGGGGTCCGGGGGAAGGGAGGGGGGGGCGCCAAGGAAAACACTTCCATGTCACTCAGATTTATTCCTGAGAAAAAGAAACTCACTTTTAACGTGTTGATTGCTTCAAGTCACATGTGACCGGCACCTCGTGTTCTCTAAGCCGGAAGGTTTTAAGTGACAGACGAAACAGTTCTGCTCCAGTGTTTTAAAATGCCTCCGTGTTTAAACGGCGGGCGTTGGGGGATAGGCCCAGAGTCTCCGTTTTCTCCCGTCCTCCTGCTTAATTGTCACGAGCAGGGGTTTGGGGAAACATCCGAGGAGCCTCTTCCGGGTTTAGGGCAAGGCTCAGGACGCATTCCGTTGTGTCTGATGAGCCAGGCCCCGTTCGGCAGCCTGGTTCCACATGGTCGGGATGTTTTCCTAATAAGAAAAGAAAGAAATCTAAGACTCCAGCACACGTGACAACTCTGAGGAAAGAGAGCCGAGAGGAAGGAAGGAGCCCCGTAGGTCAGCCTCGCCGGCCCGTGTCTTCCCTGTTTCCGTAGGCCAGCCCTGGAGGGTGCGTGTCGTCCCTTATGTGTAGACGGTTGTTAGGCAGAGTCACATGCTTGGACCCAGCTCTCCTCTGAGAGGAGCATTTGTCTCCAAGATGGAAATGGTAGGACCATTTCAATATTCGCAGTTCCTTGGGGTTTTCTCCTGTATAGCCAGCCAGCAGAGGCGGGTTGCATTATTGAAAGATGGCTGAAATCAAGGAAAATTGAATCAATGTAGTACAACAAATTTCTAAAGCTGTCATAGCAGAAACAAGACAGAAGGTCCCCCTTTGTCTTTGATTTTCAGTAAATCGTAAAAACCAACCTAAGTCTCCTCTATAGATGGGGGGCGGGTGCTGGGCAGGAAGCTTGGGGAAAAGAATGGCTGGCCACCACGTTGGAGACACGGGTACACAGGGCTCCGTGCACACCGTTCTCAGAAGCGAGGCAGCCCTAGGTGCTTCCGCCCGCCTCCTGCTCAGAAACCGCCTGCGCCAGAGGTCCCGCGTAGGGGACACCGGCCAGTGTGTGCAGGCCTTCAAGGCGGCTCCCTCTGGCTGCAGGGGTGAGGCAGGGGCACGGCCTGTGTCTTTTAGGACGGACAGGATCACACAGACCTCTCCCCCAGTTCCATGCCGACTGGGGCCAAGTCGCCCCCTCTCTGTCTGAAGCCGGGATAACAGTAGAAGGCATGTCGCAGGGTTTTCAGGAACACCTCATGAACATGCGCAGACACGAGCGCCCGGCACCGCGGGGTGAGGGTTCTGAGGTGGTGTGCGGGCCAGGGAGCCGGCCGACTGAATGCCGTGTTCCCTCCTGCCTCGGGCCTCCTGTGCCACAGCCAGAGCCCCGTTGTTTCAGCACCTGCTCCGGGCTCCCCTTCAGCTCGGGGCTCCACCTGCATTTCCACTGGCTCCCACCCCCGTGGACCAAGTGGGTGTTGTGGGGCCGAAACTGAGATTCTGGAGGTGAAGGGTCTTGCCCCAGATTGAGACCCAGCGGTCACACTCCAAACCCTGCCCCTTATGACTTAAAGTCCGAGGCTCCACATCCCTTGAAGGGGCCGATGGGGACAACGGTGCAAGGGAGGCTGGTCGACCTGACCCTGGCTGGGCCTGTGAGTTCCCCGGGTGGGGAAAAGTCGGCGAGGCCTGTGTAAGGCTCCGTGCAGCGGGCAGAGACCACCAGAAACTCGAATTCTCACGCTGAGGACGAAAATCCGACCCAAACATGTGTTTTGTTAGAGGGCGCTCTGAGCAGAGGCCAGCGGGGGAGAGGGGGGGAAGAGTTCTAGACTCAGCCGCCCCGGGCTCAGATCCCAGCAACGCCATTTAAACCGTTCTGAACCTCCGTCTTCTCCCCTATAAATTGGGAGAGTAGTAAAAATCCTCACTCAGAACTTACGGAGTTTGACCGAGACAGTCGTGGACAGGGCTTAGGACAGTGCCCGGCATGCCGCTGCCACGGTCTCGGTCATGCTCACTGTCACTGTTCCTTATTACCGTCCACAGGAAGGGGGGTGAGCAGCGTACATCCGCCCCGTGTCAGCACGGCCCGCCATTCTGCCGCCGGGGGCTGAGCAGTGGCGTCCCGGGCAGCCGCACCGAGCTCGATTTCTTGTTTAAGTGATGGGTTAAAAATACTCGTCTGTGTTCTGTGTTGAAGGAAACTAAAGTGGCCTTAAAACGGGGGGAGCCGGGGGAGGGTGGAAACGTTAAACAGGGTGTAAAACCGTCACAAATCCCTCCACGGTCAGGAATGCCGCAGCTTTTCATTTAATCTGAGGATTTAGAAGTTACTTACCCGGGCCATCCGCGTGCATTTCGTGGTGATTAGTAAGTTGGGATCACACTCTGGCGAACGGGCTGCCGCCTCGGCAACAACGGCAGAGAACTTTCTCCGTAAACAGTCGCGCACGTGCTCCTTTTTCGCCACCGAACTCAGCATGGCTCATGGAGTCGGAGGCCAGAGAGGGCGGCTGGGCCCACCGTCCCCCAGCCCCGGCCCTCGGCTCCAAGGCTTGGGCCCGTGTTGCTGGCTGTCCCTTAGGTCGGGATGATGTTGCAACTTTCCATTCTTGGCGAGTCTGGCGCCCCCGGGGGCTGCGGGGTGGGGGCTGCCTGGCCGAGGACTTGGCTTTGCTCATTGTGTGTTGTTTTGTCATACTCTACACAAGTAAGGCAAATCCCTTCCCCACAAAAAGGCAGGAGACACCCTTCAGATTTGGGGCAGACCCATGACTGGAACCGCCTCTCTCTGCCTGTCCTGAGAACCTCCTCCATCTCTGAGCAGCTGGGAGAGGCCAGCCTCCATGGAGGCTGCTTCGTGCTGGGCGGGGGCTCTCCTCCTTCACTCTCCACACCCTGTGCAGAGAGGTGGTATTGTCCCCGTTTACGGCAGAAACCTGCGCTCGGGGGTCCCAGCCGGAAAGGAAGTTCAAGCAACACATCGTTCTGTCTGCCCAGAACCGCGGTGGGTCTGCTTTCCTGCCAACTTTAACTTTGCGTACCCTGCTCTGCCGGGGGGTTGTTTCTGAATTTAAGCCTGTGCCCTCTCACTGTCATGTGGCCACAGGGATAGCTCACTCCATGAAGGAACCCCCTCACCCTGTCAGCCTTGAGCTGGGTGGTTAGGGACCAAAGGGAACACACCAGCAGCCAGAGCGAGTGGGGACCACCCCACAGCAGGGACCCACAGTGCACCCCAGCCTGCCACACCCAAGAGTCACCCCAGTAAGAGATGGAGAGAGGCCAGGTGTCACCCCAGTTGCCAGTGGGCAGTGCACCTCCAGCCCCACCCCCCCAGAATCAGGCGAGCTTCAGGCAGAGTGTGACACTGGGCCCTGCCAGCAGGGAGACGGATGAGGCCCACCTGGCAGTGTGACTGGCAGTGTGGACCAGAGCCACCCGCCACATTGGTGGGCAGAAACCAGGTGTTTGCAGGGACGTATGTGCACAGTGTAGACGGTGGAGGCAACATGGCGGGGTGGAGAGGACACGGTTTCCAAGTTTGGATACCCGGGGTAGCGTGCCAAATCTTCCATGTAGACCTGACCCTGGGGCAAGTCTCCTGGCTTCCTCCTCCACAGGCCTGATGACCCTCCCCGCCCGCACCCCCCCCCCCCGCCCCCAGCCGGATCGCTGGTCCGACAGCTGCTGCCCCCACACCCATAGCAATTTCCCCAGCAGCCGTGGCGTGTGCAGCGCTTGGTTAGGGTTTTTGAAAGACCCCCGAAAATGATCACGTTTAAGGTCACAGTGAAAACACGCCTGGATGCCGTCGAGCAGATCTGGGGGGAGTTCTTCATGAACACGCAACCTCGAACAGCTCAGACCGCTCTCAGCTGTGGGTGCTGACAGTGGACGAAGCTGTGGTCACTACAGAAATCCTCACTTGAGTGCTGTCACTCTCCCGGTGCTCAGTGGTGACACCAGCCGCCTTCCTGCCCAGCCCGTCGTCCACATCCATCCCTGGCTCGGGGCGGGGCCTCTGCCTTGTAAATCAGTCCCACGGCATGAGAAAGTGAGTTTTTGTTCCTCTCGCCTCGGCCACGGGAGGCGATGGGGGCAGTGGTGGGGAGGTTTTCTGGCCCAGGCCCCTCCCCCATGGGGCTGGGCAGCAGGAGAGTGGTGGTGGCCCTGGGGGACTGTGTCCCGGTGAAACCCTTACTGTTGTCCCCACTGCCCAGACAAAAGGTGGTCTCTGTTCAGGAGTCAGGAAAAGTGTAATTTTGCAGCCAATCCCTGTGATGAAGCATCTTCTCTCGGAGAAGACGGGCGTATAAACATCCTCGGTCTCTGCTGCTCTTTATGTCCCTTGTAAGGAGTCAACCCACTTCACCATGTGACGGATTCCCCATCACAGCCGGGGCGGCAGTCCCTGAAATCGTCCCCCCCCCGGTGTCTCTGTTCCCCTCCCCATCACGTCTGCCCTTCCTCCCCGCCCACTGCCCCACCTGCCCCTCGGCCCGGCCAGCCGCAGTCTCGCCCCCCCAGCCCTGGTCTCCGGGAATAATGGCCAGGAGACAGCGGCCCTGATTGTAGATTTCACAATCTACATGCATAACAACCTGCAAGCCTTTTAAAAATAGGAGCCAACGATTCCTATGATGAAGTGGCACCCAGCACCCGTGCTGCCTTCCAGCTCCGGGCGAAGCCATGTCCCCACCTCCCACAGGAAACCATGCTCACCCTCCCTTCAGTGGGTGCCGCACTGGAAATCCAGCGCACCGTGCTTCCTTGTCGGGCACACAGCCTCCATTTTCACCCGACTTTAAAGCTGAAAGACACGGGAGAGTCTAATTAGTAAAGGGACGATCTAATATTAATCACTCCCTTAAAATTGACAAGGGAGGCAGTTCATTTAACCACTTAATTGCTACAGGTTTTTATGGGCTGCTGTTTGCAGACGTATTTAATGAAGAAGTTATAAATCTAAGGGAGCTTAAAATTTTAATTTTATACCTAAATATTTTCCTTGTTCTCATGTTTGTAGTCAGTCCTCAAGAGTGTAGTCACGTGGAATGTTCTTTAAATGAACATATTTGCTAACTGGCGTGATTTCAGTTTTTAAAACATTGGTTCCAGCAATTAGGCATTTTTCTCAGTTCCCAAATGACTAGAGAAATTCGTCTTGATTATAATTGCTCTTAGCCACGCATATCTAATTTGTGTCTTTTTAAGTGTTAATTAGTAAACAGTTTGAGCTGACATCTTTATGTGTTTGCGTGTTGAAAAATGGGGCTTATTGCTTATTTAGCTTGGGGCCGATTCCACCAGCATTTACGTCAGGACATTGAGGTGAAATTAATGGAAACACATGTGGCAGCGCAAGGTAAAAAGAATTTTCAAATTCAACTTTTGGGCATCCACTTTGCACGGGCTTCCACAGGCCCCTACAAATTGACGAGAGTAGCTTTGGGACCTGCCTATGTGGAAAGAAAGTGAGGCAGAAGATTTTCGTATCACTAATGAAATGGCAGAGTCCCAATTTTATAAAAGCAAAATGTTCATGTCCCAGCACAATTGTTCATTCTTTCTACTTTGGGAAAGCTTTCATTGTGCTTATTAACGGTAAAGAATTTCGGGGAGGGAGCTGGGGCCAAATCTGTGGTCCCCTTGCACCATCTAGTGGTCAGGTATGAAACTGCAACAGGAAATAAGCGACCGTCTCTCTAGATGTAAGGTTTTCACCACCCAGGATCTTTTTATTTTTCAGTGAGGAAACAGATATGTTTTGGGAAAGAAATGTTTCCTGATTTACTCATTAGATAAAAGTTAGTTAAATAACGAGAAGTTAACCCGGTCTTCTCCCCTTTTTCATTATCGCGCAGAGCCGCCACCCAAAGTCTTACACACTGAGTCGAGCTAATTCCAGCCCCAAACAAAGAAACCTAATAAATTAGTTTAATGGTTGGCCTTTCTGAAGGCTCACAAGAAGTGTTAGGCTTCTTCTGAACTATGGGAAGTAGCTCGGGGACCGCCGCTTCCTAGACTCTTCAGGAGTCTGACCACAAAGCTTAGGAACCGGTTTGATGCCACAGATAAGATTAGTTCCCTCCCTATTAATTGTAACCAATCTCTTGGACAGCTCATCATCTTAAGCAGCTACCCTGCTGATCAGAATCCGTTTTTAATATTTAGAGGGTTCCCCTTGAGTTCTAAGGTCGTACGTGTTTATAAAACCGCAGACATCACAGACACACACAAAGTAAAAAGTGGACACACACGTGCACGCCTTAGGTAAGCTCACACTGTGCGTAATCCTTGGTACCTGGCTTTGCACTTGGCACAACCTTCCATATCATTCTGCATAGACCCACCTCATTCTTTTTAATGACTACATGTGGTTCCCTTTTATGATTATGCCGTAATTTATTTAAGCAATTCACTATTGATGGACTTTTGAGTTGTTTCCAATTATTCACTCTTATGCCACCGCAGTATATTTCTTTGTACACGTGTCTTTGCTCCCCTGGGTCTTTCTTTAGAAGAAGATACATTACCATTTTGTCTTTCAAAGGGTGTGCACATCGAAACCTGCCCCCGCCACCCCGTCGTGTATGAGGGGGCACCTCCCCCCACATGCTCTAACTACAGCTGAGCATCCCCAGTATTTAAAGGTGATCATTCGTTCATACGGTTATTGCCTATTCGTAGTCATTCTGTGAATCTCTTCTGTTTGTGCCCCCTGCCCACTTTTTTCTGTTGGCTTAATTTTTTTTTCATTTGTTTTTAAGAATTCTTTATGCTCTTGGGGCACCTGGGTGACTCAGTCAGTTGAGCATCCAACTTTTGATTTCAGCTTCAGGTCACGATCCCAGGGTTGTGGGATCGAGCCCCACATCGGTCTCCACACGGAGCCTGCTTGGGAGTCTCTCTCTCTCCCTCTCTCTGAAATAAAATTTAAAATAAAGAATTCTTCGTGTTCTTTATAACAGCTTTCTCTCTGTCATATGTTCAAATACACACACTTTAACCAGTGGCTTTTATTCTCATTAATGTGTTCTGCTACATAATAGTTTTCATTTTTTCATGGGCACTTTTGTCTTTGTTTTAACGTTTTATTTTGGGTTTTGTGTCATAGATTATAAAAGTAATCAGTCCTATTTTCTTCCATTCTTTCATATTTTAATATATTAAAATACTAAATTCTTTTCAACTTAATCCATCTGAAATTTATTAGAAGAGAAGAATTACAACCAACTTTATTTTCTCCTATAGCATTAGCCAGTTTTCTGAACACTGATTACTTTCTTCAGTGAATTTTTTTTTTTTTTTGAGAGCGAGCGAGCAAGAGAGAATGCGAGCAGGGGAGAGGGGGAGAGAGAATCTGAAGCAGGCTCTGTGCTGGCAGAGCTGGATGCAGGGCTCGATCTCATAACCATGAGATCCTGAGCCAAAATCGAGTCAGATGCTTAACCGACTGAGCAACCCGGGCGCCCCCCACTTCCGTGGATTTTATTTTTATTTTATTTTTTAATGTTTATTGTTGAGACAGAGAGAGAGAGAGAGACAGAGTGTGAGCGGGGGAAGGGCAGAGAGAGAGGGAGACACAGAATCTGAAACAGGCTCCAAGCTCTGAGCTGTCAGCACAGAGCCTAATGTGGGGCTCAAACTCACAGACTGTGAGATCGTGACCTGAGCCGAAGTCGGACACTCAACCGACTGAGCCACCCAGGCGCCTGGGATTTTAAATGGGGTCTTTCGCCTACGGTTTCATCATGTCAGCACGTCAGCGGGTCTTTCTTTGGACTCTGCTCTTCTCTGTTCCTTTTATATTATTGCCACACTGTTCTGAATCTTACAGCTTTACAATAAGCTTTAATATATGAGAGAGTCTCCCTTTACGACCCCAAATTTTCCTAATCATATTCACACGATTATTCTTCCAGCTTCATTTCAGAATCTTTTGGCGGGGAGGAGGGTAGGTTCCAGACACTCTGTTGTGGCGTTTACTGTAACCGAATCGTCTACATAGGTGAACAGAGGGGTGACTGGCGTTTCGGATGAAGAGGCTCCGTCCAGAGAGCAGGGCAGACCGCTGTTCTTGGTGGAGACCCTGCTCGCTCCTTTTTCGGTCATTCCAGGTGTTTTCTGTTCCCGTGGCGCCTGCGAATGGCTCTTTTCTTACACTGTTATTTCCCGACACTGGCATCTCAGGAAGCTGCCGGCTCCTCATTCGAGGGTTTTCAGTCGCTTTCCCGTAGGGCCCCTGGCAGGTGGTTGTCACCCGCTAACGCCCACGCAGCCTCCTCTCCGGGGTCTGTCCCTCCGCCCACAGGCCTCTGCCCGGCACCTCGGCCACTGGGCCGCCTCGGCTTAGCTGTGTGTTAACAGAAGCTTCTGATTTCCACACTAACCCATACTGCTGCGCTTTGGCTTGCTCTGTGTAGACAGGTCTTTTTTTTTTTTTTAATCCTGTTAAAGAATTAGCCGTCTATTTCTATTTTTCTAAATGTTTTTTATCAGGAATGGATGGTGGCTTTTGATAAATGTCTTTTAATCATCTATTGAGATGATCATATATTTTCTCTACAGCATATTAATATGCTAGATTATATTAATAGAGTTCCTAATTCTGAGAGTCTCTGAGCCCCCGGCCCTACCGCCCTTTGGTTCCGCAGGCGGCAGTGCCCCCCGACCCCGCCGCAGTGCCCCCCAGCAGCAGCACCCCCCCCACGGCAGCATCCCCTCCCCCGCCCAGCAGCAGCCACCACCCAGACTGCTCCCACAGCGGCCCGGGGCATTCGTCACAGCAGTGAGAGAAGCAGGCCGAGCCGTGGCGATGCAGCTGAGGCAGGGATGGTGTTTGGCAGACAGAGGCACCTGTCCCGGCTGCCATCGTGAGGTGTCACTCCTTCCCGCAAACTGAGGTCAAGATGAATGTGTGGTCTCCTGCCAAGTCCTTCATGAAAGCGTTTCTCTCTCCATGGTTCGGGGATTCTCCCCCCCAAGTTTTAAAGTAGAGTCGCCCCCAAAACCGAACTCCCAGAAGGTTGCCTGTCACGTAGGTAAAAAGCATGAAGACGACAGAAAGAACAGGGAGAGCACTTTCCCGAAGCGACCCCACAGCCTCTCGTTTTCCGGTGCCGGCAAACGGTGTGGCTTTAAATACTTCCTACAAATAGATGGGGGGGGGGGGTGGAATAGCCTAGGAGAGGGAAAATACAAACACCCGCCTTCTTAGGTCAGATTCCGGGGAGCTCCGAAACGCTGGCCCGGGGAGGGGGAGGCCCCCACGGCTGCTCGCGGACCCAGAAATGGCGTTTTCAGCAGCAAAAGCACCATCCACGCGCAGGAGACGGCCTGGCCGCACGGGCGCCTGCCGGGCCCCAGCCCTGCAGGGAGACGCCGTCTGTGTCCGTGTGAATCACTCAGCAGCCTTCAGTCCCCCACAAAGCGCGCTCACCCCTGCTTTCCTGAACCTCGCACGGCCTTCTCGGCCTTTCGTTTTCCTGCTTCGAACAGTCACGGCTACAAGAATTAGTTCACCTTCTTGCTTCCTTTGTCCCGTCGCCCCGCACACTCACCAAGTCCATCACGGTGATAACAGGGCAGCTGCCCCGCCCGGAGGGGCAGTTGACGGGGAGGGGGAGGGGGCGTGGCAAACTGCAAAGTGCGAGCTTCTCTAAAGGAAGCAGCCTCCAGTCACGAAAATGAACACTCAGAGTTGCCGTAGCCCCTGTTTTTCTAATAAAAGCTGGAAAATGTTGGCATTTTGTGGCATCTCTCAACTTCTCAGTGTTTATTTTCAAACACCTCACAGGCCAACAATATGTGAACGTCCAGCTCGCACACAGTGTGTGCAAAGAGATGCCCACACAAATTACACTTAGACTCATAATCTCGCATTCACAGGGGTGGTGTGGACAAAGCCCGGGCTCAGGACTTCACACGCTTGAGTTAAATACCACACGATGGGGCGCATCCCACCATCCTGCTCAGAGGGCTGAAGGCATTCGGAAAACCTATGCTGGACTGACTGCTGCTGCCCCAAAAGACTGAAAATCAGAATGACCTCTGACCTGCCTGAGCACATAGCCCCTAAGCTGCCTGCCTTCTCTCCTTTGCATTGAGCTGTTCCCAGAGACTGCTGTCCCTTCACTCACCCATCCTGTGCCACCCACCCATCCACTATCCACCCATCCATCCACCCACTATCCATCCACCCACCCACCCACCCACCCATCCATTATTCATCCACCCACCCACCCACCCATCATTCACTCATCCATCCAGCCACCCACTTCATCCAGCCACCCACCCCATCCAGCCACCCACCCCATCCAGCCACCCACCCACCCATTATTCATCCCACAACCTCCATGAGGCTCTGGAGCGACAGAAATGGCTGTGGCCCATCCTGACTGTGCACCGAGGGATACAGGAAGTGTTGCGGAGGCCCAGGGGTCTGTGATGAACTCTCCCCAGGGGAGGAGAACGTGTTCCAGAACAAGTGCCCCTTTAGCTGGGATTTTCAGGACAGTAGGGTTCAGCTATTCACGGGAGACCGTGTCCTAGTGAGAGCAGGGTTCCGAAAGGCATAAAGGTGTGACTGGCCCCTGGCCCATTTAGGACTCGACGCTGGGCTGCAGGGGAGGAGAGGTCAAGAGCCATGATGGGGAAAGGTCTCAGCAGAAACCACTCAAACCTCGCTCCGGAAGAGGGGGGAGCCTGGGGCCATGTGATGGGGTGAAGATGTGGGAGTCAGTGCTCCACTCTTCAGAGCTCCCCAATACTCCTCCTCCTCCTCGTCAGGCTAGCTGGAAGGCGCTTTGTGAGCTGAGGGTGCCTCGGGAATGGGGGGTTCTCCTGGCACTGAGCCCAGGGAGGCAGGCTGCTTAGGGCAGTGAGTGGATATCGCCATCCCCTACTGGCAGTCCCAGGCTTAGAGCGGGAAAGGGAGGAGGGCCGGGTGCTGAGGATGAGCGGGACCTGGATGCCGCGGAGTGGAAAGATGCAGGGGCCGAGTCCGTGGAAGGCTGTACATTAGAGAGTTCAGCAGCTGCTTTCGGATCCCCTCTGGGGCTGGCGCTGGGCCGGGGACGGTGCCCAGACAGACGTGGTTCCTGCTGGAGCAGGTGGTCGTCTTCAGCCCGTCATTTAGGAGAGACCCAGCAGTGGGCCTGGGTGGGGCTCAGGGTCCCCACCTGGGGCTGCTTCTCTGTCAGAGCCCAGGAACCCAACAGAAAAGCCAGAGTGGACACAGAAGTGGCTTCCCCAGGGGCTCCCTGGAGCTGCCCCGACCCCGCTGTGGCAGGTGACGTGGGACCGGAGCACCCATACCCGACCATGCTGGCGGTCGAAAATGCCTCCCTGCAGCGCCCGGTGGCATCGGAATGGCTGCTCAGCCTCTCAGAGCCCCGGTCTGCTCATCTCTAGTGGAAAGATAGCAATACCAGCTTCGTGGGGCACACGGATTTGGTCCCAGCACGCAGACTGAGAACGTGGCTGCTTCTGCCACGCCCATCACCCTATTAGTGACCGCAGGGGTCAGGGCTGTAATCCATGAGCCCTGAGCTCTGGGCCTGTTCCCCAGCCCCAGGGTGTCCTAGAACCTCACAGAACAGGGAGGGAAGTCCCCCACCCTCCCCTGTGCCCTGAGGCTGCACGTGGACAGCCCTCCTCCAGGTGAAGCAATTCTACATGCGTGTCGGGACCCCAGCACTTCCCCCTGCCTTCACCCAGTTTTCCAGAGATCTTGTAAAACCGTAGTCCAAGTACGAAAGAAGGACTCCTGTGGGGGTCACTCTGTGACCACAAAGTGTCACAAGCCTTGGTGTGGTTCTCCATCTCCCCTTCAGGAGCTTGGCGGGGTGGATGTATTCAACTCAGCCGGACAGGCCTACCCGGTGCACGGACGAGCTGCCCTAGGGGCACGTGAGGCCCTTCCATGCCCGCGCCTCCCAGGGCCACCGGATCTTACCTCCCACAGGGGCTGGGCTCCAGCAGCCAGGCTTCTGGAGACATAGGGGACTCCAGGCCTGGAGTGAGGAGTAGAGGCGTCAGTCGCTGGTATTCCGAGAGGGGGTGAACTGTGGGCAATAGCAGAGCGAAGGCCTGGGCCGTGAGGCTCTAGAGCAGGCGCCAGGACGGGCCTGGGAGGGCAGGGCCACTGAGAACCTCATCCACCTTTCTGTCTGTACGGGGCCAGGCCCATCTGCCTGCCCCGGGATCCCTCCGCGACTGCCCAAGTCCGCCCTTCAGTGTCGGTTCACCCCAAACCAGACTTCTCGATGGCCTAAATCTCGGCCCCTTCACTTCCCCTCCACCTGCCCAGGCCTCTGAGGCCCAGGCTGGCCCCTCCGGGCCCGTTCTCGGTGCACCGCCCAGCTCTCCCATGATCCACCCCAGTGCCCACTTACGCCGGCTCCTTGGTTCCCGTTCCTGGAGTCCGCCCCCACCTCCGAACTGCACCTGCACGAGAGGAGGGTGCAGATGCCGGCCTGACGCCGGTCGCCCCGCCAGCACTGTCCCTGTCCGCGGGGGCTCCCGTGGGCCTAGTCCAGCTTTGCTCGCTCCCCGTGGACCTTCGGGAAGTCTCAGCTTCTGTATCTGCACAACTCAGGCGCTAGACATAATCCCTTACTGTCCTTTCTCCTCTGGAGCCTCTGATTTCATCATTACCAGAGCCAGGAAGGAAGGGTGTATATGCGTGCCCGCCCTTCCCTCCGCAGCTCCTCAACTCACAGTGCGGTTTCTTCCCAGTAAGCCCTTTGTAAGCTGGAAACACTGTGAGTTGAAAATGCACTTAATACACTTAACTTACGGAACGTCCTAGCTTAGCCTGGCCTACCTTAAACTCCCAGAGCACGCACAGTAGCCCACAGTTGGGCAGAAGCGTCTAACGCAGAGTCTATGTTATAGTAAAATGTTGACGATCTCATGTGATTTGCTGACTACTGAAGGTGACAAACAGGATGGTTGTATGGGACAGCATGGCCGTCAGCGTATCGTTGAGCCCCGTGGCTGCCAAGTGTCACAAGACAGTTTCGGACAGCACATCACTGGCCAGGAAAATCTCAAAATTCAAAATCCGAGGTATGGTTTCCACTGAACGTGTATCGCTTCTGTACCTTCTTAAATTAAAAAAATAGAAGTGGAAACATCGTACATCAGGGACTGCATTATGTTTGGTCAAAGTTTTCAGGCAGTGATTCTCCACCGGCCTGACCAATAGGATCTCCCGGGTGCTTCTGAAAACTGCGGATGCTGTCGGGCCAGGCCAGCTGAACCAGAACCATCCGCCCCGGGCAGGGCCCGGGCGTCGGTGGCTTTGGTTACAAACCTTGATTCTGATGCATCGGGACGGGTTTTTCATTCTCAGGGCGCCTTCACACGAACTGTCTCTGGTGGTTCTGACACCTTTGTGATCAGGCGAGGGTTTGATCGCCGCCTTTCTGCCGGCAAGGTTGGGTGGGGCTAAGCGATTTTGCCTCCACGGTGCAGCTGGAAGCCAAGGTCGGCAGGTCCCACTTAACCAGGATGGTGCCCTTGCCAAGGCAAAAGGCTTCTGGAAGCTGGGGCGCACACACTGCAGCTAGAGAGGCCCGATGCCTCAGCTGCAGGGTCTCCCAGACAGAGGCACACTGTCCTGGGCACCCGGAAAGCCCCAAAGAGAGCCCCTGACAGTGACATCTCTTTCCTGGAGAGACCGCCAGGCCCGGTTGCTGTGGTGGCCTGTGTCCACCAGAGGGCGCCATGACCCGGCGCTGCTCAGCTGGGCTCCCAGCTCTGCGAACCCAAATGCTTTTTAATTGAAAATTTTTTTAATTCAAAAAGGATTTGCTGTTTGTACGCGAGTGCAGGTTTTCCTTATGCAGGAGACTAATGTCTTGAGTAAACAGATCCGGGCCCAAATCCACCTTCAAAGGTACTTGCTGTTTGCCCAAGGGAGTGAAAGACCTTCCAGAAGCGGCCCTAGTCTCTTGGGCAAACACTTTGGGGCCAGCAATCCTGGGCAGAAGACAGTGTCTGTGGGAAGGGTTATCCACAGTCTAAGGGGGATTATGTCTGGGGACATATGTTGAAATTTCATTTGGGGAGTTAGAGAAAACAAGAGGTGGGGGGAGTAATGCTTTTCTCCAGCCAAGATAACCTAAAAAGGGAAAGCTCCCAAGGGTAGGAATGGGGGGCGGGGGGACGGCAATCTGTGCGCTGCGCCAGGAGCCCGGGCCCGCTGGCGGGGGGAGGGGCGTGCGCGGGCCGTGAATCGGGAAAAGGCAGTGTGCGCACCGGCACTTCTTGTGCTCGCTGGCTCGGGAGGTGCTTTTTGTCCGCTGCCGCAGGCCGACGCCGTCTCCCAGGCAGGGCCTCAGAGCAGCCAGAGGGAAGCCCCAGAGTGCGGTCCCTCCCGGAGCCCGGACCTCTCTGCCCACTCGCACCCACATCCATTCCCACGTCCCACTGTTTGGGCCACAGAATCGCCTGAACTAGTCTCCAGAACGGCGGCAGCAGGTCACCTGGCAGTGGTTGAAAATGTAGATTCTTGGGCTCCACCCCAGCCCTTCAGAGTCCGGATCTGCGTTCCGCCAGGACCTCCAGGGGATCCACGTGTGTTGAGGGTTCATCAGCCTGCTACGTCTCTTGCCCTGGGTGCCCTCTCTCCCGGCCCCTGAGGGGTGGCCACACCCACCAGTCCACACTGGCACTTCTGGAACCTTCGTCCACCCAGAACTGCTCCTACTGAGACCACTAGGTGTTTTCAGCGACCCCGTCCGGTGCCACTCGGGCACTCACGCCTCCTCTCTGCTCTCCTCGCTGACCCACACCTCCGGGTCCTCCGCCCCCAAGTGCAGGGCCTGTCCTCATCTTCTGACCCTGTGTGCTTCTTGCGAAACATCTCATCTGTCACTCCAGCTGCCCTCTTGCTTCCAGGTCCCAACTCTTATCCCTGGTTGCAGGTCTCCCCAGCCGGGCTCCTTCCCCTGGGTGCTGCTGGGGACCATTCTCCCACAACCTGCCCTTCCTCCCGTATGGCCCAGTTTGGTTAATTGCCCAGTTTGCTGGCATGCACGTGCTCTGGCCGCAGCACCCAGCACAGGGTGGAGGTGGCGGGTGCTGATGCAGTCAAGGAGGGAACCTTCGATGTCGTGATGCACCCGAGCAGCCACCAGGTGGCGGCATCGTCCCAGGCTTTGCCCAAAGGCGGCCTTGTCTGGGGCTGCTCCACTGGGCCAGCCTCCTGGGGCTGGAGACCAGCCACCGCCTGTGCCCTGGTCACCGGGGAGCCCAAAAGTGAGCAGGTTGAGAGCTGCTTTAATAGATTTTCCGAAGTAGTCAACAACTGTGCAGTGCGTGCCTGCCTGGTGCCCGGGCCGGGTGGGCTCTTAACCTGCTGGAGCTCACCCTGTCTTCCCAGTGGGCCCTGGGAGTAGATTGTGACCCTACTTCTTTTAGCTGGTGTACCATTAGCTTCAGGTGTACAACATAATGAAGCCGGCTTTGTATAGATTGTAAAATCACAATTGTCAACATTCATCACCATGTGGTTACTAATTTTTTTGATGAGAACCCTTAAGATTTATTCTTAGCAACTTTCGAATAAGCACCACAGTATTAACCGTAATCGCCGTGCTGTAGGTTACATCCCCTTGACTTATTTTACAACTGGAATTTGTATCTCTCGCCCCCCTCCCCTGGGGACCACCAGTCTGTTCTCTGTACCTGTAAGTAGGGCGTAGGTTTTTTGTTTTAGATTCCACAGATCAGTGAGGTCACGTGGTATGTCTCTCTAACTTCACACAATGCCCTCAGGGTCCAGTCATGCTCTTGCAAATGGCAAGATTTCATTTTTTAGGGCTGAGCCGTGTCCCGTGGTGTATCTTTATCCCTTCGTCTGTCAGCAGACATAGAGGCTGCTCGGGGTGGTGCTGCGGAGATCTTGTCGAGTTAGAGTTAAGCGGACTTGCTGAGTCGTGGGGGGCTCTAGGTTCAGTTTGCTGACGGTCCTCCAGGTGGCTGCACCAGTTTGTGTTCCGAGCAGGGCACGAGGGTTCCTCTGCTCCACAGCCTTGCCAGCACTTTTTCTTTTTAATACTTGTTTTTGAAAGAAAGGGAGAGAGAATCCCAAGCAGGCCCTGAGCCATCAGCACAGAGCCCAACTCGGGGCTCGAACCAACAAACCGTGAGATAGGACCTGAGCTGAAATCAAGAGTTGGAGGCTCAACCGCCTGAGCCACCTAAGCACCCCAGCACGTATTTCTTCATGGGACCCCGCTTTAGAGATGGGCTCACTAAGGTTCAGAGAGGGCCAGAACCCTGCCCGAGGTCACCTTCCGAAGTCCTTCCCTCCTGCCCCTTCTGGCGACAGATGTTTGTAGGCACCAGTCACAGCTGCAGCGCTGGGCTCTGGCTCCAGGGCCACTCGAGGCCACTCAACACAGGGACAGGAGGGGGCCAGCGCAGATCTGTGTCGTCTGTCCTGGGGTGGCCTGGTGGCCTGGGTCTCCTACCCACCATTTCTACTTGACGAAAAACCCCTCAAAGGTCTTCTGCGTCCCCTCATTCTTGACTGACCCCTAAAGCCGCCGGTGCTTAGCTGTTCTCCGTCTGTGGGCAGCTCCCTTGGGGCTGGGGGGCCAGGCTAGTCCTCCTATCAGCCTCCCCACGGTGTCCCTGAGGAAACCGTCTCAGCTGGTGGCCAAGTTCAACCAGGGCAGCTCCACTTTGTCCTGTTTTACATAGAGAAGCCCTTTTTTTAGGGCAATTCTGCTAAAAAGTCTTTAGATACGATTTAAAACATTTCACAGGGGTGCCTGGGTGGCTCGGTCAGTTAAGCCCCAACCTTGGCTCAGGTCACAATCTCGCGGTTTTTGAGTTCGAGCCCCGCGTAGGGCTCTCTGCTGTCAGCATGGAACCTGCTTCAGATCCGCTGGCCCTTCCCCGCTCTCTCTCTTACTGACCCAAGCTCCTTACTCCTAAGCCCCTGTGACCACACGGCTGCTTTGGCACGTAACGGGCCAGGCCCGGGTCTGCTGGAGGGCCCTCCTGGCCCGTGCACTCTTCTGCCTGGCACACCAGCCCCGCATTTGGATGCCCACCGGGCCCCCAGGGAAAACTGGGGGGGGCTCCTCCAGCACAGGTACCTGCCTCTCCGAGTTTCCATCAGGCTCGGAGCCCACCTGTACATGCTTCTGGGATCTAGGGTCAGGTAAGCTTTGGTCTTAAGCATGAGGTGGCACGGTGTGCCCCTCTGGCCCAGGCTGGGTGGCTGCTGCCCCTTCCTCGCATCTCCTGGTGTGCCAGCACCCGTGCTCAGAAAGCACGGAGGCAGAGGGTGCCTGTCACCAGCCCCCTCTGGGGTCAGCATGTGGGAATCCATCCTCACCTACCAGGCGGCCACCTGCAGCAGCAGAGGGGTGTCTGGACACATACCGGTGCCACAAGTGTGCACCGCTCAGCAAGGTGGCGCCATGGCCTTCACTGGCAGGACCTGAGGCCTGGGAGGGTCCCCTGCAGCGTCCTCGCGCACTGACCATGCTTCTCTGCCCGCTCCCTCCCGCAGTACGAGTACAGCTTCCGCACGGAGCAGAGCGCCGCGGCCCGGCTCCCGCCCAGCCCCACGCGGTGTCAGCAGATCCCCCAGTCCTGAGGCCCTGCCACCGCCCCGTGGGGGAGAAGACGCAGCCGCCCAGACTACTGAGCGCCACCCCCCTCGCCCAGTCCAGTACCTCCTGCCCACCCCCCCCTCACCGCCCCCCTGGGGGCTCGTCTGGGAGACTCCGGGCAGCTGAGCGGTTACCTCCTCGGCCATCGGCTTGCCTGAAGGGACACCCCCGCCTCCCCGGGGACACTGTTCATAATCTCGACTAATCTGTGTTTGCTATAGTGACCAGCGGCTCCTAGCGTGTCTATGTGACGACCAGCTCCTCCATGACCCCACCCCCCGCGGGAGTCACCCGAGGGCCCTGCACGGTTGCCAGAGCTGCCCTGTGACGCCGCTGGCTCCCTCTCCTCCTGACTGTTGCCTACCACTACGCTGGCACGTTCCTCGTGGAAGCACGAGGCAGGGGGCAGCTCTGCACGGCCCCCTCTGGGACTCCCCCAGCGCCCCAGCACCGGGGCTGCCAGGGACCCGGCTCCTCACGCCGACAGCAGCAGGCGCCCGGAGCAGTTCACGGCAACCCTGAGGACACGCGGGAGGAAGAGGCGTGTGGTCCTTGAGTGGCCCTGGGCCCCACCAGGGGCCACCTCTCAGACTCGGCCCTTGATTCACACACTGGACACGCGGAGGTCAGGGGAGCAGCCGCCCGCTGCCCCCACGGAGGACTTGCCTTCTGGGCGAGGAGGCCGAGGGACCTGGTGCTTGCTTGGAGGGGGGTTCTGCTGCCCAGGACACTGTGCTCACCCACCACCCACCCTGCTCCTCCCAAAGGGCTCATCTCCGCGGTGCCCACGTGCCAGCTGCCTCGGCCTCGTGTCCTGACCCAGAGATGGGCACTCCCTGGGCTGCGGGGAAGAGACCCCGGTGACTAGCCGCAGAGGGACGTGGGCACGCGATCACACGGGTCCCCAGAGCCCGGCTGCGTCTCCATGGGCTCTGCCAACAGCAAGGGTGGTTTTGAAAAGGTCACCAAACTGGGGCCAGCACGGACATCGCTGCCGTGACTGGCCAGTGGCCACCCTGGCATCTCTCACAATGCTGGCTGCCCAGTTCAGCTCCACGCAGGTTTGCCGTGAGAACAGGGCAGCAGCCATCCCTGGGGGGCTCGGGTCCTCCCCTCAACGGCCTGCCTGGTCTGGGTATCAGGGTCTGAACTCCACGGAATGTTGGGAGCTCCAAGCTCGGAGGTCACTAGAGGGCAGGAGCTTTGGATGCGAGGCTTGACGTGTGTCTGGAGGTTGGGGAAGGGGTGAGGCATGGAGAGCAGAGAGGTTCCCCCACCGTGAAGGTAGCACAGGAGAGCCACAGCCAGGGACGGTCCCTGCCTACCTGTGGCTCCCGGGATGGCATGTGGTGGCTGGGGCAGAACTGGCCAACGGTGTGGAGGGTGGCCGCCAGCTAAGAAGTAGGGGCGGGGCAAACACCTCCTGTACCTGCCGCCGGCTCCGCCGTCCCCAGAACCTCTGCTCCACCTGTCACCCCTGGATCTTCATGGCAACACCTCCTGACTTCTGTGCATTAGGGAAGTGGTCACCTCTCCCTCCCTTTGCCCAGACCCAGGACGCCCCGGGTGGAGCTGGCTCTCCTGTGCCTCCCACACAGCAAAGCGGCAGGGAAATGCAGGCGGTTTGTGGAAGCCCTAGGGCCCAAGGGTCCAAGGGCTACGGTGCTCAGCCAGGAAGGAGAGAGCTTTGAACTCAAGTTGAGATAAGCTAGTTGTTTCTGGGGAACTGGAGGAGCCCTGTGGGGCCCAGAGAAACTGTCTCCTGCTGCTTTCTGGATGGGTGGCTGGTCCAAAACCAAGTGACCTGTGTGACCCCAAGCCCAACAGAGGGGGGCAACCCTCATTCCTTCTGTCCTGTTCACTTGGTTTGTGCACTTTGCTCACGGCCTGCCTGGAAGATTACCATGTGACAGGTAGCGCCCGGCAGCCCTCCTCCCCGGACTCACAGCCAGGGGTTACAGCAGCTCGTGGGGCCCGAAGGCAGCCACGTGGGAGCCCAGCCCGGGTGCAAGAAGGCGGAGCCGCGCAGGGAGGGTGGCTGTCCTCCCGAGCCCCGGGGCCATCCTGCACTTACGGGGATGGAGAACAAGGAGGGGCCACGGGGCCACCAGGAAGAGGGCAGATGGGAATGGACGCAGGCACGCTGGGGTGACAACCTCCCCCGCATAGTAGACGTTAAGATGTGTAACGGTGACTGGATGTCACCCTAAACCATTAGGACAATTAGGCAGTGACCGTGTTAGGGAAAGGTTGGTGTCTGTGGTAGATTTTAGGCAGCTCCCAGCCTTCATCGGGGGGGGGGGGGGTGCGGAGTGGTGAGCAAGTGTGTGGTGACAGACTGGGGGGGGCCATGTGCAGACCCCTGGTTCACCCCTGGGACAGAGGGACCTTTTCTTTCTGGGAAGGCACATTGCCTCACAAACCCTGTGGCCACGTGGGGAGGGAAGGACCAGGGTTCTCGGAAGTGTGGGTGGCAGCGGCCAGGCCCTCTGCCTCCCAGCACTCCCTGCCCCCCCCCCAAAGACTAACCAGAGCACAGACTTCCCTGCTGTCTTCTCTCTTCCCTCTGAAAATGCATTCTCACTCCAGCACCCCGGAACCAGCACAGTGGTGGGAAGGGGGAAGCAGGGTGCTCCGTGTTCATCTGCAAATTCTTATCAAGGCTTTTCCTGCCCCAAGTCGGGGAACCAATAGGGGCCACACCCCTGCCTGCCCCTGGGACCAGGTCAAGGCCCCCCGCCCACCCCCCTGGCTGGAGGTTCTGACTGCCCCAGGTTGGCCCCAGAAGCCCCGGACCTTTGCCTCCGCCAGCGCCCCCGCTGTGTCGCTGGGAAAGGCTGCGCAGGGACGGGACTAACAGCCGAGGCCCCGCCCCTTGCCAGGCACTAGCACATTTTCTCCCGTTTCTCCCCCTCACCAAGCGAGCGCCCGGCAGCGGGGGGCAGTTGCTCCTGGTTAGAAGGAAGCGGCGGAGGCCCGCCCACGGCAGAGCTGGGCAGCGGCAGAGACGGGAGTGCGGCCCGACGCCCCGGTGCCGGCGGCTCCGGCATAAGCACACGCGCCCCAGACCTTTCTGTCTCCCGTCCAGTAACGGACTTCCCAGCGCCACCAGCCATGCTGCGTCTAGCATGACAGTGTCGCCACTCCCCTGCGCCACGGTGCTCAGCGAGGGGCGCGACCCACCTGCCCGCTCGCGCCACCCCGACGAGGGCTCCCCTGAGAACGAGGGGGCCTGAGGGCAAAGCAGGGCCTGGACCCAGCAGCCGCCTGCCCGCAAGGGGTGCAGGAGCTGAGCTCTGGCTCGGTTCACTCTCCGCCAGGCCGCCAGGGCCTGGGGACGGAGGCCGGGCGGCCCGGCACCCTCAGGGCGGCCCCTCGGTCTTCGCCTCTTCTGCGAGCCGCCCCACAGCGGCTGTCACCACCACGAGACAGGGCTTCTGTTCTCCCAGCGCGAGGCATGTGAGCTGCCATGTGACACGTGGGGCCTCGGACCGGCCGCTGTGCGCTCGCCCTGGGAACGACGTCCTTACCGTATTTATTTGAGGTGACTCTTGTATTTGGCGAAGGGAAGTTTCACTGTGTGATTGTCTGTCTTAATATAATTTGTTAAATAAACGTTTGTTTTAACCTTTTCCCGGCTTGCTGCTGCGGCGCTACCTGAGCGAGGTCAGCGTCCCTCGGGGGAGGCTCCGGGCCACCGCCCGGCCATCCCGCCCTCTAGAAAGAAGGGGTGGGCTTTTCTGCCTCTGTTTAGAGACCTGGTTACGAACCAGAGGAATTCAGGAGGGCCTAGAAAGCCCTGCCGTTCTCTGGGAACGACCCTCAGGAATGCTCCTTGAAGGCAAAAGCCCCAGTTGCCACAAAAGCACGTGAAGGCCGGCACGGCCGCAGGAATGCGCTGTTGCGTGTGGCTCGCCCGGGCCCGTCTGCGCAGGTTCAGGGCGGCCACGCTGCTCGCGAGGACACGCCGCCCCCAGGGTTTTGGTTCTGTCCCAACGGCTCACCGGCTCACAAGACACCACCACTCCGATTGCCGGGGCAGGGACCAGAGGCCCGAGGGACACAGCCCCAGGCTCGATGCGAGGGCCGTCAAGTTCACATCTCACTATCAAAGCTCTTTGCCTCCTTTGTAGGTGACCTTTGCATTTTTGGGCTTGACCTGACAATCTGAGCTGTCACGGCCTCAGCCCTGTTTATGCCAGACTCAGAATGGGGCCACCTTTATTTAGCTCAGCTCTCATTTGGACCATGACAGTCCCCCACGTGTCCGTGCCTCCAGCCTAGGACCCCCACTTCTGACATCGCTCAAGAGCGAGGGAAAGCAGCCCAGAGAATTCCACGAGAAACCCACAAAGAACACTCCACGTGGAGTTGGAAGAGCTGGAATCAGATTCTGGCTCTGCCACTTCCTGCCCACAAGGACGTCACCAGTCGCCCAGCACCTATAGAATGAGAGGGTGTGTCCTTCGTGGCTTACCCTGGGAAGCCGGGATGAAGACGGTCGCAGGCACTGAGCACAAGCACAGACCACGTGACACCCAGGTCTGTCTTTGGGGCCCGGGTTCTGTGTTGCCATCCACAGCCTAGTGCTAAGTCACTGAGGAAGTTCAAGTGGTGGCCTCTGACCTCCAGGACACAGAGTCAGTTTGCAAGAGGCCTCCTGCACTGCTCAGAAAGACAGATGGATCCCCCCGAGACCGGGGTGGGGGGGCAGCTCAGACTTTAGGGCGGCAAGAAGCCAGCACCTACACACAACAGCCTGGGCCGGGGTGGGGTGAGCGGCTGGACCCGGAGGACACTCGGAGCCCAAAGCCGGATGCAGCCAGGCACCTGCTTCTGCCTCCTCCGCCTCCACCTGGGCATCTACTTGGAGTTCTCTAGCACTCAGGCCCTCCTCACGTGTCCTGTACACCAGCGTGCACGGCACACACACACCCGTACGTATACGCGGCCACTCACGTTTACATGTCTCGGTTCAGAAGCTCCAGAGGGGAGAGTCCCAGGACAGACTGGCCAGCCTGGGTCAGGTGACCCTTCCTGCCCCAGCGGCTCTGGCCTGGGGGGCAAGGGAGTGTGTGATCACGGAGTATCCGGAGCGGGTCTAATTTATTTAGCCCCTCGACAGGCATCTGCTACAGGGGAGCCCGAGCCTGGGGGGGGAGGGGCGGCACCCCTTCCGGGGGGGACGGAAGAGCGCTCCCTCAGCAGCTCTGTGCCGCGGGGGGACGCCGCCGAGGTGGGTGGAGCAGCACCCAGCCGTCTGTCCTCAAACCATGTTGTAAGAGCACCTTCCACATGTAGGCCCTGAGCCTGGCACCGCAGAGTCAGCAGTGACCCATCCCCACTTACCCCTGCCTTGTCTCTCCCACTTCTCCCCCTGCTTCTGCCTGGTTTTTTGTTTGTTTTGTTCCTAGCCAGCCTGGCTCACCCCTAAAGCTCTGGGCTCCCCGAGCCCCACCCCGACCTTTCTCTCCCTTTCTGCACCCCCCCACCCCAGGGCACTGGGGCGGCCTGCGTCTTTAACTGCTTAGCTTTGTTGCTGGCCCCACCTGGGAGGCCCCACCTCCGCACATCCCAAAGCAGAGCCTACCATCTCCCCACCAGCCCCAACTGCTCCCCTTCTCCTGACTCCCATCCTTCCGGAACAGGCCCCACCACCTCCCCCAGAGCTGCCCCCCACCCCCACCTCCCGCAGAGCTGCCCCCCACCGCCCCCTGGAGCTGCCGGTGATCATCAGCTCTCCCCTCTTCGAGTGTGCGAACTCAGCCACTATTTTCTCTTCTTGCTGCTCCTTTTTCAATTCTGCCCCTTGACGCTTTTCACCTGGATTACAGCCTCAGCCCTTAGCGGGTCCCCTGCCCCCAGCCATCTTCCTCACAGCCATCTAATGGGATGCCTCCACTTGACAATGCTTCACCCCTCCCCCCGCCAAGAATGAACTCCCTCAGGTTCCCCAACACCATCCGTCCAGGTCTGATCCTGCCTCCCGTCCCAGCCTCACCTCCGGCAGGCCTCCCTGATGGATTTGTCATGGTTCTTCACACCCTAAACTCGGTACTTTCTTGTCTTTGCCTATGCGGTTCCCCCTACCTAGGATGCTTTTCCCTCATTCTTCTGCCTGGTCAAGTCTTGTTCATCCTCTAAGACTCTGCTCAGACACCTCCTCTGTGATGTCCTGTGACCGCCCGGAGGCAAAGCTAACGTTCCTCCCCTTCGAGCCGCTCCACAGCTTGCACACTGGAACCACTGACCCGTGGGCAGCCCTCCGATCCTTTCATCAGCCGATCTGCCCTGATGGAAGGGGAACAGGTCTCCTTGATGGCACCTGCCTCCGTAGCCACGTGTACACGCACAGCGAACACCCGGCACAGCCTTGAATAAAAACAGGCAAGAGCAAACGCTCACTGAATGACTTCCTCGAAGTGGGTAGGGCAACAGATGGGCTGGACTCCACTGCAGAGCAGCCCAAGCCGAGGGGGCCCCAGCGGCCCTTGCCGCCAGGCTCGTGACCACCCCGAGGGCTGTGACGACCAGCAGCAGCCCTCCCTGGACAAGTCCCAATGCCGGCCCCAAAGTGACCAGAGCCAAGAGAACTGGGCCCTCACCTGGCCTGTCTCTGAAGCCACAGCACCCAACAAGATCCGTGATGGGGGTACAGCAGGCAGGTGAGCGGCCAAGGGCTGCTAGTTCTCCCCCTCGAGCCCAACTCAAGGGGCTGCCAGAAGAAGAAAGGTCAGTGGGTCACAGGAGCCAACACTAAAGCGAGGGGGGCTTGGGTCGAGGGAAAGGCAGCACACCAGGGGCCAAGATGGCCAATGCCACAGATGAGAGATGGGGGGGCAATTTGCTGGCTGTGCTCGTTCGTCTCCCCCCACCCCCACACGTTGCCCTGGGTGGCTCATGTCATCCGTTCACTACCCAAACAGCAGCTTGGCTGACCCCTCAGCTCCTTCCTCCCTTCTCCCCACACCTTGAGTCAGGTAAGTGCAACCAGAGACACGGGTCTTAGGAAAAGTGGTGCTGGGCAGAGGTCCTGGCCCTTTCCCCTTGGCTCTGGATCTCCTGAACGGGAAGGGCACACAGGAAGACATGGGCACAGTGGAACAGCCAAGGCACATCCGTCCCCGCTCTGTCCTTATCCTTCTCTGGAGGCGGCACAGGATTCCCAACCTAGGCACCACCTAGAGAGTTTTTAAGACTTCCTGTGCCCAGACCACACCCAGATCAGGGAAAACAGAATCTCTGGAGGAGGGACCCATGAGTCCGTCATTTTTCATTCTCCCCGGGTGATGCCAGCGTGCAGCCGAGATTAAGAATCACCAAGTGGGGCACCTGGGTGGCTTGGTCAGTTAAGCGGCTGACTTCAGCTCAGGTCATGATCTCACAGTTCGTGAATTCGAGCCCTGCATCAGGGCTCTGTGCTGACAGCTCAGAGCCTGGAGCCTGCTTCCGATTCTGTGTCTCCCCCTCTCTCTGCCCCTCCCCTACTATTGCTCTGTCTCTGTCTCTCAAAAATGAATATATGTAAAAAAAGAAAATGCTTTAAGAATCACCAAGCTAAATTCTGGGCTTTCCCAGATGTTACTTCCCTCAGATACATGTTACCGGCAACGGAGCTTAGAGTCCGAAGAAATAAATCCACTGGAGAAAAATGGACCCCAGAAGAGCTGGTCCACCAAAAGGAACACAAGAAGCTGGCCAACCAACAACAGAACAGATAGACCAGAGACAGCATGAGTTTTGTATAAACAAAAACTAGCCCCCAAGAGAGGACACTGGAAACATTAGGCTCCTCCTGCCCATCAGTCCTGAAATGCTGACAGCCCAAAGAAGAAAAGAAACCGATAACTCAGCAAGTGCACCTGAAGATTTCACTGCACCTCTCCTAGAGACCAAATCGATAAAACACAAGCAGATATGAGGCCAGCAAGACCCTGATACAAACCCAGGCAAAGACACCGTAAGAAAATTACAGGCCAACATCCCTAGTCAACATAGATGCAAAAATGCTTATTAAAATATTTGCAAACCAACTTCAATAATGGCACTAAAAGGATCATATACTGTGATTGAGTGGAACTTATTCTAGGAATGCAAAGATGGTTCGACATCTGCAGATCCAGCCCTGCTACACCACATCAATGAAATCAGGCTAAAAGTATACGCAGAAAAGCATCTGACGAAATTGAACATCCACTTATGATAAAAAGCTTTTCACAAAGTGGGTATAAAGGGAATGTATGTGTATGTTCCTATACCTAAATATTCTCTATAATATAATAAAGGCTTTACAGGACAAGCCCACAGCTAACACACTCAATGGTGAAAAGCTTTCAGCTTAGAGGAAAGCTTTCAGGATCAGGAATCAGACAGGATGCCCATTCTCTCACCACTATTATTCAATATAGTATCAGAAGTCCTAGCCAGAGCAATTAGGCAATAAAAATAAAATACATCTAAATTCGGAAGAAAGAAGTTGTCATTATTTGCTGACAACATGACAAGATATAGAGAAAATCCTAAAGACCCCACCAAGAAACAGATTAAATGATTTCAGTAAAGTAGAATACGAAAATCAATATACAAAAGCAGTTGCGTTTCTATATACTAATAATGAGCTATCACAATGAGAAACTAGGAAAGCACTCTAATCTGTAACTGCATCAAAAAGAATAAAATACCTAGAATAAATTTAATCAAAGAGATGAAAGACCAGTACCCTGAAAATTATAAGACACTGATGAAAGAAACTGAAGAAGACACAAACAAATGGAAAGATATTCCATGTTCATGGATTGGAAGAATGAATAATTTTAAAATGTCTGTATTTCCCAAAGCAATCTCCAGATTTAATGCAACCCCTATCAAAATTCCAATGGCATTTTTCATAGAACTAGAACAAAGTTTCCTAAAATGTGTATGGAACCACAAAAGACCCAAATAGCCACAGCAATCTTGAGAGAAAAAGAACAAAGTTGAAGGCACCACACTCCCTGGTTTCAAACTATATTAAAAATCTATAGTAATCAAAACAGTACGGTATTGGCATAAACCAGATACATAGATCAGTGAAACAGAAGAGAGAACCCAGAAATAAACCCATGCATATAATGGTCAATTAACTTGGGTCAAAGGACCGATAATATACAAGGGGGACGTATAGTCTTTTCAATAAATGGTGTTGGGAAAACTGGTCAGCCACCTGCAAAAGAAGACCGGACCCCTTCCTTATACCATGCTGAATTAAAGACTTAAGTGTAAGACCTGAAACCATGAAACTCCGAGAATAAAGCAAAGGCAGTAAGTACCTGGACATTAATCTGAGAAAGTTTTTTTTTATCTGACTCCAAAAGCAAAGGCAACAAAAGCAAAAATAAACAAGTGGGACTACATAAACTAAGAAGCTCCTGCACAGCAGAAGAAATCCTCAACAAAACAAAGAGGCAACCTACTAAATGGGAGAAAATGTTTGCAAGTCATGTATCTCATAAGGTGTTAATATCCCGAATATATAAAGAACTCATACCACACACAACTCAATAGCAAAAAATAAGTGAGACAATCTGATCAAAAAATACAGGACCTGAATAGACATTTTTCTTAAGACGACATCCAGAAGGTCCACTGACACATGGAAAGATGCTCGGCATCGCCCGCAGCAGGGAAATGCAAGTCAAAACCGCAACGAGATCTCACCTCACACCCGTTAGAAGGGCTATTATCAAAAAGACAAGAGATAACAAGTGTTAGAGAGGACGCAGAAAACCCGTCACTGCTGATGAGAATGCAAACTGGTGCAGCCACTATACAGAAACCAGTATAGAGATTCCTCAAACAATTAAAAACAGAACCACCCTATGACCCATCAATTCCACTTCTGGGTATTTGTCTGAAGAAAATGAAAACACCGACTTGGAAAGACACCCGCACCCCTACGTTCACTGCAGCGTTATTTACAATAGGCAAGACACAGGTGACGACCTAAGCGTCCATCAGTGGATGAACGGATAAAGGTGATGCGGAGTATATATACAACTTAAGAGTATTCCACCATAAAAAAATAAAATCTTGCCGTTTGTGACAATATGGAGGCAACTTGAGAGCACTGTGCTAAGTGAAATGAGTCAGACAAAGGCAAATGCTGTATGATCTCATTTATAGGTACGTGTAAAAAAAAAAAAAAGCTCACAGATACAGGGAACATGCTGGCACTTGCTAGAGGCAGGGGTGGGAGTAGGAGGAAATGGGCCAGAAAGTACACACTCGCAGTTATGAGAGAGTTAATCGTGGGGGTGTAGGGTACACACCGCGTGGTGACTACAGTTAATACTATACTGCACACTTGAAAGTGGCTGAAAGAACAGATCCTCAAGGTCCTCACAAGAAAAGATATTTTTTGTTAACTATGTATGGGTGATGGATATTAACTAGATTTATTGTGGTGACTATTTTGCAAGATATACAGCTACTGAGTCATTATACTGTAAATCTGAAACTAATATATATGTCAACTATACCTCAATTGAAAAATACATAGGAGCCAGGCACCTGGGTGGCTCAGTTGGTTAAGCCTCCAACTCTTAGTTTCAGCTCAGGTCATGATCTCATGGTTTGTGAGTTCAGGCCCTGCACTGGGCTCTAGGCTGCCAGTGCAGAGCCTGCTTGGGGGTTTTCTCCCTGTCTCTCTCTTTCTCCCCCTCTCTCTCCTCCTCCCTCCCTCTCTGCCCCTCCCCCTCACGCCATCTCTCAAAAAAATTTTTTTGAAATACATATGAGCAGACAGATAAAAAATTCGAATAGTCCAATTAAGAAGCACAGCACTTTCAACCCAACATAGAGTTCATATCGTCTTAAAATTTACTGTCCTAAGCCGCTGAAGAAGTCTCAATAAATTCTAAAGCACCAACGTCATACCTAAGATGATCTCTGATTTCGGTGATAGGATTAGAAATGTGTAACAACACGGCAGCTCCTTAAAATCACAGACAACTGCAAAACACAACACACACAAATGAGTAAGAGAAAACTATAAGGGAAGTTATTGAAATCTCATCATGGAACGATAATGAAATACCTACACAGCCTCAATCTTCAGGACACAGCTGAAGCAGTAAATATAACAAAACTTTGTCTAAATTTACCCAAAAACAAGAAAGATTGAAAACAAACAACCTCAACTTTCAACTGAAGAAGGTAAGAAAACAGCAGTCAACGCAAAGAAACAGAGAGTAATGACAGTAAGGGCAGAATCAATGAAATAGACGACACTCGAACAGACACGTGAACAGTCAGTATTTTCTTTGAAAAGAGCAAAAGACAAATTTCTGGAAAAAGATGATACAAATAAAACAAAAATCAAAGCAAGAAATAATCACGAATATAACAGATAGGAACCTTATGTTAAATATCTGGAAAAATATAAAATGTCAAGTGATTTAAGAATTCTAGAAAAAAAGTATGTCAATTATATATCAATTTAAAAAGAGAATGTCTGAGGGCATCTGGGTGGCTCAGTGGGCTAAGTGCCTGACGTCAGCTCAGGTCGTGATCTCAGAGTTTGTGGGTTCAAGCTCCGCATCAGGCTCTCTGCTGTCAGCACAGAGCCCGCTTCGGATCCTCTGTCCCCCTCTGTCTCTGCCCCTCCCCTGCTTGTGCTCGCTCTCAAAAATAAATAAACAAACTTAAAAAAAGAGAGAGAGAATGTCTGGGAGAAACTGAGATACCACGTCACCCTGATCAAAGGACAAACATTAGAATGTCAATTCCAAACCCTGGAACTGGATCAGGGTTCTCCCTCCCTGAACAGGAGGGAGAAGCCTCACTGCATGTGACTTCGGGGGACAGGGTTTGGGTCCTGTGTGAGTGGACATAGCGGGAAAGCACATCTCCATGTGCCCAGAGCTGTCCGGCCACGCAGGGGCTCCCGCACAGACAGTGGGCACCCCGTCACTGGAGACATGGAGGCCACTTGTTGGGGACATGGACTGCACGAGGGCTGTCTTACTGGTTCTCACTCATGGGGGGTAGATGACTTCAACTAAGGCCAGCGGCTTTATGGTGCTGGGCTGCCATCATTCCTTTGCTTTCTTTCCTCTTACGTGTGTTTTTTTACTGAAGGGTAACATCCATACCAAAAAAGTGCCCGAATCGTAAGCGTTCTACCTGACGAATGCTTGCAAACCGAACACACCCGTTTAGCCAGCCCAGACCAAGGAACAGGCTTCATCTGCCTTAGGAGACCCGTCAGCACCCACCCAGCCACCGTCCCTGAGGCAGAGGGACGCTACCCTGACTTCTAACCCCACACATCAGTTTTGTCTTTGAATCTTTTGTAAATGGAATCATAGGACCCCTGGCCCCTCGCCCTCGGCGGGACATCGCGAGGCTCACCCGTGCAACACGCGGCAGGGGTGCATTCGCTCGCTGGCAGGTAGCAGTCCACGGCGGGCCGCTCCGCTGCCAGCAGACTCTTGAGGTGTTTTCGTTAGGAGCTGCCGTGACAGCACTGTGGACGCCGAGCACGTACGTCTTTGGGTGGACGTGCAGACACACGGGCGCTGGCATCAGAACCATGGGGAGCGGAACTGCTGGTCAGAGGGGCCACACACTCAGCACTGAAGCTTCCGGTCTTCCAAAATGGCTGTAGCAACTGACACTCACCCCAGCGACACACAGAAACCCCAGCTCTTCCGCCTCCTTCGCAAAATCTAAGACTCTGAAAAATTAGCCGTTGCAGTAGATACAAAGGAGTATCTGATTGCATTTGACACCTGCATTTCCCTATTGACCCATGAGGTTGAGCACATGCTCACGTGTTTATTGGTCATCTGAATATCTTTTGTGAAGACCTAGTCTCTGCCCATTTTCTACTGTGTTGTCTGTCCTTTCCCTACTTTATTTCTTAAATTATATATCCTCAAAATGAATCCTTTAAAAAATATTTAGGTGCATAATATATATATATATATCCATATGCAAATATCTTCTCCCAACCATGGCTTGCCTTTCTTCCCTTTTAATGGTGTCTATTGATGAACCAAAACTATGCTCCTACGAATCAACAGCAAGAAACCTAAGCATCTGATCTGAAAACGGGCAGAGGCTCTGAATAGACACTTTTCCAAAGATGACATCCAGAGGGCCAACACGTCCACGAAAGCAGGCTCCACAGCACTCATCATCAGGGAAATGCAAGTCAAAACCACAATGAGACACCACCTCACGCCTGTTAACGTGGCCATTCTCAAAACGACAAGAAAGAGCAAGTGTCAGAGAGGACAGAAAGAAAAGGGAGCCCCCGGGCACTGCTGGTGGGAACAGAAACTGGTGCAGCCACTCTGGAAAATAGCATGGAGGTTCCTCAAAAATTAAAAATAGAATTACCGTAGGATCCAGTCATCCCCCTCCTGGGTATTTATCTGCAGAAAATGAAAACACTAACTCAAAAAGATATCCGCGCCCTCATGTGCGATGCGGCATTGTTTGTAATATCCAAGGCGTGAAAAACGCCCAAGTGTTCGCTGATGGATGAATGGATAAAGACGTGTTACATACAGAAAATACGAACATATGTGTATTTTATATGTGTATTATACATTTATATGTAAACGTGATCTATGATATGTGTACACACACAATGGAATACTATTCAGCCATAAGACAGAACGAAATCTTGCCATTGTGACAACACAGATGGAACTTAAGGACGTGTCCTAAGTGAAATAAGTCAAAGACGAGCACCATATGATCTCACTTATTATGTGGAATCTTAAAAAGCAAATAAAAACCCAGTTCATAGATATAGAAATTGGTAGTTACCAGAGGCGGGGGGGGGTGGGGTCAAAAGGTACACACTTCTAGTTGCAAAATAAGTCAGTCATGGGGGTCTAATGCACAACATGCAGGCTACAGTTAATAACTGTGTTGCATGTTTGAAAGTTGCTAAAGAGAATAAATCTTAAAGGTTTTCATCATAAGAAAGCTTGGGTAACTGTGTACAGTGACAGATGTTCCCTGGCCCTATTGTGATCACTTCACAATATATACGCACACAGAATCGCCGTGTGTATACCTGAAACTAAGATATATGTCAAATATACCTCAATTTTAATAACTATAAAAATCTTAAGACATTATCAATATGGTCCAATTATCAACCTTTTCTTTATATGATTAGTGCTTTTGTGTCTTGAGAATCTGCCTATCCTCACAAGCAGATTCAAAAATGGCTTTTATTTCCCACCAGTACCTCCCCTCGGAGAGGAGCCCTCAAGGATGGGAGAGGAGGAGCCCCTGGGGGAGACGACATGGGCGCTGGGTCTACGCGGGGGTGGCCTGGGCTGATGTTCCCAGTGACGGGCAAACAAGTGGGCGGCGGGGGCAGCCACATCTGTCCACGCGGCACCAGCAGACATCGACGGGCTGGCATCACACTTCGCGGGCTTATCACCACAGTCCTGCACTCAGCGATTCCCCCATCTGGCGAGCGGGGAGACACAGGCTCCAGAGAGTGCCCAGAAGCACACGACTAGACCAGACCAGAGCCAACTCGGGGTGCCCAATCCGAGAATGCCCAACTCCAGTGCTGTGCCCTAACGCAGCCTGGATGGAGTCCTCCCAGAAGGAAGTGTCCTGTCACGTGGTGGTTACGGCAGGGGTAACTCAGAGGTCAGATGGGCCCCTCTCAGTGCTCAGCTCTGCCACCTCCCCTGAATGTGACCCTGGGGTTCTGGGATAACAGCAACTAGCCACCCAGGGCTTTCCTGAGGAAAAGCACTCAGACCCAAAACTTGCTTGGCCCAGTGCAGGACACAGCGCTGGGGGCAGTGGAGGGGCCCAAATGCATTTGGCTACAGGGAGGCCACAGAAGGCAAGAAAGGGGGCTTAGTGTCTAAGGTGACCGTGGCCCATCCCAGACCTGTCCACCTACTGTGGGAGCCTCCAGCTTAGTACACGCGGGTGCCCCATCAGTGTTCCGGGGCTGAATCTTGCCAGAAGGCCTGAGCACTCTGGAATTTGCTCCCAGGCTCAGTACTGGCCTCGCTGTACCCACCGAGGCCTTGTCCAGAGCTGCAGAGCTGGACCGCCGCCCCCCACCTCACTGCCTGGACACAATCCCTAGAGTGGGCTCCTGCAGGGGCTCAGACGGCCTCTTGCAGCAGCTCCCAGGGAAGCACACCCCATTCTGAGTTCCATCTCCCGGCTGAGGAACCCAGGAAGTCTCTTGTACTTTCCTCTTGCCTGCTTTCTCCTCAGTGAAATGAGGACTGCTCTCGAAACTCCCTCTCAAGACTGCTGGGCAGGGTCTCAGGAAAGGGCCTAGCCTGCACGGCCCCCTCTGCCCGCAGTCCTGGGGCGGAGTCAGGCCGCCAGTGCGCACGCCTGAGTCCGGCCGCGCGGGGGCGCTCTGCTGCATCCGCCGACCACCTCTGCCTTGCTGACGCTTCCCACCCTTCCAGAAAGCAAGCCGGAGTTCCGGGAGTTGGCCAGACTGCCAGAAGGAAAATCGGTCCAACTTCCCGCCGCAGACGTTTGGTTGGGCGCAGTGCCAGCCTCCTCTGCACCCCTCGGGGGTCCCACCTGGCTCGCAGGGAGCGGCCCGAGTAGTCTCTGGATCACCCCGATGGAGGACTCGCCCTGCCGGCAGTGCTTGACCTACCCTGGAATCCGGATAAGCTGAGGGCCTGAGCCAGGGCTGTGGGACGGGAAGCCCCCCAGCCCCACCCACCCACCCACCCTTGCGGGTGGGCTTGGATAAGTCACGACACAGAGCCTCCACTCGGAACCTCAACTGCTGCATCTCTAAAATGGGGAAGTCAATGGTCCCTGCTCTGAGAAGTCGCTGAGAAGGTTAAGGAGTTGTATCACCATCATCCAGCTTCCTGGCCTTAGGCAAGCCCCTGTACCTGCCTCCTCAGCCTCAGTTTCCCTGGCCATAAAATGGGCATAACAGAAGTCCTGACAAGGCCACTGTAGAGAGGAGATGGCAGCAGCTGCCTGGCACCCCTCGGTTCAGGAAAAGCAGCTACCGGGGTGGTCACGGAAGATCAGCAGAACCCCAGGCTGGCACCGTGCCTGTGCTCCAGAGGCCCACAGGTGGTCATTTAGGGACCCAGGCCACTCGGTTGGGGAGCTGCTGGCTTAGAGCACAGGTGGTGCTCCCTCTCGTGCCTACCTCAAGTGGGGTGCTCCCATGCAGCCCACAGGCGTCTGGGAGGCAGTGCCTACACCCCTCCACGCTGATCTCTGGGCCCTCCCTGGCTGAGCCGCCAGGCAGAAACACTCAGCTTTTTGACACCATCCAGAAAATGAAAATGTCCCAGGTGTCTAATCCTTCCCTTCCTTTTGGCAACTGAAACCGCCCTGAAACACAACCGAAGTACTGAATGCAGCGTGGGGGCCCATCCTGGAGTCACGGCCCCCTGCGAAGCCAGACTCGGGGAGCAAAGCAACGCCTTGGGTCAGACTCGGCCAGGCCAGGTATGGGGTGACCCGGACTCCCACCAGCACACAGCACAACATGCTTCCAAACTGGCCCCAACCCGAGGGGCATGCCGAGAACCCTGACTTCCTTCCCAACTAGGGCTGCCGCCTGCCCCCATTTCCCCTGAAAAAATATTTGGAATGGTCTTTGACTGAAATGAGATTAATCCTCAGTTCTCTGACAGTGTCTTTGGGCATGTGTTTTTATAACCTCTCTTTCAAATGAGAACCATTTGTCGCCGGGAAGCTGGGGAGGCCCAGCCCCAACTGCCGGGCCAGACATCACCGGCACCTGATTGAATGTCAAGGACAGTGCGAGGGGGCAGGGCTGAGGTGAGGGGTGGGGTGGGGTGGGGTGGGATGCAAGCAGCGATAACCTGTCCTTTGCTGGTCTCTGCCCTATCCCTGACTCCAGCCAGTGGCGTAAGCCAGAAGATCTGGCTCCAACCCTGCCTGCCCCCGACACCAGCCATATATACTGGAGCTAGTGACTTGACCTCTCCGAACCTCACTTTCCTCCTCTGTAAAATGGGAGGGATAACGGCCCCAATCTTCCAGGTCATGTGCCCAACCCAGCCACTGGAAGGCAGCAGACGCTAGATGTCGAAGGGGCTTTTGCGCACAGCTTTGGCCCCCTTGGAACTCGTGGTGGAAAGGCAAAGTACTCCTGGCCAGGGCCTTCTGGAGGGCTGCAAACGTGTACCCTACTGTGGCTCGAGCCTCCTCCCCCTTCCAGGCTTAGCCCCAGGCAAGAGGGCATCCCTGCCCAGAACGGAGTAGCTGGAGCTTTAATATGGAGAGGGCTGAGTTTATAGGAACCACAACGCAGCCTCTTTAATTAACTCCCAGCCCTCTGTCGGTGGCCTCCCCCCTCAGCATGGTCTCTCCCCCAAGCCCAGGACCTGTTTGAAGTTTGCAACCCCTCCCACCCCCCTTCCTGCTGGCCCTGCTCGCTGAACCAACTACAGACCCTTCGGGCTCAGCTGGGAGGGATTTACTGGAGAATTTCAATCATGGGTTCTTGGCTCAAACATGTTGCTTCCCCCAAAATCTCCCCACAGGAGCCTGATGCTTGTGGAACCGAGGCTTGAAGGAGGGACTCCGATGACCTCAGAATTCCACCCGGGCCTGTCAGAGATCTCCCAGCCCCTCACTTGGAGGAAGGGAGCACAGAAGAGCAAGGGAGACGCAGGTTCCGGAGACCACGCAGAGGTGCCCGAATCCATTCACTCCTAAGGAGCTGCTTAGAAATAATTCCACCTTCACCGCCACCCCCTACCCCTGCAGGGGCACGTCTGGACAGGTGTCTGGATCTCTGCGGTGTAAGTCCCCGTTGGTCTCGGAGCTGGGGGAAGTCTGGGAAGGAATCTGAGAACCCCGATCGGTAGAAAGAGACACCGAAGCCACGGAGACGTGCCATTTCTCTTAAGCTGCGTGGCTTGCCTCCCCCAAGGCAGTCCCTCAGCATTTTTCAGATGAAGGAGCCCACACCCTTCCACGGGAGCCACGCCAAGAAGGTCCGGGGACAGGGGGCCCCATATGCCGCTCATTTTCCTCCCCCGCTGGGCAGGGCTGACTCGTTCCATTTCTCAGACAGAGATCTTTGCAAAAATGATGGATAAGCCACAGCCCCAACTGCTGTGGCCCTGGGGAGAAAAAACATCTTTTGCAGTTTCGAGTAAAGCCTCCCACTTCTCACTTAATAAGTGTTGAAAGCGGCACAAACAGAAAGAGCCCCAGCCTTCCATGACTAACAAGATGACCGCATCAGGCGGCCGTGCTGGGGGATAAGAGCGAGCCGGCCGAGCAGCCCCGGAGTGAGGTGTCCGGTTCCCTCCCAGGATGCTCCGCCAACAGCGCTCTGAAGCCCAGGCCTGCCGGCCGAGCTCCAGTGCTCGGAGGGGCGGAGGGGGGCAAGGGCCGGGCCTCCCTCCGGCACGATGGGCACAGATTGCCCAAGATAAAGGAACCACAGCTTCATCCAACTTGTGCTGATTCGCTCTTTTCAAAAGCCCTTTCAGATGGTTTCACTTCTCTGCGCACTTTGTTGAAAGATGTAAAAATTTCAAACCACCACAAAGTAAACATTTCAAAACTCGCTCTTTTCAAAATCAGTCACATTTTCAAAAATCCCTCGAATTCCATCTCTCCGCACCTCCCACCCCTCGTTTGCTCTCTTTGGATCTGAGTGTTTTTCATTAATTTAAGAGCAGTCCAGGTAAAGCTGGTGTTTGCGCGCCGTGTTTTACGGGCGGGAAGTAGCTTTGTTATTTAAGAGATGTATTAGATAAGTCGGTGTCTTGTCAAAATCAAGCAGGTTTTCTTTATTAGGGTGAAATCGTAATGAACTCATCTGCTTCTAATATTTATAAAGAGAAGAGAGGCCATTAATTCTACTGCTTGTGAATAAAACCATCTGTGATTTCTTTCCATTTGATGGGTTTTGGTTTTAATATACATTTTTCACAAATAAGCGCAGGGATTTTTTGGTGAAAATGTCACATTCAGGATCTCATAAAGAAAGAATGCAAGGAGAGGAAAACGAAATGTTTTGTTAGCTAAGTAATTTCTCACCTTGCAGAGCGGGGAACATTTGAGCCAACTTTAGCACATTAGGTGATAGAATCGCCCGTTCAACGCTAATGCAATCCATGACATGTTACAAGGCAAACCGCGTCCGTTTTGAAGTTTGTTTTCCTTCGGGAATTACACAGTTCATTTAACCTAATCTGTCCTGACACTTGAATTATAATATTATGAGCTTCTTCAGGGAAGTAAAACAGTAGTTGCCTGCTTAAAAGCAAAGCAGAAGTTAATAAAGTGGGCAAAATGTCAAGGAAAAGGGGCTAATCGAATCATGGTGTCATTCTCTAGAGAAAATACAGTCAAGTTGTATTTTTTTTTTCCAGTGGAAATCTTGGACGCCTAATGACATATTCCTGTCCAGGAAGAAATCTGAACTCTGAAACCGAACTTGATTAAACCCCAAACTGCGAGACCTTGCCCAATGGGACCACTCGGGGACTTTGACTTCTGGGTGTCAGAGCTTAATTAAAATATTCATCCAGCTGCTCTCCCCTCACCAAGGGGGCCCAGAGGAATTAAACCAATAAGCTTAATTCTATTAGTTCACCTGCCTGTGTACACAGAGATGCAGAAAGACCATTTACTGGTTCAGAGGAAATCGTCAGACCCACCCTGTAAATGCAATGGGCCGTCACTGTATCACCAAACGGTCCCCCAAACAGAGGTCCACTCGGCACTCTGTGGAGTCTCAACTCCTGACTCCAGACACACACAGCTATTTTTAATCTGTCTTCCAAGAAAATGAAAATGCCAAGCAACTCATCATAAGGACTTCTGTGTGTACTAGGATTCACAGACCTTTTATAATAACATGTAGCATTTACTGAATTCTGTGCCACTGTGCCGAAGCCTTTCCCATTCAGGTCTCAAGGAAATCTTCATTTCCCTTTTACGAAGTAAACACCACTCATTACCACCCCCACTTGGCAGATGAGAAAACTGAGACTCAGTGAGATGAAGGGACTTAAAGGCCAGAATTCTCAGACCAGAGTCTGAGCTCTGAACCCCTACCAAAGAGGGCTTCACTGACATAAATTAAAACTCAAAGATAAAAATATCTGCCACGCGCACAGAGGGCACAACGTAAGAGGTAATAGGGGTGTAAAGGCAAACAGCAGTCCCGCGCTCTCCCTTCCTCAGCACCCCCCCCCAGCTCCCCAAGGCCTCCACGGGGGACAACTCCCTGCGTCTCCTTCCAGAGCTGAGGCTTATCCCCAGCAAATATGTGTATATATCCTTTTTAAAAACCATATGGAGCGTAACAGGTACACTACTCTACAGCTTGCTTTTTTCATTTCAAAATGTGTCTCGGGGAGTTCACCATCTCATTCCTAAGACAGCATGCCATTCCATTCAATAGATGTAATAGATTCAACCATGAAATTGTCCACAGTCAGCCAGTTTAGACCAGCAAAAATGGTAACTTAACAAGTTTCTGCTTAATATTTCCACCCCCCTGGTTTCCTGTGATGCACGCTTAGGTGGTTTCCCACCTCGTGCACCTACGAACTGCCGTGCTGAAGTCTCTCTCCATACACAGGTATTATTTGTAGCACAGATTCCTAGAAATACCACCCCCTGTGATGTGGGCACGCCAAGTCCCTTCCCTGGGCCCAAAGTCTCTGAAATGAAGCTGCTCTCCCGGATAGTCTCTGAAGCCCCGGCAGGCTCTATTGTTCTGGAAGACTGGAATCCCCACGTTCGTGATGCCAATCACAGCGATTACCCACCACCACCTCGTGGAACACAAGCACGACTCAGGGTCCCCCAAATCACTGTGGCAACAAATGTTTTCCACCAAACACTAACTCCCTCCCTGCTGACTGTATTTGTCAGCCAGGGAATGAGACATTTCCCCGTGATCAATACAAATGGAATAGAAATCTATCCCAGGCAGCAACAGCAAGGCTTGGTTTTTTAATAAGGGGACCTCCAGAGGATATTGCATTCCTATGACAACAGCCGACTGACCTTGATTTTTAGTGTCAGAACCTGTTTAATGCAGAGGTCTGCGGCTGGGGACTAGCCGAGCGCTGGGTGCGTGTCTCGGGCTGAAAACAGGCTTGTTCTTAAAGGCTGCTGCAAAAACCAGCCCACCGCCCGGCCCACTGCCTGGCCTCAGCCCCTGCGGGCCACCTGTTCACGAAGGCAGCCGCATTTGCCAGCTGGGCTGCGGCGGGGCTGCCGAGGCTGGCCGGCCAGAGGGATCCGCAGCCGCAGACTGGTTGTTTATGGCTTGCCGGTGGTCTCGGATGACTGGGCATCCCTGGAATGATGGCGATTTGCCTCAAACAAGCCCAAGGTACCCAGGCAAAGGCGGTAGCGAGCACAAGCGACTACACTGATAAATTAATCTAGTAACAGAGGGACTCAAAGAGATACCCTGAGTTGGTTACAGTTTGAAAAGACTTTGAGAAGGGCCAGGTACGAACTGTCCGGGAGAATCTAGGATGTTCTGAAAACACAGTTTTTGCCCCAATAGCTGAGACACCTCTGGGTTGCGTCTCCTGATTTTTCTGCCTCTTTTAAAATTATCTGCTGATACAGCCCAGGCAGAGAGAGACGGCAGAAACAGGAAAACAGCGGGCACGTAAGGGAGATGGGATCAGCAGTGATTTATTTCCAAGAATCTGATATTTTAAGTTATTGTTATGTGTGTGCAATAAATCATATTTTAAAGTATCTGTTAATAGTGTTTTCCAAAAAAAAATCATTAAAAAAAATTCTTTCAAGTGGATGGGTTGTTTTGAGAGGCTGAGTCCTTGGGTTTTATTAAGAGATGTGACAATAGGAATGTGTCAATAAATGTTTCCTCTGGGGAATTTTACCACCCAGTCTTATCATCGAGAAAAGGTCTTGTCCTTTAAAAAATTGGAAGAGAAGCCCTAGATGGTATTGCTTCAAATACTTTGTTTGAATATATGTAAATGTATTTAGTCCTTTGGCTTTTTAGCCACTGAATTCATGTTTAGGAATTTTAAGTACCACGATGGGCTCTCTCTGAGTTTCAAAAGGCGACTCTCAAAATTACATCTACCAAAGCCATTAAAATCAGGCACAGAGGTGCCCCAAGGAAGGTCTTGGGGGATGATTACAACATTCCTTTGTGTGACACAATGCACCCCGCTCGTGGGCACGCTCAGACCCTCTGTTGAAAGTAACTAGCTGGGCTGCAGCTTAAAACTAATCTTGTCCATGGCTCCCTGGCAAGAGGTCAGGAGGCGACGCTTTCAGAATACGATCTCCGGCGAGATCTGAGGGGCTCCAAGAATATAACAAGTTGTAAAAGGGCGGGGGAAGTGGGGGGAGAGAAAGAAAGAAAAGAATAAAAGCAAAATTAAATTTTTACAATTAAGTATATATTTTTTTTCATTTAGTTAATTTCCAGCCGCTCACGTTTATTGCACATTAATTATGCATACAGCTTTTGTGAGGCTTAAAAAGTGAAGAATGAGATCCTTATCCTTTTATGGAGGGTCAGGCTGCCTTGCTGGAGGCCCCGCCAGCCAGCCAGCCGCTGGAGAAGCTTGGGGTCGGCAGCAGGGGCTGCCCCCCTCTGCCAGGGCACTTCACTCCCGGTCCAGGGCTCAGATCCCCCCACCTTGACTTTCTTAAAAGGATTTTCTACAGCAGGGGTGGCAACCAAGGGCTGCGAGTGTTTCTAGGCCAAATCTAGGGAAAAGACCCCAAACTAGCCCCCGACTGGCCCCACTCAGCTGGCCTTGACCAATATCTGAGTTCAAACACACTGCCCCAGGCCCAGGAGTTAAAGGAGAATGCCGACAAGGCCCGTGTGGGGACGGGTGTGGGGACACGGTTCCTCCCTCCCAACCCCTGCCCCTAAACCTGCCACAGGAAGCAGAGGTGTGGCAGCCCGAGGTGGGAGTATCAGCTGGCCCCAGCCTCAGTGCCCTCGCCACCAGTGGCCGCAGGAAGGGATGGGCAGAGGCCCTTTGCCAGAATGCTGTGTGACGGCAGACCAGGGCCACAGTATCTCTATGCCCTCCTCTCGGGACCCGCACGGAAACTCCTCTGCATGGCAGCAAGTCCCGGGCCTCTCTTCCTGGGAGGGCTCCCTAAACCTGCTGCCCGCCACTTCGGCTGCCCGACCCGAAACTCGCCAAAGAGAACAGATGCGGGGATTCATCCAGACGGTCCCTTTACCAGCTGACCAGACTTGGGCAAAAAGCATAGACCCAGAAGTCCAAGGCTCCCAGCTCCAGCAAGGGAGAGACCCTCGGGGGCTTTAAAGCTGTCCAAGTTTGGCCGCAACCCTCGGGCTCTGCACGGAGCTGGGCTCCCTGCATCAATGAAAACCTCCCCTTCCTCCTCGGCCTGGGGCCACGTGCCAGGTCGCCTCGGGGACGCCAAGCACACGGCCTGAGCTAGTTGGGGCAGGGCAGTCACCCTACTTCCTGCACGGGTTAAGCCGACAGACTCTGGACCCTGGCCCAGCCCCGCGTTCACTACTGGGCACTCTGGGTAACAGGACTCCCTCTCCGATCCCAGATTCCTCATCTGAAAATGGGGAGAACGGGACACAGCGCTGTCCCGGGGTCTGGGCGGAGGACCGCCTCTGAGGCGGCCGGCCCGGGGTACTCGGGCTCACAGCTCTGAGGGGCGGAGACCGGTTTCGCGGTTGAGGAAACTGAGGCTTCTGGAGGGCAGGCACGCTGCCCCGCTGGCACGACTAGCCGTGTCCCCTTCGGTTCCTCTGTCCTCGGCTCACGAGGGGCCGGAACCTGACGCCTTCTCGATCCACTGATAGCAAAGGAAGCTCGTGCAAGGGGAACATCTCCCCCTCAGGACAGCTTCCGTGGCTGCTGCCGGTTCGCCAGGGCCGCCCCGACCCCGCAGGAAGAAAGGCCCCGGCGCCCTCCGCCTGGAACCGCAAACCAGCAGCTCGGATACGGACGTCGCCGAAGGAACAAAGACCGCAGGAGCGGCTAGGCCGGAGCCTGGCAAGCCGGGGCCTGCAGGAGCCAGCGGTGACCACCGTGGTCAGGCGTCAGGGGCTCCCTAGCCAGGGCCCCCAGCGCAGGCACCGGCAGGCCACGCTAACCCCGACTGGGCCGCAGGGGCAGGCTTCGGGCCCGGGCCGCCTCCCTTCCTGGTGTTTTAATAAAAGGTGCTCTCCCAAAAGCCCTGCAGGGAGAAACTGTAAACCGTCCCTCGGCCCTTCTCTTCTAGATTTCCCCCGCCCGTCCTGCAGCTCCTCTATGACCAACTTTTAAAATAAAATTGTCATCATAAAGAAATCAACCGTACATAATAATAAACAACATGTTCAACATTTATTAGTCTGCCTTCTGACAAACTGAAACGTGAAAACATGCCAAAATTCTGGTTTCATAAAACAATTTTTCATCAAGTCCTTTCCTCTGACAAAATGCCTCGGTTTCATTCCTGGCTGGTGAGATTCACTTCAAACGAGGCACCATTTCCAGAAACAGGTCTTGGGTCTGATACTCCCGACTGTCTCTGGCTCCGTTAGACTTGCTCTAACTAGCGATATTTTGGCTTTCTTAGTGAGCAACAGAGAGCAGGCCTGATGCCCAGGGACGGGGCGGCTGGGTGGGGAGCACCACTGTCCTAAAACAGAACCTCACAACGCAGCCAGTCACGGGCACCAAAGCCCCACTTTTCTTTCCTGTGGTAAAAGAGACGCAAGATAAAATTTGCCAGCTGTTTTTAAGCGTGCAGTTCGCTGGCATTAAGTACGTTCACACTGCTGTGTGACCATCCATCTCCGGGACGCTCTTCGTCTCGCAAAACTAAAATTCCATACCCATTAAACAACTCCCCATCCCCCGCCCACCCCCCGCCCCCAGCGAACACCAGTCTACTTTTGTCTATGAATCTGAACTCTCCAGGTACCTCCTGTATGTGGCATCTGTCTTTTCGTGACTCGCTTATTTGGCTCGCTGTCCTTCAGGTTCAAACGTGTTACGGCCCGCGTCAGAACCTCCTGCCTCTTTGAAGCTCAATACTATCGCACTGCACCAAAACCCTATTTCTAACATCCCACAGCGACTCGGTCGCATATACAAGTAAGCGGTCACGTTCCCAGGCGCACGTTACAACGCTCCCCCTCGGCAGGGTGACACACAGCGCCCAGGAAGACAGCCCATCTTGCCCCCATCCCCGCCCCGCTCGGACGGCCCTCAGAGGAGCTGGGGATTTGGGGGTACCCCAGTCAGCCCAGGTCTCAGAGATTCAAACCCAGCACCAGGGTGCTTGCCAAGCCCTCCCGTCCTCACAGGCCTCTGTCCTCTGAGCAGGCTCCTGTGCGCTCCGGAGGGAGGACCTGGAACGGGAGGCGCCGTGGCCTCAGATGCATTCAATCAAATCACTTCTGAGCACCTACTGTGCGCCAGCACTCGGCTCTCTGAGAGCTCCCGGACTCTGTCACCGCGAGTCACTCCATCCTCCTCCTGGCTGCCCCGTGTGGGGATCGAACTCAAAGGAAGCTTCTGAGATACTCATGTCCTGCCATGCCTTTTGTCCCTCTGAGGTACCAGTGCTTACATCTAAGGACCAAAACCTCATCCTCTCAAACTAGTACTAGTTGTCATCAAATGGTAGGGGTGTTACGGTTACAGAGACTACGGTCATCTCAGAAAACACGCACTGGAAGTATTCAGGGCTAACATATGAAACGTTCACACTTAGAGCAAAAATGACTTGTAGGCCTATGTATACATAGATGAGGCAAGTACGGTAACGTGTTTACATGGGTGATTCTAGAAGGCGGGTATATGGGCATCCGGGTACTCCTTTTTCAACGTTCCCATGTGTCTGGGTATTTTCATATGAAATGTTTGGGGAAAATCCTTTGCTTTCACCACGCCCTTCCCTTTACTGCTACGGCCCCCCTACACTCGCTTACCACAAACGTGACCCAAAGGTACAAGAGAACAGATCAATGATGGCCAGGACTGTCGTCAAACACCGAGCATGAGGTCATGTCCGTAGTTTTCTCTCCCCGTGGCCACACTCTGGGGCGTCCCCATCGTCTGTGAAGTGTGTGGCACAGGGTCTGCTGCTCATCGGAATCGGAAACCCCTCCACGGGCGCAGGAGCCGCGTCCGCCTCACTTGCTGCGGTCTCTGGCCCAGAGCCTGGCACAAACCGGGTGCTTGATGGAAGGAACTGAAGCTTACAATTGAGATCTCTTTTCACAAGTTAGAGTAAAGCCGAGGTCCCTCCTCACAGCACAGCTGGCCACAGATGGGGGTGAGAGGCTGGGAGGGTGGGGACGGGGCACACCTGCTGCCTGTCTTTCTGGGCAGTTGCAGTGGAAGGTAAGCGGCCAGCAGGCCTGAGGAGCCTCGACCGGAAAGCCGAAAGAGCAAGACGGCTGGGGTCAGGGGAGAAGAAAGACAGCTGGGGCCAGAAGAGAGGGGTGGTGGCAGACCGGCCGCTAGACCAGCGACAGAGCTGACCTGGCCAGAACCAGGTATCTGGGGAGCTTCCCCAGAGCAGAGCAGCCTCTGAAGACAGGCACTCTCCCATGTGAAGGCCCTGGGGTGGGACAGCCTTCCTCCGGCCACTCCACATCTGCCAGCCAGTAAGGGGCACGTGGCAGGAGGGGAGGCGGACTCCCTCTCTAACGAGGAGGAACCACCTAAGAGGATGTATTGTTGTAATCATTAGAAATCACCAACAAGCCCACTGGGTTGGGGGGAGGAGGAGGGGGAGAGAGGGCGGGCCTCCTGGGGTCCCCAGTGGCCAGCAGGCAGCTAAGAGGGACCTAGAGCAGCCCTTTCTTCTCCTTCCACCAAGGTGCCAGGTTCAATGCCCCCTTCCCTTCCAGAGATGCTGCCCAGGGCAGTCAGGGCTCAGGGAGACCTCTGGACCCCTGCGGGTGGCAGGGACCTCTGAACTGGGGTCTTGCTGACTTCACGGCTGTGGCCTTACAGAAAGCCCATCGTAGGCAAGAAGAAATGAAGGAGGAACCGTGCAGACAGAAAACCGGTTTGTCCACGGGCGTGCCTGAGGGCCAGCTGAGGCTCCTGCCCCGCTCACAAGGCCAAGAGTTAAAAGCTGGGCCGTGGGGTAACAGATTCGGTCCTCTGCTGACCCTGACCAGCAGCAAGGCACCTCACTCCCGAAGCTCCCCTTTGCTCTTCTGCGAAAGGGGCACAACAGTGCTACTGCAGTAAATGGTCCTTGCCAGAACAGGCGGCACAGTGCCTGGCCCAGAGCGCGCGCGCGATGAGCCGGGAGCGTCGTTAACGTCACTGCCGTCGCTATGGAGGGGCCGTGAGCGCGCATCACGCCGGTGAGCTCCGTGGCTGCTGGATTGGCGGGGATGCACTTTAGACGATGCTTCTCTCCAGGGCCAGACACGGCGTGGAGGTCTGAACACCGAATCCAAAGCCCCCTCCTCGCCCACTGCCTGTGTCCCGGGTCCGCCATCTCCCTGCCTCCCCCCGCCACTCCGACCAGGAGCTAGGATGGCCTGGGTCCCCCGAGGACCGCGGCCAGAGACTTGGGCCCTGCTCTGTTTGCCATGAAGGAGCGAAACCACCGCAGGGTTCAAAAGGAAAAGAGGAAAACCTGGTAACTCGTCCCAGACGGTCCGTCCGCTTTATCAAAGCTGAGCGCGGGGAGCAGCGTCCCCACCGGGAGAGGCCGCAGCCTCATTAGAGAGCTCTGGGAACGACGAAACGACCCGGCCTCCACCGTGCGCGTCCCCGGACAATTAGGACCGTCCCCCGGGCCTTCAAAGGCGCGCGCCGCGTGCGTGAGCGCCGCGTGCGTGAGCGCCGCGTGCGTGAGCGCCGCGTGCGTGAGCGCCGCGTGCGTGAGCGCCGCGTGCGTGAGCGCCGCGTGCGTGAGCGCCGCGTGCGTGAGCGCGTTTGGATAGGTTTTCCTTTGTCTCTTTGGCTGGTTCTCTCTTTGTTTTCGTCCCCCCTCAGCGCCGGCTCCCGTGCGTGACCCGGCAGCTCCGTCTTCGACCCCCGGGGCGCCCCCAGAGGTGCCAGGCCAGACGAAACCTCCCGCGGGGAGGCTTGGCCCGCCTGTCCTTGGAACAGGCCCCAGGACGCCGCCCTGAGCCACCCGGCCCTGCCAAAAGACGGGAACGATGCCATCTCTCCGGCCGGTTCCTTCTCCGGCTCCGGCTCCCCCATCATGAGTACAGAATGCAAACTATTCCCCCAGAGCAAACTCCCGGCTCTGGTTTCCGGATGCCTCCCTCCGATGCGGCCGTCTAAGCCGGGAATCTTCTCCAAATCCCGAAGAGCACCTCCCCCGCCCCTTTCCTGTGGAATGTGCCTTACCCACGTCAGGAGTCATACGCAGGGACAGTAACACATTCCTCCGCGCCCCTGGACGCTGCCGGGGCCTTAGTTTGAGAGGCGTCGTGCAGTCCGGGGACGCGGGCTCGTTTTGGGAATGCCCCCCAAAACGGATCCAGGCCACGCCACACGGGCCTGCCCCGTCCTCCCGATGCTGCCGCCCACAGCCCAGGTCCCTGGCACCATGGAAGTTTCCCGTAATCGACGACGCCACTTGTGAGACGCAGATTCTGACATCAGGCAATTATTTGAGGGGATCGGCACGTTGCTTTAAGTGAGAAGGCAAATTCTAGATACTTTTGTCATAACACCAGAGGAAGCAGGCGCAATATTTGCAAAATTGGAAACAGCCTTGGGTCTCAGCCCCTCTCTGATGGCACTCAGGTATTAAACCATTAAGGCAATCAAAAGAGCTTAAATAACAGTCTGAAGCCTGCAATATACATGTCCATGAACAAGCGGTAAAACTTCCTGAAAAGGTGATTTCAAAGCCATATTGCCCACGCTTGGCAAATTGCATATTTAATTATTTTGTCAGTCCCTCTTTCTCCTCTAATCTTTGGGGGAAATGCCCTGAGACATACGAAACCAGTTAGGATAATTAAGGTGCGATGGAATTAGGTGTCGGCTGATTTCCCAGAAAGATGCCATCCTCTAACCTGGTATGAGATGTGTGCAGGCCCCAAAAGGCAGTAACGTCTGTAATGTCTGCCTTTCTCTACAAAGATCAAAGGTCTTTTGCCCCTTTCAGGATGTTTGCAGAATTTGTTTCCCAATTATCCCACATTTGCGCGCTGGGACATCCTAGTTAACTCTTTGATGGCACCTCTGGAATTGGGCCGTAATTGACATCAGGCTGCACCTCCAGGCTCCAGGCTGGGGGCCGAGGTTCTGATGCGGAGTCTATGCTCCTCGAGGGAAGAGGGTGGACAGGAGATACAGAGGAGGTAAAGGCTGAGGTTTGGGTCCCTTAGAGCCCAGCTGCGACACTCACGCAGTGATGGAAGGACTCTCCCCGTCACTCAGGCACGGCTGAACACTGGTAAACGCTGCTCTCATTCTGGCGTGAACTGGGGCTAGGATTTGGTCTTTGCAGAGCTTTGCCATCTTAAGATAGAGATGCTGAAAACACTGACCTTGTTACATTCCCACAGCAGGATATTTCTCCTGGTCCCAGAAGAGGTGAAAAAGAGAAAAAGCCATCCAATATTTTGGAAAAGGGAGAAAGAGCCATCAAGATTTGAAGTTTTAGTTATGGCAATTTGAAACTGAATGGGATTAGGATAGTATGCGGAGATAGAGAGTCAAATATTAAAAAAATTTTAAAGAAAATATACTTTTCCTAGCATGGATTTCTTTTACTTTTTAACTACGTCTTCTTTTCACGTCTGTCAGTCTCTCTTGACTGCAAATGTTTTTTTCCTGATTCCTTAGTTCGAATAACTTGTCTTTAGCATCTCTGTCTTAGGTTAAGAGAACGGGAGAAAGAAAAAGAAAGATCTAAATCTATTTCTATGCCAGTACAATGGCACTCTTGGAAATCGTTTTTTGAAAAAGCTCTCGATAACTTTAAAAATGAAATCCCATGGACTCAAGGAATCACAGTCCGAGAGTGGCCCCAAGAGCTTGTGCTGGTACATTACCCGTTTCTTTCCTTCCATTTTACCCCTGAAAAATCCACCTGTGTAATAGCAACTTTTAAATCAAGGAGATGAACTCCCAGACCATCAGAGGGAAAACTTTTTCTTACGGCAACTGTTTTCCTTATTCTCACAGAGAAGCCAGAAATCACAGAGGCAGCCCGTCGGCACTGCCGCGTCCTCTGCCAACAGCGAACTCAAAAATGACTCATTTTCCGAATAAATAATTTTCAGCGTGAAGAAGCCCCCCAGACCCCCTACAAAAATATGTACTGAAAGAAAAATAGCACCAGGAAATGCATTTTGTACTCTTTGCAACAGTGAAGCGGTGATTAGGGTCTCTGGCGTTTCCAAGTGCTAACAGCAAGTGCTTCCAACCCGGGTTCCTGCGGCCAGAAAAGTCCCTGGAAGGTTCTCCCTAGGAGGGAACAGGCATCCCCAGCTGGGGAAGGGTCCCGGGTAGGGTAGTGTTGTCAGATTTAGCAAGATGCAAATACATACCAAAAAAACAAAACCAAAAAAACACCAATTAGTATTTCAAATAAATAAGGAAACCTTTTAAGTATAACTGTGTCCCAAATATTACATTGGACTACTTATACTAAAAAAGGATTCCTTGTTATCTGAAATTCCATTGGAAAAGAGCACTCTGTATTTTATCTGACATCCCCAGCCCTGGGTTCCAAATGGGGTAGAGGAAGCAGAGCGGGGACATCCGAGTTTTCCCGCCCAGAAACAGAATCTCGTCCATCAAGAACACACTGCTTTGGGCGGCATCGGGAACAATGCTTGGCTGCCATCATCCTGCTGTGTGACCCCCACGGACCTGTCCCACCCACTCTCTGTACCCTGGTTTTCCCATCCAGGAGTCGGGGGTTGGAGTGAGGTTTGAGGTTTGCAGGAAGGAAGGAAGCGACTAGCTCTATGCCAACCCTCAGGGCTTTCTAACCCGTCACCCAGCCCTCCCTACACAAGGCCCCGGTCCTCGATCAGAGGGAGGAACCGCCAGGCTGGGTCACCCGGTGAGCAGACAAAGCCTTTGCTTAGGACACCAGCTGAACATGGACTCCTAGGGATTTTAGCTGAATTGTTTTGAAGCACCAACGTACTCACTGGGGGGAGACCTGGCACTTTGTGGGCCCTCCTAACACCGTACAGCTCAGTACTGTTTTATTCTGATAAACTGGGGGGGTGGGGGGGCGGACAATCATGATGGTTTAGGGGTTTTGACAGCTGAAGCTCTGGACTTGTGAGTCTGGCTATCCCTGGCCCGCGTAGGCCCAGGCCTTCAAGATGTGGGGTTCCCCAGACCCCAGGCCGCTCAGAAGTGGCCTCAGAGGCTGCTGTTGGAGGCTTGAGATCTGCGAACATGAGCTCTGCTGGGGGATCAATGTACATCACGTCCAGAGAGGGAGTTACAACCCTTCAAGGCCGACTCTGCGTTCTTCCGCTCTCTGGCCCCGGGCCCCACCTAGGAGCCGCAGTCCTGTTTCTTCTGACGGCTCCTCAGAGGACTGCCCTCCCTTCGGCCCCACTACTCCCTCAGCCAGTTCTTTCTCCTATCCCCCCTAATTCCCTCCTGCTGTAGAAGCCCTTCTGGTCCTGCCGGGCCTCCGGGGGGACAGAGGACAGCTGGCCGGCATCTGGCGCTTTCCATCAGCCAGGGCCCCTGCCCCCCGGGCCTTCCGCTCCCTGGGCAGAGTAATCCTGCTTCCTCTAACCTTTCGGCTGGGTCCCGAGCCCCAGGGCTTTCATCATGTCCAGTGCGGCCTCTCATGCCCCTCCAGGCTCCCTAGCCCTCCTACCGGGGCTTCTGCTGGGCCGGGCCAGGCTGACCGGCTAGGGCTGGGTCAGGGGGTGAAGGACCCCCGCTCTCCTCCCGACCCAGAGAAGTTGGGGGGTAGGGGCGGCTGTGTCAGGGCTACACCAGGTTCCCCCACTGCCAGGTGAGCCAAATTTTTTCACCTAGAAATTGGGGACCCAGTTCTCATGGATAGAGCCCTCTGCTTCTGTTCCCAGGCCATCCTGAACTCCTCTTTCTCTGTTGGGTGATTTTGGATCAGTAACCTCGCCTCTTAAACCTGAGCTTCCTCACCTATAAAGGAGTAGTTAGGAAATTCCAGAGGTAAACCAGTCACACGCTTGGCCCGGCCCTGCCAGCAAGAGCTCAGGAGTAGTGTTAGGACGTGTGTCGTCGGTGGATGCTGTGAGCAACCACAGTATCATTATTTGTCATCCCAGACCGGCCCAGCCCTGCCTCCCCTCACAGTCCTTGGGATTCTGCTGCTGCCCCCGGCTGGGAAGGAGGGCGTCTACAAACACTGGAGTTAGCTTTTCTGCCTCAGTGCTTCCAGAAAGATTTGATAAATCTCCCCTTTGGGCCCCAGAGGGGTGCCTCTACAGGCCCCGAGGGTCAGAGAATGGCTGAATCTAGTGGTTCTGTCCCTTTCTGCCCTTGGGGTGAAGTGTGTGTGCCCCAAGCCAGCATGGGCACCGAGCCGGCAAGGCCAGTGCTGCTCAACTCCAACGCTCAGCAGTTACAGACTTGAACAAAAAAAAAAAAAACCCAGAGTTGCCGGGCACCGTCCGGACCTCGGGTCCATGTCCCTCAGGAGACCCAACACTATGTAAGGGTCCCAGAAATGCCCGTTGCTCAGGGTCCAGAAGCGGGAGAAGCTGTCGGATTTAGAGATGAGCCCTCTGGTCCTCAGGGGTGGTTCATCCTGGAAGGGGCTGCAGAGCCATGCCCTACCCCCAGCGGCCCCCCTACAAAAACCCCAGGGCCTCTGTGAACCCCCCCAAGGGGCTTGCTCCCCAGCTCACGTCGCCGTTAGAAAAGAGCCACTGCCAGCGTCCCCAGCCCCCCCCCACATGTCATTGCATCTGCAGGCACAGGTCTGCACCCAGCACATACCTTACGATTAATTTCGTGATCACGACTTGGAAAGAATCCCGGAGACCAGAGCGCTATTTATTAAATGCAAACTTCTAATTACTTCGCGGAATGCCGATGAAACTGCTCCTTAAGTAATCTTTTTTTTTTTCTAGTGACTGAGCTGCAACGTATTTTTCTAGCCATTATTTTTAACATCCCCCCCCACCCCAAAACTGCCCTGAAGATATGCAAAACATATTTCGTATGAATCGCACTTAAGAGGGACAAGCTCTCTTTTCCCTCCATCTCGGTTATTAAGAAAATGGGAAGTCAAATTTGTCGATAATCACATTTCCACAACAGATCCTAATGGGGGTGACTCCCCCACAGCGACCGAGGAAGGGAAACCAAGAAATAAACCAGAACACATGCCTTCAGTGTCTTTGTGTGTTTGCCATTCCTGCCAAGGCGTGTCGGTTCCAGGGCGGAATTTTCCTGGCGTCGGATGGCAGCGAGTCCCTGGCTCCCCCCCAGGCTCTGCAAGTGGGTTGGATGGAGTTTCGAGCCGTAAGAACTTACCTGCGGGCGTCCCGAGGGGCAGGCTCGTCTCCGAAGCTGGCTGTGCCAGGGCTGGGCGACAGAAGGTGGAGGTGCGGCGTGTGGAGGCCCTTTGTGGACAGGTGCACGGGCCCATCCCTCTCCAAGGCGCTACCTGCGGTTTACTGGACGTTTATTAGAAGCCCACGCAATATCACGGAGCACCTGCAGGCAATAAAACCCCTTACATGTGTGAGGCCTTGAGGAAATTAACGGCTCCTCCCTGGGGACGCATATTTTGTGAAGATGTTTATTACAGATGAAGTGCTCCCGGGGTAGAACATTAACAAGTTGTACAGTGATAAAAGGATTTTTATCCTTTTTCGGTGACAGAAGTAGGAAGAAGGCTTTAACGGAATCCATAAAAGGCCGACTTCCTAATGAATTTTCTTAACTCTTTATTAATAGGGTCAGCTGAGTGGAGTCGGGGTCCTTGGACGGCTGGACCGCTGGACAAGGGGGATGGAGCCAAATGGGGGGAGGGGGCGAGGGCCTGGTCGCGGGACAGAGAATGCACAAGAAGGGTCTGGGTTCGAATTCCAGGCAACAAAGACCATCTGAGAGCCGGGTGCATGAGGAATCCATTCTGCCCCAGGAAACTCATTTGGAGGCCCCTCCAGGTGATGGGGTGAGTCAGGCCAAAAGGCAGGTTCCAAGCCCCTCTTTTTAACCCCCTGTTCCCCACTCCGGCCTGCAGGCCATTACCGAGATGAAAGCCCAGAGAATGCCTTTGGACCATGACTGCGGAATCTAATTGAATTATATGAACGCAGTTAAACGTCTGCTTCAGAGAGGCAGGGCTCACTTTCAAGACTGGATGCTTCAGGAGTTAATGGGCTATTTGAACAATACAGGCCAAGAGCCGAACACAGGTGGGCTGTGTTAATAACTTTATTTAGACCCGCTTTTTTTTTTTCCCTTTGAGGCGCACAAGCCTTCCATTAATGCATTCATTAGAGTTTATGGCCAGGCTCTGGTTTTCTCCTAATGACACTGTCCAGACCCGGCTCCCCAGCTAATTGAGGCCAGCTGCCCGCCTGCCCCGCCCCGGCCTTGGGACCCAGTGTGACCAGGACTAGCTGCTGAAGCTGGACCTGGGCCTGGGCAGGGCAGGGGATGATAGCGGTTGAGGGAGCGAACCCTGCTGCTCCCCAGCCCGGCCCTCCCCCCCCGGCCACGTAGCTACGGGAGAGGAGGGGTCAAGGGAGCCCGTGGGACACCCAGCCCCACCCAGCACCGAAAAGGAACCCAGACGGGTGAGCTTCTATTCCAACCCGCCCCCTGCCACGGCCAATGCCATCTCTCCTCAGGCCGCCTCCTGGCCCTCCTCCCCATTGCAGTCACACTGATGTTCCAATAGGCCTATCAGATCCCCTCAGGTCCTGCTGAACGGCCGCTGGGGCTCCCCACCCTCCGAAGGAAGTCCAGACTTTGTCTTGGCATTCGACGTTGCTTCTGTTGTCTCCAGCCTCATCTGTCATGCCCACCTTCCCGCATCCTGGGTCCGTCCTCTGCATGTTGTCCACCATCAGCCAGGAATGCTTCCCCCTGACCCCCATGGGCTCCCTCCCACCTTCTCTCAAACCTACCAGACCCAGTTCAAATGCAGCCTCCTCCAGGAAGCCTTCCTTTCCTGCCCGAGTCAGAATCCTACATCCAGCATTTACTGTTTGCCAAGTGCTTTGCAAGCGTGAGATCATTGAGTCTCCACAGTCCCCTGGGAGAGACATGACTTGTCCCCACTCCACAGGTGAAGAAACAGAAGCTCAAGACAAGAAATACCCAAGGATTGGGTACCTGAGGACACCCAGCCCTCTCATTTACCAGACCTCACTTCCCTCCCCGACGACAGCATCTCCGTCATGGGGCCGTAGCAGCCGTGTGCTGGAATTGATGGATACCAGCTTGAAAGTGCTCAGGAATTCATTTTGTGCGCTGGTGGTTAAAAGCAGCCCCCGTTAGAAATTAAATCATGTCAACTTACAATTAAATAGGTGATATTGAAATCGAAGGGAATAAATACTCCAAACCCATCGATCCCTATGAATTCACTTCATTTTACTCTCACTGATGCCCTTGACGTTGTCTCTGTCCGCTCTCTCTGTGTCGTAAGCCTACCGTACGACGGTGAGCGACTGCACGTCCCTTCCCAACTGCATGTTTGGTGACATGTTGGTAGCTTGATATCAGCCACGGTGGGAATGTTTATACGGTGGAAATTGGCAAACTCTACAAATCAGGGTTGGTTGGTTTGTCCCCCAGAGAGCTGCTGGTAAGATGTGTACCAGCATACCACCAGATTCGAGAGAAGAGTCAAAGAAGAATCTATCTGGAGCCCTGAGAGCCCAGTTAAAGGTTGGTTTGAAGATTATGAGTGGTGGTCATGGCAACAATGCCGACCATGTCATGCTCTCCGTGTTCCAAGCCCCCAAACCTCTCTCCAGCCCAGGTCTCTCTCCTGAGCTCCAGACCCACCTAGCCCTAGCTTCCTGGACACCCCCATTGGTATGCTCAGGAGCTCCTTGGACTTGACACGTCCAGAACGGAATCTCCGCCCCACCCCTGGGCCTCTCCAGGTCAGTGAGTGGTGGTGTCTTCACCCCCCAGTGGCCAGGCCATCCTTCTCACCTCCACCCTGTCCGCCAACCCCCACCATCAGCCCTTCACCACTACCTCTTGCCTACACTGGGGTAACTCACCGTCAGTGTTTGCCGATCTCACTCCCTCCGGTCCACACCCTTCCAACGCACATAAGTCTGACCCTGTTCCCCAATCACCTGCAGAAGAAGGTCCAAGCCCTTGACTACCATCTAAGGCTGGCCCCAGCCTCCTGCTGCTAACTACAGGTCCTCATCTCCTGCCTCCTCCCTCGCTACATTCTGCTCCCAGTGACGCCAAACCACTTATTACATTTATTGAACACATTCTTCTGGATGGTGCTCTGAGTACTGGGGCTACAAGAATGAATAAGGCAAAGTCCTTATTCTACTGAAACTCTCACTCTGGCAGACAAAAAAAAACAGTTAAAAATCATATACATATATATATACATGTATGTATATATATGTCAGGACGCCTGGGCGGCTCAGTCAGTTAAGCATCCAACTTCGACTCAGATCATGATCTCACGGTCTGTGGGTTTGGGTCCCACGTCTGGCTCTGTGCTGACAGCTCAGAGCCTGGAGCCTGCTTCAGATTCTCAGTCTCCTCTCTCTCTCTGCCCCTTCCCTGCTCACACTCTGTCTCTCTCTCAAAATAATAAACATTAAAAAAATTTTAATCATATATATCATATATGTTATGATATATAGGCACACATATGTATGTGTATATGTGTACGTATCATGTATGTGTATGTATACTATCGGGCGGCTTTGCTAGCATGGAGGAAAATAAAGCAAGATACGAACAGAGAGCAATAGAGGGGGTTATTTCCTATAGGGTAGAGGACAGGCTCACCAACTGGTGACAGTTGGGGAGAGACCAGGAGAAAGTGCAAAGGCCCTGGGTCAGGACCATTGGGCTATGCAAGAAACGGCGATGGTTAGAATAGAGTGATCAGGTAAATTCAGAGAAACACAGGGCCCAGATCACGTCAGGGCTTGTTTGTGTCAAGGACTTGGAATTCATCCGGAGTAAGCTAAGAAGCCACTAGCAGATTTTCAGCAGGGGAGTGACAGGATGCACTAGGAGACAACGGCGGGTGTCCCAAGGAGACGATGGGGGCTATGCTGGCATTTCTGCTCCATGGCTCACGGTATCCTGTCAGCCTGGAATGGCCTGTCCCCACTTCTCCTTATCAAGTCTAAATCCAGGGCCACCTCCTCCAGGAAGCCTCTTTGATTTCTCTCCCCAGGTTGGGTCAGGTAGTCCTTCCCCGGGTTCCCCTGATGCCCATTCATATCCCCCTCACTACAGTTACCTCGCCGTTTATGAAGTCTCTCTACTCACCTGCTTCCCCAACAGCCAAACAGCAACTTGAGTACAGGGCCTGGGATTCTTTCTCCCTAGGACCAGCATACGACCAGACACAAAGGAGATACTTAGTGAACATGTGTTGACATAAACTAAAAGATATGACAATATTAACAGAGTGAATGCCATTCAGTAAAAACTCAAAGAATACCTTTTAAAGGGAAGCTTTGGGGCACCTGGGTGACTCAGTCAGTTAGTTACGCATCCAACAATTGGTTTTGGCTCAGGTTGTGATCTCCCGGTTCATGAGATCAAGCCCACTGCACTGACAGCGAGGAGACTGCTTGGGATTCTCTCTCCTTCTCTCTCTGCCCTTACCCCATGTGTGTGTGCCCTCTCTCTCCCTCTCTCTCTCTCTCTCTCATTCACTCTCTCTCAAATATACATTTTAAAAACTAAAGGGTGCCAGAGATCTCACACTGAACAAAACAAACATGTTCCTACCCTCTTGAATCTCCCACTCTAGGGTCTAGAGAACTTCCAGAAGTTAGGTATGGCCAGAGTTGAAGAGAGGGAGGGGGAATGCTGATAGCTGATGCAAAGTTAAATCATACTGCACCCTGAATGTCAGACTAAAGAATATGTACTTTATCCTGTGAGCAATGAGAAGCTGTTGGAAGCATGTGGACTAAACAAATTTCGGTTTTGGAAAGATGGCCCAAAAATGGCACCAGGCCCACATGGCTTTATGAGCTCTCACAAAGAACAGATAATTCGCATGCAATTAATACTTTCCAGAGAACTGGAAAAGATGGCAAGTTTCACTTATAATCCTGTGAAGCTAGTACTAACTGGATACCCTAATCCAACAAAGACAGTGCCTAAGCCGTAAAGATCAGTCTCATCTGAAAAGTTGATGGGGAGGGGCGCCTGGGTGGCTCAGTCAGGTAAGCGTCCGACTTCAGCTCAGGTCATAATCTCATGGTTCGTGGGTTCAAGCCACGCATTGGGCTCCACACTGTTGGTGCAGAGCCTGCTTGAGGGTCTATCTCTCTGTCTCTCCCTCTGCCCCTCCCTCACTCATGCTTTCTCTCTCTCTCTCTCTCTCTCAAAAATAAAGTTTTAAAACATTTTTGAAATATAGACAGGGAAATATGAAATCAGGCACTCTCAAAGAGAATCTAGTCGAACATTAAAAGTGTAATACACCATGAATAAGTAGCATTTATTCTAGGAATGCAGGTCCAAGAATGCACGGTCAACCTGAGGAAAAGCTACTTACAGTGTCCATTACATTCAATGCCCATTCTCAATTTAAATATTGGGGAGACTTCGTACTTGAGAATGAAACACCAGCGGTACATAAATGAAGCAGCCCAGGTTGCTGACAAGGACGCATCTGTGACATCATTCTGGCTCTGTTGCCTTAGGAGTCTTCCTCCTTTTGTCTTCATGAGATAGACACACTCACCCTTCTCTTTGTGGCCACCCCAGGTGTTGAAAGTGGTACTCAGCTTACTAAGCCTCACCTGAGGTTATTCATGATTCCCAGACCACAGACGTAAACCACCCACTCCAAATAATCATGACATGTCAAGGAGCTAAGGAAAGTACAAATACTGGAAAAGAAAGTATGACCATTTTCTTTTTTTTTTTTTAATTAAAATTTTTTTTTTTAATTTTAGAGAGAACACAAGCAGGGGAGAGGGACAGAGGGAGAGAGAGAGAATCCCAAGCAGGCTCCATGCTCAGTGCAGAGCCCAACATGGGGCTCAACCCCACGACTCTGGGATCATGACCTGAGCTGAAATCCAGTCAGCCAGCCAGAGGCCCCAGCATCACCATTTTCAAATGAATATGCTGTTTGCTATCAACTCGACACTTAAATAAAAAATTGTTACAACTAAAAAGAGAGTTTGGTAAAATAGCTAGTAGTTAGATAAGCAGAAATAGCTTTCTATATTTCAGTGACCGGCAGTTAGAAGATATCATTGAAAAAATCCCATTTATAGAAACTGTAAAAAGTACCAAATGGCTACAAATAAGTATCACCAGAAATGGATAGGACCTATACAGATAAAACTAAAAAATTTTATCGAGGGACACAGCACTCTTGAATAACTGAATGGGAAGATTGTTTACTATAAAAACCAACAAAATGCTTATTTTCTCCCAAGTAATCTATGAATTTAACCCATAAGTCAAACGAAAATCAGTGGAATTTTAATTTTTTTAATTCAATAAATCTGGAAATACAAATGTATTAGACTTACCAAAAACTTTTTACAATTTTTATGAGGAGCGTTTGCTTCTACAATAACAAAACATATTGTAAAACTATAGTAAATAAACCAGGGACACCTGGGTGGCTGGGTGAGTTAAGCATCCAACTCTTGACTTAGGCTCAGGTCATGATCTCATGGTTTGTGAGTTCGAGCCCCGCATTAGGCTCTGTGCTGACTGTGGAGCCTGCTAGGGATTCTCTCTCTCTTCTCTCTCTGCCACTCCCCCAGCTCATGAGCTCACTTGCTCGCTCTCTCTCTCTGTCTCTCAAAAATAAACAAAAAATTAAAAAATTAAATAAAATAAGTCAGGGAGACACTGGCTGAGGAAGAGACAAGCCTGTCAATGAGACAGATCCAAAAACAACGAGGAATAAATAGAGCAAAATATATAATTCAAATCCATAAGGAAATAATGGAATTTTTAATAAATAAGTGGAAACATTAGGGAACCATGGGGAAAAAATAGATTAAATTCCTACCTTACATGAAAATAAATTCTAGATTTAATAAGGATTTAAGATCTACTTTTGAAGAGAATTTATTTAATTACCACAAGAAAATATTGGTGAGTATTTTTGTAATCTTGAGTGTGGGGAAGATCTTTCCAATAGGACTCAAAAGACCAAAAAACCTTTTTTAATCACTATATTTAACTACATAAAATTATAAAATATTTGCTGCATATAAGAGAGAAAGAAGTAAATATACTAACATATAAGAATCTCTTACAAATCCAAAAATATGACAGAAACAATTCACATAAAAAGACATTAAAATGGCCCATATATGTAAGAAAAAGTGCCAACCTCAGCCATGATCAGAAAAGGCAAATGAATATAACATCGAGTCGGCATGTTTGGCTCATCAGATTGGTCGAGACTCAAAAGAACGATAACACCCAGTGCTGACGAGGAGGCAGGGAAAGAGGCTCTCGCACCCACGGCCGGTGGGAGAGTCACCAGTTGGCGCAGACTTCTAACATTTATTTATTTTTGAGAGACATAGAGACAGAGCACAAGCAGGGGAAGGGCAGAGAGAGAGGGAGACACAGAATCCGAAGCAGGCTCCAGGCTCTGATGAGCCATCAGCACAGATCCCAATGCGGGGCTCGAACCCACAGACGTGAGATCATGACCTGAGCCGAAGTCGGTCACTCAACCAACTGAGCCACCCAGGTGCCCCTGGCGTAGACTTCTAGAGGAGGCCACATACATTAATTAACCCGCCTTCTAGGACTTTATCATGAAGAAATAGACGAGTTCCATGCACGAGAGTATTCAGGGAAGCACTGTTTATAAATAGTGAAAAATTGGATCCAAACAAAAAGTTTAGAGAAAAGGCTAAATAAAGTGTTACACATGCGTCCCAAGCAGCATTAAGAAGAATGAGGGAGACCTTTGTGTGCTGATATGGAACCACCCACAAGACTATCGTTAAACATGAAAGGCAAATGCCAAGCAGTATAGACGGGATGTTTGTGTATGTATGTGTGCGTGTGTATATGTGTGTGTGTGTGTGTACAGATAGGATGTTTGTATATATGTATATATGTGTGTATATGTGTGTGTGTGTGTATACACACACGCATACATGTATAGGCACAAAAATTCTAAGATGCCCCCAAATTGCTAACAGTGGATGGTTGGGGGGGGTGGGATATAAGCCATTTGTACTTCCAAATTTTCTATCTTGTGATTTTTTTTAATGTAAGAAAATAAAATGAGAAAGCTACGCCAAATATGTGTGTGTATTTTCACATGGGAAAGCTGTCAGAAATCATCAGTTTACTAAAGCACAAAAAACATGATACCATCCTTTTAAAAAAGAATGTGTGTGTGTGTGTGTGTGTGTGTGTGTGTGTTGTACGTATGTATCTGGCCTATTTATTACTTCATCTCACCGTCGGGTGCAAAGCTGGGGCTTCACAAACATTTGCTGAGCAAATTAAAATTTATATTCCTGGAAGATATACGTTCTGATCTTAAATGGTGCTGGTTCCTGGGTGATGCGACTACGAATAATTTTTATTCTCTTCGTCATTTGCCCCTAGAGTTTAAGAGGTATTGTGTGCATTAGTTTCATAGGTTTTTTGATTTAAAAATAGAAGATTTTCTTTAGAAAATTGGTAACTAACAGGCTGGTCAATGGGCCAAGTGGCTGAGGTGTGGGGCCACCGCGGAAGACGGGGCCTGGAGAGGCCAGACGTCCCGGCCTAGTCTGCCCAGGGCACACTCCCTTCCCCGCGGTCCTGGTTTCCATCCCAGGCAAGCATCACACTCACCTGGAAGCTATAAAAACAGTCCCACTGCCCAGCCCCGGCCCAGGGTGGCCAAGGGCACTGTGGTCTGGAGCCTCCGGAGCCAAGCGTGCTGCCAGGGCACAGGCGAGCCCACACGTCCGGGTTGGACGCTCCGGCTTCACTGACATCCCAGCATCCAAGGCCTCTAGTGACCTGGCCTCAGTGTACCACTCCGAAGTCAAATGGCACCCTGTCTCCCTTGAACCACATTCCCCTCCACCCCCATTAAACTCGTCACTCTTTCTGAGATAGGCCTGGCCCCCCCCCGACATCTTCACCCTGACAACTTCCCGATCTGGGATGTGGCCCCCACTTTGCCTCCTGGGACACTGCTTCCCATGGAAGCAACCCATGAATGCAATTCTGAGACACCCGCATTGACAAATGGGGTCCGGAAGCAGCCAGCAGCCCCTCTGCATCCAGAGTCCCAGGGCTTCCAGAACGACTCGCCTTCCCTGGACTCCGATCACCCCCCCCCGCCCCGACCCAATTCTGGGCAGATGGCCTGCAGCCCCGAAACTGCGGCTGGCGTGCCGCGTCCATCCTGGGGAGGGATGCTCGGGCAGACGCCCTAGAACCTTCCTCTCTTACAAATGCAGTTCCTGACACCCAGGGAGGCTGGCGCTATCCGGACCACCCCCTCGCCCCCCACACCTGCCAGCTCCTAGACAATTCTCCCACATTAATAAGCGACAGACATCCTGCCAGAAAATGCCAATCTTGGGGCGCCTGGGTGGCTCAGTCAGTTAAGCGTCCGACTTCGGCTCAGGTCATGATCTCGTGGTGAGTTTCGAGCCCTGCATTGGGCTCTGTGCTGACTGCTCAGAGCCTGGAGCCTGCTTCGGATTCTGTGCCTCCCTTTCTGTCTGCCTCTCTCTCTCTCTCTCTCTCTCTAAAATAAACATTTAAAAAACACTTCGAAAAAACTGCATTTAAAAGAAAACACCAGTCTTTCGATCAGCGAATCATGGTGGAGTGGAGGCTTCCGGATGTGCACAGAATCTCCGCCGGCTCAGGGGTCTCATCCTGGCATTGGGGGTGGGGCCCTGGCTTGGTCCCAGCCCATGGGGGTTCTGGCCCTCCTCCCTTGCCCCTCACCCAGCCCAACACCTACCCTGAGCCTCTCCAGGTGGGAGAGATTCCTGTGTCCTCTTCCCCACATCTCACTCCCAGCCAGTGAGGGCCGAGCCCCCAATGTCCCGGCGCAGGACTGGGGGAAAGCGTGCCATTTGTTGGGAGGAGGAACTGAAGGCGCCGGGACGCGGGGGACGGGGTGACGTAAACCAGGTGACACAGGACCCGGTCCTGGAGCTCCAGCCCCTCTCACTGTCCCTCTGGTTTGGATCTCAGGGGATCTGGTGGCCCCAGGCCCGGCCACTCGGTTGGAGGTGGAGGGGAGTCCTGGAGCACTCAGCAGGACAGAGGCCAGACCTCAGCGACGGGCAGGGCCAGAGTGGGCGGGGAAGCCGCCCTGGTGACCGATGATGCACCCCCACGGCAGAAGAGCGCCGCGCGCCCCTGGGGTAAGCCTGGACCTGATTCCTCATGAGACCCCAGTGGCTCCGGGCAAACTCCCATCCTCTCTAACCTCGGTGTCCTCCTCTGTTAAGTGGGTATAATGCTCCCACTGGGAGTGCCATGTGGATGAAATGAGAATGGCCACACAAACGCTGGGCCCAGCGCTGGCCCTGAGCGAGCACTCACCTGGTGACAGGGAGGCCTCACCAGGGCCATCGGTCCTCTGCTTGGGCCCCCAACTCCAGGCCCTCACCCACTGGCTGGCCCCCAACAAGCTCCTCTTCCCAAGGCAATGGGGGCCATCAGGTGGGACGTTCCCTTGACTTCTTAGGGCCCCAAACGAGACCCCCACCACGGGCCCTGCCTAGCCTGTGGCCAACGCCTTCTGCGGGGCTCTGTCTCCAGGCCCCTTCTCTCTCTCTCCATATTCCTGTGGCCCCAACCCTGCTCTGGTCTCCGCACTTAAAAGAAAAGTCATTGGACTTCCTCCAGCAGCCATCTGGGCCCCTCATTGCTCACCCCTGCACAGGGGAACTCCCAGGAGGGCCCTCAGCATCCCTGCTCCCCACATCTACCCAGGTGGCGCCCACTTCCCCTCGCCCACCAAAGCCATCCCCCACTTCCAGGTGCATCTCTCTCCTGTTCTGGCTTCTCGACCCAGCCTTCCTTTGAGACTCTTCCTCCTCTTGGCTTCTCTCTCCCTCCACACCCTGCCCCCCATCAACTCACTGGTCTTCACGAGCAACATCCACTTTGTTCCCTGCTGAATCCTGAGCACCTAGAACAGTGTGCCTAGCACAACTGAATGAATAAACAGAGAGAAGCCAGAGCCTGGTGGAAGGGAAAGGGACAGAGAAGGCCGCAAAGACAGAGCCAGGCAGGAAAGGCCATCATGGTGGGCAGAGTGGGCGTCACTGTGCAGACAGGGACCCGAGGGAGGCTGGGACGCTAGTGATTGAAGCTAAGGACCACGGAGCCAAATACGCTGGATTCCAACGCTGGTTCTGCCTCCACTGCCTCATCTGCAAAGAGGGGCCAATAACCCCCCTCGGAAGGCTTTGCCTATGATGCCAGTTTGCTCCTGTCCGGTGCTGGCCTCAGGTACCTGAGATCGTCTCCTTCTCACCACAAGCCTGGAAGCGGGTCAGATGACAGTCCCCACTTTTCAGATGAGAAAGCCAAGGCCAGAGAGGTTAGGTGGTTTGCTCAGGGCCACGGGGTTCAATTCAAGAGCAACAGGGATGGGAGTTGAACCCAAATGGTCTGACCCCAAAGTGAGCGCTCCCAAACACAGCCCAGCAGGCCAACACAACACAGGTACTCCCGTAGCAAAGGTACCTACCCAGCTCGGGGGCCTATTCCCTGGGGTTGTCCAGAGGTGAGGTCCGTAAGGAAGTCCACTGTGGTGAAGGCTTTGGCTGGAAAGCAAGGACCTAACAGGCTAGATGAGAAAGAAGCGTGCGACTTCGGCTCAGGTCATGATCTCACGGTCCATGAGTTCGAGCCCCACGTCTGGCTCTGTGTTGGCAGCTCGGAGCCTGGAGCCTGCTTCGGATTCTGTGTCTCCCTCTCTCTCTGCCCCTCTCCTGCTCACACTCTGTCTCTCTCTCTCTCTGTCTCAAAAATAAAGATTAAAAAAAATTAAGAAAAAAAAAAAGAAAGAAAAGACAGAGAACCTCACACTTCAGTCTGGGAGTCTGAATGTGAGCCAGTGGCCATCGGGAGCCAGAGCAGGTACTGGAGTGAGGGAAGCCCTTCAGCATCAGCGGGCAGGATAGATGGAAGGCACAACGTCCATGGAGCTGAATTTTATACTCTAACAGGACGAGGATCAGACCTGACTTACCCAACCATTCAGCCCTCTGCACCTGGCTTAGTGCCTGGCACGTGGTAGTCTGCCTCTTGCTGGATAAATGAATGAATGAATGAATGAATGGAGGAGGTGGCCACGTTGGAAGGGATTACATCTTCAACCCTACAGGTTCCCTTCTGGGAATGACGTGCCCACACAGCTTTGTTAATAACAACAAGAGGCAGACCGCGATCAAAACGCCCACGACAGCGGGCCGGTTACCTAAACCACGGCCCTCTGCTCAATGGAATCCTGTGAAAAGAAGCGTGCCCTGCCGCGGCGACACGGAAGGATGTTCACGACGCAGTACGTGACAAGGGCGAGGGAGAGAGCACGGTACAGAGTTCGGCGTGTCTCCATCTTATCATCATAGGAAACGCCTGTGGGCACAAGAGACTTGAGAAAGGGCCGGCAGCGGTGGCTCTCTGTGGCAGGCGGAGGTAGGAACTGGGGACCTCACCCTTCTGTCCACAAATAACTCTGAGCCACGTGGATGGTTACATATCAAAATAATTAAATTTAAAATCTTTCGTGATGGGTTCCGGGGTGAGGCAGGGTCCCGGGAGAGGAGGGCAGAGAGGAGGACTGAGCTCAGCCCTGCTCTCTGGCCTTGAGGAGCTGAAGCTAGGGCCACACCGTGCCAGGAGGCACCATGGAGCGCCCCTCGGGCCCCTACTGAGGGGTGACTCGGGTGGGGGCGGGAGGCGATGAACTGGCGGGGATCCCATCTCTTCCCCCCTCGCAAGGGCAGGCCACCTTCCTGATGGACGCCCCTGGTGTGCAGGGGGGGAAACTGAGGCACAGACGAGGCAAGTCATGTCCCTGCCAGCTCACTGGCCTGGGAATGAGATAAAACTAGTACAGGAACTCCTGTACCAAGTTCAGGCTTAGTCATTCATCATTCATTCATTCATTCGTCATTCGTTCATTCACTATCAGATAACCCATGAGCCCCTGCTCTCTGCCAGGCTCTGGACTGGATTCTGGGGACTCGTATGTAAATCGGAGGAGGGCCAGGAGACACGCCTAGGGCTGGGATTTGAACGACTCATCGGAATCCATGAATGGGAGACTGGGCGGAGGGAAGAAGTACAAGCCAAGCCTGGGAGGTGGGAGGGGAGCGGCAGCCCTGGGGACGCAGGCATGGGTGCCCGGCCTCACCCTTCCACTCTAGATTCCGCCTCCAGGCAGAGCCGGAGACCTGCCCAATCCATGACCGCCCAAAATTGGAAACCCCAGGCTCAATGTTGGTGTACGGGGGTGGGGGGGAGGGGACAGGAGAAAAGCAAGAGCTGGGCGGCTGGATCGGGGGAGCAAGTGTGTGAAGGCCGGGCAGAGGGCTCAGCCCCGTGAACAGAGCAGCCCACCACTGTGCACTGCAGCGGGGAGGGGCACAGAGCGGGGAGGGCGCCGGTGGGGTGGGGGCAGGGGCGGGGGCGGAGGGGGGTGGCAGCTGCCGTCCCTCGCTAGCCGGGCGATGGGCAGGGCCGATAGCAGCAACGCTGGGCCAGCTGAGGGGGCGCACTAGGTCCTCCCCCCAAAGTCCTTTATCAGCAGGATGCGCCGTTGCCAGGGAGCCTGCCTCGGGCCCTGCTCCAGCCGTTGCTGGGAGGATTATCAGAAAGATTTGAGTCTTTTTAATTAAATCTGAGCCAAATGCATCCTGTACCCGCCGCTCAGAGAAGCCCATTCAGTATCCTGTCAATGTCTCTGATAGCTTTGTCTCGCAGACCCTGCTATCAGGCCACCGATCTGGTCGCAAGGCGGGCACCCCTGTCCCCAGCCCGACAGCGGCGGGCACCTGGAATAAATACACGTAAATACACGGAAGGGCCCCCTCTGCCTGCAAGGTGATGGCCTCCGGAGAAAGTGCCCCGACCCGGGCAGGACACCAGGCATCTCGGATCCCCCTACTCAGCCTCCAAAGCCGCCTCCCCGGGCCACAGGGCCCAAGCCCATACCTCTTGAACTATTACTCAGCGTGAGGTGTGGTACCCAGCTCGCGGATTCCCCAGGCTGCGACTCAAAAGGAAGGTTCTGTTATCATTCCCATTTCACCGAAGAGAAAACAGAGCCCCAAGGGGGAAGTCACTCACCCAGGTCCACACAGCTAGGAGGTGGCAGAACCAGGATTCAAACCCGGATCGTTCTGACTCCACAATCTCCACTCAATTGCTGCAGCTCCCCCGCTTGGGCCTCCCCAACCGTCCCAACCTCCCTCTTGCCAAGGCCTCCTGGTCTCCTTCCAGAAGCCATCACCACTAGTGGTCAGGATTCTGACGTTGCTAACAGCCAAGACTTTCTGAGAGCCCACTGTGTGCCTCATTCAGCCCCCCTCCCCCAGCCTCAGGGGACACGGTCAGGTCCTGCCCTGTTTCCTGACAGAAGAGTGAGTCACTTGCCAGGTCCCACGACGACAGGGAGAGTCCTGCCCGGGGCCTCCTCGTTTAAAGCCGGCCGTCTCGGCCTGGCTCCTCCCCAAAGGAGCCAAGTGCATGCCTGGCACAGCCTGGGAGCGGGAGGCAAGTCAGGGTTGGGGCTCGGAGTCGGTTCACCCCGTGGCCAGAGGACAAAATTAACTCGATAAATAATGTGGGCAAGGGGGGGGTGGGGGTGTTCTTTTGAGAAGAGCCGGCAGCTCTGGGCACCCGCGCCTATGCGCTGACTTCATAGAGCTAAGTTTTAACTGCGGGCCCCACACCCGGGCTGCGGCCGCCCTGCAGAGGGGGACGTGGGTTCTTTTTAATTAAACCTGTCTGTTATCTCGGTGTATTGTCGGACGAAGGGAGGCCCGTTAGTGGCGCGTGGGTTGCTGGGAAACCGCGTGCTGCGCTGGACACGCAGGCCCTGCAACATCCTCCCACAGGGCCACGGTCGCCGACCCCTCCCCTGTCCACACCGTACGACCAGGGACAAGCTCCTGGCCGGAGCCCTCTCACGCTCAGCCCCAGTAAGCGCCAGGCAGGCACCCGCCACTCAGAGCTCTTGCCGAGCAGGGGAGGCCCTCACACCAGGAACTGGGAGGAGCTGGGCTCTGGGGTCAGAGAACCTTGGGCTGAATCCTGGCTTGGCTACCTGTTTGCCGTGTGACTCTAGGGTGGTAACTCCGCCGCTTTGGGTCATGGTGATGGCGGGCAGCTTATATTTGCTGGATCACCCTGGTAGGTAATCTACAAGCTTTTTGTGTACAACGCTGTCGACCTTACACAACACCCCAAGTAGGGACTGGTGTTATCCCGGCATACAGGTAGGGAAACTGAGGCTCAGAAACAAACTCCTGTGGGTCGCACGGCTTATTTCATGGCTGAGCTAGGATTTGAATGCACTACTGGCTCCATTTTCCCACCTGGGAAATAAGGATAAAAATCTTCAGCTGGGAATGGGGCCATTCTATAGGACAGTGAAGGGCATGGAATCAGGTTTAATAAAGGATGGTCTTCATTCGACCTTTGTAATTTAAGTACAAGAGTAGCTATGGGCTCCATTTTCCTAAAGGGAAACTGAGGCTCTGGCCCCCACGGTCCCTTGTACACACTCCCCTTGATATCGCCCCACACCCGGACATCCCGGCAGCCTCCTTATCAGGTTTCCCGCCCTGACCACGTGCCTTTCAATCCTGTCTCCTCTGGGCACCCAGAGGCGTCTCTCATTCTACCATTGAAATAACGTACATTTGATTTTTACTTGATTATAAAATAAAATCAGGATAAATATGTATGAAAGAAAAGTATAAAAAGAAAATTTAAATCACATGGAATCCAAGTCGCCTAGGTGGCTCAGCCTGTGAAGCTTCTGACTCTTGATTTCAGCTCAGGTCATAATCTCGTGAGACTGAGCTCTGAGTCAGGTTCCAGCTTGGCATGGCGATTCTCTCTCTCCCCCTCTCTCTCTGCCCCTCTCCCACTCACTCTCTCTTAGAAAAAAAATTAATTAAAATCAATCAATCAATCACACGTAATCCTATACCGTTATCTATTTGCGTTAACTTCTGTCTGTAATTTTACTGTTTGCTCATTCAGTCATTAATTACTTAGTGAGGCCCTACTATGTGCCAAGCCTCGTACATGATACTGGGGGAAAAGTTGTGAACAAGACCAACCTGGTACTGCCCTCAATGAGCTCCACGCAATGAGAGGAGATTGATATTAAACAGATGAGCACATCTATAACATTGAGCTCAAGTGTAAAACGGGCTACACCACATAATATTTAAAGGATTATACACCGTGACCAAATGGGATCTTTTCCTGGGATGCAAGGCTGGTTTGACTGAGAACTGATCAATGAAATGTACCACATTAACATAATGAAGGGGGGGAAAAACACACGACCACCTCAGTTGATGCGGAAACAGCATTCGACAAAGCTCAGCACCATTTCATGATTTAAAAAAAAAAAACACTCAAAAAACTAGGAATGAAGGATAACTATCTCAATATAATAGAAGTCATAGATGAAAAACCCATGGCAAACATCACACTCAATGGTGAAAGACTGAAAGCTTTTCCCTAAGATCAGGAATAAGGCAAGAAAGCTGGCTTTTGCCATTTCTATTCAAGGTAGTACTGGGCATTCTAGCCAGAGCAATTAGACAAGAGAAAGAACTAGAAGGCATCCAACTAGAATGGAAGAAGTAAAATTATCCCTGCTCACAGATGATATGATCTCATATGTTGAAAACACTGAAATTACACACACACACACACACACACACACACAGGCAAAAACATGGTAAGACCTAATAAATTCAGCAAAGTAGCGGGATACAAAGTCAAAAAACCAGCTGCATTTCTGTACATTAACAATGAACAATCAAAAAGGAAACAAGAAAACGATTCCATTTACAAAAGCATTAATAAAAGAAGAAAATATTTAGGAATTAACTAAGAAGGTTAAAAATTTGTACAATAAACACTACAAAACATTTCTGAAAATAAAATAAAAAATGACAAATAGATGGGAAGACACCCCATGTTCGCGGATAAGAATAATTAATATCTCTAAGGCATCAATACTACCCAAGACTATCTACATACTTAATGCCATGCCAACAACTTTTTTCAGACATAGAAAAACTCATCCCCCAAACGAAAATTCATATGGTATCTCAAGGGACGGCAAAGAGCCAAAACAATCCTGAGAAAGAAGAACAAAGTTGGATTCACACTTGCTGATTTCAAAACTTACTATAAAGCTACATTGATCAAAAGAGTGTGGTGCTGGCACAAAGGCCAATGGGATTGAATGGAGGGTCCATCAGTAAACCCTCATGTGTGTGGTCAAATGATTTCCAACAAGAATTCCAAGACTAGTCAATGGGGGAAAGACAGTCTTTTCAACAAATAGTGTAAAGAAAACTAGATATCTGCTTGCAAAAGAATGAAGTTAGACTACACGATCTAGCAATTTCACTTCTGGGAATAAATATACTCAAAGAATTGAAAGTAGGGGGCAAAGTGCAACGGGAGAAGACAGAAGACGACATAACCCTCTGAATTTTGCTCCACAGCCTTTTACAACTACAAATTTTTTAAAAAATAGATTACATTCAAGAAATAAGTAATGTGTTTTTCAAATGTTATGATTTAGAATTTTCTCTTTTTGAAGTGCTTATTCATCTATTCTGAGAGGGAGAAGGAGAGAGAGAGAAAGAGAGACCACGAGTGGGGGAGGGGCAGAGAGAGAGGGAGAGAGAGAATCCCAAGCAGGCTCTGTGCTGATAGCAAGGCTTGAACCGTGAGGCCATGACCTGAGCCCAAATCAAGAGTTGGGCACTCAACAGACTGAGGCGCCCAGGCGCTCCTAAAAATTTCTCTTTCAGATAGAGCTTTGCTATCTATTCACCTAGATTCAAATCTTAAACCCATCACTTCCTGCCTGTGTGACCTTAGCAAGTGGCCTCCCCTCTCTGAGCCCCAGGTTCTTCATCTCCACTGAAGATGAAGAGCAACTTTTCGAGAAATGAAAACAATAGGTATTAGACCCAGCACATAGTAGGTACTCAGCTCTTCCCACCTGAACTTGACAAGGGCCCTCACACTCAGCTCGGCCTGAGCATCCTCACTCCCTGAGCCACACCAGGACCACCACTAGCTCGGCCTTCAACTAGGATCTCTTCCTCTGGGGACGGCCCTGAACAGACCTGGCCCCAGGTGTGGCTAGGAAGTCCCCTCCACATTGGACAGGGGACTAGGAATGGTGGCCCCAAGGAAAAGGGTTCCCCCCTCTGGGGACCTGCAGCCCTCATCCACCCCCTGCCAGCCAGCTAGCGCATCTGACGCCCATGTGTGTGCTCCCTCGGCCAGGGGTTGGGGTTCCTTGTTTTATGGCTTCCTAATCCTCTCTTGGCAGAAAGGAAGTGGTGGGTCCGCCGGGCCACGCAGAGAGTGGCCGGACGATCCGCAAACGAAAGATTCATGAACCCTCAAGTGGGAGTGCCTCCGAGGCTGCCCCAGCCCTTCACATGGAGATAAATCACCGCTAGCGAAGGAAGATAAAAGGTGCCGGGATGCAGGGTCTGTCTTATGAGAAGCAGCGCGCTGAAGGAGACTTTTTCCCTGAGCTCCTACAGAGCTGGGCTGCTGATGGTCCCAGGGCTCCTGAGACCGGTTTTTCACACGTCTTCCCCAGACACAGCGGGCGTGCAACCCGTACAGTCTCACAGAGCCTTGTACTGAGAAGGGCCTCACGCTTGGCTTAACGTTCTGCTGTTGCTGCCTTGAAATTCGTAACAGCTTTTGAGGCGAGGGCCCCACATTTCCATTTTGTGCTGGGTTCTGAAAACGGTATACCCAGCCATCCCTGGCCAGGAGTGGCTTTGGGCATCTGATGGCCCATGCTCTCTCCGGAGGATTTTTATCTGGCACCGCTTGCACACCTCCAGAGACAAGGGTGGCCCTTGTCCTCCTGGGGTGGCCCTTGTCCTCCTGGGGTGGCCCCGAGTCCACTAACAGGCAACTGAAGCTGAGAGATCTTCCCTCACAGCGGTTGAAGGAATGATCTCAGGTCTAACAGTCCTGGCTCCCCACTGGCTATGTAACCTGGGGCATGTCACTGCACCCCAGTTTCCTTGGTTGCAGAATGAGGTCACTAATAGGGCTATTGTGAAGAGTCCAATGAAATGAAGCATGCATGGTGCCTGGCACACATTGCTCCTGTACTTAATCAATGATCGCTGTTGTTACACATTATTGGAAAAGATCTCCTTCTATCAGGTTGGGATCTGCAGGCCTGAAGAGTGGTTGGGGGAGGAGGCGGAAGACGGTACGTGCAACACACACACACTCCAAAGTCAAACCTATGAACTTCACCTGGGCTCCACCCATCAGGTACCTTGTTCTCTGCTGCCATCTGCTGGCATGAATCGGGCACTGCACCACAAGTGGCCTTGCCGGACACCAATTTTCATCCGTTCTTCTAATGAGAAGATAATCGAATCACTCAGCAGTTTACAGAGGGCCCGCTCTGGCGACCTTGTGGCGAACAAAAGACAAGTCTCTGCCCTCTTGGAACTGGCGTTTTTGTGGGAGAAATGAATAATAAGCAAGAAAGCCAGCACTTTGATTTCCGCTGGTGAGAAGCACATGGAAAGAGGAAAACAAAAAGGCAAAAGGTGGGGAATAGAGCCAGTGGGCTCTCAGTGGAGCCAGAAGGACAAAGTCGGTTCTGGGGCAGGCTCAGGAGGGTGACGGGCCGAAAGGCAGTCAGGCAGAGGGACACGAGGTAGGCTCTGCGGCTTGTCTGGTCCCATAGGCCTGGCTCCTCAGCCCCGTCCCCACTTCCTGAGCAGCTCTGAGCAACTTCCTCCCTGGACCCAAGCCTCAATCTCCTCATCTGGAATATGGGGAGAACCACAGCCACTTCTCAAATTAGTGCCGTTGTGTGGGTTCACTGAGATCCTGGAGGGGAAGACATTTTGTGAACTGCATTATTCTCATCCATTATAATCTTATCGTTAGCTACCATTTATGATGCACCTACTAAGGAACTCTGCTAAGCTCTTTTGTAAGTTACCTCAATGAATCCTTTAAAAAAAAAAAACAAACCCTGCTATGTAGGTACTGTGATGACTCACCACTTACAGCCCAAGGACACCCAGGACGGTGGCACCACAGGGGCTTGGGCGAGGAAGAGTTTGGGGACAAGGCTGTCAGTCAGCAGGAGGCTGAGTGTCTGGCCCTCCTCCAGAGCAGGTCACCTGCACGACCCTTGGGGCTTCCCCACCCTGAGGCAAGACGGTGGGAGGAGCAGGAAGGACCTCCCCTACGGCCGGCAGACCCCGGGCTCCCACCGCCACGACTCCGGGAAACGTCACCTGTTGAGTATGACTCTCCCACACAGTGCCGCCCTCCAGATGCAGGGGTGACTTCCTGTATCCGTGCAACTGAGTCGTTCATTCTAAGCACGCCCCCCATCCGACCCCGGCTGTTCTTCCTCTTCTCTCCGGCCTCAAGTGTTCTCATCTCTAAAGTAGGGGGGATAAGCAGGATCGCTGGGGAGCTTGTGAGGCGACAGAGTTCAGGTGATGGGAACGGCGAAGTGCAGTGCACACAGGCCCCAGCTCTCCCTGCTCCTTTCCAAGCAGCGTGGGAGGCGCTTTTCATCCTCACGACCGCCCCGTAAGTGGCCAACTCAACCTGGTACGTCTGGACCTTTCCGGGTTCTAGCACTCCAAGTCTTGCATCCCAGGAAATGCCTCCGTTCGGGGCACACCCGGAAGGACGGAATGTTTTCTACGTGTTCCAGGTGAGGAAACCGAGGCTCCGAGCAGACACGCCCTCGCTCAGGGTCCCACAGCCAGGAAGGGGCTTCGGAGCTGTGCTCTGGCTGAGGCACCGGGCTGATCCCTGTGGACAGCGAGAGCCACGGACGGCTCGGGGCAGCGGCAGGCTCGCGCCCGGGCGCTCACTGCCCACCCAGGCAGGCCTGTGCCGTGCAGCCACCGAGGTGTCGGCCGGTGACACGCTTCAGAGGAGGACAATCTGAACGAACAGCAAAACACCCTGTTACGCTCCCTTCCTTGTTTAGGTTTCGGCTTTGAAGACACAAATGCCTCAAATAAGTTCAACATGAGCTTGAGGCCCAGGAGACTCGGGCCGCAATTGCTTCCAAATGGGGCGGCAGACCTCGCCTCCCCAGAACCTGCGGTCGACGTGCACATGGTTTCAGACGCCTGGGCGTCCCTGGCAGAGCAGGATGGGCCGCAAGTGCTCCCGGAAGGCCAGGCCACGGAGTGGGAAGGGAAGGCTCAGGCTCAGGGTTGACAGGCTGGAGACGAACCGCGGCCCTGAGAGTCCACCGTCGGCCGCCACGCACGGAGTGCTCACTGAGTAAGCCCACAGACATCACTGGATTCTCACTGCGGCTTGGTGAGGGAAGCCCGAGTATCCCCAGATAACAGGTGGATAAGCTAAGGCTAAGAGACAACAAGACTCATGGCAGGTCACCCGGGGGCGAGTGCCTGAATCAGATCGGACCCAGGATCCTACAGCCTCAAAGCCCCAGGTTGGCCTCCTACAGACGGGGCGTGACTTGTGTGGGTCTTACTGTTCATCTGCAAGATGAGAGCAAGAGCCCACGCCGCCACGTGCGTTGAGAGGGCTCAAAAGAGATTGAGTTTGTGAAGCATTCAGGAGGAGGAGGATCGTGGCAACTGAAAAGGCTGATAACAGTCACCGCCACTGATGCCCAGTGACATTATCCTCGTGTTCAAGTACATGATCTGCTACTATATTTTTGCTGCCACTGTGGCACCCGGGAGCAAGGAGGGCTATTTATTGAGCACTTACTATGTGCTGGGTCCTGCTGCTGGTCCTTACAGCCATTGACTCATGTAATTCTCACAACGACCCCAAGGTAGACACCCTCGATTTACAGGTGCAGGCACTGGGACCCAGAGAGAAGGAACTTGCCTGCAATCACTCAGCTACTAAGTGGTAGGGCTGGGATCTTAACCCAAGCAGGCTGGGTGGGTCTACACTGAGTTTGATTCCACAGGACAGAGGCTACTTACTGGAGGCGGCTGGGGCCGCTGGGACAGAGGCAGAGAGAGGGACTCCTGGCTTTGGTGAGGGGCAGGAAGCTGGACTGAGTCAGGGCACACGGGGCACTGCAGGTAGAGTTCTCCCTGCCCTAGAGGAGGTCACGGACTAAAGACAGAACCCCAGGCATCCGTGACTCACGTGATACAGGCGAAGGCTGGGCTGGGCAAGTTCAAGGAGGGAGGGGTAGCCTTTTCTGAGAGGGCCAGAAGACCTGGAGGGGGGCCCTGGGATCCCGCCCTCAGGGAGCTCGAGCGGTTGACCACGGGGCCTTGAGGAGGTCAAGGGCTGGGGCAGGGGCAGGGGAGGGAAGGAGGACCAAGGAAGGGGCGGGGGGTGGGGCTCAGGGCTTGCAGGAGGCGGCGGGCAGGGTCCTCACCCACAGCTCTGAAATCTTCCCCTGGAGCCGCAGCCGGGCTGACAGGACGGGACAGGACGGAGGCAGTGGCCAGCGGGCAGGGAGAGGGGGAGGGGCCGCAGATGGGAAGCAGGTGGGGGGTGGGTGGGAGGCAGGAGACAGATGAGGCCTGGACAGGGAGGAAACAGAGAACAAGATGAGAGATAAGATTTCAAAGGCGCGTCAGACGGTGGCAGCGGCAGAGCCCGGGAGCAGCGCCTGGAAGGGGTGAGGCAGGGGTGGGGTGGGTGGGTAATTCTGAGAGTCCTGAGGGGGCGGGGAGGATAGGAGGCCCAGGGGCAGCTCTAGACGGGGCTCCCCAGAGCCCTGTCAACACCACTGTGACCCCTGGGACTGCCCCACTATGTCTCTAGTTCCCTCTGGCTGTCCCCCGCCCTGGTCTACTGTATCCCTGACTCTGTCCAGTCGAGAATCACGCCCTCTATTCAGGGGCATGCCCAGTACTGTCCCCTGAGTCCCTAGCTACCATGTGATCCCAACCTCTCCCCATCCGTGTCCCTGTGGCACTAGTCACGTCCCCCCTTTTTTAATGTTTATTGATTTTTTTAAAAAAGAGAGCGTGTGCATACGAGCAGGGCAGGCGTAGAGAGAAAGTGGGACAAAGGATCCGAAGCAGGTTCTGTGCTGACAGCAGAGAGCCCAACGTGGGGCTCGAACTCATGAACTGTGAGATCGTGACCTGAGCCGAAGTCAGACACTTAACCGACTGAGCCACCCAGAGCGCCCCTGGTCACGCCCTTTACAGCACCACTGTGCTCTGCCCTTGCCCAGGGATGGACACTCACGCTCTGAGCCGTCAGCATCCCTGTGCAGTGGGAGGGGAAGTCCAAGCCCCAGCCTCACCCGCCAGGCCATGGGGTGAGGGGCCTGTCCTTGCTCCTGCAGCCCCTACATTTCAGAAGCAGATGGAACCCAAAGGGAGGGGCCGTGGAGAAACCCACACAGGGCTGAGTCCTTGGGAGCATCGGGAAGGACCTGAACGTACCTTCACCCCGTCTCATCCTAGGTGGCCTGTAGGTGGCTCTGGGGACACAGGGGCATGTGGACCCTGCGGTAGCTCCTGACCTGCAGACCTCAGCCCAAAGCCCCCTCTTCCCTCCTACCCCTCTGCACCACGGGTGTTGGCATCAGCGAGCCCGGGTCAGCACCCAGCTCCACCTCGTGCTTGCTGAGAGCCCTTGGGCAGGTTGTCTAGCTCACAGGGGCTCAAGCATGGAGAGATCAATGACAGTACCTGCATCCCAGGGTTGATGTTAGGAGCCAGTGAGGGCATGGCACATAGTAGGGCTTTGTTGAATCGTCCTATGCGCTCCCCACAACCCTGCCATCTCCACGGCCCTGCTGTAAGTCATGGGGTATGAAGAACCCAACTGGAGGGTAAGACCCTGGGTGCCCAGTGGCATCAGGCAGTTGGAACCCAGGGTGGTCGCTGACACGTGGCCCGGGTTGAATGACAAGTGTCACTGTCCCGCTGGTGCCAATTTGCAGCCCATCAGGTGCCAAACCTCTGGGTGAATGGGCACCGGCTGAAGAGAGACTCACACCTAAGACCACTCTGGACTTTTGGTAACCATGCCGACGATGCAGGGAGCGAGCCCAGTGCACAGAGCAGGTGAGGACCTAAGTCTTGGCCAGTGACTCCGGTGTGGGTCAGGAGTTTCATCCGTGCCGCAAACACGGCTGGTGCCCAGGCTGTGCGCGCAGCGGGGTGCGGGCCTTCGGGAAGCATTCCCGCAGCCCTGGCAGGCACCGTTCCAGAGCTACAGCAGAGAGCAGCACAGCCCCACATCCCTGTCCTCACGGCACTCATGTTCCAGTAAGGCAGGGACAGGCACGAAACAAAATTAATAAGCAAAGAATACCACACGTTAGATGGTGCCAAGTGCTCCAAGAAAAACAGAACAGGGAAGGAAGCGAGAAGTACTGGGCGGGGCGGGGGGGGGGGGCGCGGCGCATTTCAAAGAAGTTACAAGCAGAGAGGTGAGTGTGAAGGCCATTGCCGTCTTTTGAGCAGAAGGCGATGGTGCCTTAGACCAGATACGAGTGAAGCGTCTGGAGCGTGAGAGAGGTGTTCAGAGTCAGGATGTACTTGGAGGGGAGAGCTGAGAAGGTCTCTGAGTGGAGGAGAGCGTGGAGTGAGAGAAGAAGACAGGTCTTTGGGCCTGAGCGAGAAGCGAGAAGGAACACTCTTTACAGAGATGGGGAGGCTGGTGGACGACCAGGGGAGGGGCGGGGAGGGGGTGGAGGTCCCCTGTCAGTCTTTAACTTCAAGCACAGAGAAGCAGGTGGGTGCCGTGGGCGAGAATCTGCCGTGGTCGCAGAAATGCCCCCGTCGGTGTGTGGGCAGCTCGGGCAGCACCTCACAACAGAGCGGCTGGACCCTGGGCACAGGCACCTGGACACAGCAGGTGTTAGCATCCGATCGCCCAGAAGGGCGGGAGAGGGCAGTGCGGGAGCAGAGGCTGGGCGGGGCGGGCGGAGCCAGCAGGGCAGGCGTGAGGGAGGAGAAGGTGGCCTCCGAGGGCTCCTTTGAGAGTCCCGGGACCCACCAGGCCAGCGCAATTGGTCCCCCACAGCCTCGGATGTCAGGACAAATGAGAACCTAGAGTTAGACCACGTTTGAACCCTGCCCCTCTACATCCCAGCGGGCGAGCCCGGGCAACCTAGTCCGAGACATCTACAGGATACGAGGCTGCGCTCAGCGAGCGTGCACTGGGGGCTCTCGGCTCTCTTCCTTTGTGCATTACAGCAAACCCCGACTCACTTTTGTAAATAACTTCACCTTGGTTAACGTTTAGCAGGTACATATTAACTCGCCAGTCATTCTGCTAAACTCTCTATGAATTATCTTGCTTAACCCTTAGCCTAACCTTAACCTTAACCCTCTGTCATTTAAATACAAATCACCGTAAAGCAGTCAGAGCCTGCCTGGCTAGGAGCCATGTGACTTCCATTCAACCTTCCAAGGTCGCATGGCTATGACGGGCACACCGTGGACTCGTATACAGCCCCCAGGTGCCTGAGGCTATTGGCCAAATGTCACAGGGTGTGGAAGACTACTCAGCCATAAAAAGTAAGGAGCTATCAATATTGACAATCACTTAGATGAATCGCCAGGGAATTGTGCGGGGGATGGGGGGGGACAATAGCAGTCCCACAAAGTCATGTATCATATGATTCCACTCATATGACATTTTCGAAATGACATTCTGGAAATGAAAACTAGATTAGAGGTTGCCAGAGGTTAAAATGGGAGGTGCAGGAAGGAGGGAGTGTGGTTACAAAAGAACACCAGGGGGGGGGGCTCCTACGGGGAGAGAACTGTTCTATACGTTGACCGTGGTGGTGGATACACGCATCTCCATGTGTGATACCATCGCACAGAACCAGGAGTGCCGGGGTGGCTCAGTTGGTTAAGCGTCCAACTTCAGCTTAGGTCGTGATCTCACGACTGGTGAGTTCGAGCCCCGCATTCGGCTCTGTGCTGACGGCTCAGAGCCTGGAGCCTCCTTCAGCTTTGGTCTCTGTCTCTCTCTGCCCCTCTTCCGCTCGCTCTCTCACTCTCTCTCTCTCAAATATAAATAAACATTAAAAAAATTAAAAGAGAAAACTGCACAGAACCAGATACACACACATACACACACACGTGCGTGCGCACGCATGTGTACAACAGGGGAATCCGAATAAGCCCTGTGGATTACATCAGTGCCAATTTCCTGGTGGGGCTATTGTATCACACTTTATAAGATGTCACCATTGGTCTAAAACTGCGTAAAGGGCCTAGAGAGATGTCTCTTCGTTATTTCTTACAACTGTGTGCGGACCCACACGCATCTCAAAATGAAGTGTTTAATTATAAAAAAAAATCGTGAGATGTCCACCAAAGACAACTCCTGGGCTAGTCATTGCCTACGGACCAATGTCCATTAAGACACCGAAATGTCCATTAAGACACCGAAAAGTTTACAATAGAAACACAGTATCTGAATACACAAAATAAACTCTACTCCTAATGTCTAGAGCTTGGCCGTCCAACAGGAGCCACTAGCCACGTGTGCTGCTGAGCACTTGAGTACAGCCAGCACCCACCGACGCGTGCCGCTAGACACACCAGATGACACACCAGATTTCAAGCGCATAACATGAACGGAAGAATGTAAACTGTCTCGTTAATTTTTTACATGGACTACATGTTGCAATGATAGCATTTTTATATATTAGATTAAGACATATATTTTATTAAAATGACTTGCGTCTGTTTCTTTTTTCAGCGACTCCTAGAAAACGTTAAAGGGCGTACATTTTATGCATTTCTATTGGACGGTGCTGCTGGAGAGCAACCAGGGGATCTACGATCGTCATCAGATCATGAAGGTTCCAACTGCAACTCACCCCTGGTTTACGTCGCCGAGGTCTTTTCTGACTTCCCACGGGGCACTCCCTGCTGGCTGTATCTCGGCAGGACCCAGATCTGGTTCTGTGTGGAATCAGAAACAAGCTGGGCTCACCAGGCTTGGCCCAAGGTTTTCCCCAAAGGTGAAGTCATGACCAGTAAAAGCCACAATCACGTATTCTCTTTTTTTGTTTGTTTTTAAGTTTGGTTTGTTTTTGTTTTTGTTTTTGTTTTTTGAGAGAAAGCATGCACACAAGCTAGAGAAGGGCAGAGAGAAGAGGAGGCAGAATCCCAAGCAGGCTCCACACAATCAGCACAGCCCGACGTGGGGCTTGAACTCACAAACCTCAAGACGGTGACCTGAGCCGAGATCAAGAGTCAGAAGCTTAACTGACTGCGTCACCCAGGCGCCCCAGCCATGTGTTCTTTCGGATGGTAACCACACTTCTAGCCGCGAGCACTGCCTAATGTACAAAATCATTGTATCGTATGGTATGCCTGAAAATAATATAACATTGTATGTTAACCATATTCCAATAATAGAAAAATAAAAAACAAAATATCTTTATGAAACTTATGGCTAATAAAAAAAATAACACTTTCATTTCTTTCTGTACTCAAAGAAAAAAAAAAACCTACAACCATATGTTCTTTCTAGAAGGTTTCCTCACAAGTGGCTCAGAGGTTCGGGCCCAGGAACCTTGGTTCGCCTCTCACCTTGGGTCCTAGCCCAAATGTCACCTCTTCAGGGACGCTGTCTGGACGCTCTGAAGCCCTTCAGATGCCGGTGGGCTCTGCAGCCTCTATTCCAGCTGCACGCGGGGGTGACGAGACAATGTCTCACTCGGGGTGGGTCATGTCGCTCACTTGCTACCTTAGGGCTTCTGGCTGCGAGCTGCACAATGGAAACCCACGCGGAACTCACACATTTGCAACCCAAATGTGCGGGAAGAGATAACCCCCAGTGGGGCAAACCACTCGGCAGTGAGTGGGGTAAGCCTTTGACCAACCAGGGGGCTGATATGGCGGACACACACACACACACACACACACACACGCCACCTCCACCTGTCCTGTGGGACTGAGCACACACTGTCCCTTGACAACACGGGCCAACTTGACGACACATCCTCATGCTGGCTCTCCCCCCTCCCAGATTCCCTCTGCGTCCCTCCCTCCTACAGAGTACTCTCCCTGAAGCCGTGTCTCAGGCCCTGCTTCCTGGGGAGCCCAGGCTAGGACAGAGGCCCCCCCACTGGCTGTCCGTTCCACCGTGGCCCTCCCAGCCCCAGCCCCCAACTCCCTGGGCGGCATCCTCTATGCCTCTCTGGTCATGCTCGCCCTCCACGGGCGTTCCATCGCAGCACCTGAAACTGGGCCCAGTGCCTCCTTGGCGCTCAGTAAACGTTTGTCGATTGAAAGGGAAGGCCCGACCGAGGCTGTCTGCTCCCCTCAGAGCGGCAGACTGGGAAATCCGGACTCTCCGTGGGTCCGCTGGGAACCAGGCCCGTTCAGCACAGACATCTAGTAAGCGAACGGGCCTTTACTCTGGGGAGAAGGATGCCGCGCTTCTGAGAAATAAGACATTACCTTTTGAATCTCCCCGGACAGGCACCTTGCCCTTGAAGGTGAGAAAGGTCAACGACAAAGAAGCAAGCATTAAAACTCACGGTCAGAGGGCATTCTGAGCGATTCTGGGTGCGGATAATCCCCCCCGGAGCCTGGATTGCCCGGAGCTTCCGAAGGGCCGGGATAGTAGGAAGTGGCGCCAGGCCCCGGGGAGCAGCCTGGGGGAGCCGACTTCCTCTCGCAAAGTGGCAAAGGTAAGCTTCTTGGGTACCGCGGGTGCTGAGCTTCTGCGATCTCATCCGCTGGCCTGGCGGCTGTCACGTGCCCTGTCTTCACCGCCATCTTCACTGTTCTCCCCGCTTATGACCCTGAACCTTCACCGTCACAGCTAAGAGGCGGGCCCCGGTCCCCTCAGACAGACCACATCTGTCCCCAAAGGAGTAAATCCACACCGGTGCTTCTCTACTGAGGGCAATGCCGCCATCTCCCCCCCCTCCCCGGGGCGCATGTGGCAATGTCCAGAGGCATTCCCGGTGGCCACAGCTAGAGGGGGTTCTACGGGCATCTAAAGGGTACAGGCCAGGGATGCTTCATTCCAACGCACAGGACGGTTCCTCACAATAAGGCACTAACTGTCCCAAATGTCAGTGAAGCCACAGCAGAGAAGCTGAGTCAGAGGATGTGGACTGTGTGGGAAGGCGTCCTCTGCCCCCCGCCGTACAGGGCAGTGTGGCGGCGGGACCCCAGCCGCCCTGGGTTTGAAGTCCGGACCCCCTTAGAGAGGCTGTGTATCCCAGGACAAGTGAAGCTCCCCTCTGAGCCTCAGCCGTCTCGACCACAGAATGGAGAGGACAACATTGACCTCTTTAGATTTCCAGAGGAGTTAAGGAGGTCATGTACAAAAAGGGTTTAACTCTGTTCTTCACGGGGCGCCTGGGTGGCTCAGTTGGTTAAGCGTCTGACTTCAGCTCGGGTCGTGATCCCGAGGTTTGTGGGTTCAAGCCCCGTGTCGGGCTCCGTGCTCACAGCTAAGATCCTGGAGCCTGCTTCGGATTCTGTGTCTCCCTCTCTCTCCGCCCCTTCCCCACTCACACTCTGTCTCTCTCTATCTCTCTCTCAAAAATAAACATTACAAAAATTTTTTTTTAAAACTCTCTTCTTCACAAAGAGAGCTCAAGGAAAGGGGGGCCATACAGGAGGGCCATACTGGGGGGCCATCCTGGGTTGAAAAGAACCCCCAAACTCACATCCAATAGGAATCAGCCTGTGAGTTTATTTGGAACTTGGGTCTCTGCAGATGTGATTAGTTAAGCTGAGGACACGCTGAATCCAATGACTGGTGTCTTTGTGGAAAAGGAGAGGGACATAGACCCAGAAGAGACACACGAGGGGGAGAAGGCCGCGTGCAGACAGGGGCAGAGAGCAGAATGATCCAGCAATGAGCCTGGGAACGCTGAGAATTGCTGGCAACCCCAAGGAGAGGGACATGAAACGGATCCCCGGGGGTCTCAGAAGGAACCAAACCCGGGGTGCCCGGCCGGCTCCGTCTGAGGACCATGCAGCTCTTGATCTTGGGGTCCTGGGTTCGAGCCCCACGTTGGATGCAGAAATTACTTAAAAAGAAAACTTAAAAAAGAAAAAAAAAAGAAGAAGGACCCGATCTTGACAACACCTCGATTTCTGGCCGGCCTCTGGTCTCCAAAAACTGACAGGATAAATTTCTCTTATTTTAAGCCACCTCGTCCGTGGTACTCCCTCACGGCAGCCGTGGCAAGCCAGTCCGGGGTGGTGGCCCTACCGTGGCTGCGCTCAACATTACCATCTGTCTATGGCACGCTGAGGGGACGTACCCAGAAACACGAGGCCTCCAGGACCCTGCCAGCCAGTGGCGGCACGCATTCGCCCTCCAGCAGGCTGCGCACAGCTCAGACACCCAGGGCACCCGTGCGTGCGGAGAGCTCAGCAGGCGTGACCCCCAAACCGCAGCCCCGGATGGAGTCTGCAAGCACGGAGCGAATCTAGAACATTCCCGTGCGCCCGCAGCAAGCCGGGGATGTCCAGGGCCCGGGGAGGATGCCTCCCCGCAGAGACGGCTCCGAGGACTCGGCAGAGCTATGGCACATGGAAAGCAGAGAAGGAGGAAAATCCATTTGGGGCCAAGAGCTCTGTCTGAACTTTGTCCTTTTCTCAAGCAAAAGAAAATATTATTTCACCCTCTAAAGAACCACACATAATAACAGGCGAAATGTCAAGACCGACGTTGATATAAACCCCCAAGGAAAACAAACATCTCCGTACCTTCTCCGCGGCCTCCCCACCTCACCCTGCTCAGCTAGTTTAAACAGATCTAGCAGTGGGCAGAGGGGAGGTGGGGAGGGGGAGCGGGCAAAGGCTGCCTAGCTGGGGGAACTCGGAGGGGAGCCGAAGCTCGCCAGGACCTGGAGCCGTCTGGGCCAGCCTGGCCTGGAAGGACACACACACACACACCAGACCAGCTGGTAAGAGCCTGGCCGGCTTTCAGATCCCAGCATCCGTCACTGCCTGTGTGACCTTGGGCAAACAGCCTGACCTCTCTGAACCTGAATTTCCTCAAATGGGGAGGACGGTATGGGATAATTCAGGTAGGGCACCGAGCATAGTGGCTGCTGTTACTCATGACCACACTCTGTCAGGCCGGGTCACCTGGGGAGGAAGGGGGGCCCCAAGACTGCATGACAACATCTGAGCACCCGCTAGGTGTCCGCGCAGTCTAGCTAGCTTGTTAGAATCCGTGCGGTCCTGTGGCGATTACGGTCCTCCGGTCGCAAGTGGGGAAACAGGTTTGGAAAGGTGAAGGGGCTTGGCCAAGGTCATAAAGGAGGAACGAGAGACTGTCTGGCTCCAGGAGGAATGACTCCTGAACTCGGCCAGGAAGCCGGAGCCCCAGTTCTAGTCCGAGACTCTGGGGGACTCTCCACACCCTGGGATGGGAAGCGGGGTGTTAGATGACACCTCCCAAGAGATCCCCGAGTTTGGTTCTGGCGCGAAGCCCCTGGTTGTTGCCCTCCCCCCCAGCTCCACCCAGGGGGTCCTCCAAACTTCTGCTCCAGTTTCCTTGTTGTTGTTGTTTTTTCTTTTCTGAATTGAAGGCAACCCAACAAATATTGTTGAGCTCCTTCTCCATGCTGGACCCTGGGCTGAGCACTAGAGACCCAGAGTTAAACCCTCCCTGAATCGAGGCCTCAAGTAACACCCAATCCTGCGGGAAGCATGGGGCTGGGGGAGTTAAACAGATACAACAAGACGATTAGGATATAACTAATGCCCACGTTCGTCGGTGCCCGTAGAGGCTCCTGCAGAACAGAGAGAGGAGGTCCCCACGTCCTCCAGGCAATCAGAGGGAAGAGGCGCTTGAGCAAAGACTTGGAGATGAATAGTCATATGCCTCAAAGATCAGAGAGGAAGCGTGTTTAGACAGAAGGAACAGCCCTGCAGGGGCATGGAGGCACGAAAGCCTCGAGGGACGGGGGTCGACACACAGTTCACGTGGAGAGCGAGTGGGGGGGACTGGCAAGAGAGGGTTGTGAACTGATCCGAGATTACCCCAAGCGAGAAGCTGAGATGAAAAAGCTGCCAGGGGCCGCGTCACGATGGGTTTGATTGAAGTGAGTTTTAGTGTGAGGGCGACAGGGAGCCCACTCACTGAAGGGACAGAGCCGGATCACATGTGCGTTTGGGAAAGACCACGCTGTGTGCAGCGGGAGGAAGCGGGGAAGGCCGGAGTCGGCAAGAGAACACGGCGGCCTGACCTAGGGCAGCGGTGGGGGGATGCCGAGGACAAGGGGCCACCCGGGATGTGCATAAGGTAGACACAACAGGACTTGGGGCCCAGTGTAGAGCCAGAGGAGTAGAGAATGAAGGAGAAGAGGGAGGAGTCTCTAAGGTGCTCCAGTTTCGCCTCCTGGTGAGGGGGCCGCCCGAGAGGAGGGCTCGTGAGGAGCTCCAAGGGGGATGCGCTCAGTCCGTGGGGCCACTGTCCTCACCAGGACACCAGCAGGCAGTTGGCTCTGCCTTTCTGGAGAGAAGCCAGAGCTGGGGAGGAGGCCTGGACATCCCCCCAAGGTCACGGCAGCTGACATTTCCCAGGGAGGTTGGAGCAGCGCAGAGAACACTGTAGGCCTGGTTTGGAACCCCAGGGCCACACCGATATTTAGGTCATCGGAAGAGATGCCAAGAAACAGACAGAGAAGGAGCGGCGGGGAGGTGGTGACCCAGAGAGGAGACATGCTAAGGATGAGAGGTGAAGACCTGAGAAATGAACCAGACAACATGGAGGCCACAAGTCACCGCAGGGGAGGCGTGGGGACAAGTGTCAGAGTGCCAGGAGCTGAGAGGTGGGTGCCTGTGAGGAGGTGGGCAAGGACGGGGGCCATACCCTGGTATTTTTTTTTTTAATGTTTACTTATTTTGAGAAAGAGAGAGAGGTAGAAAGCAAGAAGGCAGCGGCAGAGAGGGTGGGGGAGACAGAGAATCCCAAGCAGGCCCCACGCCATCGGTGCAGAGCCTGATGCTGGGCTCGAACCCATGAACTGTGAGATCGTGACCTGAGCCGAGACCAAGAGTCAGATGCCTAACCGACTGAGCCACCCAGGTGCCCCCCCCATCTTTTTTTAATGCATACACTGGTCTTTTAAAAGCTTGGCAGGAAACGGAAAGAGAGATAGAAGACAGTAGCTGGCAGGAGGCTCAAGGTCAAGGAGGCACTTTATTTCAAAACAGGACCCTTGAAGAACTGCTATCGATTCCGAAGTTCAAATCACAGGAGCTGGCGGGTTCCCGGAGGCCAGGAGGAGCCTGCAGAGAATGCCAGGCGGAGGTCTGGCGCCCATGCAGGTGGTGGGGCTTCCGCACGGAGACTGGGACAGAAGCGAGGGGAGGGGAGGGTCAACCCGGAGAGGGCAGAGGGAGAAGCGGCACGGCAAGAGACGGAGGGGTGGATGTCAGCACCAAGCTGGGGGGCTCTTCAAGGGCAGGCCGGGGAATCCCGCGGCGCACGCGGCAGCGAGGCGGGGAGGCGCAGGCTCCGGGTTCAGACTGACCGGGGTTTGCATCCCAGCCCCACCACTCACCAGCTGTGTGACCCTGCCGTCCCCCCGCGTGGCTATTCCCTCATCCCTGAGACCAGGAGAGCAACGGTCCCTGCCCCGCGGGAACGAATGCACGAAAGGCATTCGGCACCGGACCCGGGCGAGCAGAGGACCGCGATAAATGTTAGCGAATAAGAATAATAAATAATGAGGAGCTATCGAAGGGTTTTAAAGCCGGGAAGTGACAAGGTCAAATCTGTATTTTAGAAAGACCCCGCTGGAGGAGGAGGTAGCCTTGGGGAGAAACTAAAAGGTCATGCACTTCTGGAGGTATTTCTCTGAAGTCTGTGGGAAGTTTGTAGTGTCAGGTTAAAGATTTTATTGGTTCCATGTTTGGGTTTTGATTCGGCCGTTTCCTCGAGTCCTCACGCGTCAGACGCCGGCCTTGTTGGCGTGCTCGTAACTGGCCTGGTGAATTGGCCCTATTTGTGGCTTCGAGATGTATTTCAGAAATGAAATACACTAACGGGAAAAGTAAATACAGAAAAATAAATAAGTAACATGAAGGGAGGACTGGGAGGGGGGCTGGCCCTGGGCTGGCAGGGGGACGGGTGGTCTGGGGGTGGCCAGTGGCCCCGTGAGGAGGATGAAGCGGGGTGAGGGGCGGTGCACGACCAGGGACAGGCTGGGGGCAAGTCCACGTGAAATCCGGTCTGTTCCTCCGGGAAGACACAAGTCGGCCCTGTTCTTACACCCGTTCCGGCCTGGGCAGAAAACAGCTTCCATTTGGGAGAGGCACAAACAGGTCTTCTAGAAGACTCCCAGGGCCCACCGTGAGCCCAAGGGTTTAGAACCGGGTGAGATGGAAGGGTAGCCACACAATAATAACATTAATAATGGCTATCAGTGAGTTTTTACTCCTCACGGAGATGCACAGCCCTCTGATGAGACAGTGTTATTAACCCCATTACGTAGAGGGGAACACTGAGGCTCCCAGAATGCTGCTTGCCCAAGGCCTCAGCTCGGATGGGAGCCCCTCAGAAGAGACACTCCCGACTCGTACCCACCCTGTTTCCCAGATCCGGCCTGTGGGGAGCCCTCGGCAGTACTTCCTCCAGGAAGCCCCAGGGAGACTGCGCTCCTCTGCCTGTAACACAGGCACAAGGGAGAAAGAGCCCCGGGGAGCAGTGGGCTCCCCTTCCGGTTCTCTGCTAACCTGCTGTGTGACCTTGGCCGGGCGGCTTCCCTCTCTGTACCTCGGCTGCCTCCTCCTCAGTTACGTGCAGGTCGGTGTCTAATCCCTGGGGCCGCCTTGTGGATTTCAGCGGCCCCTGCCTCCTGGGCCTGGCGCATAGTAGGCCCTCCACAGAGACCCGAGCCCTCTACCAGGGCTTCCCTGTCAGGGCCGATTATCTCCATGGAATCCACGCTGTGAAAATAAACATGAACTCAAGTGGCCCCAGTCTCCGTGGCAGCCAAGGGGAAGCTAGGTCCCCAGCCTGTGTCTGTTCTGGGCAAGAACAAAAGTTTCCCTGTGAAGTTGCCCCCACCCCCGCTTCCCTTCTGAAGCCAGCTGGGATTGGAGGGGGGGAGGGGGCCAGGCCTGCAGCCCAGGGAGCCCAGCTGCCTGTCAAAACCCAGTCTCCCTCCCACCCAACCCATCCCAACACCACCCAGGGCTGAGGCAGGTGAAGGTTCTCCAAACTCAGGAGCCCCAGGGCAGAAAGCTGGGTCTGGGAGCAGGATTTAAGGGAGAGAGGGTTCCCCCCCGCCCCGCTGGCCCTGGGGAGGGTGTGCAGGGGCTGGGATCCAGGCATGTGGATGGGAGAAGCTCCCATGCTCCATCCTGCAGAGCACCGAGCATTCGCCCACCGAACACCCCTTCAGCCCCCAGCGTCCCAGCGCAGAGACTCTCAGACCCTGCGTTTCAGGAACTGATGGGAAATGGCATCGGCATTTCCTGGAAGACACGGCAGAACCAGCGCCAAACTTGGGGTCGGGGAGAAATGGCACAAATTCTGGCTCCATCATAACTTGCCTTGAGACCCCAGGCAGGTAAGGTCCGTCCTGAACCCCCGGCTCTGTGTCTGTGTCAAGAACGGAGCACCTGACTGGGGCCGAGGGGTAGCCACGTCCAAGTTCAGCAACACACTTCCGTTCAGGAGCTATTCGTGCCCCAGGCAGCACCCTGGGGTGGAGGCGAGGCACACCCGTGGTCGGTTCGATCACGTGACAACCCAGGGGGAGCAAGGGAGCTGGGCAACGGGAGGACAGGGTCAGGGAGGAGCAGGGGTCCCTGAGGGCCCCCGAGAGAGAAAAAGAGCCAGACTCAGCCCAGGGCTTGAGAAGCAGAGGCGAGTGAGGGCAGGATGAGGCTACTCTGGATGGCAGTGTGGCAGTCTCGACACGCGTGTGGACACAGCTCTCCTGCCAGCGTGCAGTGCGTGCCTGCTCCCTGAGGTGCACGGGGGCCGCGTGGAAGAGAGCCCCGCTTCACTGGACTCTAGCCTTTCCTGTGCCCAAGCAGCCCCGCTGTGGGTCCCCTAACCAAGCAAAAGCCAGAGGAGCGACCTCTCTTTCCCCTCCAGGACCACCAGAGCACAGGGAGCCCACAGGTAGGAGCGTCTCTGCGTGGACGGTGGGCCGTGGTGGAGTTCTGACATGGCCGAGGGCCACGGTGGTGAGCTTTGTTCGGCAGGACAGCGGCATAGGAGGTGAGGAAGAAGGCAGGCGTTGTGAAACGATCACCAGGATTCGTGTGACTTATAGCTCAATAATGCTGTTTCAGAAACTTAACTTGTTTTTTTATTTATTTTTGAGAGAGAGACAGAGAGAGTGAGCAGGGAAAGGGGAGAGAAAGAGGGGGAGAGAGAATGTCAAGCAGGCTTCGCGCCGTCAGCGTGGAGCCCGATGTGGGGCTCGAACTCACAGACCATGCGATCGTGACCTGAGCCGAAACCAAGAGTCGGATGCTTAACCGACTGAGCCACCCAGGCGCCCCTTGGAAACTTAATTTGTGATTGTTCATTGCTAGTTTGTAGAAATACAGCAGATTTTCGTCTCTTGATTTTGCATCTTGAAAATTTACTAAACTCACCTATTAGTGTTAGCAGCTTGTTTGTATATGGTGTTGGATTTTCTTCATAGACGATCATGTCATGTGCCAATGCAATTCTACTTTTTCCTTTTGAAATGAAATGACAACCAGGACTTACCTGTGGGTGCGTGTCACACACACCTCTTGGGGTCTCCCCGAAATATCTACAAAAATGGGGCTCTGCATGGTGCTAGGTCTCCTGTGTAAAGAGGCTGGTGCTCGGAGCTAGAAGGGTCCAGCCTATCGCCATCATAGGCTGATGAAGTCAGTTACAGAGATCACAGTCCCTCCCCTTGGGGGGTGGGGCGGGGATTATGATAATTCACGACAACAGAGCCATAAAGTGTCTGATGCGAAGCAGAATTTGGAGCCCACGGAACTGTGCTCCCTGTTGTCTGGAACAGGTATTTAAATGTTTGAGGGGCGCCTTGGGTGACTCAGTTAGTTAAGTGTCTGACTTTGGCTCAGGTCATGGTCTTACGGTTCGTGAGTTCGAGCCCAATGTCAGGCTCTGTGACCTTTCTCTCCCTCTCTACCCCTCTCCCGCTCATGCTCTGTCTCTCTCAAAAATAAATACACATTAAAAAAATTTTTAAAGAGGTTCGATAATGGATTGCTATTAGCTGAATGTGCCCCCCTCCCCAATATTCATATGTTGAAGGCTAATGCCCAGTGTGATGGTATTTGGGGGGGCCTGGGGGTGGTGATTAGGCCATGCGGGAGAGCCCTCATGTATGGACTAGTGTCCTTATAAAAGAGACCCTAAAGAGTTACCTACTCCTTCCACCTTGCGAGGACACGGGTGTTTATGAACGAGGAAGCCAGTCCTCACCAGACACCGAATCTGCTGGGGCCTTGACCTTGGACTGTTCAGCCTCCAGAACTGTCACAGATAAATTTCTATTGTTTATAAGCCCCTTGGTCTCCGGTATTCTGTTACAGCAGCCTAAAAGACTAAGTAAGGTATGCGTTTTATTCAAAACAAGCATTTCAATACATTTTACAAATGCTAAGTTTTCAGTCTGGAAAACGGACTCTGCAATCCAAGTCTTAGACACCGATCATTACAAACCTATCAAATGCCCAGAGATACAGATCGATCGATTGACAGATAATGGAGAAGGCCATCACGACACCATTTACACAAAAATAACTTAGAGATAACCTGAGTACTCAGCAAAACCGTAAAATGCTTTGCAGCCACTACAAATGACACCGCTGTGCAGATATAGCTTCATGATACGTCTGTGGTGTATCCGAGTGAAATAAGGTACAATACGGTATTAAAGAATAATCTCATTTTGGATTTTATAAATACAGACATACAGGAAAATGCCTAGAAGAAAAGTATTTCAAATATTTCCCTGATTATCCCTAAGGGGTGAAATAAAGAATAATGGGCACGTTTCCCCCCTGATTTTCCTTTTTGTCTGGTCTGCATTTTCTTACTTTTCAATAGTGAAAATTACAACAACGATATAAACAACCACCATTTATTAAACACGTACTTTGTGCCAAGCAATGTATGGAGGGCTTTCTATACATTTCGTTACCTAATCTTCACAACAACCCTGGACGACGGAGAGTATTCCTTTGCAGGCAGAATTCTTTCTATCAAAAGTGACGGAATACCCAACTCCGGCTGATTCAAGCCAAGAAAGAGGATTCATTACCTTGTGTCAGAGCGAAATCATGACTGGCATCACGAAGGGCTCAAAAGTTGTCCACCACAACTGGTTTCTCTTGGCTCTACTCCTCTGGAGCACGTTCTCATTGGGGACCAAAAAAAACCTTCGCTGCCGGGACCGGGCAACCCTCACACCTGCAAGGCTACGGGAAGGAAGTGGTTCGCTGAAGCCCTTAAGGGCACCCCTTTGGGCAGGCTTGGGTCACATGACCACCCACCAGCCAATCTCTGCTCAGGTGATGGATGCACTGATTGGCTTAAGCTCAGGTCACACGCCCGGAGGCACAGAGCCCGGGAGTGAAATCATGGTTCAGAGGGGACAAGAACTGGACCCCCTAAAGCAGAAGCAGGGTAATGGATGCTGGCTGGTGCTAAAAAACAAAACAAACAAACAAAACAGCGGCCATCGACCTTAATTGTCATTTCCAACCTACTGATGAGGAAACTAGAGTTCATAAATGGGAAATAGTTTGTTCAGAGTCATATGGAGAGTAAGTAAGGGGGAGGGGGAGAGGGAGGATTTGAGACCTCGCTGTCTAACTTGAAAGACCCGAAACTTATTTACTACGTGTTATTGCCTTCTGTGGTTGCTTGTCTATTCTTTTGATTAATTCAGAAACAAAATAAAACCACGAGCCCCTGTCAGTGGTCTTAGAGGACCCGCCTGGTAAAAGGTGCCGGCGGGGTCGCAGCACGCCTGAAATGCTTGCGCCAACGCTTCCTTCCAAGATGGCGACCATCCAATTGCTTCGTGTCTTTCCACCAACACAAGTTGCCCAGAGCAGCCCTGACACCAACAAATGGCAAGTGCCAATTCAGAAAAAAAGAGAAGGTGCTCCAAACACACGTTATAATAACAATATCTGATATTTATTTGTGGCTTATCACATGACAGGCATCGTGCTCTTGGTTCTTCATGATCACGGTGGAGGTGGGAACAGTTGCTGTCCTGTGTTGTAGATGAGGGAACTGAAGCACAGAGAGGGGAGGTTCCTTGCGAAGGTCACCCAGCCTCTCAGTGATGCCAGGCTTAGGTTGAGTCGGACTCCAGGGCCAACCTTTAATCGCATGTTCTGATGCCTATCATGGTTCCTCTGCAGCCAAGAGAGAATTTTAGTAGTACCTGCGGAGATCAGAACTGCAAAATGCAAATGACAATTTCACTCCGAGTACTAAGGGAGCCAGGTAAAGCTAATGCCTGCGGTTGACATCCTCGGGCATTTGCCAGGGAAAGACTGTGCGGCTGGGGCTGAGGCACAGCATCCAGCCTAGAAACCTGCGAAACGTTCTTTCTGTTGTGATTTCAGCCTGAATCTTGAGTTTATAATTATTTTATATGGTAAAGGAAGTCATCGCCAGTGAAAATAAATCCAACCTCTAAGTAGAAGCTTAGTTTAAAAGGATGTTCAATTAGGAGAGGGTTCATGATACATTGTTAGTGATGTTTTTAAATGCAAACTACAGATATATATAGAGAGATACAGATACATATACACACACACACACATATATATGCCATATATATGTATATCAAGATGTAAATGTTGTTTCTTTAAAAAAATGATAGCCATACAGAAAAAAAGACCAAAGGAATAAAAAGACTAACTCAGGGCTCAAGTATTATGGATTATTTTTATTTTCCCACTTGTGTTTTTTATATGTTCCCAATTTTCTGTAATTGAAGGAGACTGTATCCATGATTTAGAAATTTTTGATTTTTTTTACAAAGGTTTCTGAATATAACAGTCATTAGGTCCCATAACAACCTCAGGCTTTGCTTTTCTTTTAACTTTCTTTCTTCATTTATTTACTCATTCGACAAATATCCGCTGGTCTCTGCTGTGCTGGGCTCATGCTCGGAGTGGGTCAGACACAGATTCCCCTTGAGGAGCTCCCAGTGCGGCGGGTGGACCTACAGATGGACAGACAGGCAGTCTTATACCATAATTGTGATTCATCTCTGCACCCCAGCCGCTGGGATGGGTCCAAAATAGAGTTAGGTACTCCAGAAATACTTGGGAACAAATGGGTGGAATCCAGGGAGACACGAGTTCAAATCCCAGCTCACAGAGTTCCTGTTTCTGCTTCCGTAAAATGGGGGGATAATACCTACCTCATGGGGTTGTCTGAAGGCTCGATTCACATGTGAAAAGTCTTCTATACAATGCCTAGAAGTAGTACTCGGTCCTCAACAGAGAACAGAAACAGTTTATTTCAAATTGGGTAGATTATGACGGCGCGTAAAGTCTGGGGTCAGGCCTTTCTCTGCAAGTATCTGGAGCTTGACTAGAAAGAAATTTGGTTTAAAATTTGGAGGAGAGTGTGTAGATTACGCTTCTACTAATCTAAGAAAAGAAGAGGCATTAAATTTTAAAATGAAAGGAAAAACCAAGAAGCTGAAGCAATGAAAGTTATCTAAAGGTGGAGGAAAGACACAGGGTGGGGGGGCAGAGATAGAAGCGAGGCTTCTCATAATAGTCCATGTTTTGTCGACCTGACTTGGAAATCAGGCAAATATTTCACATGATCATAAAACAATGGCAGGGGCTCCTGGGTGGCTCAGTCGGTTAAGCATCTGACTCTTGATTTTGGCTCCTGTCATGATCTCGAAGTTCTTGACTTCGAACCCCACTTCGGGCTCTATGCTGACAATATAGAGCCTGCTTGGGATTCTCTCTCTCTCCCTCTCTCTGCCCCTTCCCTACTCGCCCTCACACATGCTGTCTTAATGTCTGTTTCAAAAAGAAATTCCAGGGGCGCCTGGGTGGCTCAGTCGGTTAAGCGTCCGACTTCGGCTCAGGTCATGATCTCACAGTTCGTGGGTTCGAGCCACGCATCGGGCTCTGTGCTGACAGCTCAGAGCCTGGAGCCTGCTTCAGATTCTGTGTCTCTCTCTCTCTCTGCCCTTTCCCTACTAACGCTCTGCTCTGTCTCTCTCTCTCAAAAATGAATAAACATTAAAAAAAATTTTAAAAAAAAAGAAATTCCAAATATCAAAACCAACACAAACAAACAAAAAGCTAACTTATGGTAAGTTGTGATAACCACATGCAGAGGAATTACTCCATGACTAAAGCATAGTAATTTTGACTGCCTATCCCTAATTAGATATTCCCTAAAGGCAAAGCAAAAATAAACAAACTGCAAAAGAAAAAATCAATAATTATATTGTTGGTGGTATTGGTGTTTTCATCTGAGAATGTCATGCAGAAGTGGGGCTCAGTGAGTAAGTATATCTTTCACTGGGAACTGGAGAAAAGGACACCCAGGCTGAGAGAAAGGATAGGCAGATATAAAATGGATGAGGCTAAGTAGAAACACTGTAGTCCTGAATTTAAATTAGAAGTATCAATATGGAGGTGCCTGGATGGCTCAGTTGGTTAAGCATCTGACTTCAGCTCAGGTCATGATCTCATGATTCATGAGTTTGAGCCCCACATCGGGCTCTCTGCTGTCAGCACAGAGCCCCGCTTCAGATCCTTTGTCCCCCCCCCTGCCCCTCCACCACTTGTGTGTGCGTGCACTCTCTCTCTCAATAATAAACATTAAAAAAAGAAATATCAATATGAATGCATGACATATTTTTAATAAAGCAATATATTTTTGAGCAGTTTTAGGTTTACAGAAAGTACACACAGTTCCCATATCCCTCTTCATCTCTCTCTCTCTCTGCCCCAGTTTCCCCTTTTATTAACATCTTGCATTAGTGAGGTACATTTGTTACAACTGATGAGCCAATGTTGATATATGATTATTAACTAAAGTCCACAGTTTACATCAGGTTTCACGCTTTATGTTGTACCTCCTGTGGGTTTGGAGAAATGTGTAACAACACATATCCGCCACTGTAGCAAGGTACAGAATAGGTTCATGGCCCTAAAAGTCCTCTGTGTTCTGCCTATTCATCTCTTTCTCCTTCCTCATCCCCCCAGCTCCCGGCAGCCATTGATCTTTCTACCACCTTCATAGTTTCGCCTTTTCAAGGATGTCACATAGCTGGAGTCATATGGTATGTGGCCTTTTCAGATTAGCTTCTTTCACCTGGCAATATGCATTTAAGGTTTCTCTCTGTCTTTTCATGGCTCGGTAGCTCATTTCTTTTTAGCACTGAGTAACATCCGCTGTATGGATGTATCACAGTTTATCTGTCCACCTACTGAAGGGCATCTTTGTTGCTTTCATGGTTTTGACAATTATGACTCACAATATATTCTATCTTTTTTTTTTTAATGTATTTCCTATCTCTGTCCACAAAAATGCCCAGAAACAATGACCAACCCAATAGCAATGAGCATCACTTAAGCCTCAATTATGGTCTCTAAATACCACTTCCCATTCAAAGGAGCTAGGGTTCCTTAGAGAAATAGCTGGTTCAGGCAGAAAATATACAAGATGAGTCTGGGGTATCTTGCTCTTCCAAAAAGCAAGGAAGTTAGCAAAGTCTTCTGGGGTCTGAGCACCTAGTGGCTCAGTCAGTTAAGCACCTTGGCTCAAGTCTTGATCTCAGGGTCATGAGTTCAAGCCCTGAGTTGGACTCCATGCTGGATGTGGAGCCTACTTAAAAAAGACAAAAAGAGGGGCGCCTGGGTGGCTCAGCCAGTTGAGCCTCTGACTTAGGCTCAGGTCGTGATCTCACTCTTCGTGGGTTCAAGCCCCGCATCGGGCTCTGTGCTGACAGCTCAGAGCCTGAAGCTTGCTTCAGATTCTGTGTCTTCGTCTCTCTGTGTCCCTCCCCCACTCATGTTCTGTCTCTCAAAACTAAATAAAATGTTCAAAAAAAAATTTTTTTTAAGAAAAAGAAAAAGAAAAAAAAAGTCTTCTGGGGTCAAAAGGCCGCAGGGCCAACCCAAGAGGCTCTCTCTGACCACATGAGATCATTCGGGCATCAATAAGAAGAATAATTGCAAAGGATGGAATTTAATGGAAATAATTACAAATAACATTGAATCCCTATGTCCATAATGATACTTTAAAAGCTTAATAAGAAAATAACTCCAAGGATGTTGTAAAACAAAATCATTACAGAATCAAGGCTTTGTGCACCTCCATTGTACATAGTGAGCGATATTCAGGGTGTCATGTGCCTCGGGGTAATGAAAGGCTTAGTGAGAGGTCCCCTTTTACAAGCATTCCAACGAATAAATGAAGAAGGAAAATAGAATTAGAAGACCATGATTTTGCCATCCCTAATGAAATAGGGACTCTAGGCAATGCCTGTCAACAACTGCTAACATCACAAAAAGAGGGATCGCAGACACTGTGGGCCTCCTGACTGAAGGACACAATACCTCCTGTGAGGTATTATGGTCAAAAATTAAACTGGATTCTGACCAAGCTTCTGGATCTAGGCACAGGGAATACAGAGGACAGAGGAGCACGTTAGAGTACCACACAGGAACGCAAGCAGCACAACCCGCACCGAGGGGAAACCCTACAGGACAAACAACCAGGTCCCTTCAACAAATGAATGGCAAGGGTGCAGAGGTGAGTACAGAGAGAGAGAGAGGGAGAGGGAGAGAGAGACTGCAGATTAAAAGAGACTTAAGAGACATATATGGTCTTTTTTATAAGGTGTAAAAACATTTATGAGACAATCAGGGAAATGTATACATTAACAAGATACGTGAAATGATAACAATTTCTCCAGGTGTGATAATGGCATTATAACCATGATCTTTGTTTCAGATATCCTTATCATTTGGAAAGATATACCAAAATAGTTACAACTGAAATATTATAGAGTCGAAGATTTGCCAAACAATCCATCGGCATCCATTCCCTCAATTTTTATATATGTTTGATATTTTCCAGAATAAAAAAAATACCAAAAATAAAAAAGCACTATTTTTTTTAATTTTTAAAAAATGTTTATTATTTTTGACAGAGAGAGAGAGACAGAGAGCAAGCAGGGGAAAGGCAGAGGGAGAGGGGGACACAGCATCTGAAGCAGGCTCCGGGCTCTGAGCTGTCAGCACAGAGCCCGACGCGGGGCTTGAACTCACAGACTGCAAGATCATGACCTGAGCTGAAGTCAAGGCCCAATCAACTGAGCCACCCAGGCACCCCAAAAAAGTACTCTTAACAAAGGCAAAGGCAGGATTTCTTATGCCTCTGATGTTTTTATGTGGTTGCCTTAACTGTGGCCTGAGTGGCTGCTTTCTTTCCAATACAAACTTACTCCTTCTACATGCTCTGTTGGAGAGTTGGTTCTAACCTGATGGAGCAGAGGTGAGGAGGCGCCATGGGTGATGCCCTTTCCCCATATCAGCCTGCACCCTGAGAATAACCACCCACCCCTGGGTAGAGGGCACCAAGCTGAGTTTGGGCCCCAGCACTGCAGCCAACTTTGCATGAGTGGAGTAGGAACATTACAAACCCAACCTTTCAGGACAGGCTCCTTTCCGGGTCCTGTGCAGCACAGGGTGCCCACAGCCAAGTTCAAGCCCAGTAGATAAAAGCAGAGTCCTGTAATGATTAAGAGCCTGGGCTCTGAAAGACATCCGTTCAAAAACCAGCTCTCCTAGCATCTGCCTTCATCTGTCTGAGCCTCAGTTTCCCCATTTGTAGACTGAGAACAATAGGATACCTTCCTCATAAGGCTATTGTGTGGATTCAGGGTATGTGTATGAAGCCCTGAGCTCAGTGCCAGGCAGGAGTGGTACCCAACACACAGCGGTTATTGCGACTGCTGCTGTTGTTATTACTATTTTATATTCATTATTATATAGCCAGAATACAAAGTAGGGCCTTTCCCCCGAAATTATTCCTTACATTTGATTCTTTACAGACTGACTTGTGTTATAGGGCACTTCCTTTATTTTATTATTTTATTTTTGAGACAGAGAGAGACAGTGTGAGTTGGAGAGGGGCAGAGAGAGAAGGAGACACAGAAGCCAAAGCAGGCTCTCAGCTGTCAGCACAGAGCTGATGCAGGTCTCAAACTCACAAACCATGAGATCATGACCTTAGTCAAAGTCAGACACTTAACTGACTGAGCCCCCCAGATGCCCCTATGGGGCGCTTTCTCAATTATCTCATTTTGACCAATGCAATGCTGTTTGGGAAAGATGCATAACCATAAAAATGACCTCAATTCATGCTCATTTCGGATGTTAATCACAGTAACCCGACAATGGGCTAAAAGAGAGAAAGTAATTTTGTGTAGCCTTAGAATTTCTCCTGTGGGTGTGGCTTGCACACACGGGTTGGATACTGTTGCAAACAAGCCTTTTACAGTCCACCTGATAAGGCATTATAGAAGCTGTACAGATTATGAATTTATTCCAACTGGTACAACCTAGTGGTTCAATGTTTGACAAATAGGTATTTGTGGTGTAGGACAATTCCAGCACCACACATGAATTTGCAGGTCAAACAACTTAGAGAGCAGTGGGGACCAGTGCTTTGGGAAACGATGCTGGAATCTTGACAAAGGGCTTAGTAAAGACAAAGGACACCAATTTGAAAATGCAGGCAAAACATAGGCAACACAAGCAAAAACAGATAAATCAGATTTCAAGATTTAAAACTTCTGCTCATCAAAGCACACAATCAACAGAGTGAAAAGGCAGCCCAACCGTACGGGAGAAAATATTTGCAGATCATATACCTGATAAGAGGTTCATATCCAGAATATAAAACGAATTCCTACAACTTGGGGCCCCTGGGTGGCTCAGTCGGTTAAGCATCTGGCTCAGGTCATGATCTCATGGTTGTGACTTTGAACCCCACATTCGGCTCTCCGCTGTCAGCACAGATCCAGCTTCAGATCCTCTGTCCCCCCTCTCTCTCAGCCCCTACCCTGCTCGTGATCTCTCTCTCTCTCTCTCTCAAAAATAAATAAAAACATTAAAAAAAGAAAAAGAATTCCCACAAGTCAACAACACAAAGAACCAAACACGGCCAAAAGACATGAATAGACATTTCTCCAAAGAAGATACACAAATGGCCAGTGAACACATGAAAAGATGCTCGGCGTCACTATTCATCAGGGAAATGCAAATCAAAACTGCAATGAGATACCTCCTCACACCCATTAGGATGCTACTATCAAAAAAAATCAGAGGACATAGAGAAACTGGAACTCTTGTGCCCTGCTGGTGGGAATGTAAAATGATGCAGCCACTGTGGAAAACAATATGGCGGTGCCTCAAAAAATTAAAATAGAACCACCACAGGACCCGGCAATCCCACTTCTGGGTATATATCCAAAAGAATGGAAAGCAGGGATTTGTATACTCATGTTCATAGCAGCATCCATGGATGGAAGCAACTCAAGTGTCCATCAACAGATGAATGGAAAAACAGAATGTGCTCTATACGTACTATGGAATATTATTTCGTCTTAAAAAATATAAGGAATTTCCAACACATGTTGTAACATAGATGAACCTTGAGGACATTATGTTAAGTGAAATAAGCCAGTCACAAGGGAACAAATACATGATTCCACCTACTTACTTAGAGATACTTAGAGTGGTCGAATTCGTAGAGACAGAAGTAAAATGGTGATTGTTGGGTGCTGGGCAGAAGAGAGGCTGAGGAGTGATTGTTTAATGGGAACAGAATTTTAGTTTTGCAAGATGAAGAGAGGTCTGGAGATAGATGAAGGTCAAGGTTGTTCAACAAATGTGACTGTACTTAATTCCACTGGACCGTATGCTTAAAAATGATTAAGACGGTAACTTTAATGTTATATGTATCTTATCACAATGAAAAATAATAGTAAAAAGAAAGTAATGCAAGAATTTAAAATTAAGTAGTCTCAGAAATTCCAGAGAAGAGTCATTTATTTATATTTATTATGTCTTCTTAACCCATCTGTTAGATGACTGTTATAAATATACAAAATTATCATAAAAATGGTGATTGTAACTGTGTAGGTAATACCCAACTCATGAATGTAATATTTTAAGTAGGCCGTCGACAGTTTCAACATCTTGAGTTTATATACTCAAATTAGCCGAAAACATTTGGGGGGAATATCTTCTCACTAGAGAAATACGAGGGTGATCCCATTCCTTCTCGCATGTTCAGGGCACGTATGGAATCATCTGGTATCACCACCACTGTTGCCCCCACCAGGCTCTCCTTGGAGCTCTCTCCAGCAGTCCTGGACTGTTCCGGGCTCCCCCACAGCCTAGAACCCAGCACTCAGGGCCTTAAGACTCTCACATAGCCCGCCCTACTCCCCCAGTGGGACGCCTCCTAAATTCAGACAGCATTTGGTGTCTAAAAGTCTCATGTTTGTGTGCACTTTTTAATGTTCTCTTATAAAAAGGACTGAGCTACTGAAAGAAATGGCTGGAAATGCCTTTTTATTTCCTTATTTTTTGGTTTATTTATTTTTAAGTAATCTCTACACCCAGCGTGGGGCTCGAACTCATGACCCTGAGATCAAGAGTCACACGCTCTCCCAACTGAGCCAGCCGGGCACCTCAGGAAACAGATTTTTAAAATTGTTCCTTCACCCCAATGCCCGGAAAACAGTTTTCCTTTCGCAGGGTCCCCTCGGGGCTGTCACCCTCCACTTAGCCCCACAATGAGTTCCTACCATGGGAAGCTGGCCTGCAGGGCCTCAGCTCATAAGTGGCAGCCAAGGAGGCCTTGAGGGTGGATTCTGACAGTCACCACCAGGCACTGGGTGCTTATGACTGGGACCAGTCCCCTGGCCGCATCCACGCTTGTCTCCTTGCACTGTGGAAGGCCATCACAAGGCCCCCAGGAGCTGCCTTTACAGGTGTCATCCCCAGAGACCAGTCTCTCCTTTTCTCACCCTCTCTCATTCCCACCCCCCAAGCCTCTTAGCTCTTCTCCATCCCCAGCTTCCTGCTGCCTCAGTTTCCCCAGACTGTTCCACCCTCCCCTAGAATCTAGCAGTCCCAAGTTTTCCTTTGTGTCTTCTCTAGCATGGGCTGTGAGTCCAAGCATCTCCAATCCCAGCCTCGGTGCTCCTGGGTAGAAGGGAAGGCAGGGAGGGGGACAAAGCAAATGAGGGGATCATTCAGTACAAACAATCAGACTCCTCTTGTACCTTGAGAACTCACTTCTTGCCTCGAGTCCTCAGCTGGTCTACATAGGAAAGGCAGACCCCCAAACACCGGGCAAGCACAATGCGGACCATGTTATATTTCAAGGACACTTGTCCCCTATCTGCTTCCACTGCTTTGACACTGAGTGGTGCCCTTCGGATCACTCCTTCCTGACCCTGCCTGGGTTTCTCCCTGTGACTGCGGGGGACGTGGTGGGGGTGGGAGGAGACAGACAATTCCATCTTGCCATGAAGGAGAAACACGTGTTGCTGAAAACATTGAAGAGGTAAACCCAAGCTGGCCCAGGAGGCAAAAGAAGGCTTCTGGTGATGTCTGCACTGAGGCAGGAAGGGTGAACGGGAGTAAGCTAGGGAAAGGGAGCAGAGAGAGCCTTCCAGACAAAAGGAACAGCCTGTTCTGACCGTGCAGGCAGGAGAGAATGTGCGCTGTTTGAGAAGCTAAAACAAGGACAATGTGCTCGGTGAGTAACAGAGAGTAACAGGGAAGGATGTGGAGACGAAGCCAGGGAAGTGGACATGGGCCAAGAGGCCTCGGAGGCCACTGGAAGGATTCTAGACTTGGAAACTCTTCCAAGACAGACCTTGGAAAAACCTCTTCCAGGAGGAATAGCCCTGCCAGGCAGATTGTGTGGGCTGAAGCGTAGGTGAAAGCCAGGATGCAGGGATGGAATTTTCTGGCTTTTCTGTGCACCGGAAACAGTTTTAGGGCTGACTGTCTGGAACAGAGCTCAACGGCATGCCCAGCTCACTGCCCTTCTAAGGCCGCCGAGCACCCACAGGTGAGAGTATAAGGGCAGTAGCTACTGGCCTGGCTCTGCCACTCAGTGACCTTGAGCAAGGCATTACCCCCACTCTGAGCCTCGCTTTCCCCATCTGCACAATGGGCATCAATGCCAGCTACCTCACAGGCTTGTTTCAGGCTCCCGTGAGATCACAGATGTTGCAGGCTTCACAAAGGGCATGCTACAGTGAGTCACCAATAAAGGGGAATTACTATCGGCACTGCTATTAGTGTCATTACTGACGTTTGCAGCCGGTCCCAATTCCTGAAAGCTGTTCTGTCTGTTGGTTGCTGGACTGTCCCGGGATCAGATACTGCCAAGCGCTGGGACTGATTATGTTCTACTTTTTTGCATAAATGTGCATATTGCACTGAGGAGAGCCCCTCCTTCCACAGAGGGTCCAGCGGGGTTGCTCGGGGGACACATTCCAGAAAGAATAACTGTGTAACATGAAACCCTGAATCTGGAAACACAACCTCTATGGGAAATCAGAGGATAAGGTCTGCTCTGCGGACCGCCCAGCCTCATTCCATACAAAAGGGATATTGAGACCCAAAGGCCTCGTCACTCGGCCTCCTGCCTATGGTCTCACCCCTCATCACAGCCAGAGAGACCTTCCTAAAAGAAATCAAACTTGACCACGGCACCGTGCAGTTTTAACCCTCCTGTGGCTCCCCACTGCCCTCGGGTTCAAGTTTACATGCCTCGTTATGACCAACAATGCCAAGGGGTCAGACTCCTGCCCACACCTGCAGCCACGTCCTTATTCCCACCCAGCCACACATGCTTCCAATGGATCAAGTTCTTTCCTGCCTCAGGATCTTTGCACACCAACGACCCTCTTGCCCTCTCTACCAGGCCACTGCCAATTCCTCCAGATTCAAAAGCCCGCAGATCTTGTTGAACCTCCAAATAGAAATGGAAAGTGGCATTATCATCCCCCTTTCCAGCTGAGGAAACTGAGGCCCTGAGAAGAACCCTGTGGCTCCTGAAACTAAGCCCCAAACCATGCCAGCCAGACTCCAGAATCTTTGCTCACCCAACGGAAGGGCTTGCTTATACCTCCATCATAACAGGACAGTAAAGGCTCAGATAAAAGGGCTGAGCCAAGGAGCAGAGGGGCACAGCAAAGATACTGAAGTCACGATATATGCATTCGAAACCCAGTGTGGCCACTGCTACACCTGTAGTTTAAGGCAAGACATTTGACCTCTCCGAAGCTCAGTTTTCTCATCTGTGAAGTGGGGCGCATTGGGAGTATTCACATAGGAAGTGCCCGGCATGTGGTAGATTCTCAGCGGATGGCATGACGCTGCCCTCCCTTGATGCATCTGGGGAGGCCGCACCAGTCCAGACCAGCCCATCCCAGACAAGACTTGCATCACCCGAGGTTAGGCTGCTGGGGCCTGGGAACCATCCCTGCCCTGTTTTCTGTTTTGGGTTTTGTGTTTCCCAGCGTTTCCTTTGGAAAAAGTCCAGCTTCCTCCCCGCTGGAAGGAGGCAGGAGGGGATTGTTCACGCCTGAGCCTGGATGCCCATGGGAGCTGTGTGGGGAGGTGACAAGAGCCTGGGGTTTGGAGTCCGGCCAGCCCAGGTTTGAATCCAGAATCTGACACTGAAATGCTGTGTGACCCCGGGTAAGTGACTTCACCTCTCTGCAGTGCCGATTTCCTCACCTGTTAAGAGGTCTCAGGATTTCTACCTCAGAGGGTATTGGAGGCAGATGGAGGGACTGGAATGGGAGAAGATTCTGGATGTACTTCCCCAGTGTACATAAAACGACTCCTTTTGAGGAGGAGTTGAAGATGGGAAAGGAGCTATAGGCTTCCATCAGGGGTTACCAACGCAAATGCCCGTTGGTAAACAGAAGAGGGCGTGTGTCCTGTGGCAGGGGGAGGGGGAAAGACCCAACTCAGCTCCACGTTTTCACCGCCCTGCTGGAATGGAACGATCACCCAAGACGATCAGACCTCTGGTTTTTCAGGAGAAAAAGAAAATCTACATTTTCATCGAAAATCTGATGATTAAAGTATGGTAAGGAGTACATACTATATGATTCCATTTATGTAAAATTCAAAACTTGGCAAAACTCATGTATGGTGATGGAAACCAGGATAGCGGTTTCCTTGGAAGAGGGGTGGGTCGTGCTCGGGAGGGAGCAGAAGGAGACTCTGGAGGGCTGGAAATATTCCCTTGGTCTGGGTGCTGGGGACACAAGTGTGTCTGCTTTGTAGGTTCATGCTTTGTGCACTTTTCTATATGTATATTATATTTAAGTAAAAATGCTAAAATAATTTTAGAATAAATCGAGGCTGTGGTTTGGGGAGGAGAGATAGTCGGCGTGGGCCAAACTGGATGCACCTGGAGGCCGCGTCCTAGGCGCCACCTGAACAAGGGCACCTGAGAACCCTGAACTGGCTCCTCCCCCTGATGGAGCACCCTTGCTTTCCCAGCCACCCAGGAGGAACGCCCGTCCTGCCCCACCCCTGCCGCCCTGTCTGGAGAGAGTGGGAAGCCACATCCCTGTTCAACCTGCCTCTCGGCCAGATTCTGCTGAGCTCAAATTCTGGAGAAATAGGCACATCCTGCCACTTAAATGATCAAGCAATGCCTCCCCCCAAACGCCCTTATTTATTATTCATTTTTTATCACCAAGAGGATAGTAATTAAAAGGCAGGCAGAGTTCTGTTTCCAAAAAAAGCCTTTCTAGAATCGGGATTTCACCAAGCCTGCCTCCCAGCCCCGAGCAGCTCCTAGTCCTGCGGAGCGCGGCAACAAACCCAAAGGCTAGAAACACAATGGGCAGCATCCCTGGTGCCCATGAGCCCCCGCGTCAGAGGGCTGCTGGTTGGCCGGCGGACTGCCCCCCGCTCCGCCCCCTCTGCCTGGTCCGGATATCTTGGTTTTATTTTTATTTTCACTCTCATTCTTTTCTTTTCTGGGGGCCAACAGAAGACGCACACGCCTCCTATATAAAGCGGCACTAGCCAAAACAAATGCACATCAAATGCATTTATTTGCACAGACACTCATAAAAACTTTACTAGACACCAAATAATTACAGGAAGGGGCAAACCTCCAACTCCGCCGATCCCCAGCGTTTTGAAGTGGATTTGAGATAAAGGTCAGATAGGATGGGCGCTGGCCTCGGCATCACACCCAGCCCCCTTCCCCAGCCACGGACCCTCAGGGTGGAGACCAATGAACTTTCTTGCTTTTGTGAATTTGTGTCCAATTCATATAAAATGTTTTTCTGCAAGTTATTCTTAGTGTCCTAATGGGGCTTTTATGGCTCCAAATACAGTCCTTGGCTTTTCCTTTGTTCTGGCTCAGGTCCTTGGTAGGGGGAGCCCCTGGTTCTAGATGGGCTGCTGAAAAAACCCAGCCCATCCATTTGGCAAGAAATGCAAAGATTCTTGAGGAAAGTGCCTTTGAAAAAATAAATGTAAATGGCACCTCCAGAGTCCCACAGGTCAGTTTTGATGCACTAGGCTGAAACCCCTCATTCTGTTGCCTTCCAAAGGCGCTTCCAGGCCCACGCTGCACAGCCAGGGCAATTGGAGAGGGCTGAGGCTGTCTGTGCTGGGCATCTGGGCACTGCCTGGGGAGTCTCCTGTGCCCAGCCCACAGCTGCCTAGATCTGAGTTTCACCTGCCCGAAAGGAAGATAAATGACTGAGCTCAACATATGTCTGTTTCCCCAGGTCCCGGTTGGGAGAGAAGGAGGCAGCTGTGATTTCCCCAGGCCCCGCAGACTCCCTTTTATCCAATTATTCACCAAATACTTCCAGAGGCCTACTATGTGCCCCGCACTGTGGTAAGCACTTACGTCTCATCCTCTCAGCGATCCTGTGGGACAGACGCTATTATTATGCCCCCTTTACTGATGAGGAAGCTGAGGTGCAAACCGAGGGCAGGACTTTCCAGAGTCCCATGGTGAGATCCTGAACCAGACCGAGGTAACTCCCTGGGACCTGCTTTTGACCGCTCCTAAGCACTGCCTGGCGGGTAGAAGACCTTGGCTGTGGGCTACCTGGCCAGGGCACTGTCCTTCTCCGATCCTGAGACAGACAGAAGCCTTTAGATCTGAGCCCGATCTCCTAACCCCCAGGGAGGAATTCCATGACTAGTGACCCAGACTTTGCACTGAAAAGCCGTGGGTCTGTGGCCAGAGACCCCAGCAGCTGGTCGAGGAGGGGCTGGGCTGCAGGAGGACAGCAAGACCTTGTCGGGGCTCGTCGGTCCTTTCCATTGCACAGAGGCACGCACTGGGTCTCACCAGCAAACTCTGCCTAAAATCCTGTCCCCTGCCGCCTCCCTCTCACTGGCCTAGAAAGCCCCAGACGGGAGAGTGAGAACTCACTCTCAGCCCTGAGTCAGAGGGACCCCAGTTTGGCCCTGCCCCACCCCCACCCCCACCCCCATCCCCACCCCCTGGTCCTTCCTCTTTTTGGCCTTCCACTTGGCTCAGGGGCTCTGCGAGCCCTCCTCAGGCACAGGAAGACCAGAGACACTTTTCTCTGGGCTGTGGGAAGGTGACCGGGTTACCTATTACACGCATTCTTCTCTCTGCTAGCTGAGAAGTGCCTGAGCCTTTGCCCCCACGTGTCCCGGGGTCAACATGCTGCGGGTCCTCAGAAGAGAGCGTGGTTAGCGCTGGCTCCGACGGCCAGGGCACTCCGCCTCTGATGCTGCTGTCCTGCTCCACTTCCAGAACTCCTGGATCTCCGGATCCCAGCTGCCGCCAGGGAGTAGTGGCCCCCAACCCAGGCCGAGTCTCGCTCGGGTAGGCTCTGGGCCAGTCTGCTTCCCCGGAATCTGAGGATCGCTGGGGCCAGTGGTGCGGCAGGGGGGCTGCGGGTGGGGGGCAGGGTGGGACACCTCTGAGCCCTCTGGCCTCCCAGACAGCCCTGACTCTCCTGGCAGGTTGGAATCCTGCATCCCACGCAGCTCCCTCTCCACGGCGGCCTTCCTGCTCCTCGGCACCCCGCGGCTTCGCCCTGTCCTCCGTCCCAGCCCAGGATCCTCGCTTCTAGCCCGGGTTGTAAACTGGGAAGGGACCCCTCCACTCAGCTCTGGTCAGAAGCACAGCCCAGAGGGGACAGACAGAACTCCACCGTGGGGTGGGGGTGGTCAGAGAGCTGCGTTGGGCAAGGCCAGGAGCACAGACAGGCGCAGGAAGTGCGAGTCCCCTGAGAGGAGCAAGGGCGTGTAGGGAGGGGCTCCATGGAGACGAAGCATCCGCAGGATTGGGGGAGCTGGGATTCCCACCTAGAACTTCCCCCTTGGTTCTTGCTTCCTTTCAAGCGATTCCAAACAACCGGCTGTGTCTTTCCTTAGGTGGAGAAAATCCGAAGCTGTTTCAGCGGCTGAAGTCCAAGCCACAGAGAATCCCGGATCAGCCGGAATGCCTGGGTGCGGGCGGCCATGGGCGTTGTGAGTACAGAAGCGCCCCAGGGGTGTTAGTGGATACCGGATGGAGTGGGCTTGGTTGCTCGGGGCAAGGTGTGGCTCACTGCCTAAGGGCAGTACCGGCCTCGGGGCCTAGACCACTACCTTCCAGCTAGCCACTTCAGCAGGGGAAGCGGTGGGGAGGGCAGGAGCCGCGATTGTGATTGAGAGAGACCTGGGCGCTCTGCGCGTCTACGTGAGAAGGACCCGGACCGCAGACTCAGCTGAGGGAAAGAAGGACGCTGGGAGCAGGGACAAAGGACAAAGAAAAGAACTTATATGGTGATTCAGACTGTGGGGGTGTGGTGAGGGGATGAATAGTCACTGGGCGGGGAGGACATGGAGAGGGACCCCAGGTTTGTGGACTGAGCAGCCCCACTGCCAGAGCAGAAAGAAAGAGCAGCCCATGCCTGGGTCTGGCCTGCACCCTGGCAGCTGAGAGTGGCTCTGAGCACGATCCGGGGCCTTTCCGATGTCGGCCCTAGTGGTGTGGGCTGCGACTCGGGCAGATTCTGTGCCAAGATTCTATGCGCCCCAGGCCACCAGCCTGGGTGCCAGAGCTGGGTGACTGGCGCGTCCTCCTACACTGTGACGTGGCTTTTGGGTGGCCCCAGGGAACGCGACCCTGGGCAGCCGGCGGCCGGACTCTGCCCTGAACCCAGCCTCGGGGTTAGAGAAACCTCCGATGTGGGGCCACAAGGGCTCCCATTTGGCCTAAGGGGGGGAAATGTGCAGAGGAAGAGGCCCGTCACAGGGGGAGGAGGACAGAACGCTGCACCCAGAGTGTGGGTTCTGGGGCGAGTGTGCCAGGCCTCAGACGAGAAAGGATTCCCAAGTGTGCTCTGAAGGAGAAGGCAAGGGTCTGGGCCCGGGACCAGGACCCTTTCCGCCGACAGCCATCGGGTGCAGGGACGAAACGCTGCCAGCAGAGGGCAGAATGCGCCCGGTCGGTCTGCCCGTCCTGCGCCGGGGCTCGGCGCGCCCGAGTTTTGCCTGCCCGGCTTCTCCCGCAGCTGCCGCGCCCCCGCCCCACATACCCGAGGAAGGCGGCCCAGGCCCAAACTCGTGAGTGCAGAGCCTTACCGGCTGCTCAAGGACAAGGGACCCAGGGAGCGCGAGAGAAGCTGCACATTCACTCCTCCACCGTCCTGGATAGAGACACACAAAAGCCGCGGAGAAATACACGGAGACACCAAGCGCGCGCACAGACGGACACGAAACGCCCCCAACCCCCCAAAAAACTCTGAGAGACAAGCAAGCACACGGAATCATTCAGAAACTCGTAGATACACTCAGACACACAAAGACGACAGGAAGACACATAAAAGAAAAGTATCCCAGACACAATATAGAGGTTGGGAGACACACAAAGACGTCGGTACCCCACACACAACGACACCGACACAGGGACACACACAAAGACCTACAAAAACACAGCAGATACAGGGGCATGTTAGGAACTACAGATACGCGCGCGCAGACACACACACACACACACACACGGGAATCACACCCAGATGCACAGATTCACACACTCCAAACCCAGAAAGTCTCGGGCACACAGAAATATTGTATTGCACAGAGACCCGGTGCACAGGCATGCAACAGACTCCGAGGCGGGAGCATGACACGCACAGACACACACTGATACCCACCGACACACAGGCAGGTACTGGGGTGGGGCGGGAGCTTCTAATCCTCCACAAAGCCGGGCCCCTCCGCGGGGCCCCGCGGCATAGGGGGCCACTTCTGACCAAGCCTCCGGCGGGCTCCAAATCCGATCCGCCCTCTCGCCTCCAGCGGGGTCAGGGGACCCGCCTCCCATGCCCTCCGCCCCCGCCCCGCTCCGCGCCGCTGCTCCGTTCCGGGAGGGGCCGGGGGCCGCCCCGCAGCGGCTCGAGGGGTCAGCCCGCGCCTGCCCCCCTCGCTCCTGGGCGCGCCGCGCCTCCGGTGGAGACCCAGGAGCCGAAGACACGGCCAGCCCAGGCGCGATGCGCTGCAGCCCGACGCGGCGGCCTGAGCGCCCGCCGAGCGCGGTGCCAGGCGGGGTGGGTGCCAGGCCCAGCGAGCGCGGGAGTCGGCTGCTCGGTCCTATCGGCCTTTCGCTCCTCAGCGCCGAAGCCCACTTTGCCCAATCTGACCAGGGCGCCGTCCCTGCCACCCTGTAGGTGCGGCCTACACACCCCGAACCCGGCCCTTCCATCACCAAAAGTAGCCTATCCCCGCGGCCGATCCCGTTTCCACCGAGCAACCGAACGCACGTCGTTCCTGGGCCTCCAGCTACCGACCTCCGGGCCACCACCCCCGACGCGTGCAAGCAGAAATCCTGTGAGGCCGGGTTCTCAGTCAGCGCCCCCACCTCTGCCCGGGGACCCCTTTCTCAGACCTAATCGTCCTCGAAACTCTCTGCCTGAACCCGAGCCTGACCTTCCTCGCCTGCCCAATATCCCCCATCCTTGATCCCGGGACACTTTCAGGACCTTCGCTTACCCCTCCACCCAATCCCTGCGACGCCTGAATCTTTTCCGTACCCCTCAGCCCCAATCCGGGACCCAAACCCCCTCTCCCTGGGCCAGGACCCCGTTCGGCCAGTCCTGGGCCAGCAGCCCTTCCCTCCTCTCGGTCTCCGTCCCTCAGTGCTGCGGCCGGCCTCTCCGCGGACCAAAACGGCCCTGGGAAGGCGCCGCGGCTCAGGGGACGCCAACTCAGCCCGGAGCGACCTACCTCGGCCGACAGACGGGGTCCCCGGGCGGCCGCTCCCGGCCGGCGCCTTCCCCTGGTGGAGCCGCTGCGCTCCCCGCCGTCCGCGCAGTCTGGCCTCGCATGGGGCCACTCCGCCTAGCGCTGAAGCTTTACAAAATATTAATAATAAAGAAGGCAAGAAAGAAAAAAGAAAGCCTTCATTCCCCAACTCCCAAATCAATTTTTCAAAGGGGTGGGGCAGAAGGATTCGTTTCGAAGGTGACCCAAACTTCTGCAGGAGGCCAGCGGGCGCTCGGCCTGGCCGGGGCTCCGGGGCCGGCGCTCCAGGCCAGGCGCGGAGCGGGGCGCGAGCTGGGGGCGCGGGGAGCCCTCCCGCGGGGGGGCGGCGGCGACGGCACTATTTGACGTGGAGCCGCCGGCTCATCCCGGCGCAGGGATACGAGGCGCACCAATGAGTTCAAATGTCAGGAAGTTTGAGGAGGGGTGAGGCGGCTCCCGGCCGGGGTATCCCTCCGCCGCCAGCCCCAGCTCTAAACCCAGCGGCTCCTCGGGCGCACCATGGCACTGGAGTAGTGCGGGGAGCGCGCCTGGAGCCCCGCGGCCCGCTGCGCCCCGCCCGGGACCCCGCTGCGCCGCCCGCGCCCCCCCAGCCCGCGGGGCCGCCCCTGCACCCCCGCCCCCTCCCCCGCCCGCCGCCGCCGCCGCCGCCTCCGCCGCCGCCGCCGTCTCCTCCCCGCGGCTCCGTCTGCCGCCGCCGCCGCAGCCCGGCTCCGGGGCTGACAAGCAGGTGACAGAGGAGCCGGCGCGCGTGGCTGCGAGTGCCCGGGAGAACGCGGCGCGGACTGCAGCCGCCCCGGCCCGCCCGCACGACGCCGGGGCCCGGGGCCAGCGCGTCGGCGCTCCACGCTCGCCGGGGGCGGCCGGCGGCCCTAGCCGCAGCCCCAACCCCGCGGGGGCCGCGCCTCCCCGGCTCCCGGGCCGCGGCGGCGGCGGCGGCGGCGGCGGCGGCGGCGAGCGGGCAGGCGGCCGGGCCGGCGAGCACCCTGGCTGGCGGGGCCCGCGGCGCGCCCCGCGTCCCATGGATATAGCAACAGGTCCCGAGTCGCTGGAGAGGTGCTTCCCCCGCGGGCAGACGGACTGCGCCAAGATGCTGGACGGCATCAAGATGGAGGAGCACGCCCTGCGCCCCGGGCCCGCCACTCTGGGGGTGCTGCTGGGTGAGTGCGGGGTCAGAACGCCCGAGTGGTCATGGGCAGGGGACAGGGCCATCCTCCCGAGGTGGACACAGGCGTCTAGACCAACAGGATAAGGAAATGGTTTGCAGGACATGGGAGTGCGGGGGACACAGACTAGACTCCAATGATCGCTAGAGGGGCAGCAGGCACCCCTAAATAGGCATCCTGAGGGGACAGAGGCTTGCAGGGACACCACCTAGGAGGAGGCCGGGACAGCTCCAGCTGCCACCCACCATCCTCACTGGGCCTTGATGCTAGAGCTGCCACTCCCGAGGGGGTAGGAGGCGGACGGCAAGGGTGATGGAAGACCCAAGTAGTCACCTTAGCAAGCTTGGGAGTGGTGCCAGGTTACTTGATGGAAGGCGCTTCTAAGAGAAAAATGTCCCCCGGGCCACTAAACTACAGGTTTTGGGGGAGATTGGGGACAGAAGACCACGAACGCCACCGTGGGGCGTGTCAGCCAGCAAGCGCCCCAACTTCACTTCGCCTGTCTGGGTCCCAGCCGCCTGCCCTGCGCGGTGCTGGGTTCTCATATGTAGTAACACCAAGCGCTGGATCTCCGGAGGAAGGGAGAATTGCAGCGCGGAGCCGAGGCTCGAGACCCCTGGCCTCTCCGCAAGGGAGTCCGCGGGCTGGGACGACCCAGCCGAGGCTGCCCGGCCCCCGGTGCGGCGGCCCGGGGAGCGCAGGCGGCCGGCGGCGCTCCCGGCGCTCCCGGGTTGCCCTCGCCCTTGGGCCCGGCGCTGTGGGCACCGCGCGGCCGGGACGCTGGGGCCAGGCTGGTAGGCGCTGACGGCCCGGCTCTCGCCCTGTGCGCTGCAGGCTCCGACTGCCCGCATCCCGCCGTCTGCGAGGGCTGCCAGCGGCCCATCTCCGACCGCTTCCTGATGCGAGTCAACGAATCGTCCTGGCACGAGGAGTGTTTGCAGTGCGCGGCGTGTCAGCAAGCCCTCACCACCAGCTGCTACTTCCGGGATCGGAAACTGTACTGCAAACAAGACTACCAACAGTAAGCGCCTCTCGTCCTCCTCCTTCCCCGCCGCCGCCCGGCACTCGAGCCCCGCCGCCCCCACCGCCAGGCCAGGCCCCTGTCGGCGCAAATGCCGGCTCTGCCTGCCGCTGGGCCCGTCGGCTCTGAGAGCTGCGCGGCTGCGCGTCTCCCAGCAGGGACAAACCGTCCCAGCCTGGCCGCCACTGGTGGGGTGGCCGGGAGCTTGCGGTCCCTAGTTGCCATCTTTTGTCCGGAAACCTGCCCTGGTTGGGGTACAGGACAAGGCCCTCGGCCAACTAGGGGATACCATCCCTCCGTCCAGGGACAGGGCCTGACCCCACAGAGGCCTAAACTGGGGACCAAGAATTGATTTCCAAACGAAAACAGTGCTTTAGGAAGCCAGGCCTTGGCGGTGTGCTTCCCAAAGGTAGGGTTTTTTGGGGGTTCGTGATTCCTGGAGCCAGGAAGTGAAGTTGGGAAAGGGGGTGCTGAACTCCCCAAGCAGCTGGGGATGCCCCCTTTCTACCATGCTCCCTGTTGTACTTTTAGTCCCTGATGGAAAAAAGTATCCATTCTCTTCAGACCGTTCCATGCGGGAATTTTGCTCTCATAATTCCTGCTGGCTAGAGAAGCTGTCTGGGAAGAGGACCTCAAGAGGTGGCAAACCACAATCTGGGGCTCCTGGAGGAGAGGTGGAGATTGTGAAGGACTGCCCAAGTCAGCCTTCCCCAGCAGGCCTTCTTTCTTGCAGTGTTTGTGTTGGAAAAGGGGGCGATCCGCTCTGCCCTGGCAGAGCCTGAGCCTCGGGGTTGAGTCCAGAGACTATGGGGTTGAGCTCTACCTGCTGACTTTTGTTTTTAGCTGAGACTATGGATTTGTCTGGCAAGATGCTGGGACAGTTAAGAGTAAATGCAAGCTTTTCCCTTTGATTCTCTGGTTTTTGTGCCTGGCGGTGTGATTAGGAGGCAGGCAGAGGGGACCAACAGCCGAAAAGGGGGTGTAGGGATCCCCAGGGAGGCATTGTGGAGACCAGTGGGTGCCTTTGAGAACTTTCTAGTGAGGCCCAGAAGTCTCTTTTACATGGGAGTGCAGGATGGATAGGCTCTCAGATGGTTTGGGGCTCAGAGAGGGCCGTGTGTGCCCAAGCCTCCAGGAAAAGGTTGGGCTACCAATGCCTGCTGATGACTGCAGCCCCCCTATAGCTGCCCAGGGAGTATTCCTAAGTCCAGGCCCTGATGGGAAATGGAGCAGCTGGGGTGCCCTTCTCCCTCTCTCTAGCTGCTTGGCTGAGGCCTGGAAAGAGCGGGGCTGCAGGCCAGAGCCCTGGAGAAGGTATTAGGTTCTACTCTGAAAGGTTCTGGCAGAGTCCCACCACAGTGCCTAAGCTGGCTGTGCTCCCCGGCTCTGGAGGTCCTGCTCTTTTGCACCTTGCTCTTCCCGTCCACTGGGGGCTCTGCCGGCAGGAATTGGGGTACATTTCAGAGAGTCAGCTTTTTTGCTGATCCGGGAGACCTCTCTGTCTGGAGCACCCCAAATCGGGCACATTGCCGTTGGTAGGGTTCGTGCTGTGCCCTGGACTGATAGGATTCTGATTCTAGGAGAAAGTGTGGCCGCCAGTCAGCTCTGCCACAGGCAGGCATAGAGCAGCACAAATAAAATGGGGAAAGTAGTTCGGGGTAGGTGTCGTTGGGGGCTTTGGTCCGGCCAAGGGGCAGGGCTCACCAGCCTCCAGCTTGCCCATGTCCCGCACCTCTGCCTCCCTGACCCTTCGCTCAGCTCTGGCAGAGCGACTTCCACCTTAGCCACTGGCCTGGATGACTCAACATGTGGGGGCAGCAGGCCCAGGGAACTGGACACAGCCCTCCAAGTCATCTGTGCAGATTTTGGGGGGAAAAAATTTTTTTTTTTTTACATGGTGGAAGGATCCTTTCCGACCCTCTTATACATACCTGCCAGGTCTCTTCCGCTTACCCCTCCATCCTTTAATCCTGTTTCAAACGAGGAGAGGCTGCTCCCTGGTTTTTCCGAGCACAGAACTCTAAAGTCCCAAAATTTGAGCTGGATGTTCCCTTAGAGCAGAGCGGCCCGCCTCCTAATTTTACAAAACAATTAAACAGTTACAATGGCTCTGTTGAAAGTATATTTGTTTAAAAAAGAAACACAGTGCCTGAAAGCTCTGATGCTTCACCGCGGTTGGGATGTGTCTGCGGGGGGATTTTGGTGCTGGGCGAATCTCAGGTCGGGAGCTCCGAGCTTGGGTCCTGCTAGGCGGCAGCCTCCAGGCGGGCATTATTCACGCCCCTCACGGTGCCCTCCTCCTCCCTCGCCCCCTCTTTCTTCCAATAAGGCCAATTAGGTATCTGTACTAGGCCGGCCAGTCGGGGGCTGAGGAGGGGTTGTTATCCAGACAATCCCGCGGACAAATACCCGGGCGGGTCTCGCCTCAGCGTTTCTCAGGGAGAGCCAGTGCAGCGAGGCAGGCAGGGGCTCACTGGGGAAGCGATGTTCTTTGCACAATAAAAGTGTGTTTCACGATTTATTTTTTTCTTTGAGGATCGCAGATGCATATTTATTGCATCTGTGCGTAAATGCGTTTCAGACGAGAATCCAGGCAAGTGGGCGCAGAAACGTGCCTTCTCGATTTTGTGGAGCCTGTGTGTCAGCCGTATAGGGAAATTAACACAGCACCCCCACCCCACCCCCCCAGTAACTTTTGAAAAATAACTCCTCACTCCGCAAGGAGCAGCGGGGTCCGGTCCTTAGGAAGAGATTGCCATTTTTATTAAGCGTCTCTTCTTCCTTTCGATTTGTTTTCAAGATCCGGGGCACCCAGAAGTGCAACGTTATTTTACGCACCACGGGGGTGATTCATTGAGGTTCGGGCACATTTAATGCTATTTGATAAAATCCACCCTCACGTCCTGGACGGACGAAGCAGAGCGCGCGGGCCGCGGCATTTGGGCAATTTCACGCGTCACTCGAAAAGTTTACTTTTTCTCCGTGCGTGTTTTTTCGGGGCTCCTTCTTTAAAAAAAAAAAGAAAGAAGGGGGGGGGCGTCGGATCATTCTGAGCCCGAGGCTCTGGCTCCTCGGCAGCCAGAGCTCCTTCTCCGACAGAAAACCGGGTTAGAAACCGGGAGGAAACGGGGCCTTCAAAGGCAAAGTCACGAACACCTCTCTCTCCTTGCTCCCCCGGAGAACACATGAAAAATTAAAAAAAAAAAAAAATGACAACATAAACCCCCCACCCTCGCGCCCCCATTTTTTTTTTCCTTGGTGGCTTGGCCAAATAGAATTATGTAAGTCTCCTTTCTTGCCGTCTGTCGCTCGTCTGGAAAGCGTTTCTATCCTGAGGAGGTGGCGAATTCCTGGAGGAGGCTCCGGAAGGGGGGAGGGTCGGTGGGAGAGTCCAAAAATCTGTCACAAAATGGAGTCTAATCGCTTGTCAGACAGGCTCCCAGGCCGGGCGACCCGAGGTTCGTTGGTGTGCGAGCGGGAGCCGGCGCGCGCAGAAGGAGGGACGCGGCGCTCCCGCTCGGGCCGCGCTCCTGCCTCGGCGGCCCGGGCCCGCGGCGCCCTTCCGCCGGCCGGGCCTGCCCGGGCGGCCTCGCCTCTCGGCGGGCAGGGTGACAGGGCTCCGCCGGGCCTGCGAGGTTCCCCTTGGGCTCCCCTGCCCAGGTAGGATGAGCCCATCCGGGGGTGGTGGGGGGGGCCAGCGAGACTTTGATTGAGTTTCAGAAAAAAACTGGCTGAGTCCTGGGGTGATTTTTTTTTTTTTTTTTTTTTTTTTTTGGTAAATCTACCCCAGCTGGCTGCAGCTCCAGTGCCCCAACCTGGCTCTTCCCAGCACATTCCTTTCCTTGGAAGTGTTTACACCGGGAAAGGCCTTCCAGGGAGGCTCACCTCTCCTCAGAGCACCAGCACTGGCACCGTAGGGGTGTGGCACAGCCCAGGGAGAGCAAAGTCAGGCTCCAGCCTTTTCTGCTTGCTGTTTCTCCCGGCTTGGAAGGACTCCCGTAGGCCTTGCTTTGGGGTGCCAGTTACCCGAGGCACCTCCTCTACCGGTAGGCATCCCAGCCGGCATGGCCCCCATCCGTCTAACCCGGAGCTGCTGGCATCTCTGCCCACACCCTGAGATAGAGGGCCTGTCCCAGAAATGGATCTGCTTGGAAGGAAAAGCCAGCGCTTTGCCTTACAAACAGGTCTCCCTAGTGTCCTCCCCGGGGAATCGAGGGCCGAAGGGCTCACTCTGCCGGGACCCTCCGGCCCTTGGGAAGGCACCTCCCCCCACCCCCCATTTAACCCTGGCACCTTGACTGCAGGTAGAAGGGTAAGCAAAGGCCTTCCCGAAGCTGCGAGCGGTCATCTGCTGAACGGAGGCATTATTCACAGCTGACTCCTGGCTCACCCTGTATTCCCCAGGCTCTGGGCTAACGCAGCCTAATTTGTTTGCAGGATTTTTCTTGAGTAGGAGAAGAAGGCTGTGAGGATTTCCTCTGGGGTATGTGATTGTCGACCCTCAGCTCCCTCCCGTCCTGTCCATCGGAGCCAGGCTTAGGACCACACAGTCCTGGCCTCTACCTGAGCCTCTTCTGTAAAACTGGGGACGTATCCACCTAGGAGAAAGGATTCTAATAAGGATTCAAGATAACATGCCCCAAAGGACCTGGCATCTTGCCTGGCATGTTGTTAATACTCTGGAAATTATTGTTGTTACTATTATCACCATCAGTGTGGCAAGGAATGTCTTGTTTCCAAGGACACACCAAACTGCCTCTGGGTTCCATGCCAGAGGAAGGCGCAGCTGGCATGGTAGGCTCGCCGGGAGTCTCCCTATGCAGGGAAGATGAGGAGCACCCCTGGGAAAATCACTCCCTTAGCCTGAGTGGGGCACTGTGAGGGCCATCCCTCCTTCAGTGATGAAAAGAACTCTAGACTCTGAGACAGAACTGGATTCACCTCCCAGCCCCACCATTCAGCAGCCCGGTGATCTTAGCCAAGTGACTACCTGTTTCGAAGCCCCAGGTTCTACATCAGCAATTAGGGGTGATGATACAACATCCCCGTGCGGTTGTAAGGATTACACAAGGTAGCTGGTGAGGCTTCAGTAAATGTTCCCAACTCCGTGGGGTCCAGTATCCTCTTCACTACCTCCAGAGAGGCAGAGCAACTTCTGATCGTAGAGATCGGAACAGATGCCACGTGTGCATTATCCGGAAGGGCAGGTAACAGGACAGGACGAGCCTGGGGTTCCGGCCTGTGTCTCTTCGGCGTGGGGGGCGTGAGAGGGAGTGGAAGTTGGTCCAGAGCAAAGATCTTTCCACTGGGGAGCAATTGGAATCTCCAGAGTCTGAGTACAGCTTGGAAAATCCTACGCAGTAGTAATACAGTGTCATATCTGGAAAACCCTTCGTGCTTACTGTTTTGTTGTGATTCAAATGGCAGGGGGAAAAAGCTCAACCCTGCATCTCTGAGGATGAGGGGGAGACTGAGAAGGGGGAGGGACATGAGGGGTAGAGATCTAGGAATCTGTGCATGTCTCAGAAAGAAGATGAGGTTTAAAATGTTGGAGAAACACCAGCTTAGGGGGTCGAAGGATCCTCCAGCCCGCAGAGGTGTGTTCTGTCCATGATGGGCTGGCAGTGCTTCCCCAGGGAATTTCCTCTGCCCTGTGGCTATGAGGGCTTGAAAACAGAAAAGGTGGGGAGGGGGGGGAAATCCCAGTCCTACTTTGGCAGGAGTTAGGCTGAGGAATGGAGATACGCTCAACGACATGAGTTATAACTTCCAATTTGTTGGACACCACAGTCAGGCCTCAGCTTCCAGGGAGGGAGGAAGAAAGGGATGCTCCGCTCATCCGAGGAGCCCGTGTGAGCTGTCAGTCAGTTGGGGGTGCAGGAGGACCCAAAGCTCTTGGCTTTCTGGCTGACCCGGCCCTCCCCAGCTCCCAGATTCTGTGCTGATGGCAGCAGAGAGCAAAACCAAAATTATATATATTTATTGCTACTGCAGTCAGAAGTGGGGAGGTGGTGGTAGTGAGAGGAGGGTAAGGCTGAAAACCATATTTGAAAAAGTTGATTCACGAAGGCAGAGGAAGCAAAGTGGCAGACGTTTGCCATTTCATCGACCGGCTGGTGTTCTCCATTCATGTCATAAATGTCTCCTGTCATTTGAAGCCAAAAGCAACATGATTTGGTTCCCCGGTGGCCTATAGGGTTTTTCTCTTTTTTTGCAGTAAATGTTTATTTGTTAATAATATACTTTAAACAGCCTAGCCTTGACCTCAAGTCTCCCGAAGCATCCATCTTCTCTCAGAAAAATCTTTCAAAGTTTGTGTAATTTTGGGGGGAAGGTGTAACTGACGGGGCAGTGAAGGGCTTGTGTTTGCTTTAACTACTGCTGCGTTGTGGAGTAGTAGGGTATAAGGGGCCACTGTGCTCAGAATGGCAACTTTCTTGGGTTTCAGGCCTGGCTGACAGCACTTCCTCGCTGCCCCTTACCTTTGCTTCGCCTGATCAGAACAAATAAATTTCTGCGAGGGCCCTTCCTTTGTTATTCCCGGGGCAATATTGTATCCATTTCTGTTCTGCTTCTTGACTGGCAGCCACTGGACCTGCCCTGTCAACCCTGGGGCCCTGAAGGGGGGTTGTGGGGAGCACAGGGGTCCCGGGGATATGTGAGTACATCGGGCCGGGGGCTTTGTCTCAATCTGGAGCCTGGCCCAGACTGGCCCGGACCGAGTGTGCTGGCTGATGGCAGAGCACCTGGCTTGCCCTGCACTCGGTGAACTGGGGGGAAGTGTTGCTGAAGGAAAAACCTAGTTCCTGGAGTTTGGTTCCAGAAGAAACAAAGATGTTTGCTTCCTGGCGGCCTGTGCTTAAGAGGTTTCCCTGGGAACTGTGAGGTGGTTCCCAGCCGGGGTGGGTTCTGAGGGCTGCTGGGAGCAACAGAGGTGCCCACCGGGGCTGGTAGCCGTGAGGAGACCACCGAGCTGCCGGCTAGAGGTAGAAAGCTGAGAGAGCATGCTGGAACACAGGACCCTCCGGGGATCCCCCTGCCCTAACGCCCCAGGCGCCGCCGTTGGGTGCTGGCCTGGCGCAGCAGTGACAGGAGCGGAGGAATAGGAGCCATGGGTCAGGACAAGCTGGGTGTGACTGCTCTTCCTCCTTCTCCCACCTCCTGGTTTCCTCCGGGACTCTGCGACTGTTGTCATGTGATTCCTGAATCGCCATAGTTACGGGGCTGTCGGGGTGTGGGCGCCAGCCCAGGCGTGGAGCTGCCCGAGCCTGTGGAGATGGAGAGGACCAAGGTGCTCTGGGCATCACCTCCTGAGAACGGAGGGCCTCCTGGGTGGGGCACATTTTCTCAAAAAAAAGCACAGAATCGCAAGTCCAGGTCGGGGATCCAGAATGTCTCTGGCTCTGGTGAGGCAAGCCACGGGCCTTTAGGGAAGGCTTTTCTTGAGCCTCGGTTTCCTCCTCTGTGAAATAGGGGTGATAATTACTATCTCACAGGATAAAGAGAATCAACCTCTGGGGAGAGAGTGAAACAAACCCAAAGGTGCCAGCCCGCATCGGGCACTCAGTCAGCGTATATTTCCTTCCTCCCTGCCTGGGAAGTGAGCTGGAGACGCCCTGCCCGGCAGGAATGCATTGTCTGCCTTTCACAGCAGGCCCAGAGAGCGTAGCCTCCTAAGCAGGCCTCCCGGAGTGGCCTGGCCCACCCTCCTCCTGCTCCTTCCCCAGGTCTGCGGGCTGTGGTTTGAATTTTTCCCTTGAAAAAGTAATGGGACAGGTCTGGCTGTCAGAAACTGGTCCTTGGAGGCAGGCAGGCCGGCAGCAACCTCTGGAGGGCTCCCCATTGCTACCGAGGCACACAGATCCTGCTTTTATCCAGCCTAGTCTTGACCATGGCCAGTGTAGGTGTGAACTCCCGGGAGCAGAGTCTTACGGACCTCAGAGGGGCAGGCCGAAGTAGTACATATAGAAAGAAAAGGAATGGGCATTTCTCGAGTGCTTCGATGTGTACTGACCTTTATTGCTCTAGGTCCCTGGATAGGGGAGAAAACTGAGGAGGAGAGAGTTAAATGACTCCTCTCAGGTTCCGAGTTTCTCTGTAGCAAAAATTTCCCAGGTGGCTCTAACTCCCAAAGCTGATGGGATCCCTAAGTCCTCAAGTTCTGCTCTTCCTGAAGCCCCAGATTCAGTTCTGGGCAATTGTGATTCTCCTTAGAGCGCCCAGCCTGAAACATGTGTGTGTGGGGGGGTGTTACTGCCCCAGGGTTGGAAGGGGTTAGAGGTGGGGGTGTGGGTGTCACTGCCCTCTTTGCTCCAGAAAGTCCGTGTAGGGCCAGCCCTTGCCAGAGAAGGAAAAAGGTTAGAATAACTGCCTTCCCCCGGCGGTGAGCTTCCGTCCCTGCCGGAGGCGCGCGCGGGCGGGGCGGCTCTCGGAGGCCTCCCCCCATGCCCTCCTCCAGGCCCACCTCTCCGAGGGTTCCTGCTCCTTGTTCTTCTCATTCCCCAAGTCGGGCAGCGCGGTGCACAGGCTCCTCGGCTCTGGGGCTCCTCGGCCGGGCCGCGGGCGCCGGCAGCGGTTGATGAATTTCGGTGTCACCAGGGGTTTAGCCCGGATTTGGGAACCGCGCGCTCTAATACGCGCACACGGTCCTGCCCTTTCTAAAGCGCAGCCCTTTCACCCGGCCGCTGATTTATGAAGGAATCCGATCCTGGGACGGGCTGGGCTGGAGCCGGGAACCGGGGCCCCCGCTGCAAACCTCGGACTCCTTCGTGTTTCGGGGGCCCTTGGTGGCTCCCGGCGCTTTCCTAGGCTGGACTCCGGAAGCCCTGCCGGGTGGGGTCTCCCACAACCCAGGAGGAGCGAGTCCTCTCTGAGCCACTTAAACCCGCTGGGAAGGAGTGAGGCTGGTGGAGAGAGTGCGCATTTTCTTTCAGATTTGAGCAAAGCCCTCGCCCCTCCCCAAACCCTCCGGCCGACCCCCCTCCGGCAGGCCCAAAAGCAGCGGGTTCGGGAGGTTTGTTTATCGAGAGCACAGAAAATTGGAAAAAGAGTCTAAGACCTTTCTCCCGCCTGAGAAATGTGCAAAGTCCCTCAGCTCCTGGAGGCAGCGAGGCGACCCCAAACGCAGAGTTCCCAGTGCAGACGCTCTGGCCGACCCCAGCCCCCCCCCCTCCTGCGCCCCGGCCTTAGCGCCGCGGGAGGGCAGAGGTTTTTCAGATTTGGTTTGTAGGGGGGAAATGTGGTTGTATCAATCCACAAATATTTACTCTTAACAGACTTGTATCTGTGGAGATTTCGAACAAAGACAGTTTAGGGGGATTACAAAAACCCTAAACCCCGTTTTTCTCTCGGACTTGGTGCTTTAAATGCCAATTACAGGCGAGCCATATCCAACAGCAACGGGAGGAGGGGGGCAGGGTCGGGAGGGGTTGGGGGTGAGTCCAGCCATTAAATGTAACTTTTCATTATGAAAAGGATTTCGCTGGTTTTATCTTCTAATAAGATTATGTCACGAACACAAGTACCTAGGACGGTGCTGAGTGACAGGGCTCTGTCTGTTTAATCAGAGGCTGCGCCGCTCTAACCGCGGGGCCCTTTGTCCGACGGAGTGAACGACGGAAACTTGCCGTCCTAATCCCCTTATTCATGTCAAGCAGAGAAAAGACCCCGAGCACCTTACAACCGTGTCCCCTCCACCCCTTCCGAGGGCTGCGGGGCTGCGGGAGGAGGGAAGCTCCGGCATGGCGGCACGGCGCCCCCCGGGGCGACTTTCGTTTCCGAAGGCGAGGGCGCTTGGGTCTCCCGAGCTGGCCAGGCGGTGCAGTCGGAGTGGGGGAAGGGGTTGCTTTTCGGGAGCCTCAATTGTCAGCTTCTGGAAAATGGGGGCAACGGCCCCGCGACCAGAAGATGCCAATTGGGAGGGGGGAGACTTTTTGCCTCCACTGACGGAAAGCACGGGCCGCTCTGTCCCCTCTTCCCAGGAAAGGTGGCGCTGGGGGGTGCACACCCACCATCCCCTTGAAAGCGGGATTGACAAGAAGGGAGAGGCCGAAAGGAGATTCCAGGCTGGGGTCCTGCGCGGGGCGGATTTCGTTGGATCCCTAGGACTGCTGTCGCGACGCTCTTACTCCTGCGAGTATCTGGTGTTGACCGTTCCCGGCTGCTCGCTCGGCCCCTTTCTTCTGAGGGCGAATTCCTTTGTTCGACCCCCGCGGAAACTCGCTTCTCCGCCGGGCCCGTGGCGCCTTTATTCTCGCCACCGCTGCTGCCGCCACCCCTGTCCCACAGTATGCAGATCTTTCCCTGCGCCCCACCCCCACCCCCCAGCCCCGGCTGCCCAGACCCAGTCGGGTGTGCCGACCGGCCCCTCGACGTCGCCGCCTTGCCCCGGCCGGGCTGCCTGCTCCCAGTCCGCACAGCGGGCGCCACAGGAGCGGACTTTAGCCGCCGGTGTCCACCTCCGGGCACGGTCGGAAGCCGCGGGCGTTGGAGAAACGGCCCGGGCGCGGTTCCGGGTCGCTGCACCGGCTGAAAAAACCAAAAGCAAAACCAACACCCAGCAAATGAAACCTGCGTGCTCCCGGGGCTCCACTCTGCACCCCTCCAGAGGACCAGGCTGACCACCTCCCGGCCAGTTTTCTGGGATCTCAGATCGAAGGCCCCAGAGTCAGTGGAGCTGGAGAGGAGACTTTGGAGGAATTTGTCTCTAATGTACCGGGCTCCTTGGCCTCCTTTTAAAGCTCTTAGTCTGTGCTCTGGGGCAGTCACGCAGGGACCCCAGCGCGCCCTGGGAGCTCTCTGGAGACGCCTGACTGCTCACATTCTCCTCCCTCCCAAGCCCAGGCTCCGGTGCGGGGAGGATCGGACTGAAAGCAGGGTGTCACCTCGTAAAAGCGACAGGCAAGGGCTGTTTTATGGGGAGGGAGAAGGGGCAGGAAGTGATGCTTCCATCTCTGACCGCGAAGGGATGGAGAGCCACGAAGAAGAGAATACTATCTGGACGGGGGACCAAGGGGACAGGGCAGGGTCAGAGACAGTCGGGTCTGTGACCATTAAGTTTGGGGACCGACAGAACCAGGAGCTAGGACCTCACCTCCCGAGGATTCCCTCCCGAAGCCCTCTCTGCAATCCCTTGCTCAGCCAACAGCTCCGGCCCTTCCTCCCAAGCCGGGGCGGGGGAGACACTTTCTCCCTCGAAACACTTGATACCAACTTTGGTTTTTTGGCAAGAAAAATAAGCCTTGTTTGGAAAGGGGGGGGTGGTCGAGTGAGCGAGGGAAGGAGCGAGCCTGCGGCAGAGCAAACTTTGCGGATTAGGTTTCAGCGCCTCCGCCCCACCCCCAACCCCTCGGTGGTGATTTGTGTGCGGGGGTCTGTGACCCTACGAGGCATCAAACGGCCCGCGGGAACCGGCCGAGTTCAGAGGGACAGTGGGCAGAGGGGCGGCCTAAGACAACGCAGATGGTTCATATCAGCCCGGCCTGGCCGAGCCCTGGGCCCGCCGGCCTGGGCTGCTAGGCAGGGAAGATGCCTGGGGTATTCCGGTGACACCAGTGCCTGAGCTGTAATAGGGGGCCAGAAACGTGGCAGTCAGTGCCCAGTTGGCCCCAGCCGAAAGGAGGTGAGGGGCCGGTGACAGAGTTCCTCCACTAGGTGGTCTTGACCCCACCCAGCTTAGGAGGAGCCTGACCCTCCATGTCCACCCAGAGTAGCCTCTGGTCCAGAAGGGAGACCCTCCAGCCTCTGCCCTGCAGGCAGCAGGGACTCAGCCTGGTCATAGTACCCCTCCTCCAGGGACCCCTAATGGCCTTCTTCTCAGGGATGTGCCCTGCCCTCAGCCCGCCTGTGTAAGGGAAGTGTGAGACCCCTTACTTCCCTCTTACATCCATCCATCCATCCATCCATCCATCCATCCATCCATCCATTCTACCACTGTGGTAGAATGCCCTTTCCCTCTCTATCCACTTGAGCCCTTCTGCCTGGCCTGGCTGACTCTGAGGGACTCCTTTCTCCCTCCTAGTCCCAGGGGAAAAGCTAAGGAGGCTCACTCCTATCTAAACCCAGGGCCCTGTTTGGTCAGGCTGGGAGAGGCTCTAGTGTCTGAGGCTGCTGCCCCCTCTCCCCAGAGCTGGAGATTGGCTGCAGACACCAACAGGCCCAGGCTTCCCTGCCCTATTTCGAGGGCCTGGCTTTCTCTGCCACCTCCAAGAGCCCTCCTCAGTGACCACAGAGAGGGTGCACCAGGGCCTTACCTACCACCCACACCTTGGGCTGCTTTAGCATGTCCCAGATGAAGAGTTCTTCAAGATCCTTGTAGAAAGGGGGAAACTGAGGCCCAGATGTGGCTAGTATTTGCCTCCAAGCTCACTCAGTTGTGGCAGAATGGGGACAGGAACCCCAGTCTGCCCCCTGCCAAGTCAGGGGTCTGTGCGGCAACTCCACAGTTCTTTCTAGAACCTTCTGCCAGACTCTGGCTTTGCCACTGGCTTACTCTTTTCTCCCTAGTCTGAGGTCACTGGGAGGGGAAGGCATTTCAACCCTGGTTCCTGAGGGGCGTCACAGGCATGTCTCTATGATGGAATGAGTTTGGGAGCTTTCTAGATAGCAGAATTTGGGAATTTTATCTTTTAAATTGGGACATTGAGGGACAAGAGCCAGGTGAGCACAGTGCCACATCCCACCATCCATCCCTCTGTCCTTTTAGTGTCTGACTCCCAGACACCCTGGGCTCAGCCCTTCCTCTCTAAAGTGGGTCACAGGGAGGCCGGCGGCCTGGCCAGGGCCACAGAGGGCCAGTGGGCTGCCAAGACCCCTCAGGGTTCCGTCTCCCAGGGTCCCTGCCTCAGGGGAGCAGCCGGCTGGGTCATCTGTACACGGAAGACACATCTGTACTGCACATGTTGGAGGCTGAGCAGAGGACATGTGGTTTGGGATGTGTTATCTTAATCATATTTATTAGACAATCCTGAAATTAAAAAAAAAAAAAAAAAGAGTTTGATATTGTCAGCATCGAGGAAAGATCCCCAAATCTACACGGCGACAGATCAGCAGAGGCCGCCAGCAACATCCAGGTTTCTTTCAGCTGGGATCGGAACACAGCTTTGGAAGTTCTTTGGGTTGTTCTAGTGTGATGGAATCCCTCTGCTGTGAAACAACACTTACTGCTTTCATTTTCCCGAGCCGAGATCTGAAGCAAAATTAATTACCCCGCCTTGACTGATAGTTGCTCTGTCGGAGTATGGTTCTAATCCTTATTAACATTCTCTAAAGTCAGGCATGAAATATGACTTTTGCACCACACTCTTTGGCATATGTTTTTCTTTTCCAGGGTATTTTTCAGGCTATCTCCAAGCCTCACTGCTGTTCATTATTTTTGCCATAGGTCTGAAAGTTGCCAGCCCCAAAGCCAGTCCCGCACAGAGCACAGCCAAGGGGGCGGGGAGAGGGAGCGGCATCTCTACTCACGATGCAAAGCGCTTCTGATTATTGAGCTTTGAATGTTTTCCTCCATCCTGTTTTTATTAAAAACTCCAGCATATTTACGCTTGATGGTGTCTTCAATTAGGGTAAAAAAAAAAAAAAAACACCAGGGGTTCCCCTTTCTATAGCTGTATGTAAAGAAAATAGTTGTTATGACCGCAGAATTACCGTCCAAAGCTGGTTCTAGTATAGCTGGCCCTGCTTTGACAAGCCCAGCAGGCTGGAAGCTTTTTTTCTCAGTGTTCCAGCTGCTGGGGAAACAGACCAGAGAGGAAGCCCACAGAAGCCTCTCCGTTCTGCAGGATACTCCGCCGCCTCGCAGGAGCTAACACTTCCCAAGTTTCTGAGCTGCAGAAGGGGGCCCGGCTGCAGGGGGCTTGCTGATGGGCAGGCCTGGCCCGGAGAGCGCACCGCAGCGGCAGGAACAATAATAACTACAGCTGATGCCCGTTGAGTGCTCATGGTTTGTCAGCGACCGGTTTGAGCACTTCGCAAGTTTTTAGTGTTGTTTTTTTTTAATGTTTATTTTTGAGAGAGAGAGAGAGACAGAGTGTGAGCAGGAGAGGGGCAGACACAGAATCCAAAGTAGGCTGCAGGCTTCACGCTGTCAGCACAGAGCCCGACGCGGGGCTCAAACCCACCAACCGCGAGATCATGACCTGAGCAGAAGTCGGATGCTTAACCGACGAGCCGCCCAGGCATCCCCAGCACTTCACAAGTTTTAAAGGCACTGTGACATGGGTGTTGTGATTATTTACTTAGATGAGACAACTGAGGCACAGAGAAGTTGAGTGACTCACCCAAGGTCGCACAGCTAGTAAGTGGAACCGGAATTGGAGCCCAGACATTCTGTCAGGAGAACTTTCAGCGAACCTTTAAGGAGGGCAGATTCTGGCCCCTTGCTGGGTTTGGTGTCCTGTGGTGGCCCGGCACCAGAGCTGAAAGTTATTTGTTGAATGAATGCCTCATAATTAATGGGCAGTGTTTGTTGCATGCTGCCTGCGGGATTGCTGGGAATTGTCTCATCGAAATCTTCTCACTGCCCTGGGGCAGGCATTATTATTATCATTTCCCATTTCGCAACGTCGAAACTTGACCTGAGAGGTGCCCTGATTTCCCTAAGGTCACATAGCGTAAGATAGCAATGATAAGAACTACCATCTACTGGGCACATGTTATGTCTAGGCTCGGGGCTAAGCCCTTGACACTCCGTTATCTCGGTGAGAGTTCCTAAAAGGACCACTGTTACCCAGGTTTCCAGGCGATAGAACTGGGACTCAGAGAGGGAAAGCCACACACCCAGAGTCACACAGCTGGTGGGGAGGGGCTCCAGCATGGAGCTATCTCTGTAGGTGTGAACACTTGTCCTCTTGAGGACTTCTTCAGCCTCAGGCCAGGGGCGGGGCTGGTGGTGCGTTGCACCTGAACCACGCCTTCTCAGTGGCTCTCACTTGGGCTAAACAACTATCCTGACAGCAGGCGGGCATATTTTGGCATTGAGGGGAAGAATGTGTCTGTGGCTACTTGGCATGAGGCATCCTCCCCTCCTAGCCTGTTTTACAGGTAGGGAAACCACAGCACAGAGACCTTAAGTGATTTGCCCTGGGTCACACAGCGAGCGAGCAGCTGATGGGAACCACACTCAGGTGTTCTGGCTTTGGGCTGTTTCTCAGACCGAGTCATCCTCTCTATCATCAACATCATCAGCATCAAGCACCACCGACCCCAAGTGCCTTCCGAGTGCTTTGCAAACACGCAGTGACAGCAGGGAAGTTCAGAGAGGGAAGGTGATTCCCCCACCCCCAATCGCATTGCAAGATATGGCTGCTGGTATGTGTCCTGCTCAGGACCGGGCACAGGGAAGCAGGCCCAACCCGCGGATGGGAGTTCATGAGCCCTCACAGGGCCACCTTTACCCCTGCCCTGCGGGTACAGCAGCTCAGGGCAGGCGCTGTCTGCCCTTTGAAGGGGACAGCGCCTCAGTGTGTCACTTTGAACTGCAAAGGGGCCTGTGGTGAGGGCTTGGCCCCCTCCCACAGGCCCCCGCCCGCCCACCCGTCCAGGTCTGGTTCCAGTCGGCAGGCCTGGAGCCGGAGGGGCGGGCAGGGCGGCGGCCCCCCTGTGGGATGTCAGCCTGATAAGTGAGCAGCGGCAGGCCCCCGAAGGAGGATGGAGCTGCCCGCCCACTGGTCCGGCCGTCCCACGTGGCAAGAGTTCAGGCCAGTCACCAAAGTGCCAGCCTCCCACAGACATGCCCTTGCGGCTGCAGAGAGACATCTCCCTGAATGTTGGAGATTTAAATTAAAATAACAGTAATGATAGTAATGATGGTAATAACAAGAACTTGCAAAAGGAGACATCTTGCCCTGGGGCGTAGGGAGTATCATGGAACCAAGCCTGTGCTCCACTTGGTGAATGCTCATGGCAGGGGGTCACGAGGGGTGTTAGGTAAGAGACTGGGGCATCGAGCAGCCAGTTACCAGAAACCCAGCCAGTTACCAGAAACCCAGCCGGGGAACGTTCGAGTTGCTCCGCCAGATCCTGGCTAAGCTGGGCTAGGATGGGGTAGGCCCACCCTGTCCTCAGAGAGCTCCTGGGCGAAGCATGTGGCGGGGAGGGGGCAGAGTTGAGTAGAAATCCTGTTGGCTCAGTCCCCATGCCTGGAATGTGTTGACCACTTTTCTGATTTTGTGGCCCAAGAACTCATTCCTTGGGAGGCCAAGATTCTTAGCCAGGTAGACAGAGAAAAGATGCCAGTGCTTTGGTACCTCAGGGTTCAAAGTTTGATCTAGCTCTGCCACGTACTGGCTGTGTGACGCTGGGTCTGGTGCATTACCTCTCTGTGCCACAGTTCTCTCAAAGTCTGTTGACGACCAACACCAGCCTGAGGGCAATGATGAAATTTAAAAGAGAAAGCAGATGCAGTGTCTTCAGATTAGGTATACGGTTCTTGCTCATATTGTTGCCGATGCTCCCATAGTCCTTTGTGTTGGGCCTGAGCAGGTGTCTGGCTTTGGTTATATGTGTCAGCCAGTACCTTTGCTAGAGTTCTGTGTGTGCACCATGGCTTGGCTAGAACAGGGCATGATACCTCGTAGGCGCTCCGTTAGTACTGAAAGAAAAGTATAGAGAAAAGTATAGAGAAATAGCCGAGGGGCTCAACTGGCTGGGCTAGACACCAAGTTCAGCCTCTTTCTAGCTGGGCAACACTCGGCAAGTTCCTCAGCTTCTCTGAGCCTCTGTTCCCTCATTGGTAAAATAGAGGTACTCAAAGAACCTAGCTTCTAGGGTTGTCCTGAGGATTAACCGAAACAGTGCGTACCAAGAGCCATACCAGTCGGTGTGAGCTGTTGTTAGTGGGAAGGGCAGTGGGCGGGGATCTGGTTAATAACACAGGATGGCAGGAGTCTGTGCTGGGTTACCCTGGGCAGGTGTCTGCGAGACGGGAGGTGGGAGCGGAGAGGATCTGGGGAGGGCATTCCAGGTAGGGGCACAGGAAGCAGGATGATTAGGGGTTAAATTGGTGGGCTGAGAAAGTGGGCTGGGAGAGCGATTCTGGCTGGAGAGGCTGCCTAGGGGCTGCTGGGATGCACGGCTGCAGAGGGGGGCAGGGGCCGGTAGCTATGCAACGGGGTTTGGCTTTTATCCTGTGGGCAGAAGGGAGCCATCGAAGATTATTGTACAGGTGGGTGACAGGACAGGAGAGGCACTTTATGGAGCTGAAAGTGGCAGCACATGTGTGGGAATGGGGACTGGAGACTGGCAGGAGGGTCCTCCTGCTGCATCCTCAGAGGTGAGGGCAGTGGAGGGGCTGTAGAGGGGACAGGCTCGAGGCAATGTTAGGAAGCAGTGCTCTGAGCGTTGAGGGGAAGGGATGGGGCGAAGGGGGAGTCCAAGAGACCGGGGGCTTGGAGCTGGGGTGACTGGAAAAGACCTTGGGGTCCTGAGCGCTCTGGGCTGGTCCCAGCAAGGGTGATCCACTTGGCTGAGGTCTCGTTTCATGGGCACGTGACCTGTGCAGTCCCAGAGGACTGCACGCTCAGGAGGGCATTGTGCTTGGTTTAGTGCTCTGCTGTTGCCCTCTCGAAATTCTTAATATGGTCTGAACATTTTCATTTTGTGCTGCGCCCTGCACATCAGGTAGCCATGCCCAGTCCCTGCGGAGTCTCTGGCTCTGGGCCTGGGCTTGGAATGGAGGCCTGGGTGGCTCCGGCTAGAACCAGGCCTGCTGGGTTAAAGAGACCTCCCCCCCCCCCCCCACCATTGGCCTGAGGCTTGTTCTCAAATGGCTTCTTTCTCCTGGCTCTCAGCTTGGCCTTCCGGGCCTCCCTCAGTCAGGCCCTGCTTCCTTGTCCTCTGTGCTCAGCCACCAGCTCACCTGCTGTTCCCCGCACGCTCAGACATTTGTCCGTGTCTGGGTCTTGTTCAGGCCGTGGCAGTCGTGCAGGACATATTCGCAGGATGCCATCATCCTTTCTTCTTCTGGAAAAGCCTTCTTCCTCTGAAGCTTGGCATAAGAGTCCTCGGTTTCATGAAATCTCTCTGGCTCCATATTCCCCCGCCGCACACCCCTCCCAGCCTGGGTCTGGCTTGCAGTGCTTATTAAACACGCAGATTCCTAGCCCTGTGGAAGGACTCCAACGCTCGGGGTGAAGCCTGTGAATCCTCATTCCTAGCCGCCCCCCTCCGGGGATATCTGTGTACGCCGAGGTCTGAGAACTTCCGCCCAGGGTACGCCCAGGACTGGCACAGGGCCTGGTACTTGGTAGGTGCTCCGCTGTGGATCGTCTGTCTATCTCGACGCACGGAGCCCCCCCGCAGCCTGGCACACCGTCTGGCATGGAGTGGAATCATCAGTGGAGGGGGGCTACTGGGGGGCTGGCAGGACCGCAGCACACACGGGCTGCAGCTGGGCCGGGATTCTTCTCTCCCTGAACCCCTAGGATGTAGGGGTCAGGCAGTCTACAGTGGGGGCCAGAATGGGGCCTGGGGGGCAAAATTAGTACCCTCTGGGAGGCGGGAAGTGGGCAAAGGTCATGGGGGTCCACCAGCTCATGTTCCCTCCAGCTTTCTCCCTCCCTCTGCTCCTAAAGGGATGCCTGTTCCCAGTGTGGTCCTCCCTGCATACAACTGTAACAGCACGATGGAAGTAAAGGGTTTTGTTTTTTATTTCTTTGTCCCATGTAGGCACTGAGTTAAGGATTCTGTGTAGGCACTGAGTTAAGGACTGGAGTTGTCTCATTAGGCCCATACAAGGCGGCCAGGCAGGCTCTGTTATTATCGCCATTTCAGAGAGGTGGAAAGTGAGGCACAGAAGAAGTCAGCTGTCCAAGGTCACATAGCTTCGCTCAACCACTCCACTATCCGGCCTCTGAGATGCTTAACCTCCCGTGGCTCCTGCTCATAACACCGCAGGGAAGTAAGTGTTCAATATGTGCCGAAGGCAGGGAGGGAGGGAAGAGGGACGCCCAGCCTACCCGTGCAACCAGAAGGACCCTTTCTCCGCGCCGTGTTGGGCTGACACTGAGAGGCCAAGGTGAGCAGGACTGTCACAGCCCTGAGTGCCTGGAGATGAAGACCAGGCAGGGGACTTCAGAGGAGAAGCTGCTGACCCTGGCAGAATGGACTGTGAAGGGGCATCCAGAAAGTTCCGTGGTGGAGACCAGGAACGCCTCCTTGCCCAGTGGTGATGGAGTTCTGTCGAGAAGCCTAGATGGGTCAGTCTCCAAAGGTGGCGTTCCAGAGTTACGTGTGGAGCCCACTGCATGTCGGGCCATGTGCGGGCGTTAGGGAGGCCTGGGGAACGAGATGGATGTGGGCCTTGCCCTTGGGGAGCTCACGATCAAAGGGAGCAGGTGGTATGGAGGAGACCCGGGCGGATGGGCCCCGCGGTGCTGAGCTGGGGGTCTAGCCAAGGGAAGACAGATACCAGGAGCAGGCCTGGCACATAGTAGGGGCTCAGGGACCATCCCCATCATTATTTCCAGTTGCCCACCTGCTGTAGCAGCCCCTTGTTCATCAGCACCCCAGAGTGCCAGGCTTATCCCACCCTAATGCTGTCTGTGAACTGCTGTCTTGGACAAGTCCCTTGACCTCTCCGATTCTCAGTTTTCTCATCTGTAAAATGGGTACCAACTGTCCCTCCTCTCTAGGTCATTGGAAGGATTAGCGGTAGGGGGATGTAAAGCATTTAGCACAAAGCTCGTTGCTCAAAAAAACAGAGAGAAAACAAGGAAAAGAAATGTGTCCTATACAGCTATTGTTACTGTAGCGGGCATTAGTATTTTTGTTCGTGAAAAGAATTCTAACTGAATAAATTCTAGGAAGGCCGCCGACCCCCTCCGGGCATCCACAGCCTGACTCGCCCCCTTCTTTCCCCTCTCGCCCACCTCCCTGGGGCCAGTCCCCGCCTCCGCCCTCCTCCACCCCCTCCACAGGGAGCAGGAAACAGAGGTGACTCAGCTGGTCCCATCTTGCTGGAGCTCTAGCCTCACAGGGGACAGAAGCAGCGAGGGGCAGGGGTGGTGAGGATAATCCTGCAGGTGGAGGGCTGTGATGGAGGGAAGAGTCTTTAGGGAGGGCTTCCTGGAGGAAGGGGTAATGAAGGCTGCCTGGGAAGGCAGAAAAGCTTTTACCAGGTAGGGGATGTCTGGACAGAGTTGGGGAAGGTGAGAAGGAGGGTGTAGACTAGACCCGGAAACATGGAAGTCAGTGGCCTGCTCAGAGAAACAGTGTTCCCTCTGTCCCCTCCCCTCCCGGCTCTGTCCCCGGCTGTGCTCTCCTCAGGTCTCTAGCTCAGCAGACTTGTTCAGCGTCCCAGCACCTGCTACTTGCCGGGCTCTGGCTGAGCTTGTCACATGCACCGCCCCATGTGAAGCCCCATGACAGGCCAGAGAGGCAGATGCGATTACCGTGCCCATTTACATGTGACGAGACTGAGGCTCATTAGTGGGAGGCGGCGTGCCCAGGGCCACGCAGCCATGTCCCAGCCACGTCCGACTCCGGCCCTGGCCTCCCCCCAATGCCCCCACACTCCCCTTCCAGGCAACTCCTTGTCACCCTCTCGCCCACTGCCCACATGTCACAGCGGGCAGAGCACCCTGGGGCTCACGTGAAGGCAAGACTGCTGGGGCCTGGGGAGCCTGGCACGGGTGCAAAGAGGAGGCGGGCATGAGAAGATTTTGAAAACCGTCCGTAATGGGAGGAGAAGCTGTGGCCAGGATGCTCCAGGCTTAGAGGCCGACAAGCCCAGCGGTCCTGGTAATTCTCTACACGTGACTGGTGACAACACGCAGTCACCCCCGTGACCTTGGAGGTTCAAGGAATGAGTGTGTGATTCAGAGGCTGGTTGGTGGTCCCGAACTTGCTTCTATCACTTTCTGCCACTTAACCTCGATCTCTTCCCCTGTAAATTGGGCGGCCAAAGAGCCCGAATCAAGATTGCCAGCACATGAAGAACTGGAAGCTGCCGTTTGTTATTATCGCTGTTACTGTTACTAAAGTCTGACGAGCTTGCGTTTGAGGACGCTAGAGCACAGAGAGGCTGCTCGGAGGGTGCTCAGCTGGGAAGTGGCAGGGTTAGACTCAGGCCCGACTGCTCAGGGGCTGAGCCATTTGGTGTCGTGGACTGCTGCCTCCAGGGGGAAAGGAGGGGAGAGCTGGAGGCCTGAGCCGAACCCCAGGGGGTCTGAGCCAGAGCCTGCCCTGTGGGCTACCAGCCCTTCAGTGGTGGACAGTGGGGGCAGCCTGACAACGGCCAGAGGGGTCTCTGGGTGTCCTTCATGCCAGCACGTTCTCTGTCACCCGTTTCACCCCCAGCCCTTCTCAGGCCTCAGTCTCACATAGGAGCTAGGATCACACTTGGGGTTTCCTCTCTTCTTTCTGGTGTTTACTGTGAGACTACTGTGTCCTTGTCTCAGGTACCGAGGCCAGGAGCTGTCCCCAAAGAGCTCACTGTCCAGAGAGGCACGTCCCTGGCAGTACTTGGTAAAGGCTCTGATGGAGGAAGCATGGAGCACTGTAGACCCCAGGAACGGGGCTCCTCCCCCAGACTGAGGGGCGTGGAGGAGGACTTCCCGGAGGAAGAGCAGTCCATGCTGAGGACAGAGGGATTATCCCTGTAAAGAGGGGAGTGGACCAGCTTTGGAGCAGAGGGAGCGGCACGGAAGTGGGCCGTGGTGGGAGTGCAAGGAGAGGTCAGATCACACAGGGCTTTGAAGGCTGTGCTGGGGAGTCTGGCCTTCACTGTCTAGAGGCCTCTGGAAGCCATGGAAGGATTCTGAGCAGGAGACTGGGAAGGCCAGTTTTGAGCATGAAATTCACTCAGCTGGGCAGCTTGCAGGGGGAGCAGGGCAGGACCAGAGAGGAAGGGGCCCTGCAAGGCCATGTTGAGGTGCGTGCATCTGAGTGCAGATGCCGTAAGTACAGGTGTGCATGGGTATCTGGGGTGGGTGTCGACAGACCTGAGCTCTGTGAGGGCCCAGCCAATGTGGGGACTCGGAGGATATGTATGGGGCTCGTGTCAGTGCACGCCAGGCGTCCACATCTGTGTCTCTGTGTGTGCACGTCGGCACACATCTGTGAGTCCATCAGTGATGGTGCTGTCTCCCTGTGTGTCTGTGTTTTCAAGGGTGTGTGTGTGTGTGTGTGTGTGTGCGCGTCACACGTGGCAAGGTACAGGATAGTAGCTCTCTGTCCACAGCTGTGCTGCCCAGGAGAAGCCCAGGGAGCCTCGAGCAAGAGGGCAGGAAGCCGCTGGCCTCAGCTGGACCAGCCCAATCTGGTGTAGAGACCACCTGGTTCTGACACCCCGTCCACAGCCGGAGGCTGCCATCCCCGCCTCTGCCGAGCTTCCGTGCCGTGCTGCTGGGGGGGTTATCACGGCTGCAAATCGTCCCCAACACTTTAATCACTGCAGTACCTGCCCAGCTCGCTGCGACTGAGCCAGCCGATGGCAGGCGGGTGGTGGGCGCAGCTCTCTGGAACAGGCAGCATCTGGAGAGGCAGGTTTGGCACCTCCTTGGGGGACCGTGGCTTATCCTCGTGCATTTGAATGCCAGCGCAGACGTCGGAGGGCTGGCGGCGGGGAGGGACAGTGCCCGCGTCCCTGTATGTGTCCCTGAAAGTGCTGCTGTGTGCCTGGGCGTGCTGCACTGTGGGTGTGTCTTTGTCCACACGTCGTCCTCTGTGCCTAAGACAGAGTGCACCTGCCTGTCAGTGAGCTCTCGTGTCTCCGTGCACGTGCATATTTGTACCCGTCTGCCTGGATCCGTGTGTGTCAGCGTGGGAAGGCATCCTGCGTGTGTGTGGACATGGGTAGTTCCACGGTATGTGGTGTACGTGTGTTTCCATGCTGGGGCTGCTGTGTGTGTGGGTGTCGACCATCGTGTGCAGATATGGCAGAGCCTGGGAGGGTGTACACACGTGTCAGTGAGGGCACTACTCGCGTGCACGTGTGTGTGTGTGTGTGTGTGTGTGTGTGTGTGTGTGGACATAGGGGTTGGGTATGATGAGTGGAGCTGCACATGGCTCCTCCCGGACTGTGACGTCCGTGGCCACAGCTCCAAGAACCCGGCAGGAATTTCCTCTCACCTTTCTTGCAGAGTGGTGGATGGAGGGTGGGGTGGTATGAAGGATGCTGCTCTGGGGTGGGGCGACAGCAGGCGGGCGGCCCCCTCCCCACTCCCTCTCAGAGGTAGGAGCAGGCTTCTCCCCTCCCCTCCCTGTCCCTCCCTTCCTCCCTTCTCCTCCTCTACCCCCTCCTCTTCCTCTTCTCTGTCTTCTAAGGTGCCGGGCCCAGGCTTAGCTTTAAGGCCAAAGGTGCTGTCCCCCCAGCTTGGACCCAGACCCTGGGAGGAGACAGACACTCCCCGTTCCTCTTCCGTGACCCCTACCGGGGGTCTACTTTGGGCCTGTGGCCAAGGAGCCTCATCAGTGTCTCCAGACACCAGGCTGGTGTCTCGGGGCCTGGAAGCTCATGGAGAGGGGCCAAGAGGGCACAGTGCTGGGTCAGGGGGCAGGTTCCTGGCAGCCCGAGGAGGCCCCAGCCCAGGTGAGCCCCTACTGGTGTCTCTGGCAGGTGGGTCAGGACAGGTGTGCTCCAGTGGGTGTGCCCCGGCTGGTGCGACTTCACAGGTGTGCCCCAACCCACAACCCCCAACAGGTGTGCCAGTTTCCTGGGAGGAATGAGCAGAGCTGGCTCGCTTGGCCCAACAGGGGTGCATGGCCTGGCCTCCAGGGTTCCCGAGGGCTCCCTGCAGACTGCACGCACCCCCAGCCCGGAGGCCAGTGCCCTCCCGCCACCACTGCTGCCCTGCCAGGGGGCCCTGCCACCCTGGGGAGCTGACCTTGACCCCACCTAGCCCCCTACGTCCCAGCTTGGGGGCTCACAAAGGGAGAGGAGGGAAGAGAAAAATCGCAGAGATTTGTCTTGTCTTGGGCTGACAGCGGAGCGAGTGATTGCCAGGCCCGCTTGGCAGTTTTTAATCATTTTATCTCTGTTCTCGGCTCTCCGGGGAGACAGCCAGTGCTTAGCAGTCTGCTCAGAAAGACCTCGGGGCGCGTGGCGCAGCGGCGGCTCCGAGCTCCCATTATTAGCTGTGCTCTTCGGAGCGCGCTCCGATCTCTCCCGGGGGAGCCGGTGAAAAATTAACACGGGCCGGCGGCGCGGGCGCCCGATGTAACTGTAATTACTCCATTGATATTCCTCACACAATAGTGCTGTCATCAGTCATTTACATAAACTTTCTCTCGCAAAGACGGGCGGAGGTGCCTAATCCTATTGGGTGCTTCCACTGCATGCATTATACATGGCAGTGGGGCTCCTAGGTGAGGAGGGAGGGGAAGAGGGAGGAGGGAGGGGAGAGAAGGGAGGGGAAGAGGTGGGAAGGAGAATTGAAGAGGAAAGGAATGGGGGGGGGGAGAAGAGGAGCTTAGGGGAGTGCAGGGGGCCAGCTGGGTGGGGCGAGGGGCCAGAGCCAGCAGCAACCCTGCATAGGGTGAGATACCCATGGGCTGGGATTGCACCGAATGGGGGCCAGCCTGCCCCTCCATTGTCCTCTATCGTCCTGGGGCAGGTGAGCCGGATGCCTGATCCTTGTGGGGGGCCTCCAACAAAGCCTTGCCCCCTCCCTCTGCTTAGGGACCATTCCCCCGCCCCTTTACCCACCCGGAGGGCCAGGCCCTAGCCCCTAGCCCCACTGGGCATCTGGGCTTTGGCTGGAGGCTCTTCAGCCGCTAAGGAGTTAAAACCTCCCTGGAAATTACCCCCGTAATGACCTAATTAAAGACTTCAGGGCCACCTATTCCAGGGTGAACACTAATAACACCCGCCCAACAATAATAACCCGGCGGAGCCCCCCTGTTATTGCGGCAGCCTCGCCCCCCCCCATTCCCACCACCCTCGCCCGACCCCCTCCCCGGGTCCTGCCTGTGCAAGCTGTCCATGGCTGGGGAGGGCCAGGGACTGAGCCCCGAGCTGGGCAGAGAAGGGCTCAGGATGGGACCAAGGGGAGAGGCCTAGGATAGTCAAATTTCCATTGCTGAATATTTAATGAAGCCTGCACGGTTTATTTGGTTGGCCTGTCGATTTTTATTCCTCTGTCAATAGCTTCTCATATGTGGGGCTGTGATGATCTTTAGCAGGGCCTCTCCAGGGACGGCTGCCACTAAATGCAATTATGGATTTTATACCTCAATGTGTTTGATATTTCCACTGATCTAATTTGCAGCCTGGTAGTTTATTGTTTGGCATTTTAATGGCGTTCAAATGCTATGGGAAATTTGATTTCTTTTTATAATTCCTCCTTAACGCAGTTAATGTGGGTGGTGGGATGGCCCAGATTTTAGAACCCAATGTATAGAAAGGGGGGGGGGGAGAACACACCCTTGTATAAATGTAAGGAGATGTCCGTTGAAGGGAGGTCTCCCTCTGAGCCGTGGGGCCCAGGTGCCTGTCTGCCCGCCTCCGGGTTGGGGCAGGAGCTAGGGCCGAGGCGTGGGGAAGCCGATCGAGGAACCCAGGGCGCTAGATGGAGGGGCCAGCAGACAGTCTGTTCCTCCCACAGTCTTAAGCTCTGTGGCCTGTAGGTCTTGTCACAGGACCTCTTCAAGTGGCCTTTAGGTCACTGCTCTGTTCTGTTTTGAGCAGCTGCAGAGTCAGGGAGGCCAGCCCTCCTGCTGCCGCTGGTTTTTGTGGCCTGCATCCGAGGGCAGGGGCTGCATCAGTCCTGGGCCTTTGAGACTGGGGGTGACGTGCCTGTCATCTGTGTGACGAGTCCTCGTGGGGCCTCAGCCACATTCACCAAATGTGTCCACTCTCAAGTCAGGGATGTCCCCACCACTCCTTGGCTTGTACCTCTCCTTCCCTTTCTGGCCTACTTGGAAAGCCTACGCATGGGGGCAGGGCAGTGAGCAGGGCAGGCCCTGGCTGCTCCGTACCCCAGACCCGAGTTTCTTCAGGCCGTTCTGGTGCTTTTCTAGGCTCGACTAGACAGAGAGGAAGCCGAAGTCCATAGAGCAGGGTGGTGGTCCCCTTCTCCTTGGGGCAGCACCCCTGAGCTGAGCCACGTTCTTCCCTGAGCATGGATGCCCAGGGCGGGCAACCAGCTGGGAGTGGTCTCCACCCTTGGGGACACAGAGGACACTTGAGAGCCTGCTCCCAGGACCTGCCTGCCCGTGGCAAGACAGTTCGGGCCCAAGTACCAGCAGTCGCTCTGGATTTTCTAGAACATCTTCTGGGGAAAGGCGTCTGGGAAGGTTCAGGAAACTCTCCCAAGTGGCCTACCTGGAAGTGAGCAGGGAAAAAGGTCTAAGGCAGGTAGACTGGATCCCACTGTCCTGGGACCCAGGGCTCCACCAGGCAGCCTGGCGTGGGGTGCAAGAGGGAGCTTCTCTTTAGGCCTTCTGGGGAGGGCCCGTCCAGGCTCCCCAGGGCCTACAGACCCCAAGCTCTGGTGTGGAAGTTCACCTCTCCTGAACACAAGGGAGCCTGGAGTCCAGGACTCTGGGGATGTAGAAATAATTCAAACTGCCCCTTACCAGACACCCGCTAGGAACTCAGCAGTGCACTGAAAGCTTTGCACACAGTATCTTGTTGCATCGTCAGGAAGCATAGGTACATCGTTATCCCCACTTCTCAGAGGGAGGCTCTGAGACTTTCACCGCACTTGCCTCAGGTCATAGCTGATGGAGGGCCAGACCTTGAACGCAGGTGTGTGTATTCAGAGACCCTGCTCTGAACCATGGCGCCTGAGAGTGTGGTCTTCCCAGGGCTGGCCGGGCTCGCCTGCTCGGGGAGAGACAGCCACTCCTTAGCTGGGACGCCCTCTCCTTCCTTCCCCTCCCCTCCTCCTCAGTGTCATTGGCCCCAGTTTCTGTCCCTGGGCCGGTCCACCACATAACCCACCAGGCTACTGGCTCAGCCGCAGTGGCCGGCTTGTGTTTTGGAGGAAATTTTGTGTCTCTTGGAAAGGAATAGCCGTCCTTTCCGTCTTCCGGGGACTCTCACCCCGCCACGTTTCCCAGGTTTCTGCCATGTCCAGTCCACTTTCCGCATGGCTGCCGTCCTCCATCCCTGTTCCCGCGCCCCCCGGCCCCGCTCCTTACCCGCTCAGACACGAGTAGTTGTGGTAACCGCTCCCGCTCCCAGGCCAGGCCCTGGGCGAGCACTTCACACACGCGTCTCACAACTCCGTGAGGTGGGAGCTCGGCCGTCCCCATTTCCAGATGAGGAGGCTGAGACTCAGCGCACACACTCCTACTAGGGTCACGGGGACACTCAGAGCTTTCCCTTGACTTTCCCCCCAACTGGAACCGTTATACTACCCCCCATGCTGCCTAGTGCTATGTGGCATTTATGTTCATGTGTGTGTCCCCAGCCAGCCCAGAGGGCCCGACAGGACAGGGGCTATGACTGTCCTGCCCATAGTCTGTCTCCTGCTGCCACAGGGCCTGGCACACCCTGGATCCCAGAAAGACTGCTGAACAAGTGAATGAATGAATGAATGAATGAGCGAAGCCCCGATGCCCATGCTCAGACCTCTCCTCACAGCCATTCTAAGACCTTCTGGCACCTTTAGGAGAGGTGCCAGTCTGGATGCCAGGTGCCGAGGTTGTTCACAGCTTTCTTCCCATGGACCCCTCAGGCCCCATCCCCAGATGCCTGGTTCTCACCCCCAATTCTCACTTTCCCTGGACACTTGACTCTCATTCTTGCCTCCGTGCCCCTGTCCACACGGTCCCCTCCACCAAGAAAGAATAGCTTTCCCTCCCCTTCATCAGGCAAACTGTTCTTACCCCGTAAGACCCAGCTCTGTGGTCATCCCCCTGCTGGCCTCTGCCATCGCCCCGCACAGCCAGCCCTGCCTCCTCCAGGTGCCCCCCATGTGCCCCATCCCTCATCACAGTGACTTGGCACCATCCCCAGCACTGCCCTGGCAATACCTGGAGGCGAGGCTATCCCTTTACAGACAGATGCCGGGGTGGGTCTGTTGAATGGGTGCATGAGCGGAAGAAGGAAACAAGGGAAACACTTCTCTTGGTCATCTCAGGTCACTCCCTTGTCCACCCTGGAAGTCGGAGACAAACTGGCCTTTTGCTTACTCAGAAACTCCCACCCTGGGGTGGAAGGGACAATGGAGTGAAACCATCGGCCCAAGGTTGGACGGGCCACTGTCAGCAGGTGATGGATAGGCAGCAGCCCCCTCCGGCGGCCTCACCCTGTCCTGAGAGCTGTCTGAGTGTTAAGTGTTCCTCCCCCCCACCCCAACCCCCCCCCATTCTCCCTCCCCACAATCAGCAGTGAAATCAGACCTGAGTAATCTGATGTTCCACTTAGAAAAGAAAACAGGATTCCCCAGGCCGGGAGGAGGAGGCCACGGTGAGCAGGGCACAGCCTGCTAGCACCAGCATCAGCCATCAGGGGCCTGATAAGATCTTCACAGCTTGTTATCCTGGGTCAGGCTGACTTGTGTGCACGGCTGGGGGGAGCTCTCCAGGTAGCTGGGTCTGCTCTCTATAACCTCCCTGTGGAGAGGTGACGGGCTGCGTGTACATGTGCAGACAGCTGTAGGAGGGACTTTGGTCCCAAGGCCCGTCTCTGTCCCCAGGAGGGCCAACTTTCAATCCTTGGGCCTTCTCCTACATGTCCCAATAGAGCCCAGGAGAACGGGTGAATGTGGGCAGTATGGGGGGCCACGCAGACCTGGGATTAGCCTGCACCTGGCGCAGTCACTTGCCTGCTGTGTGCTCTTGGGCAAGTCACACACCCTCTCTGAACCTCTGTTGCCTACTATGCAAGTGGGGAGCACAACCCTGCCTTCCGGACCGTTGATAAGGTTTAGTGACATCCCATTTGTCCCTAATACAGCTGAGCAGCTCAGCAAATTAGGTGACCGTATTATTCACTGCCCAACCCAGATGCTTTCAGAGTGAAAGGGAATGTTATTAATAATTATGCTGGAGCCACAGGTATAAACCGGGACCATCCAAGGTGTGCTGGGGTCTACAGTCACCTGTCCGCAGCTCATGGACAGGTATGATGAGGTATGTCATGGGTGCTCCTTTATTTTTCCGCAGCGCTCGTTGGTGGCCAGGGGCTTCTGGGGTCTAAAAAAGGGGTTAACCAGCAACAATACAGTGTAACAATGCAGTTTATAGAGCACTCACACAGTGTGCCAGGCACCATGTCACCTCATGGAATTGTACAATAGCTTTTACACCCACTTCACAGCTGAGGACCCAGGCTCACAGGCGACAGGGGACTTGCCAAGATCTCACAGCCGGGAAGGGGCAGAACCGGGGCCTGAAAGCAGGAGACGTAACTGTCGGACCGCACTGCCCACTTCCCCACCAGGGCAGGCCAGGCCTTCTGTCCCAGCTGCACAGAGGAGAAGAGGCCGGGTGGGAGCCGCCTCGCCCTCCAGGTAACCCGGCTGCTGGCTCTTGGGTGTTCAGGCCCTGGGCCTCCTGGTCCTGCGTCCCACCAGCAGGCCATCTGCAGAATTGGTCTCCCAGGATGGAGAGTCTCCCCCATCAGCTCAGCAGCTGTCAGTATTAAAGAATGAGATGGGGCGAGAAATCCATAAACTGTGGTTTTGAAAAACCTGTTTGTTGGGTGAGCTATTGATTGACTGGAAGGCTCCTCCCAAGTCACCATTTAAACTTAATGGCAGACAGGACTGGGAGGTCAGGCACAGAAAAGGGAGAGGGAAAATGTCACTCACAACCCCCTCCTGCCTCCAGAATAATTTGCTTGGGCCTCCTGGGGCAGTCCCCTCCTCTTCCCTACGGGCGCTGCCCTTACAGCCTTAGGACAGTTCTTTGGGGATCAGCCGTTCCCTAAATCTGAAGCTCCCAGTCTCCACCGATTGTGGTGTGAAATGCAGAGTGGGGCCCTCTAAGAAGTGATGGGGGGGAGGAGTGCAGCCTCGCGCCCAACAGAACGGAGCCAGACGCCTACCCTGCCACTTCTAGCCACGGCAGTTTGGCCCAGTGACTGCTCCTCCCTGAGCTTCAGCTTCCTCTGGAAAATGGGACTTCTAAGCCCTTCACAGGGGTCGAGGACACTCAGATTTCTGCTTGGGCAGTCTTGACACTGAGAGAAGTTCAGGGTGCACCTTTCTGAGCCAGGTACTGATGGAAACGGGCATGTTTCACTTGGGGTTCTCTGGAGCAAGACAGGCCCTCTCAGTGATTACACGGAGTTCCTCAGAATCCCTGCCAAGAGCTGACAGGCTCTGGGGGGCCCGGAGGCTTCTCCTGCCCTCCCAGCCCACCTGCTGTCAGTCTTACCCCAGAGAGGCCCTTGCTCCCCTCTCCCACCTGGTCCCAGCAGCAAGCATCCTATGTGCCTGCGTTCTTCCAGCTCCTGATTCGTGTTCATCTGGCTGGGTCACCTGTACCCCACGGGAGGTCCCTGGTGAGGAGCCTTCCTTAGACCAGGGAGCCCACTTCTCAATTAGACCTCCCGGCACCACATCAAGTGGGCACCTTTCCCCAGAACTCTGCACTTGGCCCTTGGCAGGTCCTTCCTTGGCACCTCCTCTGGGTCGGTCAGCCCTGTGGAGGGGCACAGGGAGGGTTCACACCTGGATCCTGCCCACACTGAGCACTCAGTCTGCCAGGGGAGGCAGATACGGACACCGGCCATACTAAACCCAGGGTGATCCCTACTGTGCTTGAGGGGTGTCCCAGGGCCTGGCAGGGAGCAGAACCGCTTCTAACTCAGCCCTCCTGACAGGGTATATACGGCTTGGCAAGCGGAGCATGGACTGAATTTCAACCTCCTTACCCACCTGAGAAGCATCTTGTTCAGTGAAAAACCTACACAACCATCTAGGGCAGCCTGGAAGGAGGCAAGATCCATGGAGGAAAAGACAATTATGTAGACCCTGTAAGTCGGAGATGGTGCTCACAAGGCTCCAAGGGCCCTTGAGCACACAAGGAGAGCGGGCAGGGGACGATGTCACTGGAATGGCTCCAAGGAGAGCTAGAAAGGAAGGGGGGCTTGTCCTCAGAATTCCCAAATCCCATGTTTAAGAGTTTCGAGGTGACACTCGTGTCCAAAGGCGCCACAGAGGGGTTTTCAGCAAGGGAGCAACGGCACCCCAACTGCTGCTTGGAGGGTGGGTTGGTGGGGAGAATCCGGTGAGGGACGGAGGGTTAGGGAAACAGCCCCACTGTACTCTGGGATGGAAGAGCAGTGAAGGTAGGGCCTGCCCTGGCTTGTTCCGCTTGCTTAGTATAGTACCAGGTGCCCAACAGACCCTAAGTAAGTGATTCCTGGGGTGATTATTAACCCAGGGGCGGGAGGGTTAGAATTTTGGCTCAGTTCTCCTCATTTGAGACCCGAGATCCATGACATCTTGACTGGGGGAAAACATTCTGTCCTTCCTTTCGAGAAGAGAAAGAGACCCTCAGGTGGCTCCCCTGTGACATGGGGTAATGCCCCAGAGTAGAAGGGGAATGACAAAAGGAATGTCTGAGTGCCTAGCAAAGCAGGAAGGTGTGCTGAGCCCTCTTACCTCGTTTATCCATCCACCTCACCCTTTCCATCCACCCATCCACTTATCTAGCCATCCACTTATCTAGCCATCCATCTGTCCTCCCACTCATTTGTCCACCCATCCATCTGTTCACCTCCTTACGCATCCACCCACCCATCCATCCCTCTGCCGCCTATCCATCCAGCCCATCTATCCTTCATTTGTCCATCCATTTATCCACCTCCATCTGTTCAACCACCTACCTACCCACCCATCCATCTGTCCATCCCTCCCTCCATCCCTCCCTCCCTCCCTCCATCCTTCCCTCCCTCCCTCCATCCCTCCCTCCATCCTTCCCTCCCTCCCTCCATCCTCCCTCCCTCCCTCCATCCCTCCCTCCATCCCTCCCTCCCTCCATCCCTCCCTCCCTCCATCCCTCCCTCCATCCATCCCTCCCTCCATCCCTCCCTCCATCCCTCCCTCCATCCCTCCCTCCCTCCATCCATCCTTCCCTCCCTCCCTCCATCCCTCCCTCCATCCCTCCCTCCATCCATCCCTCCCTCCATCCCTCCCTCCATCCCTCCCTCCATCCCTCCATCCCTCCATCCCTCCCTCCATCCCTCCCTCCATCCCTCCCTCCCTCCATCCCTCCCTCCATCCCTCCCTCCATCCTTCCCTCCCTCCCTCCCTCCATCCCTCCCTCCATCCATCCTTCCCTCCCTCCCTCCATCCCTCCCTCCATCCCTCCCTCCATCCCTCCATCCCTCCATCCCTCCATCCCTCCACTAGTCACCAGGGTCTACTCCAGACCAGACCCCATGTCAGACAAATGAAGACCTAACAGTGGAACATACAGACGTGGCCTGCTCTTGTGGGCTCACAGTGCAAGAGACAGACAAATAGATATCTAGGTGCAGCACACGTCACTCCAGTGACACCAGGGCCAGTTTGTACATCTGTAAGACAAGCCCCTGGGTTCCATTTCTGGGGGATGAGCAGAGGCTAGCTCTTAGAGACAGTGTTCCCAGAACCAGACTCTTGGTCCAGTCCACTTGTCTTTCTTGAGCTTCTCCCCATGCCAGACCCTATTCTGGTGTTGGGCCACTGTGGGCAAGGTCCTTGCCCTGGGCTGGGAGTGGGGGTGGAGGGGCAGCGTGCCACTCATGCTGCGTGCTGGCTTTAGGGTTGCTGAGGTGAACTGAGCAAAGCCATGGCCTGAAAGGAGGGGAGGGGGGAGATACAGTCAGAACTTAATATGTGCCCTAAACGCTCTGGAGTCAAGATTCAGGAGTTTGCTAAAAGGAAGGACTAGTACATTTTGCTCTGGCGGATCAGGGAAGGTCTTCTTTAGGTCAGAGGCAACAAATCAGCTCGCTCTTTTAAATAAACATGATTTTCTTATTATTACCAAAGCAATGCATGCTAGGAAAAATTCTAGATAATATAGAATATAAAATGTATGAACAAAAATAGGAGGGACACCTGGGTGGCTCAGTTGGGTAGGCAACCGGCTTTGGCTCAGGTCACGATCTCGTTGCCCATGGGTTCGAGCCCTGGGTCGGGCTCTGCGCTGACCGCTCAGAGCGTGGAGCCTTGCTTCCGATTCTGTGTCTCCCTCTCTTTCTCGGCCTCCCCCTTACTCACGCTCTCTCTCTCTCAAAAATAAACAAACATTAAAAAAATTTTTTTTGATGGAAAATATTTCCTCCCTCTCCCCCAGCCAGGCCCAGTCTCTGGAGATAGACTCCTGAAGAAGGTGGGATAAGTTCCTGCAGACACTGTTCTACTCATTTACTTTCCGTGCCGCACGCGTTACTTTTGTACAGAGCGGGATGCTGCTGCACAGGCTGTTTGGCCTGTTGGTTTGCGACGCGCAGTTTCTGGGCAGTGCCCTTCATGTCAGCACATCAGCTGGCCCGGCCCCCAAGCGGTGGACCAGGCAGGGGGAGGTTTGATCTGGCTTTGAGTAACATACCTACTTCCGTGGTGAGCAGCCTTGCACCACGGCTTTGCACACGTGTGCAAGAACTGGGTTAGCATGCGGATTGGGGGCCCACTGGAGGGACCCGAGGGGAGAGGCACTGGCAGAAGACAGGAGATGCAAATCCCCGCAGAAGTGGAGCAGCCTCTGCCTGGTCTGGGGAATGGTCAGTGGCTCCGGGCAACCCTTGCAGGAAGACACGCTCTGGGGAGGCTCGCGGGGGGAGGGGAAAAGGCAGCTCTCCAGCATGTGGGCCTGACTCTATGCAGTATGCATTTATACTTTTTCAGCACGTCGTGAAATTCATAACACTCAGTAATGACTTCCTCGCTATAGTGGGGAATGAGAAGGAAAGGAAAAAAAAAAAAAAAAAAAAGGTCCTTGAAGAAAAATGAACCATGGCGGGCACGGACTCCATTTGTAACAATATGGAAATTGATTGTTGAGTCGGAGGAATATTTTGTAGTTTGCTTAGCTGTGCTCGGCACTAATAGCGGGGAACATTAGTGAACCCAGGGAATGAGTTATGGGCACATTAAGGAGGCCTCGAGGCAGGTTCCCAGCCCCTCGGGTCTGCCTGCCATGGGCACCAGCCCCTTCCTGGCCTGGGAGAACCGGGCTGGGCTGGAGCCCTGCAGCTGGAGGGAAACACAGGTGCCATCCCTGCGGGGGCGGGCAGGACTTGGGTTCAGATCCCAGCCCTTCCCACTTTCTCGCTGTGCTGTGCTACCTTGGGCAGGTGACTTGGCCTCTCTCAGTCTGAGCTTTCTCATCTGTAAAATGGTGTTAACCATCCCTCGCCTAGGGAGTGTGGAAATACCAGGAGAAAGAATGAACATAAGGCCAGGAGCATGGGGGTTGGCACAGTGGTGGCTCAGCAAGCCAGAGGAATAGATGAACGTACAGATGCCTGGGTGGATGGATGGTGGCTGAAATCAGGCAGATTGATGCTGGGCTACCAGGCGGAGGCATCAGGAATGCAGAGCAGGCTGCCCAGGACAAGAAGGGTCACCAGGACCGAGAAGGCCACCGCTGTAGGGACCCCAAATTGGGGCCAAGTAACTGGGAGGAGGGAGGTGATGACTCCAGCTCTGTTTACACGTGAGTAACTTCCAGACTCGGGGCTCTCCCTGGACGGGGCATCAACTGCTGTACGTCTGACTTGGCCCCTGTGAGAGCTCTGCTGACCTGAAGTCCTGGTCCTCACCCATCCAGGTCCCTGCTTCTTACTTGGTGAGAGGCACCCATCCTCCTCCTGGGTGTTTAGGCCAGATTCCTTGATGCCTCTCTCTCCCTTACCTCCTACATCCTCCGTTTGACCCCTTGACTGACACTCAAATCTTTTGTCCCCTTCTTTCTATACCTTCAGCCATCCCCCAACTCAGACCTCCCCATCCTTCCCCGGAACAACTGCAAGGCTGTCTTCTTAGCCTCCCTGCCGGTCAGCTGCCTCTCCACCCTAAAGTCAGAGTGCACTTTTTAAAATGTCAATCTCACCTCGTCACCTTCTTGCTTAAAAGTCTTCCATGGGGGCGCCTGGGTGGCTCAGTCGGTTAAGCGTCCGACTTCAGCTCAGGTCATGATCTCACTGTTCCTGAGTTCGAGCCCCGCGTCGGGCTCTGTGCTGACAACTCAGAGCCTGGAGCCTGTTTTAGATTCTGTGTCTCCCTCTCTGTCTGTGCCCTTCCCTGCTTATGCTCTGTCTGTCTGTCTCTCTCTCTCTCAAAAATAAACATTAAAAAAAAAAGTCTTCCATGCTCAGGGCGCCTGGGTGGCTCAGTCAGTTAATCATCCTACTCTTGATTTCGGCTCAGGTCATGATCTCACAGTTTCATGAGTTCGAGCCCCATGTCTGGCTCTGCGCTGACCCGCTGAGCCTGCTTGGGATTCTCTCTCTCTCTGCCCCTCCCCTGCTCACACTCTCAGTCTCTCTCAAAATAAATAAATAAATTTAAAAAAAAAAAAAAAAAGCCTTCCATGCCCTTCAGCACCCTTCCAGGAATCCAAGGCCTTCTAGGAGCTTCCCAGAGGCAGCTCTTTTAACTGAATTCCCTGCATCTTCAAAGCCTCCCCACCTCATGTTTGCCCTAGCACCAGAGTTCTCAAGCCCAAGCAGCCACTGGACTCCCAAGAGGGCTTATGAAACTACAGATCGCTACTTCCACTTGCCTAGAGTAAACGTGGAGTAGGGCCTGCGAATTTGCATTTCTAGGAAGACATCTAGTCGATGCTGAAGCCACTGTTCTGGGGAACCTCACTTTGAGAACCACTATTTTAAGCACACAACATGTTTTCCTGTTCTCGAGCATCAGTTTCATCCCTGCCTCCGAAGCTTTGCACCTGCTGTACCTGCTGATAAAATTGTTCTTCCTTTCTTTTCTCCACCGGGTGAACTCGAGCTCATTGTCTCCCCGTGTCCCCAGAAGAGGCCCACCAGGAGCCCCTCTGTTACAGTGTCCTTTTATCCCTGTTGGTCCCGCCCAGGTGAGAACTGTTGTCCGACCACCTCCGAGGCTCCATGCCCAGCCACCGAAGGCCGCACAGGCAAGCCTCAGATAAAGGGCTTTCTGCCTCGCCTGAGCATCTGGGCACCTTGTCCTGGCCCGTCAAGCCCAAGGTCTGGCTGGCAGGGGCACGGACCGTTTGTAGGGATGCAGACTCCGTCAGCCCTCCTGGGGGCCAGAGGGAGCAGAGGCCTCTGGGAAGACCAGAGCAGAGCAGCTCTGACCGGTCAGCTGAAAGACAGGCGGGGCTCCGAGGGGGCAGCCGGGTGTTTTGTTTTAATCACGAGTGAGATGCTGACGTGGGCCTCCCCGGGGATGACGAGGGGGAGACCAGCCCCATGGGCGGTGGAGGCGGTTCCGCAAACAGTGAGGAAAGCCCAAGTCAGCAGCGGCAGCGGGGGAGGGGGGCCGGCGGTCCTGGAAAGAGAACATTCCTTGCTCCAGGACGGGCGGCGGGGAGAGCCCCGTGACGGCCCCGCGGCCTCTTCTCTGGCTGTCCGCTCTCGGCCCTGGCCCCGCACACCCTGCGCTGCCCTTCCTTGCGGCCAAGGCCTCGCAGGAGCCCCGCGAGGAGCCGCCGCGCGGCTGGAAGTTGTTGGCCGCAGCAAAACTTCGAGCGCATCCTTTCCGTGGGTGCCCCGGGCGGCCCTCGGCGGGCCGGGGAAACTGCTCGCCATACCTATTTTAAACACCAGTGTAATGGTTTATGGCCCATAGAGGGATAATTACGGAGTGCAGAACCCGGCTTTTATGGCCCCTCCTCCCCGGGGCGCACTTAGAGAACAGTATGTGTCATGTAGCCAATTTAGATAATGATTCTGATAAAGATAAACGGAATTGTTTATTATAAGTAATTGGGTCTGCTAAGGCCCAGATGAGGCAGTGATGGGGAAAGATGCAGTTGGATGTGGGGATGTGGGGACAGGGGCCTGGATGGGGCTTCAGGGTGGAGACGGGCCTGCTTCCCTCTCACTCTGCGTGTCGGGCTCTCTTCCCTCTCCCCTGTCTCCCTCTCTTCTCTGGGGCTGCATCTCCATCTGCATCCTAGGCAGAGGCTGCTCCTGGGCATAAATAAATCATGGGGTTTTCTGTCGAGTCAGCTGAGTGGGGGGAGGCACCTGGAAGGAGGGCTGGGAGGAGCCGGAGGGGGTTCCGACCCGACCGCACTAGGCTCCGGGGCAGCCTGGCTTGTCGGCTACAGACCCCATGCGGGTCTCTAGACCCCTGAGGGCTGCTGTCCTCCAGGCAGGCAGCTGGCAGGTGCAAGGAGGGGGCAGGGTGCAGGGAACTGGGGCAGCCTGGGGCTGAGACGCAGAGCTCTCTCAAGGGGGGAGACGCTGGCCTCCTGTTGGGGGTCTTTGTGAAGGATAAACAAAATGAAGGCCCTCCGAGCCCACCCCCTCCCCACAACACACACACCTGAGACCTCTAATTACGCCTCAGCCCCAGGCAGGGCCGTGGGAACGCTGCCCCTTTAACCTACCCGCCTGACCCCTCTCCCCCAGGTCCCAGGTCCCTCTCCTGAGGCCTCCTGGGTCTCAGCGCCTGGCTCTTCGGGGAGGAAAGGAATCCTGAAGTCCTGGATTCTGAAACATAGAGGGGCCAGAGGTCAGAGCCTCTGAAGATAGGGCCCAAGTCTTCAGGGTCTGGGGATGAGGATCCCCAGAAGCCAAGCCCCGAGCTGGGGGGGTTAAGCAGGGACCCTCTAAATCCATGCCCTGGACGGGGATGGGGACCTTCAAGCCAGAATCTCAGGGGGAGGCTCCGACATACTGGCTGGAATGGGAGCCCCACAACCAAGGTTCGCGCTGAGGTGATCCCACGAACTAGGGGAATCCTGTAAACCCAGGCTCTTGAGGTAGGAGACCCTCCGTGCCAGGGCTATTGAGACGAAAAACAAAACCACAAGCCAGGCAGGGTGCCTGGGGTCCCTTAGGTGGATACCCCATAAGGCTCATGGATCTTTGAGGCAAGGTCCCCACCACGGAGGCCCCCCAGTGGCCCATCAGACCCAGGTGTAGGGGCCCCAGCTTGGCCGCCTGCGGCTGCAGCTCCCCCGGGTTGAAACTCAAACCGGAGGAGCGGCCTGTCACGGTGCCTGTGATCCAGGGCGTGATTGAAAGGGGGCGCGGTGGGGCGGGGCGGGGTGCAGGCCCCCAGGCAGCCCCTCTTCGTGGAGCAGCAGCACAGCAGGAGTCTGAGGAGGAGAAAAAGCGGGGATTTTCTCTTTCTTCCAGGCCTGCTTATCTGATCACAGCAGAGGGAAGGGCTCCGGTTCAAAGGCAGTGTCCTTATCAGCGGGGATTTGTTTGGGGCGTGATAGCTGCACCTGGCGGGGGAGTCTTCCTGCAGGTGGGGGGCGGGGAAGGCAGCCCGGGCAGGTCCGGGGCTCCAGATCTGTTAGCGTGCACGCATCTTTATGCACATTCGTGGTCTGTGTGCCGTGAGTGTCTGTCCACGTGTGCACGACACTGTGCCAGTCTCTGCACCTCTCTTACACATGCACGGCTCTGTGCTTTTGGGTGGGCACAAAACAGACGTGCTCTGTGCAGGGGACAAGAGGAAGGGGCTCAGACCTGGCCCGGTGATGCTGGTCCCTGAATCAAGCGTTTTCCTGTGGGAACAAGGGTGTTGCAGGTCACTCGTTGGTACAGCAGGGACAGAGGGAGGACGGAGGGACATGATGCTGAGGTGTGGCCCTGGTGATATTAATAGGGAAGAAAGAACCTTTGGGAGAGACCATATCAGGTGAGCAGGGCTGGTCCAGCCCAGGGCCAGGCAAGCTGAAGAAGGATGCCAGCTAGAGGGCCAGGGTGCCCAAAGACAGGGACAGTGCCATGGGGTCTGGCTCTTTTTGTTCTAGGAGTTGACTTAGCTTGAGACCCTCCCCCACCTCAAACCCATGCCCCTCTGGGCTCTTTTTTTCAAGTACGTGTTTTTTAATTAAACTTTTTTTTTTTAAATTTTAGAGAGAGCGCGCGCGCACGCATGTATGCAAGCAGGGGAGAGGGGCAGAGAGAGAATCTCAGGCAGGCTCTTTGCTCAGTGCGGAGTCCGACTTGGGGCTCGACCCCATGACCCTGGGATCATGACCTGAGCCAAAATCAAGAATCGTATGCTCAGCCAACTGAGCCACCCAGGCGGCCCTAATTTTTTTATTTTGAGATAATTAGATTCATGTGCCATTGTAAGGAAAAATACAAAAAGATCCCCTGTCCCATTCACCTGGTTTCTCCCAATGGAAGTGTCTTGTATGAACTTCAGAACTATATCACAGCTGGGACATTGATATCAATCCAGTGCACCCATCTTATTCAGACTTCTTCCGCTTTGCACGCGCGCAGTCGTGTTCGCGGGCACGCCTGGAGGTCTGTGTGTCTGTCTCGCATAGGCCCCTGGACCCACCACCGCAGGTGTGCTACAGGACAGTTCGTTCTTCACAAAGATTCCTCCTGTTGCCTTGTTACGGCCACACACCCCCTCCCCCCCCCAGCCCCCAGCCCTGACCCCCTGGGTTTTTTGTTTTAATTTTAGCAAATGCCACCTCTATCTACTAGGCTCCCAAGCTGAAATTCCCACCTCTGTTCCCCACCCCCATGCATCCGATCTTCAACGCCTGGCCACTCACCTACCAAATCAGTTCTGGAACTCTCTCCTCTCCACCCTCCCATCACTGCCCTGGCTCACATGTCCATTTTACCTGGGCGCTCTCTCCCCTTCCAGGCTTGGCCCTGCCAACCCACCCGCTGTTCTGGAACCTTCTCAAAGCACCATCAGCCACATCACTGCAGACCCCAGGTGTCTCCCAGCTCCAGGGTTAGGACAGAGACACGCTGTGAGCTCTGCTTTGCCCACCTCCTCGGCCTCCACCTGCTGTCACTCTGCGTTCCAGCCATTCTGGGCTGCGCGCCGGCCCTGGGACGCATCCTCGCTGCTGGCCGCAGCGCTCACCCCTGCTTCTTTCTCTTGGGCAACTCCTGCCCCGCCTGCCGGTCTCAGCTGGGCTGCAATTTCCAGGGAGCCTTCCCCAACACTCCGCCTGCGTTTGCCCCCACCCCTTGGCTGGGCTCCCACAGCCACCCGGTGCTTCTCCCCCCGTCCCAGCCCGATCCCACGTATTGTCATGGTCTGTTTACTCGCTAGTCTTCCCCAGAGACGGCAAATAACTCGAAGGCAGGGACTGTGTCTGGTTCAGCACTGTGAGCCTTGTGTCTACATGGCAGGGAGCAGGCGCCCAAGTCCAGTTTGCGTGAACACTGAACACACGGGTGGGCGGGCGCCAGGTACACAGATTGGCCTGGTGTACCCGCTTGGGGTGGGCGCAGCCAGCCAGGGGTTGAGGACGGTGGGGGAAGAGATTTCCTTCGCTCTTGCCAAACTGCAGCCACGCGTCCCAGAATAGAGCCTCCCCCCTGTGACCTCTGCCTTCTCCCCTATGACCTGAGTGCCAAGGCCTGAGCAGCCGACTCCAGAGAAGGAAACAAAGGAACAACTATTGAGTGCCTTCTGAATGCCAAGCCCAGAGCTTGCCACAAGAAACAGGCTGGGCCAGCGAGAAGAGCAGGGACAGTTGTGACACATGCTGTTTTTCCAGGTGTGTGACCTTGGGCCAGTCCCTTTACCCTGTGAAAAGGGAGGTGATGACCGTGTCTTCCATGCGCAATTCCTAAGAGGAGCTAGGGAAGCAGGAGGTGGGAGAGTCATAAAGCCGTGCGTTTGTCGTGGGAGGATTCTCTCTGGGGGAGGCGGGGGGCTGAAGCTGGGAGGGCCCGCTGGCTCTGCCTCTCGGCTCTCCCGCGGTAGCACCCCTTGACAAGAACATGTAAGTGCCCTCCGCGTGCAAGAGAGCGGGGACCAGCCAGGTGGGTGAGGCTGAGGGAGCCGGCCAGAGCGCGAGAAGTCGGGGGTCCTGCCCAGCACAGAGTTGTTCCATCCCAAGAGGGAAGACAGGCAGGCGGACACGGGAGGGGGAGTCCCAGGATGACCGGCACCCCCCGGGGGGGATCCTGGCTCTGCCTCCTGCCTGCTGAGAAACTCCCCACAGCAGAAGCAGAAGCGGCCACAGCCTGAGGTCTTTGCTGCTTTGTTTACCAGTGTGTCTCGGGCAGAGCAGTGTTTGGCACACAGTCGCTGCCCAAGAAATATTTGTCGAATGACCCGATCAACCTTGGACAGGTCCTCTCACTCCTCAAGCCTCAGCTGAAAATGGGAATACAAGGTCGTTTGTGTTGTTTCAGCTATAATCCACATACCAAAATTTCCTGTAAAATTCACTATTTCAAAGCGTACAGTCCGGTGGTTTTTAGTGTATTCCCAGGGTGGCATGCCGCTGTTTTGGTCACTGAAAGTGACTCCGTGGGGCAAGCGATCCACAAAGGGACTGGCTCGCGCCGCTCGGGGACGGTGGCGTGTTCTCCGTGTTCGGTACGCGCTTGCTCCTTCCCGAAAGCGGGTGAGGCAGCTCCCAAGATTCTTCAAATGAAAACAGTGGGTCACATGCGCGGAGAGTCCCGGGGAGTAAATCAAGTACCCAAGCTGACATCTCCCCAGGATGGGGATCGAAGCGAGCTCTGAGCATCCTAGCAGCCAAGGCAGAAGAGGAGCTGGGACAGAGTAGAGAATCCCAGTTGTCTGACCACAGGAGGCTGTCAACTGCAGCCGAGATTTTTTTCCCTCCTGTTACCAGGTTTGTTTTTTGCAGGCGTCCTATGTGAGGGCTGGGAGATGGACAGGTGTCAAACCCCAAGCCCCGCGTGGTGCCTGCCCATCAGCGGCTCTCAGTAAACCTTTCCGTGAAGTAAAACAGTAGATCGCCAACAGAGGCCGCGTCCCCTAGCTCAGGGTTTCAAAAAGAGAAGGACGAAGGGCCCAGAAGCTGCTCAGAGAAGGCGTTTCTAGGGTACTATGCCAAGGAAGGAAGGAAGGATGCGATGCCCCAGGGAACTCGAGGGACGCGGGAGCAGGTAGAACTTAGGAGCCCGACAGGACGGAGGTGGCACACTGCTGCCGTCCACCCCTCAGGTCTCTGTGCCTTCGGCTGGCTAGAGCTGAGCTCTGGCGGGAGTCTACACCACAGTGAGGTGGCAGTGTTGCTCAGTCCCGGCGCTGTTGACCTGGTCCAGGTCATCCTTTCCTGTGGGGGGCTGGCCTCCGCATTGAGAGCATCTCAGCCTCTACCTGCAAATGCCACCAGCACCACACCCGCGGTCGTGACACTCAAAAATGCCTCCAGAAACTGCGGAAGTTCCCTGGGCAGGCGGGCTGGGGGCGGGGCGGGGGGGGGGGGTGACTGCAGAATCTGCAGAATCGTCCCTGGATGAGAACCGCTGAGCAGGGGGGACACCAGGGTCTTCTGACGTCACACTTAAGGTAGCCACATTGGGAGGTGTCGTGCGCCAGTACCCCCAGACTGTCCTCCACCCTGGAGCCCGCGTTTGTCCATCACCTGGCGGAAGGAGAAATCACGCTCTTCCGAGTTGGCACTGCCACCTCCCAGCCACTCACCTGGCCCCTTCGCTACCTTTGAAGCAATACGTATGCATGTTTTCAGTATTTTCTTACATTTTATTCTGAGCTCTTAAAAAAGTAAAGCAAGTAGGAAATCGCCAAGCCAAAAGCAGTGGAATGAAAGAGCCTTCCCACAGAGGTAGGCGTCGCCAGCTCCACGAAGTGGAGTGCGTGCGGCTGTCTCTGGGAAGGAAGATAAGGAAATCAGAGAGCATGAACACGCAGAGAGCACAGAGAGCGTTTTTAACGACCGGGAAGGTGTTTTCTGTGACCCACGAAATACACGAAACAGGCAAAGTGCACTTGGGAATCCAGTCATACTTTTAGTTCTCTGCAGACGAGCTCTGCTTGTAATGTGTAAGTTGCTACCCAAAACCGACTTGTTTCCAGGCTCACCGTCTGCATGGGAGCAGGGGAGAGGAAACGACCCACGGGCTTTGGATCCCAGAGGCCTCATGGGGGAGGGTGGCAGCGCATCCTCACTGCAGAGACCTTGCCACTTCCGCAGGCTCACGGGTCCCCTAGTCTTGTAGCTCGTGGGCCAGAGTTTTTAAAAATGGGACGATCCTGAGGCTTGTGTCCATTCAATCAAGCAGGCATTCAGGAAGCAAATAGCGAAGATGTGCTCTGTGCCCCAGCCGCCATATCAGGCATGGAACATACAAAGATAAGTAAAGAAACCCCAGGGAGCTCCCAGTTTGGTGAGGACACCTAAGGCTGTTCGTGTACTGTTGTTCAGGTTGTTCGCTGCACAAGGGCACCCAGCCAAGGAAGTGAGGAGGAGACTGAAGTCCGTCTTGTACTTTGTTCACTCGGTACAGAGCTGTGTCTAGCCAGAAGAAGGGGTGCTGCCTTCATTGAGCATCAGGGGCCAGCATGGGCTAGCAGTCTGGTGAAGGGATGAACAAGGGGCCTTGGGGCTTCACTGGGGGGAAGTAGCAGTAATATGGGAGCAATCATCTCAAAAGAGGGGCTAAGGAACATGATGGCCAGGTTGGAGATTCCTGGATGCGGAGGGCAGAGAGGGAACTCTCCAGGAGGCATGAATAAGGACACCGTGGCTGGGGAGAGTGGTGGCTGGGTTATAGGACTGGGGGAAGGATAAGAGATGAGGCCGGCGGGCCAGGCGGGGTTGAGCCTGCAAAGGGTGCCAAATTCCAGGTTTGGAGTTTGGGGAAAGAGAGTCAGGAAGGGCCCACAGCCAGGGAGGGGCCCGTCAGCTCCAGATCTCTTTGGCCAGAGCCCCGGGAGCGGGCTGGAAGCAAGCCAGTCTTTGCGTTTAGGCTGCCCCCTCCTCCAGGCAGCCAGGCCCCCGGGGGTCTGGGGGCACCCCGCCTGCTGACCCTCTGCCCTCCCTGCCGCCTGCCAGCCCCTCCCTCCGGTCCACATTCCCACCTCCTGATTAGATTTGGGAAGGTCTAATTAGATATAATTCATTATCCTCAAAAATGAGATCAGAAATCAGGAGCTCTCCTCAGAAGAAGGTGGCCTCGCCCCTCATCCATCATGCCTCTAAGTAACCAATTTAAAGTCAGGCGGACGCACGCGGCAGCATTATTACCTTGTCATAAATAGTTAGGAGAAGGCCCCCGAACGAGGCAGCTTTATAAATGGTTTTTATCACATTAGTTTGCAGTTATTTGTCATCCACTTTGCTTGAGATAAATGCAGAACAAATAATCGAATTATCAAGCCAAAACCTTGGAAAGTCATTTGCATTAATTGCAGCAGGAGAGGCCGGGCGTCCCAAACCAGAGCGCCCCTTGCCCATCTCAGGTCTAGTTTGGTGGGTGAAGAGGACTTCCTGGTGGAGGCAGGAAGTCTGTACTGGGGGCCAGAGGCATTCAGAAGCCTCGCCGTGGGAGGGGCCAGGCCAGGCCTGGGGCTAGGGTGCAGGATGGAGAAGAGCTTTCCAGGGGCCAAGAGGCTGTGCCTTTCCGGGGCTGGAGCCGGCATGTTTGGGGGTGGGTCTGCTAGGGCCTTGTCTACGCACAGACAGATACACATACAGGCAGACAGACACACAGAGATCATGCCGACTACACACACACACACACACACACACACACACACACACACACACGCTACTTCCTCTGTTGCCGGGAGCTGGTGCCTTTTGTCTGGCGCCAGAAGGGCCCTGTCACAGGCCTGAATGGACCCCCTGCCCCACAGAGCATGACAGCTTCAGGCAACTCATGCCCCAGGCTTGTCTGGTTCCTGTCCTGGCCACCAGTGCTGGGCAGGTGGTGAGGAGGGTCCTGGGCCTGGGCGGAACGTGTCCAGGGGCGCCCATGGACCCCCCTCCCAGCTGGGTCCGGAAGCCTCCCTCCAGCAGCAGCCCTGCAGTAGAGAATGACAATTTCACGCTGCCCCCAGGAGGCCCTCCTGTGTCCCAGCTGGGCCAGGGATGGGCCAGCCCTGCAGGCGCTTACCACCCCTCCCCTCACCCCAGCAGGGCTGGCCCCGGCTCCTCCAGCCTCCTCCGCATTCAGGTCAGGGCAGGGGCGCCGCTCCATCTTCTGGCTGTGGACACCGGCCTGGTTTCAGAATTGTCCTGTATGTCCACACTGACCTTAGAGGTTGTCCTGGCGTGGCCAGGGGCTATTTATATTGGCCGCAGAGGGGGTCCTATGTGGGGTGGTCTACACTAGCTTCAGAGGCTGTCCTTTGTGTGTCTGCACTAACCTTAGAGGTTGTCCTGGCGTGGCCAGGGGCTATTTATATTGGTTGCAGAGGGGGTCCTATGTGGGGTAGTCTACACTAGCTTAGGAGGCTGTCCTTTGTGTGTCTACACTAACCTTAGAGGTTGTCCTGGCGTGGCCAAGGCGACATAAGCTTTCTGTGGTCAGTGTAGGCGCTCTCGGAGTTGCCCGAGAAGGAATTTCTGAGGCCAGCGTAATGGTGGAGCAGTTGGTGTGGACATTGGAGACTGGTACCCTGGGTCCAACCCCAGCTCGACCACCGGGACTTTGGGCGAGTTCTGTAACCTCTCTGTACCTCAGTTCTCTCATCTGTAAGTGAGGGGTGGTGACCGTAGCCACCTCCGCAGGGCACCGTGAGGGGTAACTGAGGTGATACGGGCAAAGCGCAGGTCTCAAAACCTAGAACACTAAGGGCCCGAGAATACGCTCGAATACAGCAGGTCGGCTTGCTCGCAGGGCTGCAGCGAGACTTCGGGTGACGCTCACTTAACTCTTTCTGTCCGTCCCTTCCTTCCTCGAATGCCAGTGCTCCCTGAGCACCTGCACCCGAGCCAGCCCCAGGCCTTCCTGGACTGAGGACACAGACGGCAAAACAGACAGTGTCAGGGCCTTTGGTAAGGCCTTTGTCACAATGAGGAACACGCACAGGCAGCTGCCCGAGAGTCAGAGCCAGAGCGCTTAACCCACAGAAGGTGTCCCCCAAACAGCAGGATCTCAGATCTGGGATGGGAAGGGGGTAGCCTGGGGAAGAGGAGTGGAAGAACTTCTCCACACAGACCCTCTCAGGCCACTATGGACACCCACACAGGGCCAACCCTGAGGCCAGTGTGGACACCCCCACAAGGTGATCTGAGGCCAGTGTGGACACCCCAGGCCAGGTGACCTGAAGGCAATGTAGACACCCCATGTGGAGTGACCTTTGAGGCCGACATGCACACCCTGATGCAGGGTGACCTCTGGGGCCACTGTGGGCACCCCGATGCAGCAGTGCTTCAAGGCCCCGCTGGCCCCTCACCAGGAGCTCCAGTCGGGCCAGGGCCGGCTTCTGGGCAGGGCAGGAGAGACAGCCCAGGAGGGGGCAAGCAGACCTCTCCGGGGCAGCTGCACAGGGTGGTGGGCGGAGGGCTGGCGCGTGGGGGGCACTGAAGCTGAGCCGAAGCACATGGTTGCTGTCTGTTTATTGGGCAGCGGGGCAGGTTTAATGGGCCAGCCCGAGGCCATGGAGAGGCTCGGAGGAGCCGTAGATGAGGGAGGCCCCTCCCGCCCCTCCCAACTGCCGCGGCTCAGCTGGGCGAGCTGGGAGCCTGGGGCTCTGTGGGGCCTGGTGGGGTCCCCGCCTGCTCCTCCCCGCCCACCAGCCTGCGGTGGGGCCGTGGCCCGGCACTGGGAAGGCACCTGGAAAAGCCAGGCGCTGGTGGGAGGGCTGGACCTGCCCCTCACTGTCCTGGGGAGGCGGGGGCCGGGGATCCCTGCAAGGTGTGGCCGCCACAGCAGGGAGGGAGGCCACCTGGCCAGGCATGACCTTTGCCCCAGCCGGGGCAGCCTGCAGCACCCCCCCCCAGTGGCCCCCAGAGCCCCCCGGCCGCCTCAATCAGTCATCTCCCCACTCTCCGAACAGCTGGTGCTTCCAGGGAAATTACCTAATGAATCAACAATGCGGGGATTGTGGAGGCGGAATGGCTCCGGAGTGGGCCTTTCTCCCAGCGCCAGGCCCACCGGGCACACAGGGCACCTGCGGAGCAGCAGAGCCCCCTGCCCCCCCCACAGGCTCACACCCCAAGCACCTTGAGGGTTAAAGAAACCTGGAGTAGGACGAGCCCGGGTGCCACTGCCAGCCCCTGCTCTGCCCCCTGCCAGCGGCGTGGCCTTATGAAAGTCACTTTACCTCCCTCGGCTTAGGTTTTTCTCACCTTAGGTTTTTCTCACCTGAACAAACGGAATTAAGACGGTACCTTGGGTTAGAGGTTGTGCAGACTGGGAGATGGCCCATGCGCGGTGCTTAGCATGGGCCCGGCACAAGTGACTGCTCTGTACGTGGAAGCCTGGGAGTTCCCTTTCAGCCTCAGTTGCCCTTGCTGTAAAATGGAGCCAGGAGCCTCTTTACTTGAGGGTGGTGGTAGAGACCAAAATGTCGCAGCCTGGGGGGTGGCGTCCGGCCTGGTTCCTGCCCCTGGAGACCTCTTGGCTTCCAGCCTGGGAGCACAGCCCAGGGAATTCTGCAAAACCAGTTCCCTGGTCTAGCCGTGTGCGACTCCCACGCCCTGCCCTCAAGGGGAAGGATGCCTGCTCCCAGGGTGGGCACGGGGGCCTGGGGAGGTATGGCGGAAGTGTGTGGGGCTGGGGCTGGGCTGGGAACTGGTGGGCGGCCTGTCGAAGCAGGCCCCGAGCTGGGCACAGAGGGCCCATTGTTGCCGGGCCCAGCCAGGCCGGGCCCTTGAGAGCGGCCACCGCTGCCGAGTTTCGAGAAGTGTCTAGACAGGGCAGCCCCAGGCCCTGGCCTGGCCTTCCTCTGGGTGGGGCTGTGCCACAGGGGACAGGCAGGGAGGCTGGTACCCTCAGCTCAGACAGACAGATGAGGCTGGAGTGGGGACAGAGCTGCCAAGTGGAAAGAACAAAAGGGCACAGTCCAGACATTGCTGGCAAGGAGGATGGCATTGGCTGTGGTGACTCATTTGGGACCTGGAAGCCAACAAACCCTGGGTTCTAGTCCTAGCTCTGTTGCTGTGTGACCTGGAGTAGGTGAATATGCCTCTCTGGGCCTCGCTGATCTCAGCTAAACAGTCTAAGATTTAAAAAGTCTGGAATCAAAGAGACTTGAGTTCAGATCCCAGCCCTGCTGCTTCCCACAGCTGTGTAACTGTGGCAAGGGGCCTCTGTGAGCCTCAGTTTCCTCACCTTTGAAGTGGGGACAAGAAAAATCTTTTCCTCATTTCTGAAACGAGATGGAGCGCATAGGTGTCTAGAGTGGTACCTGGCAGATAACGGGTTGCAATAAACGTTAACAGCTGCAGACGTCTCTATCCTCATCCCCGCCTGCTCTGTTGTGGAGGAAACGTCGTGTGCAGCTCCTGGCACGGGGCCGGCACGTGTCCTCGAGAGTGCCTTTTCGAGGCGGCATGCTAGGGCCCTCGCCCTGCCTCTGGGCTCCGTTGCCCTGCCGGTGAAATGGGCTCATCCGAGACAAGGCCTCCCATGGCGCAGGGGCAACAGGCCAGGCCGTCCGTGGGGAATCCCCCTCCCTGGCCTCTCTCCCTCCCAGCAGATGGGACTATTTTTAGCCTGGTGGGTCGGAGCTACCGCTCTTATCTCTGCCTGGTATTTTTGGCATGTCCTGACTCACGGGCTCCTCTGCCCTCCTGTGCCAGCAGCACCCACGGAGCCTGGCCCGAGTTCTGCGCCAGGGTCTTGCCTCCCACCCCAGCCTAGGGAGACACCAGTGCAGCCACCCCTCGTTTGCCTCCAGCGGCCTCCAGGCCACCCACAGCCGGCCCCAGGTCTGAGGCTGTGGGGGTCTTACATCTGTGAAGGGGAGCCTAGCGCCAGCCTCCCCTCCCCCCCACGCTCTGTGTGGTTTCCATGGCAATGAGCACAAATCCCCCAGCCCTTCACAGAGGAGCCTTGTTTGTTTTGCCCGCATAACTCCGGAGACCAAGTCACAGGCCCTGGCCCCCCAAATCCCCCACTCAGCCCAGCCCACTCCCCGACCCGATCAGATGGGCAGGTTCAGGGCAGGGAGCGACACACTGCCCCTTGTCAGGACCAGGTGGGGGGGCCATCTTCAGGGCGCTAAGCTAGAACAGCGATGTGGCCTTGTCCTGGGTGCTTGGAAATGCCCAAGTTGCACAAGATCTTTCCTGTCCTTGACCGAAGTCATGCCCTTCCTGACCCTTGAGTTCTCAGCCTGCAAATGGAGTTTTAAGGTCTGTACCTCGTGAGAGGGTGAAGCACTCAATAAAATGACTCGTGTACAGTGCTCAGCCCGGTGTTAGGCACCAACCGATTGCCCGCTTGGTGGGATTGCATTCTCCTTCCTGCTAGGGTTGCTATTGTTAGTTGTCATTGTTGTCCCCAGGTGGGGGTGGGGTGTTCCCACCATGCCTGCCTGTCTCTCTGGCTTCCTCTAGCTCCAGAGAGCTGCTGGCTGAGCCCAGCTACTCCCCCCCACACACACACACACAACAAACCGGTAACCTGATTTGGGGGGAGGGGTGGTACAACCTGGCATGGCCCTTTGTTCGGCCTCTCCCTTCAGGCTGGGGCCGGGGCCGTGGGGGTGGGGCTGCCGGCTGTGTGGTGACATTCCGCAGCCCCGCTAACCGCTGCTCCTGACTCTGGTGGCTAAATTGAGTCTCGGTTTCCTTAAAATGACTATTTATTGCTTTAATGCAGTATTGAGTATTTACTGAGCGTTGGCAAAAAGGCTGGTCCAGCGCGGGGCTCTTGGTGGCCGGCTGCCGGCGGGGCTGCTCCAAGCCGGCTCCTCTGGCAAAGACGGGCAGCCCCTCCAGTGCTGGGCTGTGGGGGCGGGGTCACTGAGTCTCTGATGGGACCACCTCCCTCCCCTGGGTGGGGAGTGTTCAGGAGGAGGGGCCCCCGTTTGACCCCCCACTCGCCCTTCGCCAGCCGTGGAGAATTGCTGGTCTTTGAACAGAGCAGGCACCAGCTGCCCCCCACCCGCCCCCGGGATGCCAGCCTGGGGCATCTCAGCTGTGTCCCCCTGCACAGAGACCCTCTCCCCCCACCCCACCCCCGCAAGGAGCACAGGCCCTCCCTGAGGGCTGCACCATTGTCTCCAGGGTTAATGCAAAAGCTGACCAAAAACCAGAAAGCACTTGCACCGAGAGGCTGCAGTGTGCCCCTGAAACAAAGATAGGAGGAGGAGTCATTTCAGGGCACCCGTGCCTGTCTCTGTGCTGAGGCGCTAGAGCTCAGTAATCCCGGAGCAACCTAGGAGACAGCAGCCATATTTGCCCCATTTTACAGATGGGAAAACTGAGGTTTCACAGACTTAATCTGAACCCAGGTCTGGCAGCTCAGCTCCCCACCTTCCAAGGGCCCAGGGCGTCACGAACGGCAGCCCACGGGAGGATGCCGGGCATAGGCCGCCTCTGTGGAGGAAGCACACGTTGAATCCAGCCCTGGAAGGAGATGAAAAGCATTCACAGACAGCCCTGGGGGAGCAGCAGGCAGGCCAGGAGGAGGGATGGGCCGGGGGAGAGGCGCAGAGGTAGGGGCGAGGGTTTCAGCTCGCAGAGTAGCTGAGCCCTTGCATAAGACTGATCAAGGAGACGGTGCCCAGATCAGGGAGAGCCTGCCTTTGTGTGGCTGGAGTCTCAAAGCCACCTCTGGAAGGAAGAAGGGAAAAGGTAGGAAAGGGTAGGGGGGAATTGAAGAAAGAAAGGGCAGGAGGAAGTAGGGAGGTGGGAGGGAGTTGCCAAGGTACCAGCACTGTTGACAGCAGCCTGTGTGTCTGCGGTCCCTGCCCTGGCTGGCACCAGCTCAGTGCTGTCGGCAGGAGATGTGGAAGGGAGGCTCTGGCTGGCTGAGGAGGACTGTGAGGACACACGTGGACGTGGACGTGGGGGCTGCTCTGCTCTGTTGCCTCGTGGAGATACTCTGAAGACTTCTGAGCAGGGTGGGGTATGGTTTGATTTTCATTCCCAGAGAGCCAGGAGGCAGGCAGAGGGGCCGGGACGCCAGAGTAAGGGCCAGCAGGGTGGGCGTTCAGGGATGAGGGGTGCCGCGTGGGGAAGAGGAGTCGTGTGTGAGCAGGCCTGCACCTTAACCTGGGAGCACAGCGTGGGGATGTCACCTCCAGAAGAACCAGTCAGAAGGAGCAGAGCCCAGGGGAAGTGACAAACCAGGATGGGGCATCTGCTCTCTTTTTTATATTATGGAAGTCTCTGTTGCTCATTGTCAGTACGTTCAGACAAAGCAGGGGCGCCTGGGTGGCTCCGTCAGCTAAGCGTCTGACTCCTGGTTTCAGCTCAGGTCATGATCTCCCAGTTCACGAGTTCTAGCCCTGCATCGGGCTGTGCCCTGGTGGCTGGGAGCCTGCTTCTGTTTCTCTCCCCCCCCCTCCCCCCCTTGCTCGCTCTCAAAATAAATAAATAAACTTAAACTCTTTTTTTCAGACAAAGCAGAAGTTAAGGCAAGCAAAATGGGACAGTCCTCATCCCTTCTTCCCCTAACTCCTTCCCAGAGGCAGTCAGTTGACTGATGGGTAACATTCCAGGCCTTTCCTCCATGTGTGCGAGCGTGTTCTGTGCACACGCCCGTGGTTTTCCTCTTCACGGGGCCCGTATTTTCTCAGCACCTCCCTGCCCTGCACTTGCTCGCCCCGCTTAGCCACATGCTGAGGACATCTGCCGTGTCAGTGCACGTGGATTTACCACTGTCCCTGCGACCACGATGTAACAGTCCAGGGAATGGGCGAGCTGTGATTTATTAACCCTTCCGCCCCACCCCACCCCACCCCACCCCACCCCACCCCACCCCACCGCTGACAGCCCCTTGGGCTGTAGCCAGTGCTTGGCTGTCGCACGCACACAATATATCAGCAAACGTCCTGGTACATATATCTTTGTGCACATGTGCTGCGTGACGGGAACTAGGCTGTAAACACATTGGGCTGTGCTGCCCTGGGGGCGCCCGCTCAGAGCAGCCCGGGAAGCAGGTGGGTAAAGGGGGTCTGGAGCCCAGGGGGCTTGATGCTGCAGAACTGGAGGTGGTGGCTTGAGAGCTTTTGGCATCCAAGTGATCATCAAAGCCGTAAGAAGCCAGAGCCCTGGGGGTCCTGGCATTTAAGAGATAGGGACCCAGGGGCGCCTGGGTGGCTCGGCTGATTAAGTGTCTGACTTAAGCTCGGGTCATAGTCTCACAGTTTGTGAGTTTGAGTCCCGCATCGGGCTCTCTGCTGCCAACACAGGCTGCTGTGGGTCCTCTGTCCTCCTCTGTCTCTGTCCCTCCCCTGCTGGTGCTTTGTCTCTCTCTCTCTCTCTCTCTCTCTCTCTCTCTCTCTCTCAAAATTAAATAAACATTAAAGAGAGAGAGAGAGAGAGAGAGAGATTGTAAACCAGTAACTTGCAAATGTGTGGGGAGAGAGGCCAAGGCCATATACCTTCATAGTTTCCAGAAGAAAGGGACGGCTAAATGTGGCAAATGGCAGAGGAGGGTATGAGCTTAGGTGTCCAGCCCCTTGCACAGTCCTGGTATGCAGTAGCCGTTCAATAAACGTTGGCTGATGGAAGGAAGGAAGGGAAGGAGGGGACCCTTGGGTCAGAAAGGTGGGTGCTTTCAGCTGCATGGTGGTTTGGGAAAGTGAAGGAAGCTGCAGCTGAGTTGACTGAGGAAGGAAGCACGGGGGGGACACATGGCATCGGTGGGTAAGGACAGAGTCTCCTCAGAGCACGGCTGACCAGGAGGCAGGAGGTGGGCTGGGTGGGGAGGTGAAAGGGAGCATAGTGTCCTGGCAGGATAGGGGACAGAGGGTGGGGAAGGGACACTGAGGGGACACGTTGGTGTTTGGGGCTCAGGGACAGGAACTCTGACTGAGGCCAAGGGCCTGCAGCGACCTCAGTACTGGGAGGGGGTCAGGCTTTGGAAGGGGCATTGGAGTCACCTCCTGAGTACTGTCCTGGGCTCTCGGCACTCCCCGGCTCCCTGTATCTTCACCGGAACTCTGCAAAGGCACGGAGGTTATAATCTCTCATTTTATAGAGGAGGAAACTGAGGCTCTGGAGGTGAAGTCACGGGCCCAAGGTCACAACCTTGAGATGAATTCACATCCTCCAGACTCCAAAGAAGCCCCACGGCTCTGTACCCCCGGCTTTCACCCCGCCGAGGCCCTCTTGGGGCGGTGCTTCAGGCATGACACCCAAACAGGGAGCAAGAAGCCCTCAGGTTGCCGGTCCCTTTTGCTCACAGTGCAGGGAAAGCCTTTGCTTGTTTTCTTGCTTCGTTAAACCACCGCGGATGCTTTACTGGGGAAACACACCTGGGTGCAGTCAGAGTTACTCTCCACTTAGAAACGGACGCGGAGACTGTGACGGGCCTGGGTGCAGCCCAGTCGAGGGGCTCTCTGCGTACCTGAGCTCTGAGCAGCCCTGGCCCCAACAACGAGAGGGGGAGAGGAAGGGCAGGCAGGGGCGAAGGGCGGGGAGGAGGAGTCTGGTTTGCACTGGCAGAGAAGATGGGAGGGCACTCCAGGCGGCAGAGCCCTCCGAGTAAAGAGTGGATTCGTGACAGTGTATGTGCCTGTATGTGTCCTGGGCAAGTAGGTGGCATTCCAGTCACCTCGGGGTATATACCTGTGTCCACGGGTACATACATGTGTTCTAGGCGAGTCTGTGTCCTTGTGAGGCCATATGGCTCTGGGGCTGGGGGCCAGTTGTATTCAGGGCAGGGTGGGAAAGAGAAGTCATAGGAGCCCGAAGTCCCTTCAAATCTGGGCATCCCACTTCCCTGCCCTTGCCCCTGGGGATGACCCCCAAGCAGCCCCGACCACGAAGCAGGACAGGAACCACGGTGACCATGGCCGAGGTGTGGAGAGGCATGGGGGAGAGATGACACCTTCAGAGGAAGCTGAAGGCAGGGCTCCTGGGCCAGCGATTGATGACACTTGTTGGCAGGACCTGCCCAAGGGACGGGGGCCAGGCCAGCCCCGCCCTGGACCTCAGCCCGGCGGCTCCTCTAGAAACTGGGGCCTGAGAAATCTCCCAAACTGAATCCCCAAGAGTATCTGTGGCCTGTGCCTCAACCTTCCAGAATATAGGCCAGCAGGACTGGGTTCCTAGGGCAGTCACCTGACCCTGGATCTAGGTGACACCCCCCTAAGGGGCAGTCCCTGAAATGGCTCCAGCAGCCTCCCACGGCCAGGCACACCTACGTGAGTAGAAGCGACGGGTGTCCCCGCAGGCGGAAGTGTGTGCATCTGTGTGCGCTCACAGGCATATCAGCAGTCGTACGTGTGTCTGAACGTGGGAGCTTGCTCCGAATTAGCCTGTAGATACAGTGGTAGGTATATGCACGTGTGAGCGCACACCCGTGAGCATGTGTGGACGGTGTGTGTGTGCACAGGGTGCAGACCCTCATATTCGTGTGTGTGTCAGCAGCAAGGCAGGGCAGAAACAGATGTGTAGGCGGGTGTGAGTGGCTACACAGGCGTGTGTACGGGGACGGCCACATACAGTGCCGAACCGCACAGGAGTATTGGCAGGCGCGTGTGGGTGGATGTGGGCGGGGCCTGTAGACTGCCAGCATGTACAATCCTGCATGTGTGCGCACATGCGTGTGTACAGAGAGGTATGTGTACGGGTGGGGTCCTGTGAACCGTGGCGGAAGTCTGTGTCACAAGCGAACTCACGTGGGTCGTGAGTAGGCAGGAGAATCAGGAGGCTGGTGTACACACGGACCTCTGCTCCCTCACCAAGCTAGCTGCTACCACCGTGGTTTCCTGGAGGGGTGTGCAGGACAGACAGACGTACAGCCAGAGGGCCTCAGAGGTGGCAGATGGGGGCAAGGGAAGCATGGGGCGAGAGTACCTCCTCAACTGTCTCAGAGCTTGGCATCCCAGGCATAGCGCCCTCATCCGGCTCACCCATGCCTATCCTCAGCATTCGGTCCTTCCCAGTAAACCCAGCCCTGCTCAGCCACAACCGCCAGCCGTGAGCTGGGGGGAGGGGCCCCAGCTCGGAAATCAGCCATAAATTTCTCGAGATGCTTTAATTTTTTAAAAGCCCCACATAGATGCTTTGCATCGCAAAAACCCACAAATATTGGCTAAATGAGGTGCGCCAGCAGAAGGCCTGGCCAGGCCCCCTGCCCTCCCCTCCCGGCAGCTGGGCTCAGGCTCAGCTGGGGCCCCTGGCCTGGCCAGCGGGCCGAGGGGCCCATCTTTGTTCCGAGCAGGGCTCAGACTGCAGAGTGGCTGGGTAAATAGTCGTCGCAGTAATCACAGGCTGATTCCAACTAATTAAATCCTGCGCCAAGAGCCCACTCCAGCCAGTATCCCGAGAGGCCAGGAAAACACAGACACCCCAGACGGGGCTTTGCTCCAGGTCGGATCTGGCTCTCTAATCCCGTATCTTTTGAAAGATAGGCGCGTCCCGGGATGAGGGGTCAGCGGGCCTGCCCTGCACCGAGCGGTGGAATTTTTCAATAACCAGCAGCTGGGTCACCAGGCACACAAAGGCAGTGTAATATCCTGTGGGCTTACGCGGAGAGAGAGCGCGGCCGCGCAGAGCCAGCTCCCTCCAGGCCCGGGGCGGTGGCCCCCCACAGCCCAGGCCCCCAGCAGCCAGCAGAGAGGCCACTGGGCCAGGTCTCTACTCCCCTCCCACCAGAAGGGCACAGACGGCCTCAGTCGCCAGCCTCTGCTGCCCCTCCCCCCACCAAACCTTGGGCTTCCAAGAAAATTCATCTTCCTTATTAAAAACCAGCCTTGGCGCTCTCAGGCCCCAGCCGTGGCGGTGGGGGGACCTGCCCAGGGCAGGGCTGCTGGGACCTTCCAGGGAGCAGCGGATGCTCCTCACCTGGGGCGGCCACACTGCGTAGGGCAAAGGCCTCCCCCTCTGGAGGCAGAAGGGCCCAAGGTTCAGATTCCAGGGGCCTGTCTGCCCAAGGAGGTCTGGCTGATGACCATGAGCAAGGCGCTCACTTGTCCCCTCTGTGAAATGGGGACCGTCGGTCACTTCAGTCAGCGTGAGATTATTGGGGGATTAAATGAGACCCCGAGTCTGGCATGAAATGGGCAGGGGCCCAGCACATGGAGCTCTGTATTCTCTCCCCCCAGCCTCAGTTTCTTTCACTGTATAATGGGGGTCCAGGGCCTCCTGCACAGGCTGTGGGGAGAAGCAGGGTTTGTGCCCATGAGGGGCTCCTACACTGTAGAGGGCTGTCCTCAGTGGGAACCACACAGCACATGTGAGAGTGATTAGAAGCTGCAGAGACCCGGTTTATTTTATTTTATTTTATTTTTTTCCCTGAGAAACAATAGTTGCCCCCTCTCCCCAGTCTGGAATGCTTTACGCCCAGGGTCTGGGACCCCTCATTTAAATTGGCTGCGAAGGGACAGGCGCTGTGAGCCCCTGGAGGAGGTTGTTAGGGATGGAAAGCCGGGGCCCAGGAATTTACAATCCGTTACTTGAGAGGTGTCCTGCCTCCCCCTCGCCCCGTCCAGGCCTCCGCAGACCCAGCATGTGCCGTAAAGATGTCACATTGGGTGGGGGTTGCCGAGGAGAGGTCCAGGACCTGGCCTCCCCGGGGGCGGGGGGAGCGATGCACAGCCCAGGACAGAATCCCGGCTGCACCATGTCCCAGCCGGATGAGCGTGGACCGGAGCTTCCCTGTCTGAGCCTCTGTGCCCCTCCGGAAAGCGGGACACAGAAAACTCCGGGGACGCGAGAGCCCCCACTACCAGCTGTGAGACAGGTGAGGGCCTGGGAGTGGTGAGGTCCAGAGACCCACGGGGCACTCTGCAACAGGGACTGGGTCGAAATCGTGCCCCTCTCCCTTCCCACCTGTGCCAGGCACCGCGCTAGGAACTCCGCTCACGTATGAGCAAGAGGCTCTTTTTTACCAGGCCACAACGCCCTTCTCTCTTATTTGAGGCTCTGACGCTTTGTAGTTGTAAGGCGTGGGACAAGGCCTGGTGTCTCTCTGAGGCTCAGTTTTCTCATCTGTGAAGTGGCTGGTCATTTCCCCTGCTTTACAGGGCTGAGGGGGAAAGAGATTAACCTATAAGCTCCCCCCAGAGCCAGGCACACAGCAGGTGGTCAGTACACTGGAGCAGGTGGGGAGCCTGGCCTTGCAGGGAGACCGCCCAAGGGAAGGCACATTCGAAGGGACCTGGGGAAGTGAGTGAGGAAACGGATAAAGGGGGAGGACGTGGCATGCTGGTGGCCGGGCCCCGTGGGCACCTAACACACCCCAGACCCACAGTCAACTCAGCACCAGTGGGGAGGGGCAGATCTGAGAGCCACTTAGGAGCCTGATGATGGGTCAAGTGTGGGGACAGCTGTTGAGGGAGAGGGAGGACCCAGGTGTCGCTCAGGCAGAGGTGAGGGTGGCTATTGGTGGCCTCAAGCAGATGGAGACCAAGGAGGAGACGCAGGTCTTGAGGACAGTCGGCAAGGTCAGCTGTCCTGGGGCATGAGGAATCCTGGGACACCGATGTGGAGCTGTCCACGGGGCCTGGCACGGGGTAGTCCCCACTGAGGGCCATGTCCACCCTGAGCAGACGTGTCCCCAGGAAGTGGTTTGAGAAGGTGGTGCTCCAGGCGCCCCCATCTCACCAGGCCCCCAGGCTTCCGCTCCATGTCTGCTCTTGGCAGAGCGCACGCGCTTTGGGAAGCATTGCCCGGAGCCCATGGTGACTCTGGCCCAGTTGGACCAACCAGCCATGTCAGTCAGCAACTCTTAGAGACACCGCCCTCCCCCCTTCCCAGGCCAGAGCCCTGAGCAAGGACATTTCCTAATCTCAGAGAGGAGCATTTAAGAACTTTCTCCCTGAGGCGTGGAGGGGGCATCCCCAAGGCGAGATTGCATGGAAATGCCCTGGGCGTGTGTGCCGGTGGGGGAGGGGAGCAGAGTAAACAGCCACTGCCCTGTCCTCTCTGCGGCTGTGGCCAGGTACACAGGCCTGTTTGGACAGCTGCCTTGTCTGTCTGTCTGTTTGGGAGATGCTGGCTGATAGATGGGGGTGCGCGGGTGGTTAACCCCTCGCTGCCTGCAGTGCCCCGTGCGTGCGCACTGCCTCCCGTGGCCTGCAGCAGAGTCAGAGGGTGGTCCTGGCCGCCCCCACCCCAGCTCCTCTCTTGGGGGACACCTTTAGCTCTGAGCCAGGGATGGCGGCAAAGCGACAAGGTGAGGGGAGCTCCAAGGCATGGACACTCTGCCCCCCAGCCACCCCCAGGGAGCCAAGCACCATGAAGGGCATCTCTTCTGTGGTGACCAGGGGCAAAATCTGACCCTGTGTCCAGAGCCCTCCTCCTCACCCCCACACCCATGCCTCCGGGAGCCTCCCCTATGTTTATTAAAAAGCCAGCTGGCGGCGCTTCTCAGGGCTGCCCCCTCTTCACAAACGCCCGGCTCAGCCTGGAGTGGAGGAAGGGGGGCTCCGGGCCACTAGCGGCAGGCCCCTCTGAAGAGCGAACAGGCAGAGACAGGGGTTTGGGGCCGGCTGGGCCAGGACAAGGCTCAAATCCAGAGAGCCCGGCTTGGGGGGAGATCCCAGCCCCAGTGATGACTCGGACACTGTGCAGGCCGAATGAAGTGCAGTGAGCCCAGGTGTCCATGGACCCGGAGTCTTCACGGGGTCCCCCATCCACTACCATGTGTCACTCAGTCACTGCTCATCCATCTGGTACGCACCCGACAGGTGACAGGGTCGAGAGAGCCACCCGGGGCTCCTCCCACCCACCCCAGTGCCCAGTCCACCTTACTTGCGGCCCCCGCCTGTGCTCAGATAAACTACCTCTTCTCCCACCCCTGCAGCCCCGCCCAGGCCCCCCTGCGCCTCTCACCTGCGGGAGCACCAGCAGCCATCCTCCTAGCTGCTCCTGCGGATTCCACTCTGTGCCCGACCCCCCCCCCCCCCGTCCCCCCGCCCTTGGTCCCTGCTCCGCAGCCAAAGTGATCTTTTAAAAATGTAAATCGCTGAAGCTACTCCCCACTTTAAACGTTTCAATGGCTTCCCGGGGCTCTTGAGATTAAGACAAAAACCCTTTAAATGGCCCACGGGCCATCAACAGGACCCGGGTTAAATAAATTAGGGGTTGCCCATACAATAGAATGGCCTGCTGCAGTGAAGGGAGGTGCTCCAGGCCAGACCTGGAATCCTCGCCAACAGTTCTGTGAGTGGGAGGGTGCGTGCATGGAGAACAGTTTTAGAGTAAATTGGTGTTTATGCAAAAAAAAAAAAAAAAAAGGGGGAGGACAAAACCCCAAACAGTCCTCATTAAGAAAAAAAAAAAGTTGGAGGAGGGGAATCCCGTATACACACAGGGGTGTGTCTGTGTAACAGTGTTATCGCGTGTCTTCAGAAGGGGGCTCGAATGGTGGACTTTGGTTGCCTCTGGGTAGGAGACCTGAATGGCTAGGGATGGGGTGGAGGAGACCGCCGCCAACACCCTTTTGTACATTTGAATATTAAGCCGTGCAACGGGTTACCTATTCAAAAATAAATTCAATTATTTTTTTTAATAACACATTTTTAAAGTAGGTGTCCTGCAAGAAGACTGGCTTCTGCCGCTCTTGTTCCACACGCGCCCTCTGCACTGTTTATTTCTGGTTAATTCTGGTCGTGTCTCTGGGTCTTTGCACTCACGGTTTCCTCTGCTGCCTGGTCTGTCCATCGCTTCCCATCCTGGCCGGCTGATTCTCCGTCCTCTGTCTATGCCCAAACCTGTCTTCGGGAGACTCTTCTCTGATGCGCCACCCCCCGCCCCCCAGGCTGGGCTGGATTGGGAGCAATTGTATCTCTTTAAAAAAATTTTTTTTTCTAATGTATATTTAGTTTTGAAAGCGAGAGACAGACCAGGAGCAGGGGAGGGGCAGAGAGAGAGGGAGACACAGAATCCGAAGCAGGCTCCAGGCTCCGAGCTGTCAGCACAGAGCCCGACGCAGGGCTCAAACCCAGGGACTGGGGGATCATGACCTGAGCCCAAGTCGGACGCTTAACCGACGGAGCCCCCCAGGCGCGCCATTGTTGCGCCTGTCTTTCCTGTTCCCTGTCTCCCTCCTCAGCATACAGGTCCGAGTGAACTGAGCCCACTTCTAGCTTGGCCACAGCTAAGCAGTCCCGGTGCCCAGTACTGAGCCTGACACACAGTATTTGGGGAGTGGGTGGACCTGCAGGGAGGAGAGGATGCCCTGAGAATTCCGAGGAGGGGGCTGTTGCCGTGGGGTGGGGAGGTGCCCGCCCAGGCCTTGAAGCACACGAAGGCTTTTGCCAGATTCACAAGGTGGACAGAGCTCCAAGCGAGCCCAAGCAGCTGGACTTCGGCAATCTGCCTGCCAATCCCCGCTGCCCCGTGCTCTAGCTGTGGGCTTGGGCAAGTTACCTCTCTGCGCCTCAGTTTGCTCCTCAGCTAAATGGAGTCATTGGCAGAGACCTCTACGAGTTACTAGGGGTGGGATCCCCGAATCCCACCGGGAAGGCTCGCCCACGGTCAGTGCCCGATAAACGCCGGGGGAACTGCTGCGGGCGCGGGGAAAGGGTTAAAGCCGGGCGCTTTTTAATTGTCAAATGACTGCGGGCGATTAGCGCTGGCAGCTCCCTCAATAATCGCTCTTCTCTGTACCTGCTGGGAGCTTAATTAAAAAACAAAGAGGCTCAATTTAAAGGCCATTACTATGCTAATGCAGCCGGGCGGGCGGTGATTAAGCGGCTCCGGCGGGCGGCGGGCGGCTGGGGCGGGGCGCCGGGCGATCAGTTACCCACTAAACGGACGGCCGGCCGGGCGCCCCGCGAGCGGCCTGTGCTTGGCGGTGCCCAGCCCGGGCGCTGGGCCCTGACCTGCCGGGAGCGCCGGAGCGCAGAGACCCGAGGAGGCAGGGGGCCTGCCAGCCGCACCTCCGAGGGCTTCCTCTTACGGAAGAATTTCCCCTCCTGCCTCTCGCCAGCCTTGCGTCCTGCTGCCTTGGTGCTCCCGCTTCTCGGGTTAATCTCCCAGGCCCCTCAGCTGGGGAACAAGCGCTGCCCACACACCACGACTCTGCCCTGGCACCCACGGGTCTCAGGCTCCCACACCGCTGGGGCTTTTGCTCCCCTGTCCCCAGCCACCTTCCCAGCCTCCAGGAAGGTGAGAATGTGGTGGTTGGTTACCAGCCGGGCTGACCTGGGATGAGGCCCTGACTCTCCCTGATCAGGTGGGTGACCTGTGTAAGCAAGGGACTCTTACCTGCCAGGGTGGTCATGAGGTCCACCTACATGGGAGGCCCCTGCATGAGGAGAGGGGCTACGTGTGAAGCTCTGAGCATAGGGCTGGTCTGGTTCCTGTGTGTTTGACATTTAGTAGCTAGGGTGGGGCTAGCTAGCGTAGGGGTCAAAACCTTGACTGCCAGAGCACAGGTGAGTGGGGAGGGGGCGGTACTTAGTCCAGATCTCTTGAGAGAGACTGGGCAGTGAGGCCCTCATTGTCTGGGCTGACAAAGTTAATGTTACATCTCTGGCTACATTAAGAGGAGCATAGGGTGGGGAACAAGGGAGGTGATGGCTCTTCTTGCCCCTGGAGGACCAAGTTGCTGGGTGCTAGGCTTTAAGGGTTATTTGCACAAACTCAGGCTCATGACCAGAGTGCGGAACCTGGGCAGGGGCGTTAACCTGGAGGAGATGTCAAGGGAGGGGTCACTGTCTTTGAGCATACTTATCCTGTGGGGTCCCAGCTGAAGCTGGACATTTGCACCCAATATGTGACACCCACGTCTGTCTTGACCCCATGGTTTTGACCCTGAGCATGTTTTCATTGACAGCCCGATAAAACGTATGATCGTAAACTTTGGTCGTTTTGTTGGTAATGCAGAAAACCACCCTACCTGAGCCTGGGGGGTGTGTCGACTAGGTAAATTAACCAGTACTAAATACAACTGGCAACAGCGAAACCACGCACGGTAAACCACGTCACCAGCTACAAGTTCACCTGAAGAGTCAGAGCTTGCTAATCAGGAAGATGCATTTGGAGCGCAAACCTGATGGTAGAGCAAAAACTTTATTGAAAATTTTTCATGGGAAATAATTTATCTCAATGAAAATAAGTTCAGGAAAATAAAAATGGCACAGGGAAAAGTTGTAAATTATTTATCTGCACTAGAAAGAAAATTGATCAAAAAATTAAATTGTCTTAATGGAGTTCGTTCCAGAAAACACTTACTCAAAGGAAGTTTATCAATGTCGTTATAGTCCTAATTAAAATGCTGTGATCTGCGTTCAGGGGGTTCAGATCCTTGGGGTCAGAATGATGGGGCCAGAGAGTCAGCTGGTCAGTGTCAGGCTGTCCGGTGGAGCCTTGGGCTTCTCCTTCTGAGACCTCCTTCCCTTGAAAACCCTGTTCCCCGTTACCCCAGGAGCTCCCTGAGGAAGAGTGCCCCTGTATCTTGTTCTCCTGCTGATTCCTCGTCACCTAGCACAGCGCACAGGGCACGGCGGGGGTCTGGTCAGTGCTTACAGAATCAACAAGTTTTACAGCGAAAGCCTTAGAAGGCAGTTTCTGCTCTCAAGAGGAGATTTGGCCCAGAGCAAGTGCCCGAATATGGGTTGATGGTTGATTGCGTGCATGGGTGCAGTAGATGGAGGGACTGAGAGGGTAGGAGGTGGTGGATAGATACTTGGTTGGGCAGGTGGGTGGATGGATGGATGGATGGATGGGTGGAAGGGTAGATGGGTGGGTGGATGGATGGATGGATGGATGGATGGATGGATGGATGGGTAGATGGATGGATGGGTAGGTGGATGGGTGGATGGATGGATGGGTGGATGGATGGATGGGTGGATGGGTGGATGGATGGGTGGATGGATGGGTGGATGGGTGGATGGATGGGTGGGTGGATGGGTGGATGGGTGGATGGATGGGTGGGTGGATGGATGGATGGGTGGATGGGTGGATGGATGGATGGGTGGGTGGATGGGTGGATGGATGGATGGGTGGGTGGATGCATGCATAGATGGATGGATAGCAGGCTGAGTGACTGTGTGAGTGGGTGGGTGGGTGGATAGATGGATGGGTGGGTGGGCGGGGGGGATGGATGGATGAATGGGTGGATGGATGGATGCATAGATAGATGGATGGATGGATAGCAGGTTGAGTGACTGTGTGAGTGGGTGGGTGGGTGAATGGACAAGTAGGTGGGAACCAAAAGAAACCTGATCCGTCCTCCTTGTCCCAGCATTCAAGGCTACCAGCCTGACCCTTCTCCTTTCTCACTTCCAACATGACTGACCTACTGTCCTCCTAACCCTGAAAATGGCCTCCATTTTCTTCATACCTTGGCTTTTTTTCAACCTCTCCTCTGCAGAATGGTCTCCCCGTTTCTCTGCCCCTACATACAACAGAGTTCAGACTCTGGAATCCGGCACGCCCCTGTTCCCAACCCAGCCCGACCACTTCCCCCTTTCAATCCTTTGCACTCTTTATTGCCTCTTCCTCCAGGAAGTCTTCCATGACCCCAGCCCTGCCCCCTCCCTCTCTCCACCCCCACCACCCCCTCACTGTTGCCACTCATCAGGCCCTGCCCTGGATCTGGCAGCCCTTCCTTGGCGGTGAGCCCGGCCTGTTCTGACCACTCAGGACCCTGGAGAGAAATCCAAAAGCCTCTGCATCCCGTGGTGCAGTCTCTCCTCTTCCGCCTGCATGTCAGGCCCTGGCCTCTGTAACCTCCCAGCCCAGGTCCCGGGCCCAACAGCTCTGAGATAAGAGAGCAAGTTCAGAGCCAAGTGGTGGGCAGGGAGGAGGAGGCTGAGGCAGGAGAGGGCCTCAAGCACCGGGAGGTCCAGGAAACCAAGCAGTGACCGAGGGAGAATGAGCAGGAGCCCCGAGCCCCATGTGCCAGCTTCGATCCCAGCTCTGACGCTGAGCGGCTGCTACCCTCTCTGCGCACCACCTTCCTCCTCTGTGGAAAGAGAGTGGCAGTGCCTGCCTGTCAGGGGTCTTATGGGGGGAGGGGCTCGGTGCACATAAGGCACAGGGCCCAGTATGTAGGAAATAGTAAATTTTAGTGAGTAATCACAGTAACTATGACTGCTGGGTTTGGCACCCAGGAGCTGGTGACTCGGTGAGAACGGGGCAAGGGGACCTGGGTATCAGCCCAAAGGGGTCTGATGAGCCAGCAGGAGGAGAAGGCTCCTACTGTGAGCTCGGCATAGGGCCTGGCTCATAGTAGGTGCTCAATGAATGTTTGGTGGACGAACGATGAAGCGAGTCATCAGCGAAGGGCAGCAGAAAGAGGATAGAGCTTCCACTCCTTCAACTCAAAGGTTAATAAAAGTCACACAGGTAAAGCCCTCCGCTTGGGCCCTGGCCTGGAGCCCACAGACCCTCCGACTGCTGTTGGCCCAAGCTGGAGGGTGGGAAGGGGCATGCGGGAGGATGGCCAGAGGGATGGGATGCCCCGCCTTCCCCCTGCCCCGCCCCGCAGCGTTGTCTCTCCCTGAAGTCACTAGGAGAGGTCTGATCCTCAGACAAGCCCGGTACCGGTACCCCCCCTGCTGGACAAGAGCCTTCCGAGGCGGAGGCTGGGCCTTGCCTCCACCCACCGCGGGGCTCAGAGCCCCAAGGTGAGAGGCCAGTTATCAGATGCCAAGCCGTGTGCACACAGCAACTTACTCTTAGGAGTGTGTGTGTGTGTGTGTGTGTGTGTGTGTGTGTGTGTCTTGGCAGCTCTCGGTGTCTCCAGCCGGGGCCTCTCTCTGAACTCCAGACTCATATATGCAGCTGCCCCTGAGACACATCCACGTGGCTGTGGGAAGGCCGCTCACACGCAACGTGTCCAGAACTACCCTCCTCACTCTCCCCTCCTCCGCCCGGCCTCAGTCTCCATTCGTTTCGGGGCAGCTCCAGCCTTCCCCGTTGTACAGGCCCCAAACCACGTCCATCCTTCCTCCGCGCAGCCTGCGGTGTCCCTGTCTACCTGCACGACGCATCCCACGTCGGGCTGCTTCTCAGCACCTCCCCGGGCCTGAGCGGGCAGGACCTCTTGCCTGGATTATTGAGATAACCTCCCAGCTCATCTCCCCGCTCCTCACCCCCCACCCCTACACAGCTGCCTGAGGAACCCGACTCAGATGTCACCAGATCACCTGCCCCCTCTGCTCAGAACCCTCCCACAAGTCAGAGCCCCACAGACCTGCCCCCTGCTTCTACCCACACACCCCAGCCCCCCCCCCATTCCTGTCACTTGCCTGCATTAGCTATGAGGGCCTCCTTGTCATCTCTCCAACACCTGACACACACAGCCTCAGGGCCTTTGCCCCCAGATACCTCAGTAAGGCCTCTGACTGTCCTTCCCAAAAGCCCTGGCCATCCCCCTCGTGCTTCTGCCCTCGTTTTTCTTCATCATATTGTCACCAGTTGTTACACTCCGAATGCTAGGATTTATCTGTTGCCTGTCCCCTCACCCATTCGAATGGAAGCTGGGGCTGGGAGGGCCCGTGCTTTGGCTCACTGCTCTATTTCCAGCCGCCAGACAGTGCCTGGCACATAGTAGGCACCAGGTAAATGTGTGTGTCTGCCTGGCCAGGCTGGCCCCTGGATGGTACCTGGGGCCTTCGGCTGTGCCGGTCCCTCCCTGCCCCTGGCCCCCTGACCTCCAGCCCGGCCCGGGGTAGCGCGGGGGGGGGGGGTGCTCCCGACAGCGCCCGAGGCCCCGGATCAAAGGGCCTCAGAGCCGGTGGCCCCGCACTGCTGGGTCTGCGCGCCCGCAGGAAGCTCCGGGGCAGCCCTCGCTGCAGGCCCGGCCCCGGCGCGGCTAGGCCGCCGAGAGGCCCTGCGAGGCCCGCGCTCCGGCGGCGAGCGCCCGGCCACGCCGCGCATTCCAGCCGCGTGATTGACGCGCGCACCGGGGCCCCCGCCTGCGGCTCCCGCCGCCCGCCTGGCCCGCCGCCGCCGCCGCATCAAAGCAGATGTTTGCAGCTGGTTTGAGTTGGATCCCCATCAACAGGCCCCTTTTTGTCTCAAAATAAAAAACAGCTACGCCCGGAATGATAAGGACGCGGCAGGCACGTGGGGGAGATGTCAACGAGTCGGGAGGGAGGAGGCCGGGCGGCTCCCTCTGCCTGCTCACACCCCATCAGCTCCTCCAAGTGACAGGCAAACTCTGGCAGCCGCAGCTGGACCCCCAAGAGTGTCTAGGGTCCTGTCCCCCCGGCCCCTGTGAACTCCAGCTCATCTCTCAACAGGCATCACCACAGACCTCACAGCCCCAGAGCAATGATAACGTGGGCCCCCTTTTGGAGCGCCTGCTGTAGAGGAGCCTGCCTTGAGTTCTCTGCCACCCTCCCATCCCGGGACCCTCCCCGCGAGCCTGGCACCGAGAGGCTAAACATATCCAGTGATCACCCGGAAGGTGGGGACTGTGGTCCTTGCCCCAGGGTCAGCCAGTGAGTGGCAGAGCTGGGATTCAAACTCTTCAGACTGTTCCTTCTGACTTCAGGACCAGCTTCTTAATTATGTGTCCTGTCCCCTTTTCCAGGAAGTCCCCAGACCTCTTCCAGATTGACCATCATGACTTTCTGTGCCCCCCAGCTTGCCAGGTGGGCCCCGTCAAGGCCCTCGTCATGCTGCGTCAGCCCCCGTGGGGTCAGGTTCGCCCTGACTCTTTCCTCAAGCATCTGGCATGATTCTGTTTCAGAGTCAGCCTCCCTGGGTGTTGCCGGATGAATGTGAGAAGGTATAGCCAGTGGGCCAGAGGGCCATGGTTCTCTCCCCATGGAGGGAGAGTTTCCAGGGACTGTGGGATTGGGGCCTAGAGAGACCCTGAAGGAAACCAGGCCCAAATCTCCCTGGCCCCCAGTGCGGCCCTCCGTCAGGATCTGACAGAAGTCTATACCTCAGAGGCACAGACAGACAGATGGGCAGAGCTCAGACTCAATGATGTTATCAAGTGCTTCGAAATGAAATTGGAGGTGAGGAAGAGAAGGTTCCAGAGCCTGTGTCCCAGCACCATGGTGAGACTCAGACTGGGGAAGGAGTGGATGCACCCTTGCCAAGATGCCCTCTGTGCCAGGCACTGGGCTAGACCCCTTCACGCAGGTTAAAACACCGAGTCTCAATCACCAGGTGATTGGAAGGATCAATATCCCCTTTTCACAGAAGAGGAAACCGAGGCTCAGAACAGGGGTGGGAGTGACCCAGGGTCACTTAGCTGGTGCCAGAGATGTGGAAAGTGCACCTCTGAGCCCAGGGGGCTGCCAGAAAGCTCTTGGCGGGCAGGAGATAGGAGGGACACAGGAAGCGGATTGGTCCTCCTAGAGCCGGGTGTCCAGGCCTGGCCCCGTCACTATGGTCAGGGGAGTCATTTAATACTGACATGGCCCTCCCACCCCAGGGCTTTCCCTGTGTACTCGGGACGAGGGTGCAGTTGGACTCCAGCCCAACGGGAGGTGTGGAAAGGACTTCACCGACGTACAGTTAGGATTTTGGACTCCAGACTGTATAGTTGTAAAGGGGGCACCGTGGGTCGAGAGCAGTGAGTTCACTTGTCTTGCCACCTGGTGGCATTCTCAAACTTCTGGAAGCAGAGTATCCAATGTTCTCTTGTCCTACCTGGGCTGCCCATTTCATTTCTCACAAGATTATCCATTCATTCCACAAACACTCACTACTCACCTCCTCAGTGCCAGAACCCAGCGTGGGTGTGTGCGTGTGGATCAGACCCAGCTTCTGATTTCTAGGTCAGCGAGGGCTTCGGCCACACGAATATCTGGGTCTCAGGGAAGGCTTCACAGAGGAGGTTACATTTGAATTGGGTCTTGAAGGATAAAGAGAAGTTCAACAGGAAGCAAAAAGGGGGAAGAAGCCAGGCTTTGGGGGCAGATGGAATTTTAAGCGTTAAGGAGGCAGGAAGGACTGGCTGTTTTCAGGGAGCGCCGAGAGCCCGGGCAGCTGGAGCAGAGGATCTGAGGCCATAGGCGTGATGGGGCTGGAGTAGAGCCTTGAGTGCCGTGTTGAGGTCTTGGGACTTATCCAGAAATCGGTGGGCACCCTGGGGCTGAGGACCCGGTGAGGGGCGGGACAAACTGTAGAATGCAGCGATGGGGTATGGGGATGGCAGTACAGTGAGGAGGAGACGGAGGGGCTTCCCCTCGGCGAGGATGGTGAGCAGGTGCCAGAAGTCTCAAAGAAATGGTAAGGTGCCTACTCACTGAGCCTGCCTCGTGGTGCCCGGCCATTATTCCCGTTGAACAGATGGGGCCACTGAGGCTCAGAGAGAAGAGGCTTGTGTGTGGTTCCTGTGCTAGGAAGTGACAGAGCCAAGATTCCAAGCCTAATGCATATGCTTCTGCAGTCTGAGACCTGGGGCTGAAATCCTGCGGGGAGAGGCTGGAGGGTCCCCAGGACGTTAGGATGCCAGTTTTATTGGAGGTAAAAGAATCGGAAATACTGCATTGCCTCTCTGCAGTTGTCAGCGGCTTAAGAGAAATTAATTAATCAGATTTGTAATCCATGTTTAAATGCTCCAGAAAAAAATTGGTTTTCGGAGTTTTGTTTATTAGCTTTATGAATTTAATAAATTGAGCATTAAACAAATAAACCAATAAAAACTCAGAGGAGATGGAGATGTGTTCTCATAGCCAGGGACTCTTCAAGGGAAGGACGTCCCTAAAAAGGGAATTTCTTACTCTGAAATCACAGATGATCCTGGCGGAGGGAGGATGTGTTTGTGACGGGGAGATGTTCGGTTTGGTTTAAAGAGAAACCCACTCAGCTGCACCTGCTGGGTGCCGGCCCAATGCTGAGTAATAAGAACTTGGGGCATTCAGAGCCTTGAGGGCAGACAGACATGGGAATGGTACCCCAGCAAAGGACAAGGGTGAATGATGGGCAGAATGCACCTGAATGCACTTGAATGTACTTGAATGCACAAAGCATGGAGGGTGTATATGGTGGCGCTGCCATGTGACCTTGAACCTGCCCTCTGCACTTTGGCGTGCTCATCTGTAAAATGGGAATGGAAGCAGTGTCTTCCTCTCAGGGTTCTTCAAGGACTTAATGAGGCGAGGCAGGTGACAATAATTGAGCTCATTCATATTGGTGAAACAGGCACACAGAGACCTGAGCCGGGAGTGCTCTGTCCAGCTCAGGCCAGACGGAAGCTAGAAGGACCCTTGGTTGGCACCTGTAAACCTGGTGTCAGGAAGGCTGCTCCCAGGAGTGGCGGAGACCCAGTGAGGTGACAACGAGGACAACAAGGAGCAAGAGAAAGGCAGAAGGCAGTTCTGTGGGGTGCCTTCTCCGTGCCGGCACGGGGCCAAGGGTTTTACCCACAATAGGCCCTTCTAGCAACCCTGGGGGCAGTTACCACCATTCCCATTTCATAAATGAAGAAACCGAGGCTCAGAGAGGTCAAATGTCTTGATCAAAGTCACACGGGGAAAAACTTATGGAGCCAGGGTGGAGCCCTGGGCCGCCCGCTCCAGCAACGCCCTCCCTGCCGCCCGCCCCCCAGTACACACACTGTCTTCCTTGGGCGGGCGGTGGGTGCTCCCTCGGCCTGGGCTGGGGCTGGGGACCAACTCGCCCTCCCTCACAGGCGGGACAGGACCGTACTGGTTGGTTCGCCGTTCATTCCACGAACATTTGTTGCTCACCTTAGTGCATACAGGGCCTTGTGCTCAGCTCCGAAGTCAGAGGTGACCCTGGGGAAAGTGGACCTAGAAATGGGTAAAGTGGGGTCCTCAGGAGAAATACCACAATGGGGGGGGATGTGTGGATGGGGGCCTCAGCGAGGTGGCCCTCTGAGACTGGAGAGGAGAAGGGGGGCTTCCTGGAGGAAGGGATATCCAAGCTAAATCCTTCAGAGTACACAGGCGTTTGGTTGTCAGAGGTCGGGGGCAGGAGGGATGTTGTTCTAGACACTAGGGACAGCAGGGGGAAAGGATTGGCGGTTTACAGGGACACCAGGGGTGGGGGGCGGGTGTGGGTTGCCAGCGAGCCTGTGTGCCTGTGGTATGGTCAGGAAGCTGCCCTCTGGATTTGGAGCTTCTAGCTTGGGCCAGGGGATTGGCACTGAGAGGGCCAGCAGCTGGAGGGGAAGCCACAGGTGGAGCCGGAGCTTCAGAGCCTCCCCATGACACCCCACCGTCCCCTGACGCCCCGGGCCTGCCCCACCCTGGCCTGTTGGCCCTAGTGTGGGAAGCAGAAACAGGCCCATCTGGCACCCCACCCCCCGCCGCCGCCGCCGCACAATTCTGGGGAGTGAGAACTGTTGTCCCCATCTTGCAGGTGAGGACACAGACCCAGACTCGCCCAAGGTCACAGAGCTGGTGAGTGGCTGACTCGGGATTGAGACCATGACCTGGGCTTCAAATCTAGTGCCTTGGGTGCTGGCTGTGCTTCTCTTCCTCGTCGGGCCCCAGGGCCCCTGTGGGGCAGGAAGGCTCCGAGCTTCTCAGCCAGAGCGACTCTCTCTCTGTCGGTATTTGCAGCCTCTGTGCAGCTTTCCCGGAGCGGCCCCATCCTGGCCTCAAAAGGCCTGCCCAGCTCCCTGACCTCTCCCTCTATGTTCGCAGCTCTTACACCGACAACTCGCCGCATCTTCACACAGAGAAGCAGGCAGTGTTGTCGAGCCCATTATACAGATCAGTAAGCTGAGGCGCAGAGAGCGGAAATCACTTGTGCAGTCACTAGCCGGGAAGTGGTGGAACTGAGCATCGAAACCAAGTCCGTCCGATGACCCTGCCGCTCGCCTGTGGCCGGGCCTGCTTCTCAGTGGCCTGTTCCACTGGGCCTTCATGATGGGAGGGGTCGAGGACAGGAGGGGGGCTCACAGAGTGGAGGGGACCCCGCTGGCGTCCCCACCCCTCCCACACACGCGTTAGTAGTGCTCACCCCGGCTCCGTAGACAAAGGCAGCCCCATAATTGGGAGTGAGTATTTCATGCGTCCCCCCCTGATGTTTTATTGGGTGGAGAGATGCTCGGAGACCAAACGGATGGCACATTCCGTTTATAAAGTGTGCGCAGTTTGTTTTATATCCCGAGTTTTCGCAATCTAGATAACAGATGAGGCCCCGAGCGGCTGGCGCTGCCTCCGTAATGGCGGCACTGAGCCTTTGGAGAAGTATTAATAATAGATTGTGTTGATGAGTTTGGAGAAAGTAGCAATCGACCCCCTGCTGCCAAGGCATTAGCACGGCTGTTCTGAATGCAGCTTGCATGGTGGCAGTGCCTGCAAATGCGGGTCACCCCTCCTGCTGTCCCCCTCCCCTGCCTAAGAGGGCCTCCGGTCTGGGAGCCGCCCAAAGTGCACTGACCCTGGCCCGGGACCCTGGCCCTGCCATGCTGGCACAGAGATGCGGCCGGTGCCTCTCCGCTCAGAGGCCACTGAGGCCGGGCTGCAGAACTTAGCATGGCACCTAGGTCAGGGGGTGGAATAGTGGGGAGGGGACAGAGAGGCAGCGATGGGGGCAGGGCAGAAGCATCCTCTATGTCAGAGCCTCAAGTTCTGGAAACGTGGCTCCTTCCCCAGCGCCTTGGCAGAGCTGGACAGCCAGCCAGAGTACTAGGGGCCTTTGCTCGAGGCTGCCGTGGACAGTTGGGTAGGTTGTACCCCGAACAAAGGAATCCGGCCAAAGAGCCAAATCGGAGTTGAAATCCAGCTCGTGTTCCCCTTGCAAAGCCGTGTACTCTGTGGGCTAGCGGGGTCCCATCTGCCTGCAACGGACGGCCTGGCCTGAGCCTCGGCCCACCCCGAGCCTTCGTTCACCTGCTTTGCAAACACTCACCGAGGCCTCCTTGAGGGTCACGTAGAGCCAGGTCCAGCCTTTTGGAACCCCTGTAGAGTTGGAAGCTGACGCGCGCCTTCCCTATGATGTGATACTTACTTCCCAAGTTACATGTGCAGTATCGTCGGCTCCTGACCACAGCCCTTCGAGGGAGGTCCTGTTGACATCTCCGTTTCACAGTAGAGGGAACCGAGGCCTGAGGGAATCTCAGGTGAACCTATAGGAGGCCCCTGCCCCTGACTGGGGCATCAAAGAAGGCTTCCCAGAGGAGGTGGCATTGCAGTTGGGCACTGTAGGATGAGTAGGAGCCCGCTCAGCAGCATAGCGGTGGATGGCAGGGGTTGCTGGGGACGCACCCGGTTTGAGTGCCCTGGCCGGTGCCAGGGTGGCAGGCAGAGCTCGGATTGGCCCTGTCCACCGCACCTCACTCGCTCGTCGTGGGCGGTGCTGATGGCAGCCCCGGGAAGGGAGGCAGGCCGAGTGCCTTGCATTTATGGCCATTTCTGTTCCAGAACCGATTAGCAGAGAATTGCAGCTGTAATCCGTGCCTGTGATGGCGGGCCATAAAGAGGCTGGGATGCGCGCAGCGCTCCCAGGGTGGCGCCCGCAGACGTGGCCCAGGGACGTGGGGAATGAAAAATGGTTTTAATTCCCTCCCAGCAGCAATAATTTGATTCTTCATAAATTTTTCCATCAAAGTGTTGTTGAGGCTGAGTTCCCACAGAGCAGGGCATGTGACGGGGAGGGGGGAGCCGGGAGGAGCGGTCAGTAGGTGAGGGCAGGGGAGGGGCCGCGCCGCTCAGACCTTTCTGCCCACGCGGGCTGGAGGCACGGAGCCCCCCGCCTGGCTTTGTCTCCAGAGATGGAGGACGATCTGGTTCGTTGTGGAGGGGCTGGATCGGGCCCAGGCTCCAAGTCGGCCCCGCAGCTTATTGCCACGTGACCCTGAGCAAGTGACTCCGCCTCTCGGCCCCTCAGTTTCCTTATCTCTAGGATGGGATTCATGTTTGTTCCTGTCTCACAGGGTCGTTGTGGGGATTAAATGCGTTGCTTAGAACAGCGGCTGGCACACCTGTATGTGCTCGGTGAATTTCTGCACGTGATAAAGATACTTGAGCTGAAATGAGGCATAAGTAGGTGTTAGCTCAGCCAAGGGGCAGAGAAAGAACACGTCGAAAGGCCAGCGTGAAGGTGCTCTGGAGAAACTGCAGGCAGTGGCATCGGGCAGTGGCCTGAGGAAGCAAAGACAGGAAGAGAAAGAGGCAGGATGTAAAGGGCCTTGGGGCACTAGGGAGTCATGAAGGAGCCGGGAGCAGGGAGACAGCACGAGCAGATGCCTATTTTAGACAGCTCCCTCTGGCTCTCATCCTGGAGGGTGAATTGAAGGGTTAGAGGGGCCAGGAGCTCAGGATGGGGACTAGGGCAGCCGCTCAGGCAGGAGAGGAGGGGCCTCGCTTGGGTGGTGGGTTGGACAAGGCCAAGGATTGCTTGGAGGTGGGAGAGAGGGGGAAGCCAGAAGGAAGCCGGGCAGGTCCTGGAGTGAGGATAGACCAGCCTGCCCCTTTCAGGGCACGAACCACCTGGCTCTTGGAGAAGGTTGAGGCCGACCTTGTGCTCTGCCCTCTAGTGGCCACTGTGTCTCTGAGCAGAAAAGACCCTGAGCTGACACACCCAGGGAGCGCATCTCTGGGCAGGACGCCCGGCGCCCACCCTGGGGCCACCGGGGCCCTGAGAGCCAGCGGAGGAGGGCTACTGGGCCCTCCCACTGTCTGGCTCCGTGCCCAGGGTGGGCCTCTCCTACCTGGGGTGGAAGGCCAGGGTGGCAGGAGGGAGAGGCCGCCCCTCGATGGGCAGTGGCCTCTGGGAGGGACCCCGGAGCCTAGCCAATGCTCCCACACTGTGCACCTGCAGGCTCTTCGCAGCCAAGTGCAGCGGCTGCATGGAGAAGATCGCCCCCACGGAGTTCGTGATGCGGGCACTGGAGTGTGTGTACCACCTGGGCTGCTTCTGCTGCTGTGTGTGTGAGCGGCAGCTACGCAAGGGCGACGAGTTTGTGCTCAAGGAGGGCCAGCTGCTGTGCAAGGGTGACTACGAGAAGGAGAAGGACCTGCTCAGCTCCGTGAGCCCCGACGAGTCCGACTCTGGTGAGCCATGGCTGGAGCTGGGGGGCAGGTGGCAGGGAGGGGGCCCCTGCCGGCGCAGGACCCGAGCTACACCCAGACGGCGCGGCCTCGTCCGATGCATATGGCGCGGATGTGTTCACACGGCCGCGTGCCGTTACCCGACACATCCCCAGGCACACAGATGCACGTGAGGACACTGCCACGTGTCGTGTACCAGCGTACGTGCGTATGACCACACACACACACACACAAACATGTAAAATGCATGTGTGGTTACCCCTGCCTGGGACTGTATACACAGGGACACATGTGCACATGTAGACATGTGCTCAGATGCCCACGAGTGCACAAGCCCCCACTCAGGAACACACGCGTGCACATACACGTGAGCACACATGCGTGTGCGCGCATGACCTGGCACGCACGTCGCATGTGCACTGAGCAGCTCGGCATACGGCCACACGTTCAGCCACAGGCTCACGTGAACTGTGGCTTACACACACGAACGCATGTACCCTGCTCTCTGGCCCACCGCCCTCACCCCCGCTTGTCCTTGCCGTGGCCCCCGCCACGGCACAGCACCACAGGGGTCTCTGCCAGCACCAGGTCTGCAGGCTGGCGGCGGCCGAGAGGCAGGGATCTGACTCATCCTTCATCAGTGGAGAGCAGCAGCCCGGGCTGTTGTTTCCCAGCTGGGTGGGGGCCCTGGGGCCCTGCGTGGTGCAGGGAAAGACCCTGATTCCCGGGATGAAGGCACCCCTCTACTCTGCTCCAGCCTCCAAAAGGACTGCTTAGAGCCCTCCTGGCAGAAGGGTGGATCCAGGAGGGGAGGAATGAGTCTTAGAAGGGAAAAGCCAGGCAGAAGGCAGGCGCCATGTCATCCCAGGGCAGTGGGGAAGGGTGGGAGTAGAGGGCGCGGAGAGGAGCTGCCCGGGTCTGCCGAGCCCTGTGGGGTAACCTGGAGCCCACGGTCACGGGACCCGCCCATCTGGAAGAGCTTTGTTACTGTTGGGGCCCTTGGAGGAGTGAGCCCCCCATCCGTCTGTCCCTCTGTCCACCCATGGGCAGGGCAGCGTGGAGGCTGCCTGGACTCTTATGATGGAGCAGACACTGGCCGGGTGCCATGGGCCCATGCGTGTCAGGCCTGGGAGGGCGTCTTGGAGGGAGGAGACCCGCCCCCTCCACAGGGGCTCATGCTCTGAGGAAGAGGGGCCCGGGAAAAGGAGACCAGTTCAGACTCAGGGGTGGCAGGAGGCACGTGGTGTCCATCCGGGGCTGGCGTCTCCAGGCCCACAACTCTGGGGCCTGGAAGCGGCCGTGTGTGCGTGGTGGGTGTGGGTGTGTCTCGGGGGGAATACGCTGCATGCTTGTGTGTGTGTGTGTGTGCGCGCCTGTTCAGGTGTGTGCATGCCTCCACGTCCCCACCTATGAGCACGCGCCTGCGCGAGTGTGTGTGTGTGTGTGTGTGTGTGCCTGTTCAGGTGTGTGCATGCCTACCTGTCCCCACCTATGAGCACGCGCCTGCACGAGTGTGTGTGTGTGTGTGTGTGTGAACATGTCTTTGAGCTGCGTGTGCCCAGTCCTCCGTGGGCCCATGCACCAGTGTGCATGCGCGTATGCAGGTGGTGGAGTGTGTAACTCCGTGGGGCGGGGGGGATGTACGCTGTGGTCATGAATACTCCTGTGTGAGAATGTCTGGGGCATGTCATTATCTGACATTTCCTAGTCCCTAGAAGCTTCAAGGAAGAAGGTTCCCCAGAGTTTCCTCTCTGGGTCCTGGGGCCCGCTGGCACTGGGCTAGTGCCGTGGGAACCAGTTTTCTCTAAGGCTGACGTGCTGGGCTGGCGTCTCCAGAGTGCTGGGGACCAGGCCTGGCCCGTGTTGGCTGGAGGTACTGGGATCCCACCAGGCAGCAGATCGCCTAGGGTGCAAGGCTGAGATCCTTGTGCAAAACCGACGGGCTGGGTATGTCCCCACAGTGAAGAGCGAGGACGAGGACGGAGACATGAAGCCAGCCAAGGGGCAGGGCAGCCAGAGCAAGGGCAGTGGGGATGACGGGAAGGACCCCCGGAGGCCCAAGCGACCCCGGACCATCCTCACCACGCAGCAGCGAAGAGCCTTCAAGGCCTCCTTCGAAGTGTCCTCCAAGCCCTGCCGAAAGGTGAGGGGCCGCCGGCGTGGGGCCGGGCTGATACCCCACACCCGCCGCCCTCCCAGACAACGTCCCTACCTCTCTTGCTGGGGACGGGGACATCCCTGAACCTCCCAGCCACCCCACAGCTCCCCCAAACCCCCTGCCCATCCCCTGCCCCGCAGCCTGATCTGTGTCCGTCCATCCGGGCAGGTCCGAGAGACTCTGGCAGCGGAGACGGGCCTCAGTGTGCGCGTGGTCCAGGTCTGGTTTCAGAACCAAAGAGCCAAGGTGAGGGGCCACCTATCACCACCACTGGGCAGGGATGCAAGGGGGGGTGCGGGCAGAAGACTGGGTCCTGATGGGAGGTGCTGGGAGTGAAGTGGGGCAGGGAGGGAGACGTGGCACGACCTGTGTCCCCTGCAGATGAAGAAGTTGGCGCGGCGGCACCAGCAGCAGCAGGAACAGCAGAACTCCCAGCGGCTGGGCCAAGGTGAGCCGGGGCCAGGGCGCTGGGGCCCAGGCTCAGCCTCTGGTAATGAGATCCCACCCTCCGCCCCCGCAACTGACGCCTTCCACCGGGGGCCCTCAGGGCTCAGGGAACTGCTGCCTTGGAACCTGGTGAGGTCAAGAGAGGCGGTGGGACCACGGGCAGGATGCAGGAGGAGGGATGGCAGGGTGGGCTGCCCGGAGGGCTGGCAGAATTTACACCTGCAGCCATCTGTGGGGCCTGGCTGGCTCAGTTGGTAGAGCATGCGACTCTTGATCTCAGGGTCGTGAGTTCAAGCCCCACGTTGGGCATAGAGCTTATTTAAAACTACAACAACGACAACAAAAAACAACCCGCGAACCTGTAACCGTGTCTCACCTTCAGGCTGTACCAGACACTCTGGTCACCACTGGCCATGCTCTGCCTCACTTAACTCCCACAGACCCACGAGGGGAAGGGTGTTGTCACAGCCCGTTTCACAGCCGAGGAGGCTGATGCTCAGTGAGACCAAGGGACTCCCTGGGGTCGCTCAGTTCGTAAGGGGCGAAGCCGGCCCCTTTAACGTGACCATCTACCCCACTGCCCATGAGGGAATTCAGCAGAAGTCTCCAGAGAACTTCTGCAAGGCATCGAGGAGTTCGGGGTGGGCTCCTGCTGGGTGATAAGGAGCCAGTCTGAGAGGCAGTGGCCAGGCCCCCGAACACTGGGCTTTGCCAAAATGCCGTTCTCATTTCTTGGACTGGGGCTGGCCTCCCAAGCCCTGTGGGGACCTTGAGCCTTAAAGGGAGGGCACAGGGAGCTTCTTGGGACCGCCCTAGTGGCGTGGGGGCCCTAGAGCTGCCTATTCCCAGGCGAGACCGGGGCTCTGGGGCAGATACCAGGGCACTGCTGGGCAGCCCCTCCTACTCAGGACTCAGGGCCATGCCAGTATCCCCGACTGCACCTGAGCCTTGGAGCCCAGTTACTCTTCTGCCTCCTGTGCCCCCTCTCCTAAGACTGCCTGGCCTCCTGGGGCTATAGCCACTGCCTCTGGTCTCCCGGCCACCTCCTGAGCTGTTCTCACCTTTCAGAGTTCCCAGGTGCCCCTGAGATGTAGCCTTCCTGAGAATGTTCCACGGTCCCCCTTGAGCTCATCACAGCACATACTGTGCTCCACGCAGCACCCTGCTCCCACATCTGCACGACACCCCCTGCTCCTCCCCACCCCATCTCAGCAAATGACACCACCCCCTAGCCGGTGCCCACGCCAGTAACCGGGAGTCACCTCTGACCCTTCCTGTCCTACATTTGCTATATCTGCTCAGTCGCCAAGTAGGGCAGTGGCTTTCCCATCCCATGTCCCTCACGCCCCTCCCGGGGGTTGTCATTCCTACATCCACCTTACAGGGGCCCTGGCCCCTCCCTCCGCTTCCCCAGTGGTCCCTGCCTCAGCCTCCAGCCTGCTCCTCCCTGGCTGAGACCCTCCCCTGACTTCCTACAGCCTCAAGGAGAACGCACACTCAGCTTGGGCCCCCAAAGGAACCATCTTCCTCCCCGCCCTGGCATCCTCTCGTTCTCAACACCAGAGCCCCATGCACCAGGCTCCGCTCCCCACCTTTGCTGCCCTTCAGCCTGGCATGCCTGCCCCCTAGCATGGTTGGACCCTTGCTGATTCTTTAAGTCACATAGAGGTAGGGGGCCCCTTCCTCCAGGAAGCCTTCCCAGAAGCTCCTTGGCATGGGTTCAGGCCCCACCTTGATGCTCCCACTTGCAGGGAGCTCATTGCACCTGCGTGTTGACTGACTACTGCCTGCTTACTGTCTGTCTCTGCCCTAGAGCTCCTGGAGGGCAGGGCCGCTGGAGGACGGGAGGAGGTGGGACGGCAGGGTCTGCACTTTCCATAAACGGATTTTTGAGGAGCAGTTAGAGTGTGTGTCTGGGGAAGGGGCCAGGGGTCAGCTACCTGGGCTCAGTGGCCCTGGATGGCCATAGGCAACCTGGGGAAGTCTGGAGGGTCAGAGGGACCGCATGGGCACCCCGGACTGGGGGGGTAGGTGGGAGGGAGGTCTGTGGGAACCCCCGAGGCACGTCCATCTGTGAGGGCTCCCGGGTCGGGGGGACTCCAGGATAAGGGGGACAGGGCTGGTCGGTGAAGGTGTGCTCTGTCCCCAGAGGTCCTGTCGAGTCGCATGGAGGGCATGATGGCCTCCTACACGCCACTGGCCCCCCCACAGCAGCAGATCGTGGCCATGGAGCAGAGCCCCTACGGCAGCAGCGACCCCTTCCAGCAGGGCCTCACGCCGCCCCAAATGCCAGGTGACCACATGAACCCCTATGGTAAGCTGCCCCCACCCCCTGCCTGCCCCAGCACCGCCCCCGCCCGCTGCCTGACCGCAGGCCTGGGGCCGCGACAGCCACCTCCCGTCCCCGGGAGGCCCCACCAACACAGCCCACCTGCCTCTTCCTGACAGAAGGGGCACCCTCGAGACCCCACCCGTGGCCCCCAGCACCTCTGGTCCCGCGCTGCTGCCACAGGTCATCCTGTCCCTCCTCACCTCTGGCCACACAGCCTGCAGGGCCAGCAGGGCCCCCAGGAGCTCCAGCCCGCACTGGCTCCTGACGCCCCCTCTGCTCCCAGGGAACGACTCCATCTTCCATGACATCGACAGCGATACCTCCTTAACCAGCCTCAGCGACTGCTTCCTGGGCTCCTCGGACGTGGGCTCCCTGCAGGCCCGCGTGGGGAACCCCATCGACCGGCTCTACTCCATGCAGAGTTCCTACTTCGCCTCCTGAGAGCCAGCTGGCTGCATGGACGCTTGGGCCAGGGTCCTGGGGTGGGCCTGCGGCCGCCGCAGCCAGCCCCCCCGCCCGCACAGACTCTACACACAGCCATACGGTGCCCTTACCTGGGCCAGCCGGGCAGGCAGATGGGCGCAGCCTGGGCAGGGCTGCGTCCTGCCCACAGAGACCGTGTCACCCCAGGGACCCAGAGTCTCGGAAAGCCACTCGCCTCCCAGCCCCACCTCGGCCTCCATCGCCTCCTTCTCCCTACCCATCTCTTTTTTGGGAAGCTTAAATTCTCTCTATTTTTTTAAACGTCCTCTCTGTGTCCAGCCAACCTCCACAGGCCGGGCCTAGGCCAAGGCAGGGCCCCCGTGCATGCCCCAGGGCAGCGATGTCGTGTGCGGTGCCCGTTGCCTGCGCGAAGCGTAGGGCCCTGCGCCCTGGGCGGGTGCCCACCTCCTCCGCCTCCGAGGGCAGGCCTGCCAGCCTGGGTTCACCTGTCGCAGCCCGAGCCTGGAACCAAAGTGGGGAAGAGCTTGGCAGGTGTGCCAGGCCCACTGAGGCACTGCCCCGAGGGGGAGTCCCTGGGGAGGGTAGACCGAGCCTCTCCTGCAAACACACGCACACTCGAAGGCACGCCCATGCGGATACGCACATAGATATGCAGACAAACTAAAAGAGACACAGAGGCGCTCTGTGGGTCCACCTTGCCGTGTCAGGAGGGGGAGGGAGGCCAGACGGGGGCAGGGACCCCCTCTTCTCACAGCAATAGGAGAGAAGGAAGGAGAGCAGGAGGGAGGGGAGAGTTTGGGGCCTGAAACGCGTGGACGCAGATGTATCCTTGCCCCAGCCTGAGTAGGCGCTGCCCGAGCTGGCGGGGCGGCCCCAGACCCGACCAGCTCCACGGGCGGAGACAGAGCCCCCGGAATCAGGGAGGACATATGGCAGAACCTCCAGGCAGGAAGACGACTTCCAAAGTCACCCGCTTGGCTCACCATCTGAAGCATGGCTCCCTCTGCCTCTCCTCACATGCCTCCAGCGGCAAGGGGCCCACTATGTCATCGGGCCCCAAGTCGGCTGCTGTTTTCTGCTGATTTCGCCTCTGCCTTTTCCAGCCCCGAGTCTTCGTTTCTCCAAGCCAGACTTTTCCAGTTTTTCCAGTTCTTCCTCTTAAAACTGTACCCTCAGCTGGGTGCCAGCTTTCTTTCTAAAGGTGGAGCAGATATAACCCAATCTTCCCACTGACATCAGCCAGCCACCTCTCCCACTTGAGGCACCCTGCCTCTGTTAATGTGGCCCAAAATCCAGTGCCCAGTTTAGGCCACAGAACCTGGAAACTCGCCCTGCCCTTCTGTAACCGAATCCCCTGGCCCCCGCACGTGTGGCAGCCAAGCCAGGCCCCTCTTCTGTGTGGGGACAGGCTCTTCTTCTAAGTTGGGGAGGGGCATCTCTTGTTCAGATCCAGCGAAGGACCTTGACTTTCGACTTAACATTTCTTCTTCTTTGATTCAGTCCAGCCTGTGGAGGTTCTCTGCACCCCCAACTCTGTGACCACTCGTTGGCTGGCCCTCCTGAGCGCATCTGCCCGTGTCAGGAGTCAGCCCGTGCTTCTCACCGCAGGCGTGTGAACCTTCAGGGCCTCTCCCTGCCTGGCATTGGCCCGTGAACCAGTCAGGCCTCCTCGGAGGATGCCTTCCAATGTGCTTCCAGCCCCGTTCTGTCAAACGCCCTGCCGGAAGCCAGATCCGTCGCGTCACCCCCCACCCCAGATCCACTCAGCTCTCACCCTGTCAAAAAAGGAAGCGAGGGCCCTGTTCTCAGTGACCCCCTCGCTGGCCTCTGGTGGCCACTGTGTCCCTCAGCCAGGTGCTCACAACCTGCCTTTAATTCTAATGCTAAGCCCTTGGCCACTGCCCCGAGATCTGCCCGGTCCAGGCTTTGAGCTCATAGAACGATGGGCGTCTCTCTCTCTCTGCCTTTGGGCCGCCCCACCCCACTCTCTCTGGGATCCTCAAAGTCCGCCAGCCTGCCCTGTGATTTTGCTCCTCTATCCAGTGGGGAGACCTCAGCCTCTCCAGAGCTGTCATGGGGGAGGGTGGCGGGGATACAGCTCAGCAGCCCCCTCGGGCCGAGCAGCCAGCCTGGCCCTTCCGTGCATTCTCACGCAGACTCCCACGGGGACCTTGGCCGCTGGCCTCCGTTCTTCTGCAGCTTAGTCCAGCCGTGCCCTCTCTCGTCCTGGGCCACCAGTGGTCCCTTAAGGCAGCCATGCTGGTTTCTTGAGAGATGCGATCTTCCTTCTCTTGCGCTCACGCGGTTCCAATCACGCTGAGGGCACCTGGGGCGGGTCCAGGGGCAGACCCGGCCCCCAACCCCCAGGAACCCCTGTCCTTTTCTCCCAGACTTTTTCAGTAGGAAGGAACCTCAGCTGGAAGACCTGGGCTGGGAGAGGGGAGGGAACCGGGGCACCATGTCAACCCCTCATCCTCTTTCTCTGGTGAATCTCTTCCCACTTGGGGGCCGCACAACCTCCCAAATCCAGCCACGGCTCTGCCCCCACCGTGCACTAGTGGCTCCTTATGAGGAGCTGGTACAGAGCCCCCCACACTTGTGTCCCCTGGATGGTCACAGCCAGAGGGACCTTAGCCCTGCAGGCCAGACACGCCCCGTCAGTCGTGATGAGGTACTTGCTGTGTGCTACAGCTCATGGCCCCCCATTTGCTCAGGCGCCCCCAGATACTGGTGTCCACTCTGCCCAGCCCAGGGCTGGGTGTGGAGGCACAGACGAACGAGACGGAGGGACCGCCCTTGAGGGGCTTTCTTCTAGAAGGAGAGCCATTCACACTCGGATCCAGCCCTGTCCACACATTAGTGGGGACCCATTTATCAGGTGAGGAACCTGAGGCTCAGAGAAAGGAAGCAAGTGTTCAGGGTCACCCCGCAGAACAGGCTCGCTGGAATGGGGGGTGAGCTGCGATGAACAGGCTCCTCCCACTTCCTGTGGGAGGAAGCGCAGCCCTGACTTGGGGCGCAGCGAGTAGCCAGGGGCACTCCCCACCCCGACCATCAGCAGTGGTGGCTGGGATGGGAAGCCCAAGAGAAGAGGCAGGCAAAGGTCCGGCCCCAAGGAAGACAAAGTGTGAGGTGGGCAGGGGGAGTGTCAGAGTCAAACCAAGTTCCGATTCCGTTTCCCTGCTGGGGAAGGGGAGACTGGGGAGGGGGGGGGACGGAATCTGCCCAATAACACAGCAAATGAGGCAGAGGAGAGACAAGAAGGTGGGGTTCTGCCCCCAGCCAGAGCCTCAGCCGCCTGCTCCGTGGAGCCTCCTAGGGGGGCCACCCAGAGGGACACTATGGTTCCAAAGGTCAGGCCATAGAGCTGCAGGCGAAGCAGTCACTACAAGCCGACCGGGCACGTCTGTAGGCTTCCCAGGAGGGGGAGGGGAGGCGCCCACAGCCCCCGGACAAGCAGGGCCCAAGCAAGGTCACGCCCCCATCACAGGGTTGGGGTGGCCTCTTCTCACTTAGGGAGCTCAGCTGCCCCACCCACCCACGTGGAGCCAGTGCCCTCCGCGCTCCGCGCACCCGCACAGGGAGCCTGGGGGGAAGGAGAACTGGCTGACCCCCGCCTGGCCAGAGCCCTGGGCGCCACCTGGGCTGAGGACTTCACTTCCTGTTGGGAGAACCTGCAGTTCTGGGGCTCCCTCCGCCCCGTGGGGAGGAGGGTCCGCACTCGCACGCGCGCACACGGATACACACTCGCACCCGGGCGCACACGGAGGCCCGCAGACCTGCACTCCGGGCGCCCGAGGCCCGAGGGCTGGGGGAGCAGGACAGGCCCTCCCACATTTGGCCCTTGGAAGGTGCAGTTTGCGATGAGCCCATCTGCTGGGGCCCCCGGCCCAGCCGGGCGTGGGGACCGGCCGCCGGCCATTCCTCTGTTTTCCTTGTACAGACTCTCACTGCCCACCCGCCATCCCCGGACACATTTTATTTAATAACTTGTCATTGTTAAATTATTTATTAGCGTTTACCACATCACCACCCCACCCTGCCCTCCACGCTCACCTTCTGCCTCTTCCCACAAAAGCAGAAAATGGAAACAACAAAAGATAAGACGTCGGTATATTTGTAAATAAACCAACCTGTACACGCCTGTGCCGCCTCTCCTTGGGGGGAGGGGAAGGGGTGGGTGTGAGGGATTTCTCCAGGCACCAGGGACAGCAGCTCAAGGAGGAAGGAGGCCTCGGGGCCCTGTTCTCGCCCTGACCCATTCAGTCCCATCCAGTAATCTTCGTCTCCCCATCCTGGGCCTGTCCCAACCCGGAATCGCCTCCAGGCTTAAAACAAACGCATCCATCCCATCCCACTCTCTCTCACTCTGCAGCACTCTTCATTCATTCATTCATTCATTCATTTGTTCATTCGTTCATTCATTCATTCACCCGACCAACCTAAAGGGTCCTTTTAGGTGCCAGCTTAAGGCCGAGAACCAGGGATCAGTGGTCTCTGCCTCAAGGAGGTAGACCGTGACATAAGCTCAGCTGAGGACGGAGAGGCCTTGTTACAGGGTACTCAACCTCGCCTGGAGGGGCGAAGTGTCACGGAAGGCTTCCTGGAAGAAGCTACCTATTAAACTGCAAGCAGAAGTTAGCCAGCACGCAGGAGACAAGGTGGGGAGGAGTGTCTGCCCATGCTTTGGGCTGGTGCAAACTCTCAGGGGCAGGAAAAATCCTGTAAATCTCCTAAAGCAGAAGAAGAGCTAAGTTTGGGGGAGGGGGAGGGAAACGCTGAGACTGGAGGCAGGGCCAGACCCCCAGGGTCTCAATGACGAGTGGAGAATGGATCCGGTCAGGTCGAGAGGACTGGACAGAGGCACGGAGGTCGACTGGGTCACGTGGGTGACAGGTGGCGATGGTTTTGACCAGGGGGGAGGACAGTGGGGAGAGAGAGGGGGACGGATCCTCGAGGTAACGGAGAAGGGCAGTCAGGGCATGGATCCCTGAGACGGGGCCTCCTGGAGCACTCTGGCCTGGGGCGCGTGGAGCCGGGGGTCCCAGGGAGCATCCGAGTGGAGATGTCGGGGAGCAGAGTCGGGGACCTCGAAAAGATCCGAGGCTGAGCGCCCAGGGTTGGGTGGTGGTCACTAGGCACGAGGGGGGCGAACTCACCCCAGGGGTGGGTGTGTGTGACGGGAGAGCGAAGAAGCGGAGGCCAGACCCTGGAGTAATCACAAGGACTGGGGACGGGACACAGCTGTGGGGTCCAGGAGAGAGGGGAGGTGGGGGCAGAGACTCAGAGGCACAGAGACTCTGTGTTCCTGGAAGTCTCAGACTTCCTCAGAGCACCTTGGGGAATATGGGTGTGCAGGTAGGTGTGTGTATGTGCGTGTCCGTGAAATGGCTCCGGGGTCGCTTTGTCTGGATACATTGCACATGAAGGGGCACGTCTGCAGGTATCGGCGTATCCGGTGCAGCCGTGTCCACCAGCAGGCTGCGCGGAGCTGAGCGGAGAGGCTGGGATGTGTTTCTGTGCGTCGGGGAAGATGTTCGCATACCCGCACGTGGGCGTATCCTTGCGCATCTTCATTTCTCTGTCCTCCCGGAGGCCTCTGGGCCTCGCGTCCACAGATCTGAAGTCCTAACGTTCTCCCCTTCCCCCCACCTCTCTGGTCGCTCCTTCTCAGCCTTCTGTCCCCACTATCGTGGCCACGGTTACCTGGAAGCCCCCTCTAGCTGCTCTCCCTCTGCCCATGGGCACCAGCGCCCCCTAGGGGGCATGTGCCACCCTGCACCCTCTTCCGCAGCCTCTGGATAATAGTGGAGGGGCTCCATTCCCTCCTTTGCACCCCACGACACGCTGAACGGCAAGTATTAAGGTCCCATTTTTTGGAAAGGAACCCGAGGCTCAGAAGGAGGTAGTGATCGGCTCAATATGACCGAGCTAACAAGGGGTGCCAGGACCAGGGTTCCAAATCAGGTTTGGCTGCAAATCCCTGGCCTCACCCGCACCCCAGCTGGCGCCTCGAGCCCGTGGACCTCCAAGGTCAGGCTCAGGGACCCGGGGATCAGGAAACTCTCCTACATTCGGAGTGGCCTCACTGAGGCCCAGAGAAATGGAGTCAGAGCCCGGCTGCACCGCACAGAGACAAGACTAATCTGGGCCTTCAGGTCTGCGCCCCAGGCCCAGGCTCCTGCAAGGGGGGGCCTCCAGGGGGCGCCTGGGGGGTTCAGTCAGTTGAGCATCCCACTCTCGATTTCGGTTCAGGTCATGATCCCAGGGTCAGGATCCAGCTCCTTGTTGGCCATGCTGAGTGTGGAGCCTCTCTCTCTTGGCATTCTCTCTCTGTCTCTCTGTCTCTCTGTTTCTCTCCCTCTGTCCCTCTCCCCCACTTGCTCTCACTCTCTCTAAAAAAACACTTACAAAATTTAAAAATGAAAAAAAGAGGGGCTTCCAAGCTCCGCCCACCACCCCCAGCAGTGGGCTGCAGACTCTCTTGCCGAGGGCAACCATTTAAAATCCTGTCACTAAAAAATGTGGGGGGGGGGAGAGGAGGGGCTGTGCTAACCCAGGGCTCCCCTGTCTCCTGCCTGTCTTTCCCCAGCCCAGAAGGTGAAGGCACAGGAGGGGTGGGAGACACAGGCTGAGTCCCTGGAGACACAGAGGGCGTGGGAGGAGGTCTCCCTCCAGCCCCCCGCCGCCTGCCCCCATTCCAGAGGTGGATTGGAACAGAACAAACACCAGTCGTTCTGGCCACCGCCAGTCACAGACCCCAGCCCACCGACCTCCACGACAACTCAGAACAGTGCTTATCCCATTGCACAGATGGAAAAAAAAATGAAGCTCCGAGAGAAGTAACTTGGTCCAGGGTGATTCCTCCCTGGAACTTGGGGTTGGAGAGGCTCCAGGCCAGGAATCCTGTGGGAGCTGAGAAGGGGGTGGCCCCAAGAGAGGACTGTGATAGGAGCCATCCTACAAAACTTGGGTCTTCAAGGGGTCCGAGGCACTGCGCGGTCCTGCCCCTGGAATCCCCCCAAGGCCGCTGTCTCGCAGCTCATCCCCCGAGAAACGTGCCCAGTGGGAGCCCCAGACTAGAGGAGGTGAGGGAATGAGCATCGCCTGGACAGATGGCCAGGGAGACAGGCGGTCCGGCAAGCGTTAGGAGGATGGCCAGAAGGAGGGCGACCGCACGCAGCCCTGCAGCCCCCTGCCGTGATGGGAGCAGCGCCCCCAGGGCCAGGCAGTGATGCTGGCTTGCTCTCCAGAGGCTGCCTGCGCGCAACCGTCCACTGAGCCTTGCATGTTTTGTTCCACTTACTCCTCCCAGCCCCGTGGGGCAGGAAGGGACGTCCACCTGGCAGATAAAGACCCTGCTCTCCCATCCCCCGCCCCCCCCAGGAGTTCCCACCCTACAGATGGGCCTCAGATGCCCCTCTTTGCCTCTAGTGTCCTGGGACCCAAAACCAAGGAGATTCTGGCCCCCCGGCACTGACAGACAGACAGGGGGACTCTATTTATGGCTTTGACTTCAGAGCAACCCCTGGGGCTTGACTGGAGATCGGAGAGAGCCTCTGATTGTTCATTCCCCTTGATCGTCACCACTTGCCCCCCAGACCTCTCGGGATGCAGTCTCCTGCTGGAGCTGAAGCGGGAGCTACGAGAGAGGCGTAAAGGACTCGAAGTGGCAAGCCTGTGCCTGAAAATTTAAGGAAAGAGCAGAGGCTCAGAGGTAGGAGCAGCAGGGCGCCCGTGGTGTGGGGCACGCCGGGTTGTGTTCAGGACCCAAAGGCCAGAGATGGCAGGCGGTAAGGGCACTGGTGCTGCCGGAACCCACGCTGGACATGCCAGGAGTCCTTCAGGCACCGGAAGAGCACCTGACGCAAACCGTTCTCTGATTTAGCAGGGGATAAAGTCAGCACACTATGAGATTTTGAATAATACAGAAAAGTGTATGCGGCGTATCTATTCACGGCCTGGAGAGGAATAATCAACAAAAAACCCTGTACCCACTCTATAGATAAAGGAAAACATACATTTCAATGCCTTGGACCCCTTGATGTGCCTCACCATGATTCTAGGAGGCTTTATTTGTTCATTTGGAAAACTCTGATCCTTAGGGCGCCTGGGTGGCTCAGTCAGTTAAGCGGCCAACTTCGGCTCAGGTCATGATCTCACGGTCTGCGAGTTCAAATCCCACATCAGGCTCTGTGCTGACAGCTCAGAGCCTGGAGCCTGCTTCGGATTCTGTGTCTGCCTCTCTCTCTGCCCCTCCCCTGCTCATGCTCCGTCTCTCTGTCTCTCAAAAATAAATAAAAACGTTTAAAAAAAAAAAAGAAAACCCTGATCCAAATCAGAGTCAAATCAGTAACAAAGCGATGCACCGAAAGTTCTTTGCACAAAATCTAGCGGGAATGGGCCCCTAGTGGGTAGGCAGCCCCTCGTGCATGCATCCGCTGCACAGAATACCCAGGACCTTTCTATGAGCAGTGTCCTCCTCAATGAACCTTGGGGTGCTTTGCTACTAAATCCCGGAGACCAACCAGAAGCTAGTTGGAATTTCACTTCAGAACCTGCAGTCACCTGTCAGGCCACGGGGTGGCGATCGGGAGTCAGGAAGGTGAGAGCCGAAGCTGTGGCTGGGCTCAGAGGTGATGTGGGGATGGCTTCCGATTACTACAGCCAGAGAAGAAAGGAGAGGAGAAATCTTCCTCCGCAGAGGCTTCTGTGCCGCAGGCCCTGCTGTGTGGGTGCTTTACAGGGATGATACCGTGCTTTCCTCATCACGACCCTGAGAAGCGAGTGTGAGCATTCCCAGCTTACAGAACAGGAACATGGGCTCAGAGAGGTCAGGTAACCCGCCTGAGGCCACGCAGCTAGGGAATGGCAGCTCTGGGATCTGAACCAGAGCTGGGGCCATGACAAAGACACAGGAGGAGGAAAACAAGGGGAGGTAGAAGGGGAGTTAAAAATAGCAACCTCTTTAGCGACTCCCAGCCTTATTTTGCCCATCTCACTGACGCCTCACACTGACCAGGGAGGCAGGTACTGTCACGACCCCCATTTTATGGATAAGGAAACTAAGTCTCAGGGAGGCTAAAAGTCAGAGAGAGACTACTTATTATCAGTGCCCTGGCTCCTGGGGGATCAAGCCCTTCTGAGCCCAGCGGGAAGACTACAAAGTGAGCAGAGAACTGCTGAGTCCCCCCCCCACCCCGCCCCTGCCCTGACACACATACACACCCTGACCCCTTCTCTCCCCCTGCTTTTCAAAGAGGCAATGCGGGCTCAGGACCCGCCCAGGACCCAGGGCACCCTCAGCTTCCCCAGGTGCCTGAAGGATGCTCCCAGCAAGATCCAGGGCTGCCCCCACAGACCCCTATGGATGCTTCCAGAACAGTGGATTCAAGTCATAGTTGGAAGCCCCCGATCAGGGGTCAGTACTTCATTCTGATAATTTCAGTCGCTGGGGCTCTGAGGGTTGGGGGTGCTCTGCACCGCCCCCCATCCCCCCAGCTTTGGGGAGTGTACAGAGCGGTGTCACCAAGCTCCAGCCCTGGCTCTAGTCTTCACTGGCCATATAACCCTGGACAAATCACTTAAGCATCCCAAGCCTCGGTTTCTTTATAAGAAACCATCATGAGGGTCACATGAGGAAGTGAGTCGGGCACAGGGTCCTGCCAAACCCAGGCACTCTGACAACAAGGCTAAGATTATTCCTGGGCGCCCCTCATTTCTGCCTACCCAGGAAGCTCACTCTCAGCCCTGAACACCGAGCCAAGAGGAGCCCAAAGGCCCTGGAGGAAGCGTTTCGGGTTGTCCTTGGCACTGGCGATGGCAAGGCTCCCCCCACCCCTATAGGCCAGGGAAGCTTCCAGGAAATGTGTTTCATGAGATGCCAACCTTCCTTTCCCTATGCTCCGAGGCTGACAGACTCCCAGCCCTCACGTGACCTCAGAGGAGGCATCGAGGCATGGGCAGTGGAAGTTTGTCCCTGCCGGTCAGCCTGAATCTTGCGGCCTACGCCTCCTGGCCAGAGTACTCCATTACCTGTGATTGGTCCAAGGATGACGTCAGGCACGTGAGATCCCGGTACCGGGATGCTGGCAGTTATGCTTTGTACCACAGGGGGGAGCCCTAGAGACCGTGGCCAAACAACAGACAGAGAGGCTGCCCAAGGCTTCAGTTTATGGAGCCATTAAGGGGCTAACAAATAAATGGCTAATAAAGCCCTTTATTACTTAAGCTAGTTAGAGTTAAGTCTCTGTCACTTGCCACCAAAGAGTCGCGACTAAAACCCGTAAATAAATGAGATAATATTTCCAAGTTACTGGCCTAAAAATCAGTGTTCAAAAAAAAAAAAAAAAAAGGAGCTGATTCTCAACAGGAGACGGTGACAACCCCTGTACCTCCCCCACCCCCAGTTTTGCAACCTCACCCCACTTTGTTTATGCAAATACAGTTTGTGAAAACTCCACCTAACATGTACCCAGATTTCCAGCTGGCATTTAAGAGGAGACATTGTTTTGGGGACAGATTTTCCCGCGGATTGCATTCGACTAGATATTGTCAGAGATTCCTGAGAACAAATGAAAATGATAGTTTCATACGATCGTAAAATACAGAACAGTCCCTGCCCCATTAGAGCTCTGGTGGCCGTGAGCACCTGCCTGGTTCAGAGCCCTGTCAGTTCATATCCACGGCTGGAACATGGAGGCTGTGCCACAGGGCCGGGCAGTGAAAAAGTGAATTACCTGTGCCGAGTCGCTAATGAGCAAATAATCAGGTTACACCCATCACAGAAAGGTCCACCAGCAGAGCGACTGTGACAAGAGCAGATGACTGGAGTCACGCTCTGCAAAACAGTGACGCTGGAGCTCTACAAAAGGTCACCTCACTGCAAATGACCTGTTTGTAAAACGCCCTGCCGGCGTCTAGAAATGTGGTCATAACCAGGATGGCCAGGACAGTAATAACGGCTGCGACGTGCCAGGTACTTGGCATGGGCCAGCGCCTCCAGGCACGGTCTCGTTTCCTCGTCCCTCCAAGTATTAATATCAGCCCCATTCTACAGGTGAGAACGCTGAGGCTCGGAGGGGTGAAGGAGCTTGTTGAGTGAGCCGCAGATCCTGAGAGCAGGTCACCTGTGTAAACAAGCAATTCTACCCAGAGGGGAGGCCGGGACAGACAGGTAAAGCTCCCAATTTTTGCAACTCTGCCCTTGCGAGGGGCGGAGTGGGCTTTACCAGACTAGGCTCGAGGCCAAGGAGTGAGTTGGCACGGCCTGAGGGAGGGATGAGGAAGCCTCTTTCCAGGGAAACAGGGGTGAAGATTCAGAGGCAGGGTTGAGGGGTGCGACCCATTCTAAGCTGCTTCCCAGGCCCTGGCCAGCAAGCTGGCTTCTCAGGACCGGAGAAGCTGGGAGGAGTCAGGGAGACTGGAGGCCAGAAAGCCACCCTGCGTCTCCTGAGCCAGCCTGGCCCTGTGGCAGGAACGACCTGTGCCCCTCATGTCATCGCCTTGCGCGGTCTAGAAGGGAAAGGGAAGCTCAGAGTCAGCAACTTGCTAAGTTCACACAGCTGACCAGCACAGATGGGAGCAGGGACGTGGCAGAGGGGAGGGAGGAGAATGGGTTCAGTTTCACAGATTCAAGCCCCGCCCCCACCCCGCCACATCCCACCCACCCCCAGAATTCCCCAGGGAAGAACTCCTATAGTTGGGGAACCTAGAAAGTTGATGGACAGGCACGCGGGGAAGAAAAAGGAAAGAACTCTCATGTGGGCAGGCCGGATGTAGGAGCAGGTGCAGGAACTGGGGCTGGGAGGCCGGACCACTCCGAGTGGGCCCCCCGGGAGCCCGGCCACACACCCCGAGCCATTTCCCAGTCCCTGAGACAGTGGACCCCTGTCCTAGCGGTGACTCCCCGCAAGCCAGGGCGCTGCCCGGGAGTGGGCCCAGCCCTCAGCACCGCCGAAGGAAGGAGTCTCCGACCACCGCGCGGGGGGAGCGTTCAGGCAAGTTGCTGTGATTGTGTTTTTCTTGGAGTTTTGGCTTTATTAGAGGTGGCTGCTTTGTTGTTGGACACAAAAGGTTTCTGATTGCAGAGAGGGTGTATCTTCCTTCACTAAATCATGTTCCTCTCTGTCCCGTGTAATGCTTTTAGCCTTGAATTCTACTTCGATGGCAACGTTGGCGCTCCTACGTCCTGTTCTGTTTGCCTTGACCTACTATCTTTATCTTCGTCGGACCCTTTGTCTTGCAGTCTTTCTTCGTCCTTTTTTTGGTTATTTCTTGTTTGTTTTGTTTTTTTTTAAGCATATAAGTGGGGTTCATTTTTATTTTCATTATATTTAATACATACACCTGGCAAATATGTAACCGATATAAGTTATGAAGCATAAGAGAATACTTTGAACATGGACCAAGGATAAGAACTAGAACATTCCCCAAACCACTATCTCGTATTCTATGCTTATCACTGCTTTGCTTTAAGAAAAAATCCTAATCCCCCCCAAGTATTAATTTATTGATATATAATCAACATATAATTGATTATATATCATTCAATTTTTCTTGTTTTTTGAGCTTTTTTTTTTAGAAGGGATATCATAGCCTTCTACCAATTCCTTTAAAAAAATCAATATCGTCGCCAGCTTTCACCCACATTGTCGCACGTAGCCATTGTTTGTTGCGATGTAACATTCTGTCTATTTATGAATTCTCCTGCAGATATTTGGATTTTGCCAACTTTTCACTAGGATTGAACAATGCTGCTACAAGGTTCCTAACGCGCGCACACACCAGTCTTTCCAGACCACAAGCTGGTAGGGGTGCAGCCGGGTTGCCAGGGTCTGCACAGGGTCAGCTTTTGTAAGACAAAGTCGGTTTTCCAAAGTGGTTTGGCGATGCGGAAGAGTTCCTGTCGCTCGCCATCCTTCGCAGTATGTCCCAAGTTTCACCTGCCCCGAACGATCTGAATTTGCTACCCACTGCCTTACCGTTAATGAAATTGAGCATTTTTTCAGACGTAGATTCTCCATTCGTGTTTTCTCTTTGGTGAGAGGCTTTTCACAATTGTGTCTTTTGCTCGATTTTCTTCTGGATTGTTTGTCTTTTTCTTATTTGCTTCTAGGGTTGTCTTTTTTTTTTTTTAATATATTCTGGATACAAATCCTTTGCTGGCTAATATATTTTAAGTAATTTCTCCCAGTTTGTGGAATAGATGATCTTCTGTTTATAAAATTTTGTTTCGTTTTTAAAAAGTTTTGTTCTATTTATTTTGAGAGAGAGTGAGGAAGGGGCAGAGAGAGAATCCCAAGCAGGCTCTGCACGGTCAACCCAGAGCCCACCTTGGGAGTTGATCTCACAAACCCTGAGATTATGACCTGAGTGGACATCAAGAGTCAGGTGCTTAACTGCCCGAGCCACCCAGGTGCCCCTAAAGTTTTTCTATTTAATGTAGACTAACTTATTACACATTTTATGGTTTGACTTTTTTGTTTTGTTTTATTTATAAAATCCTTCCCTCCCTGAGTCATAAAGATATTCTCTTATATGGTTCTTCTTACATTTTGATGTTTTCACTTTCACAATGAAAATTTTTAACCCATTAAGAATTTATTTGGGGGAGGCGCCTGGCTGTCTCAGTCGGTGGAGCATGTGACTCTTGATCTCAGCTGCATGTTGGGTGGAGATTAAAAATAAAATCTCTAAAAAAAAAGAGTTTTGGGGGGGGTGCCGGTGAGATAAAGATCCAAGTTCATATTTTTTCGCATAGGTAAGCAATTAAGGCACCTTGCACTGAATAGTAAATCCTTTCCCTGAAGAGCCGGTTGTCTTGTACGTATGTATGTATGTCAGGTTTTCATGAATCTGAGTGCCTACTGTCGCATTGGTCTGTTGGGCTAATCTCATGCCGGTATCGCACTGTCTTGACCACAAAGACTTGATGTAAGTCGTGTTTGCATTTAAGCCATGTTTTACCCCCATTGCTTCTTCAGGATTTGTATGACTCATCTTGGCCTTTTGCTCTTCCGCATAGATTTTAGAATCAGCTTGTAAAGTACTTTTCAATGTCCTGTTGGGATTTCGGTCAGGATTATAACCCCTCTGTAGATCACTATGGGGAGAACTGGTAAAATATGGGTGAGGTGTCTCCCTCCTTGAACTGGATCAAGCCTCCCTGTTCATTTAGGACTTCTTCAGGATCTTTCCACAGAGTGGTAGGATTTTCTGCATCGGGTCATATGCATCTTTTATTAGCTTTGTTTGGAGAGTGCTTACTTTCTGTCAATTTCCTAAATGCTGTCTTTTTCTGAATTGTTTTGTAAGCAAGTTTTATGAGATGTAATTTAGTTTTAAATATTATCATAATATCCTGCCACCTTGATAAACTCGTATCAAGTCTCATAATCTCTCACTCAGTATATTATTTTGGCTTTTTAATGTAGATAATCATATCTGGAAATGATCATTTTGTCTCTTTCTAATGTATAATATGTGATGTGTATATAATATATGATATTCTACTATGCACATAATATATAAATATACAATTATACATGGTATTATATATTAATGATACTAGTATTATATTCATATATAATATATTTTCATGTTAACCTACCCCTACATCCATGGTATAAAGCTAGCTTGGTAATGATTTTAAATATATACACTTTTTCTTTTTCCTTTTCTTTTTTCTTTTTTTCTTTTTTTTTAGAGAGAGAGCCTATTGAAATGTGAGTGAGGGAAAGGCACAGAGAAGAAAGAGAGAGAAGGAATCTTAAACAGGACTCATGCTCAATGCAGAGCCTAATGCAGGGCTCGATCCCACAACCCTGGGATCATGGTGTGAGCCAAAATCAAGAGTCGGATGCTCAACTGACTGAGCCATTCTGGTGCCCTGAAATTTTTTTTCTTTATTCCTGTTCTTATACAAAGCTATCTGTGATTTTTTTTTTAATTTTTAATGTTTATTTTTGAGAGAGAGACAGAGTGCAAATGGGGGAGGGGCAGAGAGAGGGAGACACAGAATCCAAAGCAGGCTCCAGGCACTGAGCTGTCAGCACAGAGCCTGATGTGGGGCTCGAACTCATGAACCATGAGATCATGACTGTAGCCAAAGTCTGACACTTAACTGACTGAGCCACCCAGGCGCCCCAAGCTATCTGTGATTTTAAATATTTCATTGGATTCAGTTTTCTCCTGTTCTTTCTTGATTTTTGTATGCAGGCACTTGCGTGAGGTTGTCCTGGTTTGGGTATTGAAGTTATACTGGTTTCTCAGAATGAGATGAGGTCTTCCTCTTTTCTATCTTCTGGATGAGTTTGTATAAAATTGTAATATCTGTTCTTTGGATATTTGGAATCATTTGGGCTACTTTCTATGTGGAGCTATTTTAGCTATGTATTTGGTTATATGTAGTAGTTTTGGGACTATTAGGGATTTTTATTTCTTCTTGAGTCAGTTTTGGTAAGTCATGTGTTTCAAGGAATTTGTGCATTTTGCGTGTGTTAAAATTTATTAATACAAAACTGGATAGGACATTCTCTTTTTTTATCTTTTTTAAAAAAGTTTATTTAAGTAATCTTCACACCCAACATGGGGCTCAGACTCACAACTGGGAGAGCAAGAGTTGCATGCTCTTCCCATGGAGGCAGCAAGGTGCCCTCTGTTCTATCTTTTAAGTCTCTTCTCTATCTGTAGAAATATTTTCCTTCTCATTCTTAATATTATTGGTTTATGCCTCTGTCTTTTTACTCTTTAAAAATTGCCAATATTTATCTGTTTTATCAGATCTTTCAAAAAACCAATTTAGTCCTTGTTGATTCTACATATCTTGATTTTTCTACTTTATAATTTATGGTATCCTTTCTTCTACTTTCACTGAATTCTATTGTTCTTTTCCTAATATCATGAGATGGATGCTTAGCTCATTAACTGTTGGCCTTTTCCCCCCCTAATATAAGTATTTAAGGCTCTACATTTCCTTCAACCTACCACTTTCGCTGCATCCCACAAGTTTGGATATGAATAATATTTTCATGCAGTTTAGTAGTTTAAAATTTTCCAGTGGAGGTGCCTAAGTGGCTTAGTCCATTGAGCGTCTGACTCTTGATTTCAGCTCAGGTCATTATCCCAGGGTTCTGGGATCAAGCCCCATGTCAGGCTTCAGGCTCCGCATGGAGATATTCTCTCAAAATAAATAAATAAACTTAAAAAATACACTTTAAAAATGTATAAAATAGTATAGTAGTAATAATGTCTACTTTGCGGGCAAAAAAAAAGGCAGAACTCAAATACTGGACATCAATTGTACATAAGTTGGAGCGGTGATCGGAGTTAGTGTGGTTGAAGATCCTTGGATTATTTGGGAGGTGGTGAAATAAAATAATTATTAACTTTAGACTTTTTTAAGTTTGAAAGATATAATTTTAAGGGAAATTACTAGAAGAATAGAAAAGGAGGATGCACTTACCAACCGCAGTGCAAAAGAAATGGAAGAAAGGGGGAAAACCTTCCATTTTTAAAAAAATTTTTATGTTTATTTATTTTTAAGAGGGAGACAGAGACAGAGACGAGCATGAGTGAGGGAAGAGCAGAGAGAGAGAGAGACAGAATTCAAGCAGACTCCAGGCTCTGGGCTGTCAGTACAGAGCCTGATGCGGGGCTCAAAATCACGAGCTGTGAGATCATGACCTGAAACAAAGTTGGGCACTTAGCTGACTGAGCCACCCACGTGCCCCCAAAACCCTCAAGTTTTTAAAAAGTTAAGAAAGGAGAAATGAGAACCATGGAAAAGATAGTGGGTCAAAAAGAAGCACAAAATTAGATGGCAGATACAAGTCCAAATTTATCACTAATCTTAAAAAAAAAAAGCAAGTGTGCTAAACTCTCTAGGTAAAAGACAGAGATGGTCAGATACAATATCTTTTTTTTTAACCAGATAGATATGGTCTATAAGAACCATTCTTAAAATGTAAGGACACTGAAAGGCTGAAAAGGAAGGTATTCATTATATATATATATATATGTATCAGAAAAATACTAACCCAAGGAAAGTTACAGTGGTTTTATTAGTATCAAAAAAGAGAGAGAGAGAGAGAGAGTAAGGGGCCTCTGGGTGGCTCAGTCAGTTGAGTGTCTGACTCTTGATCTCAGCTCAGTCATTATCCTAAAGTCGTGGGATTGAGCCCCATGTCAGACTCCATGCTCAGCATGGAGTCTCTCTCCCTCTGCCCCTCCCCTGCTCACAGGCGTGCATTCTTTCTCTCTCTCTAAAATAAAAAAATTAAAATAAACTTAAAAAATAAAAAAATAGATTAAGTTAAATATTATTGTAAGAGATAAAGAAAGTTCCTAATAATAATAAAGGTTTTAGTGCATCTAGAGGATAAAACAATTGAATGAATAAAACAGCCTCGGCATATACAAAGCAAGGATGGAAGAACTACAGAGAAAAATTGATCAATCCATGATTATTATGAAGGATTTCAATGTATCTCTTGTAATTATTGGTATGTCTAGCAAAGAAAAAAAAATTAAGATATAGAGGATTTAAACTACACAATTGACAAAACTTGAACAAGTGGGTGTAGATAAAATCCCAACTCCAACAGTTAGAGAATACACACGTTTTCATGCACACGTGTGAAATTTATAAAAAGTGACCACATACTAGAATATACTGCAATTCTCAACAAGTTATAATAACTAGTATCATACCAATCATGTTTCTGTAACATATATTGCAAGCAGGTTAAAAGTCGATGATAAAATGATGAGTAAAAAAAATTTCCAGATGTTTGTAAATTACAAAAAAAAATCACACTGGAAAAAATTGTTTTAATTTAGAGAGAAAGTAAGTGTGTGAGCAAGGGAGGGACAGAGAGAAAGGGAGAGAGAGAATTCCAGGCAGGCTCTGTGCTATCAGCCTGAGCCTGATGCAGGGCTTGATACCGTGGATGGTGAAATCCTGACCTGAGCCAAAACCAAGTCAGATGCTCAACCAACTGAGACACTCAGGAGATCCGATTTTAGACATTTTTTATTTATATTTACGTACATGTTTACCACTTCTTTACTAATAATTTCTTCTTTCTTTCAAGATTATTTTCCTTTACTTTCCTTTACTGAAAGTCTAACAGTGGTGAATTCCCTCCGGTTTTGTTCATATAAAAATGGCTTTATTTTGTTATCATCTTCAAAAGATAGTTTTCAAAAGATAGGAGTAAACAAGTCTTAGGTCAATAATTGTTTTGTATTCCATCTTGTATTTCTCTGAACCTTTTATACGTGATTCTTCTATATTCTGTCTTTAGTCATTCCAATAGCCAGAGTATTTAGGAAAGGTATCCAAGTATGGTGTTTATTATATTGCTGACTCTCACTCATGGTGGCTTGTTTCCTTGTAGTTTGGTGATCACTGATTTTAAGCCCATGTTCTGTTGATTTTAATCTGTGAGAATCCTGGGGGCCTAAATTGAAGGTGCCTTCCTCCTGAGGCACCCTTGGTTCTGCCAGGAGTCAGGGGCTGCTATTAACCTGGAGCTACTTCAACCACCATCGAGGGACCCAGGCTCAATGCCAGAGTCTCACGCTAAGTTCTCTCGCCTCGCCTCTGACCTTGACTTAATTTGCCTATCACAGAGCATATTTCACCCGTTAGCCTAATTTTCCAGTTAACCTGTTATTCATGACTCCAGTGCTTCAGTTTCAGTTCCCCGTTGTCTTGTTGTATTTTTCTTGGCAGAGGGTGTTTCGTGGAGATTTCCCTTACTTTCTAACAAACCCGGCAAAGCATAAAAAATGCTGGTTTATTTGTTTTGTTTTGTTTTGTTTTTTGTAATTCATGCAGGATCTGGTTGAATTTTAGTGGGAGGGCCTTTCAGAGCACTAGTTCACCATCTCGCCAAAAGTAGAAATCCCAGGGGTGCCTAGGTGGCTTGGTTGGTTAAGCATCCAACTTTGGTTCAGGTCACAATCTCACAGTTTGTGGGTTTGAGCCCTGTGTCGGGCTCTCTGCTGTCAACAGAGCTTGCTTCAGATCCACTGTCCCCCTCTCTCTCTGCCGGTTTCCCGGCTTCTCTCTCTCTCTCACTCTCTCTCAATCTCAATCTCTCTCTCTCAAAAATAAACACTTTTTTAAAAAGTAGAGATCCCAAGATGCTACTATCATCCCTATTTTATAGATGAGGAAACTGAGGCTCAGAAAATCAAATGTCTTGCTTAAGACGACACAGCCGTCCAGGGGCAGAGTCAAGACTAGAAGCCACACTGTCTGACTCCAGAGCCCAAGCACGAGTATTTAACCAGTAGGTTGCTGGGTCCCCAAAGGAAAAGAAAAATATCTCCAGGGTTGCAGCCCTGGAGTATGTGGTGCAGGCCCAGGCCAACACTCTGGGATGAACCCAGAAGCTTCCCCTGGGGAAAGAATGAAGAGACCCAGTCTGGCCCAGAGTGGACAGGCCCCCAGCCACCCAGCACGATCTCACACTGGCTCAACCAGAGCCTGTACAGGGCGCCCGGCCTGCCGCTCCCACCCTGGGAAGGGAGCCAACAGGCACTTCCTGCACTGGGGTTTCCATGACAACCAGTCATCCTATGAGATGCAAAAGCCACAGGCAGTGAGTGAACATTTCTGAATCTTGAGTCCTCATTACAGGTGGGTCTTGTGCAGCCTTAGGGGGCCGTGCGAGGGGGGCTCAGAGGAAAGAGAATTTGTGTGATGCGGTAATGTTCAAACAAGCCCCTCACCAGCTCCTCTCTCCTCACCCATGCCCCAGTTATGGGGGCCTCAGGGTCCCAGGTCCAAGAAGTCTAGAAACAGGCTGGAAGCAGCCTGGTATTAGGTCCCAGACAAAACCAGGCTCCCCTTTCTCATTCAATAGCAAGCCCCTCGTGCCTCCTTCCGCCAGGTACTTGGGCTCCTGTGGTAAATACGGACCGCTGCCCTCGATGAGCAGTCTCGTACAAGAGCCAGACGTCTCATAACCAGGGGACAAGGAAGCAGAGAGGCCACGAGAGTACGGAGAAGGGTTTCCCTCCAGAAAGGCTTCCCTGAACAGATAGATACATTTGAGCTGGGCCTCAAAGGGTGACGAGAAGTCAGCCCTGTAGAGAAGGGAGGGAAGGACAGCAGGCAGCCCTTAAAGAGTCTTACGAGGGAATGACATGGCCCTGCTGTCATCACAGCATGGAGGATGGATAGGAACCGCGGACGATGACGAGTGGCAGGGATAAGAGAGAAGGGGACAGATTTGAGAGATGTCGAGAAGGGCAAATCAATGGGACGTGGTGACACATTGTATGTGAGGAGTGTGGAGAAGATGGGCGCGTTAACCAGGAGACGGAACTCGGGGGGCGGGGGCGGGGCAGGAAGAGAGGAGGGGCGGGCACCAGGCCCTTGCTGGGTCATGCGGAGGTGACCAGTTCTCCTCATCAAGATGCCGGTGGTTGAGCTCCCTAGAGTGTGATATCCGAGACATTTTCACTCCAGGTCAATGGAGAAAAAAAAATGTTTTAGAGCCTTCTTCAGCCTGGAGGCTTCCAGCAGGCTTCCGCCACCCAGGGGGCTGCTCCAGCCGCAGTTTGGCCCACCAGAGCTCCCCCCACACCCCTGCTCTGATCTGCACCAGCCCTGGTGTCCCCCCAGCCCCTGCAGGGGGCATCCTGGGCGGCTGGTGTCTCCCACTGCGGGGCCGATGGTCCCATCTCGGAGGCCAGCGGAGCCAAGTTTCTGTGCTGTCCTTGTTTCTTCTGGTTATGTACTTGTCACAGTTACGCGGGTGGCTGCTCGATTGTGCAGCCCGGGGCTGTATTAATAAGAAGTAAATCGTAGAGGGGCGCTTGGGTGGCTCAGTGGGTTAAGCGTCCAACTTCAGCTCAGGTCAGATCTCACCGTTCACGAGTTCAAGCCCTGTGCTGACGGCTCAGAGCCTGGGGCCTGCTTCAGATTCTGTGTCTCCATCTCTCTCTGCCCCTCTCCCGCTCATGCTGTTTCTCTCTCTCTCTCTCTCTCTCTCTCTCTCCTTCTCTCTCTCCCTCTCTCTCTCAAAACTAAATAAACATTTTTTAAAAAGTGAATTGTAGAGGAGTCAAGGTGATGATTGCAAATCTAAGAAGGCAGCTCTGGAGTCAGGCAGAACTGTGTGCAAATCGTGACTTGACCCTAATGGCTGGGTACGGGCAGTGTCTCCCCCACTTAATGAGATCCACAGATACTCCACACCCTCACACATCCTGCTCGCACTTCTCTCCTGCCTCACGCCCTCTTTCATGTTCACGGGCGTCTGTCGATCATGTCCCCTCTTCTCCCTCACACCTCTCCAGGCAAGGCCACAGCCCACCCCCTTCGCCCACACTGACCCTGGTAGGGAATCATCTCCGGCTCCTGAGGGGATCAGGTGGGGGTCAGGGGCCTCTTCCCTCCCCTCCCTTTATCTCCAGCCCCCCAACCTGATCTCCGGGCAGGTGCTGGGCCTGGCCACCAGAGACCAGAGTTTGCCCTGCCTGAGTACTTGACCCTGCTTCTGGACTTCAGGGGTACCATCCTACCCCTGAGGAAGCTTGAGGGCGGTAGAGCTCGCAACGCAACGGGGTCCCAAGGCTGGTGTCTATTTCTGCTCCTCTTATTCCCTCTTCCAGCAGTCCCCACCCCCCGCAATACTCTCTGGGAGCAGGAGGAGGGAGGCACGTCCAGCCTTGGAGTCTGGAAAGGGGGCGGGGCCTGACCTGAGGCGCTCGAGGCAACGCCCCCTGGTCCAGGGCAGCCCCGACAGCCTTCCTGGAAGGCCCCAGGGAACCACCCGCGAGGGCGCAGGCCGGGCGCCCCGCAGAGTCTGGGAGCCCTGACCCCGCGCCCTGCCTGGTGGGGCCACCCCTCGGCCGGGGCAGGCTCCCAGACCCAGCACCCGCTTCCTCCCCAGGGCGGGGCCCGGCGGCCACAAGCCAAGCGCCGTAAAATTTAAAGAGGTGAGAGAGACACTGCGCAGAAACCTCAGCAGCGCGGGGAAATGAAATAAGGCCTCCCTTCGGGGCGCACGCCCCCGCCCGCGCCGCGGGCGCAGGCCCCCGGGTCGCCCCGCAGGGTCCAGGTGCCGGCCCGGCGCTCAGCACCCTCTCCCCAGGGCCGGGGCACGGACACGCTCCCCGCTGGGGGGCAGCTGGGGAGAGAGGCCAGGCACCCAGGGATCCGGGCCTCAGCAACCTGCCGAGAGTCCCAGGCTAAGGCCGCGGTGGCCCCTGTCCGCTCCGTGGCAGAGAGCGTCCCCGCCCCCACGCGGAGCAGCGGACTCAGAAGTCCCCCAACCCCCACTTGTCCTTCCTCGGGTGTCGGACGGTGCTGCTGGTTCCTGCTGCCCCTCCCTCTCCGCGCCATCTGAGAGTCCCCCCCCCAACCGCGTGCAGCCCCCCGCGTTCCCGGTGATGGATGGAGCCTTCAGGGAGCCGGCGCGGGCGGGCTGGGCTCGGGCGGAAATGAAGAGGATAAGATCGGCGAGCCGAGTCGCCCGTGACACCGTGATATCCGCCTCGCTCGCTGCGCTCCGGGTGATGGATGGGGAGGAGCACCCCCCCCCACCCCCAGCGGCGCGAGCTGTGCGGCCGAGGGTCCCCGCCCCGCAGCCCTGGGACCCCGCCCCCCACGACGGCGCTCGGGCGCGCGCACACACACGCACACATACACACACACACACCCCGCAGCGCCCCTCCCAGAAACACCGCACTGGGGCCACACACGCAGCAGACTGATACCCTCCCCGCAACACCGCCCCCACGCACCTGGTGGTGCCCCATGTTCATTTGGGGGGCTGTCCCTTTTCCCCTAATGCGCTGGCCGCAGACCCTTCCCCGGCACTCACAAGAACAAGACTAGCCTTAGCGCAAACACCTTACACATCTGCCCGTCCCACCGCCTCTTGCCTGCACAGATAGACACACAGCCAGGCCCACTCTGCCCCACTCGTCCCCAACACGGTTTTCCCAGAGTCTCCTGGACCATTCGGGGGATTCGACCACCGTGAAGCTCAGCCCTGGGCGGGGGTCTTGGGGAGCAGGACACCAGTTGCTGCTGGCTCTCATCATCTTCTCTGGCCACTGGTTAGGTCAGCCTTAGCATGGACAGGGACAGCGGACAGCGCCAGTACTGTCCAAACAGGCCTCCCCGTCAGTGTCGCCATGGTTACCGTCCTCTAGCACGATCACACAGTGACATCATCGTTACTATGGCTACAGGCATCGGTCCTCCGCAGTTGCTTCCATTTGCTTGCCATCGCCATTACCGTTCATTCGTTAGCTCCTTGGAGTATTGGCTCACCCCCTCGCTCTGCTCATCGGCAGAGATGAGTAAATCGATGCCCGCTTTGGGGAGTGCACGGCGGAATGGGGGAGACAGGCAAACAACCAGTGCTGTTGCACGTTCTGCGGAGCCCCGAAGAACAGTTAGGTTTTGCCACATAGAGGTTTTGGTAGAAAGGATACACAGGGGACACCAGGCAGGGAGGGCATGAAGGCATCAACAGCATCACCGCCACCACATGGTGCTCCGTGCACTTGGGGAAGAGTAGACTCTGAGGTGTCCTCCTGGACAGGCGTCAGGTGAGGTGTCCGGTTGCTGCCACACTACAGAGGATCGTCAAAGACCCAAGATTCCCCATGGTATGGTAGTCTGACAGACCTGGGTTTGAATTCCGAATGTACCCGCCCGCCCCCCCTCAGCTTAAGGACTTTAGGCACATCATTTCTGCTCAGTGTCAGGCACTTACTAAGTGTCAGGGAAACCATTGTTTTATGTACTGTTCTTAACCACGCAAAGGAGCTTTGGAGAATCACCGACAGTAACACTTTTGGCCTCTAGGGGGAGCTCAAGTTCCTCTCTCCAGAATCTACCTCCTAATGCCAACCCCCAGAGGAATCAGGTGGGTGGTTGAGGCCGAGGGTATCACTGGAGGATGAAATCTGGAAATGCGGCCTTCCTAGACACCAGTACACCTGTGTGTGTCCACTCCTTTGTCCACAGGCTGTCTCTCAAAAGGAAGGAGTCCCTACCTAGGCACACGACAGGTAGGTAAAGGCTTGGGCCCTGCTCCCCTGAGCGCCAGGGATCAACACGGCAGCTGGAACCCAAGGCCTTACGTGACTATTCTTTAACTAGGGCTTCCCATCAGAGCCATCCAGAAGGCTTTTTAAAAATGTGAATGCCTAGAAAATTCTGACTCCGCACGTTTGGGTTTGTTTCCTTGGGGAAACAAAGAAACAAGCTCCTTGGGGGGCACGCATTAGTGGTGCTCCCTAGTTAATTTCCAAGACATCTTTGCTGTTTATGCCCTGGGACCGGCACAGAGTAGGCATCTTTGGTACTATCTGTGCTACCTTGCTTCCCTCTCACTAACACTATCCACATCCACAGAACTCTGCATGTATATAGCTGTAGCAAGAGCAGCCATTTTCTTCCAGCTGATTGGTCCAGAAATGGGCAACCGACTCAAGATAGACCAACCGGAATCCTTCCCTAAGATTTTTCGAAATTATTTTATTAAAATTTTAAACACAAGGGGGCGCCATCTTCTCCTTTGCATTTTCGTTGTCCTTTGTCTACTCTTCCACGGGTCATTTGCCTTTTTCTTATTGATGTTCTGTATGTCACCTGGATATAACCCTTTACAGTTTTTTACTTTGAGAATGTTTTCTCTTATTTGTGGCTTAAATTTTTTTATACCAAGGATGTCTTTATTTATAGTGCTTTGGGCTCAGTAATAGACAACTAAAACAATGAAGCAGAAAGGAGAGTCACATTTATCAGTCTTTTCCTTCATGGTTGCTGTTTCTTCCCCTCCCTCTCTGTCTTTCCCATGTTCAGGAAATCTTTACCTAAATGAAACCATAAGATATTCTCTGATACTTTCTTCCAATGACTTTAAAGTCTTTGCTCTTTTACATTTAGGACTTCAAGTCGCCTAGGTTTTTGTGTATGGCCTTCCATATATGTTATTTTATACTGGCTCCCATCCAGTTGGCCAGATGTCCCAGCACCATGTATTACATGGTTCCTCACGCCCCCACTGATTTGTGCAACTATCACTGTCAGACAGAGATTTTCCGTACTGTAGAATTCAGTTTCTGGGCTTTGCTTCCTATTCTATTGATCTAGTGGTTTATCTCTGTGCCAGTCCACAGAGTTTAGATGATTTTATCTGTATAAGAAATCTTGGCTGTGGCAGGTATGACAGAGACTGGCTAGCTTTTCACCATACCTGTTCTCTCTTGGTCTTGGGACTGTAGCTGGGCTCCATCTCTCAGCCTCCTGGCAGTAGGCATGGCCACATGAGTGAGTTCTGGCCAGCTATGTGAATGGAAACAACGTCCACCATTTCTAGGCATTGCTTACAAAAACTTCCACCCATGATCCTTCATTCTCTTTCCTTTTCCATGGGCTTGATGCAAACATGCATGGTGACCTTGAAAGATGGGAACCAAAAATGGAAGAAGCTTGGGGTCTACAACTAGCTGCTTGAAGGAGAGATGTCCACTGATCAGAAACACCCAGTAGGGATTTATTTAAACAAAGATGTTGAAGTGTATTTTAGCTACTGTCCCCCTAATGCAGTATGGCTAAGTATCTCACTATGCCCTTGCTACTCTTCAGAATTGGGTCAGTTATTCTCGGCCTATCCTCATAGGGATTTTAAGATCATTTTTTCAAGTTTCTTTAAAAACTTTGCTGTGTCTTCGATTGGAATTCCATTTAATTTCTATATTAACATGTGGAAGCTTGGTATCTTTACAATAAGGAGTCTTTCTGTTTATAAACATAATCCATTTATTTAGATATTATTTATTAGATGATAGTAGATGTTATTTGATTCAATTTTGTAGGATCAATAAAGATACATAATTCAGTTTTTACATAGGTCTTATGCATCTTATGTTACATGTAGTCATAGTTATGCTGATTTTGTTGCCACTGTAAATGAAGTCTTTTTCTTTTTCACATTCTGTGTCTTAGGTGGTAGCTGCTATTGTGTAGAAACCCCAGTGGATTTTCGAGATATTTATCTTGTATCTGGCAACCTTGCTAAATTCGCTTATTAGTTCTAATGGTGTATATTTTTTGGATTTTCTACATAAAAAATCATATAAAAGATGTTTTTACTTGCTATTCTCACTGACTAGAGTTACTTTATCTAGCCTGGTTCACGCCTTCATAAACTTCACGTCTTTTTCAAATGTCATGGAATCAGTGAGGACTTCCCCAATCCCTATTAAAACGCAAAAATGCACATCTTTCTTTATCCACGTTACCCTACATTATTCTCTTTTTTAGGATTAACATATTATAAATTATTCATTTGTTTAAACTGCCTCCTCCCCTAGAGTGTAAGCTCTATAAGAACAGGAACTTTGTTTTGCTTGCTTCTGTATCATCCAGTGCTTAGCTTAATAGATATATTTTTTTAAATGAATAATGTCAAATGTATTCTTACCTTTCATATCCTTATCCCATATATTTCTTCTTTTTTTAAAACAATTTTTAAAAGGCAATTAAAAATTTTTTTAGTGTTTATTTATTTTTGATACAGAGAGAGACAGAGCATGAGCGGGGAAGGGGCAGAGAGAGAGGAAGACACAGAACCCAAAGCAGGCTTCAGGCTCTGAGGTGTCAGCACAGAGCCCGATGTGGGGCTCGAACTCACAGACCACGAGATCATGACTAAGTGAAGTCGATGCTTAATCAACTTAGCCGCCACCCAGGCACCCCTAAAAGATAATTTTTTTAGAGCAGTTTTGACTTTACAACAAAATTACGAGTAAGGTACAGAGATTTCCCTTATACTCCTTGTCCCCACACATGGATAGCCTCCCCATTATCAACATTTATTCACCAGAATGGTGCTTTTTTTTTAACCAAAGAAGAAACTACATCGACACATCATAATCATCCAAAGTTGATAGCTTACCTTAGGGTTCACTCTCGGTGTTGCACATACATTTTGTGGGTCTGGACCAGTGTAGAATGACCTATTACCATCATTATAATAGCACACAGAGTGTTTTCACTGTCCTAAAAACTTCTCATTCTCTGCACCCCTGGGAACCATTCTTTTTTTTGTTGTCTCCATAGTTTCCCCTTTCCAGAATGTCACATGGTTGAAATCATACAATATGTAGCCTTTTCAGATTGGCTTCTTTCACCTAGCAATATGCACTTAGGGATCTTCCAAGACTTTTCACGGTTTGATGGTTCATTTCTTTTTAGCACTGGATACTATTCCATTGGCTGGATGTACCTTAGTTGATTTATCCATTCATCTACTGAAATGTATTTTGTTTGCTCCCATGTTTTGGTAATTATGAATAAAGCTGCTACAAACTTCCATGTACAGGTTTTTGTGGACGTAAGTTTTCATCTCCTTTGAGTATATACCAAGGAGTGTGATTGCTGGGTCATGTGTAAGAGCATGTTTAGTTTTGTCAGAAACTGCCAAACTGTCTCCCAAAGTTGCTGTATTATTTTGCATTCCCACCAGCAATGAATTAGTTCCTGTTGCTCAATATCCTCACCAGCACTTGAAGTTGTCAGTGTCCAGGATTTTTGCCATTCTTACAGGTGTTAGTGATATCTCATTGTTATTTTAATTTCCATTTCTCTAATGATATACAGTGTTGGACATCTTTTCATATGTTTATTGGACATCTAGATATCTTCTTTAGTGAGGTATCTGTTTGGGTCTTTTGCCCACTATTTAATTGGGATGTTTGTCTTCTTATTGTTGAGTTTTGTTTTTTTTTTTAATTTTTTTTAATGTTTATTTATTTTTGAGAGACATAGAGGCACAGCATGAACAGGGGAAGGGCAGAGAGAGAAGGACACACAGAATCGAAGCAGGCTCCAGGCTCTGAGCTGTCAGCACAGAGCCCGACGCGGGGCTCAAACTCACAGACCGCGAGATCATGACCTGAGCTGAAGTCGGCCGCCCAACCGACTGAGCCAACCAGGCGCCCCTATTGTTGAGTTTTAAGAGTTATTTGTATATTTTGGATAACAGTCTTTATGAAATATGTCTTTGGTAAATATTTTCTCCCAACCTTGGTTTGTTGGTATAATTCTCTTGAAATCGTTTTTCACAAAGCAGAAGTTTTCGGTTTTAATGAAGTACAACTTATCAATGATTTCTTTTATGGGCCATATACTTGGTGTTGCATATATTTCTTTTCAGTACAAAATTAAAGGGATTGCCTCAAATATTTCAATGATAGGTTAAATTTTTTTCTTATATCAATAGCTTTCTAAGAGTTTAATTATTTTACTTTATTTCAAATGGTTCATTTCCATCTATTGAAATATTCAACGATTTTATTTTTAATCTGTTAACGTGGTGAATTGCACCAATAGATTTACTAATACTAAACCATCATTGTCTTCCTATAATAAATGCAATTTCATCTTGGTGTGGTTTTAGTGTAAAACTTAGGATTCATTTTGCTAACTTTTTTTAAAAGTTTATTTATTTTGAGAGAGAAAGCAAGGTGGGGAGGGGCAGGGAGAGAGAAAGAGAATGAGACAGAGAGAAAACCAAGCAAGGTCCACCCCATAAGCACACAGCCCAATGTGGGGCTTGAACTCACAAACTGTGAGATCATGATCTGAGCCAAAATCAAGAGTTGGAGGCTTAACTGACTGAGCCACCCAACCACCCCTCATTTTGCTAACTTTTTAAAAGGATTTTTACATCTGTGTTCTTAAGTGAGACTTGCCTATCATTTTTCTTTCTCATACTATTTTTTCCAATTCTGGTATCAAGGTTATCTCAGCCACAGACAAGGAGATGGAGATGAAACTTTATTTCCTTTCTGTTTATGAAACAGTTCAAGACAGGAGTTACCTGTTTTTTGAAATTTTGGTAAAATTTATCTTAAAAAATATCCAAGTTCTGATGTTTTCATGGTAGTCAAATTCTTAAGTGGTTATAGATCTATTTGCACTTTTTATTTTTTTGAAGCTAATATTGATCAGTTTTAGATTTATAAAGCCGATGTCTATTCCATATAAGTTTTTAAATGTATTAGCATGGAGTTATTCAAAGCATTCCCTTATGATCCTTTTCATCTCTATTGTGTCTGTGCTAATGTCCCTTTTTTTAAAACTTCTTTTTTCCCTTCATTAATCTTACCAGAGGTTATCTATTTTATTAGTCTTTTCTAAGAATCGACTTTTGATTTCGTTGCTAACTTCTGTTGCTTCTTCATTCTAGTTCATTTCTTTTAAACTTCTTGAGTTGAAAATCTGGTTCAAGTTACATTAAGGCTATAGTTTTCTAATTTCCACTTTAACCCAATCTACAAGTTTTGATGTGTAGAGTCTTAATTGTTCAGTTATGGGCTTCTGAGTGGCTCAGTCAGTTAAGCATCTGACTTCAGCTTACATCATGATCTCATGGTTCGTGGGTTTAAGCCCCTCATTGGGCTGTGCTGACAGCTCAGAGCCTGGAGCCTGCTTCAGATTCTGTGTCTCCCTCTCTCTCTGCTCTTCCCCCACGTGCACACTCTCTCTCTCTGTCTCTCTCTCTCTCTCTCTCTCTCTGTCAGAAATAAGTAAATATTAAAAACAGTTTTTAATTGTTCAGTTATAAATATTTGTAAATGGTGTTATAATCTCTTCTTTAATCTGTTAATTATTTAGAGATGTTTCCCCACTCTAGATAGCCTTTATTAGTAAATTCTAATTTTATGAGGTCCATGTGATAGTGTTTCTCTGTTATTTTTTGTCTCCTTTTATGTGCTAAAATGGGTTGATATTTATAAACATTCCTCATATGCATGAAGACACTATATAACTCCATTTGCTACATTCAGAATTCTACAGGGGTCCTTTATATCAAGCTTGTCAATGCTATTTTCTAGTCTTCTATATTTTCTTTTTTTTAATATTTATTTATTTTTGGGAGAACACAAACGGAAGAGGGGCAGAGAAAGGGAGACAGAGGATCCAAAGTGGGTTCTGCACTGACAGGCTAACAGCAGCGAGCTGATGTGGGAATTGAATTTACAAACCACGAGATCATGACCTGAGCTGAAGTCAGATGCTCAACTGACTGAGCCACCCAGGTGCCCCTTCTATATCTTCTTTATCTTACTCATTTTTTTTCCTTCTTCCATCTCAAATGCGTTAAAATCTCCTACTATAATCACGGATAATCACGGACTTGTCAATTTTTGCTTAATGCATTCTACACTGTATCAAGTTCAGTGTTATCTTTTCCTAGAAAGTTGTTCTTTTCATTATTAAATATCACCCACTTTTCTTTTTTTTTTTTTAATTTTTTTTTTAACGTTTATCTATTTTTGAGAGACATAGAGACAGAGCGTGAGCAGGGGAAGGGCAGAGAGAGAGGGAGACACAGAATTCGAAGCAGGCTCCAGGCTCTGAGCCGTCAGCACAGAGCCCGACGCGGGGCCCGAACCCACGGACCATGAGATCATGACCTGAGCCAAAGTCGGCCGCTTAACCGACTGAGCCACCCAGGCGCCCCTCACCTACTTTTCTTAATATTGCTCTTTAAAACTTATTTTGTTTGGTATCAACATTGTTATACAGCTCCTTTTCGGTTACCATCTACTTATTACTTACTGTATGTTTCTATCTATACATTTACTAGAACCTGTTTCACTTTTTTAGGTGTGTCTCTTGTGAATAGGGTCTATAGCTGAATTTTTAAACCAATCTGAAAAACTCTAGCTTTTAATAGATGAATTTAATGTATTTACATTTATTGTGATTATTCTTTTATTTGTAATTATAACACCTATTTTGTGTCTGTATGTGTCTCTTCACTTGGTTTTTCTTTGTTCTTTCCTTTCTTCCTGCCTTCCATTGAATTAATCATTTTCTGTTTTCCTTTTTATCGGTTAATAATCAATATCTCTATCATTTTCCACAACAATGTAAGGACTAAGATATTTAGTTTATATATCAACCCCATCATCTATTTTTTTTTTATTGTCTAGCATTTAGTGTCACCTTATCCTTAACTCTAACATTAGTTCATTAGCTGTGTTTTACAGCTAAGGCTTTCCATATTTTATCAAATCTAAGATGTCATCAATTGTAAGAAACACTATTATTTTATGTACCTCTAAGAAAAAGGAGGGATGACGTCAGCAAAAATGGCAATGTAAGGACCTCTGAAAATTCCCTCCACCATAAAAGTAATGAAAACACTGGCAAAAATTGTCAGAAACAACTTTTTTAGAACTTGGGAAATTAACCAAAGGTTTGCAGCAATCTGGGAAGCATTTGTTATTATTTTTTTAAGCCAATAGCTGCACCTCAGTAAGAACAGTGAGCTTTATGGCATTTTGACTTTCGCTCTTCTCATCTCCCCTCTTTCTGGCTCTGCACTAGCCCTTTTCCTGTGACTATAGTAAAAAGCTGGCAGCGGTTCGAAGGGGCAAAATGGGTTGGTGTCCCCTCAAGTCCCATTCCCAGAGAAGACTCACTATGAAAATCAGAAGTTAAAGAAGAGATAGCTCTACTGACCTTGCAGAAATAAAAAAGATTATAAAGGAAAACTATGAACAAATTAAATAACCTAAATGAAGTGGACCCAGTTCTAGAAAGACACAAACTATTGACGCTGGCTTTCTTTTTTTTTTAAGCTAAATAACTGAATAGACTTGTAACCAGTAACCATTAGTAATCAAAAACTTTCCACAAAGAAAAGCCTAGGAACTGATGGCTTCATCAGTGAATTCTACTGAATTTTTAAAGAATTAACCCACAAACTCTTTCAAAAACTAGGCGAGGAGAAAGCATTTCTCCCTCTTTCTGCAAAACTGGTAATTACCACGATACCAAAATCAGACAAACATCGCGTGAAAAGAAAAACTTCGACCAATATCCATTATGCATGGATGTGTGAAAATCCTTAACAAGATACCAGGAAACCAAATTCATCGACTTAAAAATTATATGCTGGGACCAAGTGGGATGTGTTGTAGGAATACAGATTGGTTCAACATATGAAAACCAATCAGTGTTATATTCCATGTTAGTAGAATACAGGACGAAAGTCACATGATCGTCTGGACACCTCAGCATCTGTCATCACTATATTTGACCACAAAGACCATCATAGAATAACGGCAGCTACTGCATTTCTGCCTCCAAATTCCTCTTTTAGACAACTCTACTCTGGAAAGGATTCTAGGAGAGGTAGTTCTTAGCTTAACCAAGCTAACAATTGACCATCCCACGTGGAATATAATGGCGCTACAGTTTCTAAGTTTACAAGCTACAATTTCAGGGGCGACTGGGTGGCTCAGGTTGTCGAATGTCCGACTTCGGCTCAGGTCATGATCTCACGGTTCGTGGGTTCGAGCCCCCCGTCAGGCTCTGTGCTGACAGCTCAGAGCCTGAAGCCTGCTTCGGATTCTGTGTCTCTCCCTCTCTCTCTGCTCCTCCCCTGCTCGCGCTCTGTCTCTCTCTCTCAAAAATAAATTAACATTAAAAAATTTTTTTAACAAGGTATCATTTTAGCCATTGATTGAGACTCCTTTGCTCTGTGAAAATCTCACTTTGGGTCATGTGTCCACACCTGGTCCAGTTAGCTATTCCCGAGGGACATAAGTGTCCTGGTTAAACACCACTGGGTGCCCTCCCCTGGAAATCCAGGGGCAGTTCTCAGAGACAGGAGTTAACGCAAAGCCTAGGCACGATCCCCCACAGTCGGTATCATGTAAAATGAAGAACTTTGGGGAATTGCTTGTTGCTCACGGAAGGTAACTTGTTCGCAGAGAAATAAAGCTGTATCCAAGGAAGGAGCTCACACGCCATTTGTGGGTGCCGGGATGGCAGGAACCAAAGGGGAAAACGGAAATCCTTGTCATTGACTCAATAAATTTTCACCATGTGCCCCACGCTGCTTTAGGCTTCAGGGTCAGCTCTCCTGGAGCTTCCGCCTTAGAAGCTTCCACTGGCCCCCAAAGGAGGAAGCAATTGGAAAAGAAATGCGGGCTGGTGTTAGCCACCAGACAAGTAGCTTTTCAACTCACCAGACCTACCGATCGCCAGTGGGGTGCTCATCACCGAGCCAGCTGCGGGGCACCCTACGCCATCGCCAGACGGACCCGCGCAGTTCACTCAGAAGAGATTTCCTGTCTGTCGCCACGTTAAGAGATTGTTCTGTGTTCTTTTAGGTGATGGGCAGTTGGGTGTGGCCACAAGAGGGGACACAGGAGAGGCTCAGGAAAACAAAGCCCCTGGGTCCTAGAGAAACAAAGCCCAGGACTGCAGTTTCAGCCAAGCAGGTGGGGAGTCAAGACAGCAAGGATGGGGGGGGGCAGATCCTTCCCACAGACTGGGGGTCAGGGTGGTGTACACAGGAAAAGGTGGAAAGGGGATGCCTCTGGTGTGTCACCCGTGCATTTTCATTGGCGCGTTCATTTCCTTGTGAGTTCGAAGGCCACGGGTTGGGGGAGGGCAGGAAGGGGAACTCGCGAGAGAGGCCAACCCTATCACCCTTGGTCACCTGTGGTCACCCGGGGCCAGGTGCTCACAACCTGTGGGGGATGTAGAATGGCGGGGGGGAAAACGGGCGGGCGAGGGATGGTGGAATATGCAGCTTGCCAATCAAGGACTCCGAGTTGGAGAAAGGGTCGGGGAGGAGGTGAGAGGGGAGGCAGAGCTGCATCCCTGTGGTGTTGGAGCTCAGGCCAACCCTCCGAGGGCCTTCCTTCCCTCTTCCCTCTTCCTCCCTCCTTTCCTTCCACTTGCCAGCTTTCTTTCCTTCCTCCCCGCGTCCCTCTCCAGGAGAGACCCGGAAGCTGGGGCAGGCTGGGGCGCCGTGGTTAGCCGTTATATATTACTGGTCACATATTTTACACTCGGCAGCATGAAAAAAGGGCATAAAACGGCAATTAAATGTCTGAACTGTTGCTATTTTGGAAATTAAAACAGCCCCACATTATCCTCGGTGCAACTCCGATTACTGACTCAGGGCTGAGGAGCAGTTATTCCCACCACTTTAACCGACTTCTTTCCCATAAAAACCTGTTGTTAATGGGTCCCCGGGGACCTCTGAAAATAACAAGATCTGTAATAAAGAAATTATTAACATGCAGAGCAGGCCACAGCTAAAAAGCTTTTTAGAATACATTAATGGTTCTGTTCAGAATGAGGAATACTTGCACCCAAATACCTCCTGTCTTTGATTTCTTGGTACCACGGGGGTGGGGGTAGGGGGCTTCCTGGCCGCAGTGGCAGGGGAGGGTCGTCCCCAGTGGAAGGGGAGTCGCAGCCCCTTGGTGTCAGCCTCCCTGCAGACAGCGGAGGGAGGGCGATTCCCAACATCCGCCTCCTCCTTGGCAGCCCTCTCCCTTCCCTCCTGCCTCTCTCCTTGCCCCCTCCTGTCATTCCTGTCTCTGTGTCCCCTCCCTCCCTCCCTCCCTCTCTCTTCCTATGTCTCCATTACTTTAGGTCTCCATCTGTTCTTTCTCATTGTGACTTTTTCTTTCCTTCTCCCCCATCTCTCTCTCTCTTCCTTTCTTGATGTCTCTCTCTCCTTTGTTCGGCTCTGTGCCTTTATGTTAAATTCCTTCTCTCCGTCCATCGACTGCTGTTTTCTGTATTTCTGTGCCTCTGTTTCTTACTGGTTTTCTCGTCTCACTTAGCTTTTCTGTTCTCTCTCTCAGTTCCCACTCTTTCCACAATTTCCATCTTCAGTTAAATGTTTCTCTGTGACTCTGCATCCCTATCATCCATCTATCTATCTATCTATCACCAAGCTATCTTTCTTTCTCAATCACCCTCCTTCTGACACCTTGGTCCCCTCTTCTACTTCCCTGCGTCTGTCCCCATGCACCCTGGCTCTCCTGCCCCCTCTTGCATTATTTCTGTCCTGGGCCTCCTAAGGCTCCACATGTCCTCTGTATGACGCGAAAGCTCCTTGCCTTTTAGTCCATCTAACACAAAGTTAGGATTTTCCTGAAGAGATTGCGTTTGGAAATTAAGTGCCCACTAAGAAAAAGCACGGGCCTAGAAAGGTTCAAGTTCGCCTGGAGTTCCGCGTTCCCACTCCCCGGGAGGGCCAAGGCGGCCTTTGCCGGTGAGTGATCCTCCTCAGGGGGCGGAGTGATTCTCCATCTCTTGCCATCCGCTAGCATTGAGGACGCAAGAGCTTCGGAATTGGACTGCGTTCCAGTCCCACGTCCTCACTCGCTTCCTTGCTGGTGGTGGGACACTGAGCACATCACTGAAACTCCAAATCTCAGCTTCCTCATCTATACAGTGGGGATAAGAAGAGGGAGGCACGCAAGGTGAGCAATGTACCATGGCAAGGTGAATGGAAACCAAAAAATACGAGGGCAGACATCTTTTGCGAGTGGCTGTGCAGCTCCTTCCGTCAAGAAGCGGAGCCTAATCCCCATCCTTGTGACTGCTGGCCGGCCTCGGGCTGGCTGGTGACGGGGTCCCACCAATGGAATCCAGCTGGATGACAGTCCTTGGGTTCCATTGCTCAGAACATTCTCTTCCTCGCTTTCGAGTACACTTCTTTTTCAATTAACTTATTTTATAAATCCTACTCTGCTGTCTCCGGGGGCTTGATGAAAGATGATGAGTTTCAGCGCTGGATTCGTTCCTACTAGAGAAACAGTCCTCCGGGCCCTAAAGCTCACGTCGGGGAGCCCAGGAGAGGCTCTGGGACAGTCCTGTCCGCACCTTCACTTGTCAGTACGGGGGAAGGGAGCCGAGCGGAAGAAGCAGGTGTGGGAGGGGGACCGCCGATTGCGGTTTGGGCCTGGCAAAGGCTGTGCTCCCCAAAGGACCATTTGCATTCCTAACCCTCTCAGCTCCTGCTTCGTGGAGGACCCCAGTGACCCAACCCCCACCTGTTGGCCATTCTCTGAGCTCAAGGGGTCAGAGGACCTTGCACAAAAAAGCAGCTCTCACAAAGACCGCGTGCTCAGACAAGGGAGTTCCCAGAGCATTCCTTAACCTATATCCTCTAGTTCTGGACTTTTTTTTTTAATTTTTAAAGTTATTTATTTACTTTGAGAGAGAGCACGTGCATAAGCAGGGGAGGGGCAGAGAGAGAGAGAGAGGGAATCCCAAGCAGAACCCAAAGTAGGGCTCAAACCCAGGAACTGTGAAATCATGACCTGAGTGGAAATCAAGAGTCAGACGCTTAACCGACTAAGCCACCCAGGCGCCCCTAGATTTTTAAAAATTAACTAATTTTATTATTTTTTTAAATGTTTATTTGGTTTTGAGAGAGAGAGCATGCACGCGTGAGCAGGGAAGGGGCAGAGAGAGAGAGAGGGGGAGACAGAGGATCTGAAGGGGGCTCCGGGCTGACGGCAGAGAGCCTGACACGCGGCTTGAACCCACAAACCATGAGATCATGACCTGAGCTAAAGTCAGATACTTAACTGACTGAGCCCCCCAGGTGCCTCTTTCTTGCCTTTTTAAGGTTGAATGATATCCTATTATATATGGATATCATTCATATATATATTCATATATATGTATATATATATATATCTCCACTCATCCATCCGTGGACACAAAGGTAGCTTCCACCTTCCGGCTCCTGTGAGTAGCGCTGCTGTGAACATGATATGCAAGTATCTCTCGGAGTCTCTGCCTTCGATCGCGTGGATGTACGCCTAGAAGCGGGATCGCAAGATCACGTGGTATTCCTATTTTAATTCTTCGAGGAGCCGCACCACTTGGCATTCCCACCAACTACAACCCTTTTGCACTAGGACTGTCCTGAATGTCGCTGAGCCGGGTGCGTTACAAATGGCTGAGATGATAAAGCTTACGCTACGTGTCCTTTGCCACCGCTTCTCCACACCCTCGGCCACACATGCTGTTTTTCTGGTTTTATGGACGGTGGACACCCCAGTGAAAACGAAGCGGCAGGTCTGTATTTCTACTGGGACAGGCACCCAGCTCTTTCCCCTGACAGGGTGAGGCTGGTGTCCTGGAGGCTGTGGTGAGCTGCCCGGATCCCCCCAGGACCAGGGCACTCACCCCCTCGACTTCTAGAAGTGTTGCCTGCTGACAGCTACCAACCCACCTAAATCACTGGTGGCTGACGGGACCTTCCTCCTTGCCTTGGGATGGCGGTCCCGTGACTGCTTAGCACAGAGTACAAGGTCTGGCCTCCTTGCCTCCACCCGGAGTGGCCCTGGGGGACCATCCCAGCTCCAGAGCTCCTGCTGACGTCGGTTGAGGTCTCTGTCGTAACCAGAAGTTTCAAGGAACAAGGTCCCCACCCAGACACTGACCATCCTGGTCCCTCAACCATGCACTCCACCCTCCGAGCCTGGGCTCGTGTTGCCCTCCCTGGGAGGGGTGCCCTTCCCGCTCTGGCAAACCCCTCCTCGTCCTTCTTGGTCCAACTCAGGACACCTCCTTCGGGAAGCCTCTCCTGACTCATCTCACACCCTCTCCAGGAGAAGCCCCTCCGCTCCCGTGTGCCCACCACAGGCCCCGATCCCTGCCCACGCCTGCCTGTGTCCGTCCCCACAACTAGACCGGGCGCTGCTAGACACCAGGAGTTTAGGCTTGACTTGCCCGGCAGGTACCAGGCACAGAGCGGGCATCGGTGAGTGTCAGCTGAAAGCCCCAGCCTGGCTCGGCCCTGGGAACACCAAAATTCGTGTCATCTTGTTCCAGCAAGGCCTAGAGCGCTAGAAGGTGTTGCTTCCACCACAGTGAACACTGCTCCCGCCGCCGTCATCCCGGGGTCTGCTTTCGTTCAGCCGTGTCTGCGCACCCGCCTCCACAGACGAGGCCCCGGGAGCAGGGCCAGGCTCTCAGGTGCTAACGCTGCACCTGCACACCTCTGAGAGCGAGGCCCCGTCGCAACGTGCTCCCTGGGCATGCCGCCTGCCTCGCCCTGGTGCCTGCATGCCGTAACAGTAACAAGAGCCACACCTGACACTCGCCAAGCGGTGACCACGGGCAGGGTACCCAGCTAGTCATTTTGCAGGCATAGAATCAATCCGCACAGCACTGCTGTGAGGCAGGGACCTCGATGGCATAAATGAGGACACCGAGGCACAGAGAGGTGAGTGATCGCTGAGCTGGCCCAGGCATCTGCTCCCAGCCCAGCCCGGCACCTTGCAATCCTGCCCTGGAGACAGAGCCCCTTCCCTCCACTCTTCCCACCTCTGGGCCTTTGCACATGCTGTGGCTGGCACTCAGCAAATACTCCTGGGGCCACATGTCCCCGAATCCCCGCAACAGCCCTATCCGAGGGGGGCTATGGTGAAGAAACTGAGCCTCAGAGAAGTATGGTGCCCAGCCCCCCTCTGCGGCCTGCGGCCACCCAGGGCGTCTGGGGCAGATCAGAGGAGGGTTGTCTTCTCCTGTCCCCTCCTAGGACTCCTCTCTGAGACCTTCCACCAACCCTCACCTCATCGGGTATTTATGGTTTTGCCCGTAAAAGGACAAGCCATCCCGATAAGATAGAAACGTTTTATGGGGCAACAAAAATATAGATAAAATTTTATAGTGCAAATCAGGAGGAGGAAAGTATTAAGTTCCACAAACACCTTTAAATTTTAAACAGCCCCCATTGCAGGGTCCCTGGAGCCAAACTTAAATAATGGATCAGAAAGGGGATAAATCTCCCCGACCCCCCATGTGGCAGGGGGAGAGTCCTGATCGACAAACAGACAGGAAGGGGGGTGCGGGAGGCCGCCCAGTGCAGCGCTGGGTCCTGGCGGGCCGCAGTGCGGGCAGAGAGCCTTGTCTTTATTGTACTTATAAAATATACATGGCCCTTTATTGAATTGCCTGCTGTCGAAATCTGCAAGAATGTTATTGCCTTTTACTGTCCTGGAGAGAAGCAACATCTGTGTAATTTCATAAGATGCAGGAGCCATAAATCTGATTGTGCCGGATATAAGATCGATCGTAAAAAATCACGCATTGAACAGAGATCGGGGATGCCGGGAAGCAGCGGGGGCCGGTGCGGCTTCGGGGGGATGGGGGGACGCCGCTCCGCACCCTCCACGTGAGGTCCTGAGCGGCGCTCTGGCCGGCAGGCGCTGTGGAGGGGTTAAGACGCTCCCTGTGGGGTCAGAGCCTCACTGAGTCCTTGTCCCTCTGCAGGGAAGGCAGGTGGGGTCGAAGCCCCGCCCCCCGCCCCCCACCCCAGGCCCATGGGGAGACCTGCCCAGAGAAGGGAAGAAAGAACTGCAAGGGGGGGGACCCAGGATTCACTGTCCTTGATACATCAGAGGGACAGACGGATGTAGACACACTCATTCAGTTGTCTTCAATATCAGGGACACAGGGTCAACCAAGACACACTCCAACCTCTGTCCCAGCCAGCCTCACACCGCTACCCGCAATGACCCAGTTGCCTGATCCATCCCTTGTCTAAAACTTGTTTTATATCTTCATAATAAGTGCAGTGGCTTTGAACACAGATATAAATATAGATGATAGAGATAGAGATAGATTTGGGGATGGAAACAACAAACAGAACCCCCCTCCTTCCCTCTTGGCTTGGAACAATGAGAACTTAGACACCGAACAGATCAAACCAGCTTAATCGCTCACCAAGTCCAATCGGAGAGCATGGCTGAGGTGAGCCGCCCGGTGGACTTTCTCACACGCGCCTTCTGCCCTGAGTTTCCCTTTCTATTTGTGGGCGGAGGCGTCTGGGAAGCTATGCCACCCCCCCTGCACTCTCCCTGCAGGCAGGCCTCCGGAGTCCAGAGAGCCCAGAAGAGGCTGGGTGAGGCACACTCGGTTCCCGCACCCAGATGCACCAGTCAAGTGTCACCTCCCTTGGGGCAGAATTGGTGAGGGGGGCAGAGAAAGGCCAGGAGTGTTCCGAGTCCACAGAAACCTGCGTCCATCTCTTCTGAGATGAAGTCCCAAGAAACTCATCAGAAAGTGTGAAAAGATGGGAAAGTTTGCCCACGGCTTCTCCGCTCTCTGAATGGGTGTAAATTACCTTTCCCTTTCAACCACGGCCGCCCTTGCCTGTAGTTGAGTGAGAAGGCATGTTTTCGCAGGGCAAGAAAATGATATGGAGACGGGAGTTGGTAACTCACAAAGAGACGGTCATCCAAGAGCCCTCTATTAGCTATCCATTGCTGCGTAACAAGTCACCCCAAAACTTAGGGGCTTGAAACAACATTTTTACCTCACAGATTCTCGAAGGTCCGGAATCCTACAAAGTGTGGCCGGGTAAGAAGTAGCTAGTGCCATCTACCTCCCCCTCCTTACTTTCTGGGACGCAGACATTCTGTCTGGAGTGCTGGCAGCCACTTTGTGACCATAAGATGACAACCACGAAGAGAGAAAAGCCCTCCGGCTAAGAATATGAAATGAGAAAGACAGAAAAAACGTTGAAGGTTTCGGTGATCATGGGGTCAACCACCACACGCAGCCGCCTTGCTCCATACTTCTTTTTCCATGAGAGAAAAAAAAGATGATTTCTTTGAGCCAACGTTCCCTGGGTGTTCTTTTACCTACACAGCCAGACGCCCTCTCTCGGGCTGAAAGCGGCAGCCAACAGAAAAAAAAAAATCCAGCTTCGAAGTGGGTCTCCCCTTCATGCTGCAACACAGGGCGCTAGCAGACAAATGCAAAAGGGCAGAGAGAAATGAAAAATTTTTTAAAAGGAATGCCATCCAATTTGGCAGGAGTGTGGGGAAATGACCATTCTTATGTACTGTTGCTGGAAGTATAAATTAGTTTAGCCTTATTAGGGAGTAATTTAGCTATATCTATTATACTATAAAATGCATAAACTCTCTGACCTAGAAACCTCGCCGCTATAAATCTATCCTACCGGAACTAATCACGTGCGCGTGTAACGTGAGAAGCATAAGAATGTTCATCGGAGCATCACTTAAAATCGCGAACATTGGAAGCAATCTCTGTCTTCATCAGCAGACACACAGTTCAATAAATTACGGCTGATGTCTGCGCCGCCCAGTGTGATAGCAACTGGCCACGCGTGGCCACCCGGCACTTGAAATGCGACTTGTTCACCCGGGCTGTTAGTGTAAAACACATGCTGTATTTCAAAGAATATTTTTAAATAATATAAAAAAAAATCTCAATAATGATACATTGTTTACATGTTGAAGTAAAACTATTTTGGACCCACTGGGTTAAGTTAGACAGATTATCAAAATCAATGCCACTTGTTTCATTTCCTTTATTTCAAGGTGGACACTAGGAAATTTTAAACTGCATGTGTGGCTCACATTATATTTCTTTTTTTTTTTTAATTTTTTTAAATGTTTATTTATTTTTGAGAGACAGAGAGACAGAGCGTGAGCAGGGGAAGGGCAGAGAGAGAGGGAGACACAGAATCCGAAGCAGGCTCCAGGCTCTGAGCCATCAGCACCGAGCCCAACGTGGGACTCGAACTCACAGACTGTGAGATCATGACCTGAGCCGAAGTCGGCTGCCTCACCAACTAAGCCACCCAGGCGCCCCTCACATTATATTTCTAAAGGACCGCGTTGTTTTAAACACAGATGGGAGACTACGCAGCCTTTAAAAGACTAGGGAAGAGGTGAATACTCGTTTGGAAAAATGCCCATGATAGGGGCACCTGGGTGGCTCAGTCGGTTAAGCGTCTGACTTCAGCTCAGGTCACGATCTCACGTTTCGTGAGTTCGAGCCTCATGTCGGGCTCTGTGCTGACGGCTCAAGAGCCTGGAGCCTACTTCAGATTCTGGATTCTGTGTCTTCCTCTCTTTCTCTGCCCCTCCCCATGCTTGCATGCTGTCACTCTCTGTCTCTAAAAAATAAACATTAAAAAAATTTTTAATAATAAAAAAAAGAAAGAAAAATGCCCACAATATATTATTAAGTTAATAGATAATTTGGGGGTGACTGGGTGGTTCAGTTAAGCACCCAGCTCTTAATTTCGGCTCAGGTCATGATCTCCCCGTTCGTGAGTTCAAGTCCCACATCGGATTCTGCACTCACTCACTCTCTCTCCCTCTCTCTCTCTCTCAAAATAAACTTAAAAAAATAAAAAATTCGTATAATTATAAAATTAGTATGATGTCAATTTTGTAAAACGAGTGAGTGTTGTAAGTGTAGACAAGACTCTTAAAGGATGCAGGTCTTTGGGGTCTCACTTTTTACTTTTTTTAAAAATTTTTTAACATATATTTATTTTTGAGAGACAGAGAGACAGAGCGTGAGCAGGGGAAGGGCAGAGAGAGAGAGGGAGATAGAGAATCCAAAGTAGGCTCCAGGCTCTAATGAGCCATCAGCACAGAGCCCGACGTGGGGCTCGAACTCAGAGACCGTGAGATCATGACCTGAGCTGAAGTCGGCCGCTTAACCGACTGAGCCACCCAGGCGCCCCTCACTTTTTACTTTTCATACTTCTGTTGCTATCCGATGTAGCTGCGCCAAGCATGTATCTTCCTCTGTAATTGAAATGAATTTTAATGAGAAAGGAGAGAGGAGGAGTAACAACCACCAAGTAGCAGGTGCCGCATTTTGGCCACAGAAACCTGCACATCAGAAACCAGGTTTGTGAGAAATGCCGAGGGGCCAGTCAGGGCAGAGAACATCAGAAAAGCCAACGGGGCAGAGGGGGGCAGCTCTCGGGCACAAGACCTCCGTGGACACCGCCAGCCAGGGGTGAGACACCACCGCGGCATCCTGACCTCGCCTGCCCTTTGACCTACCGCTCGTGAGATATTTCAGATATGCTCCCCGACTTGCAGTCCCCAGGCTGGAAGCCACCTACCAAGCCCTCCTGCATGTGGATGCTTTGAGGGCCGCTGTATATAACTCACCCACTTCAATGGTCTCAGTTAAGACTCACTTATAAATAAGAGCGAGCACTTTCCACCAGCTTGGGAGAAGAGGGAGTTAGTTGATGGCGTTGCTCAGTCTTTACTCGCCGGCAGTCTCTGGAGCTTCGTGGTTAAGCTTGAGGCTTAACTAGAACCCAACTGCCTGCTTTGTATCTGTTTCTGCCACTTGCACAGCCACAGGTCCTTGGCTGAATTTCTCAACCTCCGTGTGCCTCCGTTTCATCATCCATAATATAGGGGGTAGTGATAGCTCCTATCTCAAGGATAGGCCTGGCTGGCTCAGTCAGTGGAGCATGTGACTCTTGATCTTGGGGTCGTAAGTTCGAGGCCCATGTTGGGTGCAGAGAGTACTTAAAAATTAAATCTTTACTAAAAAATGCTTTGAACATCTTCAAAACAGACAAATCTGATCAGAACAATCACTAACCTCCCTGATGCACCTGCTATTAGTTTTTAACAGACATTTCTTTGACATTGATAATGTGGGTTTTTCAGTTCCTCATGATTTCCATGCTTCGGTTCTACCTTCCCGGGGTTACAGTCATCTTGCCCCACCTAAAAGAGGAAAGACGCCGCGTCAGGCAACTGAGGCTGCAAGGGCAGGATTGTGTCTTCCTAGCAACACCTGCCCAAGCCCGTGTTGACTGGGCAGGGCCCTTCTTGGAGGGAAAGTTCACGGGCTGCATCAATGAGACTTCCCAAGACCTATCTGGTCTTGCAACCCTGCGCCTCCCCACCCTCCCCATGTCCACTGAGAAGCATTTAGCCACAGCCTGGGCCAGGTAACCGTTGCCAGGGAGTCCGTCAGTAAGCATGACTTCTGGGGGCCTCCTCTGTTGGGTAGAGGGCAGGAAGGACTTGGGCAAGGAGATTGCTGTGGGCGGGGCAGACACTGCAAATACTGAAGGCTCGGTGGGGCTTTTGCTGTTCTTCTCTTCAGTTCAGTCTTTAATCTTCAAAGTGCCAAGTTCAAGAACCTCACCCTTGTGGTAAGGAGGAGTCCCCAGAGCAGAGGCGAGCTGCAGGACCTCCGGCCCCCAGGCCCTTGCCAGGGACTCTCTGCGAGGCATCCACCATATTCCTAGAGAGGCAAGCAAGACCCTTCGTGACTTCTGGAAGGCCCCGCCCCTAACTCTGCCATCTGAAAGCAGGGTGATGCCACCTAAGATCGTCTGCCCATTCTTCACGCCTGCCACGTCCCATAGCTACCTGATCCCTCCCGCGTGCCTTACTTAGTCCTACCCTTTCTTGTGTCTGGGGTTTTCGTTTGTTTATTTCTGCATGTCTCCACATGTAGATTTCTTGCAGCTTTATTGAGGTCTGCCTCACGCACCCTGAAATTCATCTGCTTAAAGCACACAGCTCAGCCATCGAGTAACATCGATGTAACAGCCATCGAGTTGAACAGCCATTAGCGGCATCTAATTTTATGACATTTGCATCGTTCCTAAAGAAATTCCATACCCATTAACTGTCACTCCCAGTTTGCCCCCAAATCCCAGCCACTAATCTTTCTGTCGCTACCGATTTACTTTTTACGGACATTTCACGTAAATGGAATCATAAAACGTGCAGTCTTTTGTGACTGGCTTCTTTCGTTTGGCGTGTTTTCAGGGTTCAGCCATGCTGTAGCATGTGTCAGGATTCATTGCTTTTTACTGCTAAGTAATATTCATGTATAAATATATCATTTGGTTTATCTGCTCATCGGTTCACAGACATTTCAGCTGTACCCACTTTTTGGGTATTAAGAATAAAACTGCTATAAGGGTGCCTGGGTGCCTCAGTTGGTTAAGTGTCTGACTTCGGCTCAGGTCATGATCTCACGGTTCGTGGGTTTGACCCCCGAGTCGGGCTCTGTGCTGACAGCTCAGAGCCTGGAGCCTGCTTTGAATTCTATGTCTCCCCCTTCATCTGCCCCTCGCCTGCTGGCACTCTGTCTCTGTGTCTATCAAAAATAAATAAAACATTTTCAAAAAAAGAATAATATTGCTATAAACACTCATGTACGAGTTTCTTCATAGGCGTATTTTTCATTTCTCTTGGATAAATGCCTAGTAGTGGAACTATGCCTTCTAACCTTCATGTGAAATCACCTTTCCCCAAATTCTCTAGCTTCCAGAGCCCCCTCCCCTGTACCGTCCAAAAAACAGCCGTGTGAGCCCTCATCAGGAAGTGACTCACTGATTTCCCTGGCTCTCCTAGGGCAGGAATGAAGACTAGCTGTACCCAGAGAAATGAGCGGAGGGTCCCCTGCTGGAGGCAGACATAGCCAGATTCTCTCTCCTAACACTGAACGGGTGTAGAAATCATGTCTTCCCTCCACCCGCAGGGATGGCATAGACATGACTTGGCAGGCACAGATGAACGCCTGACCAATGTGCTCGCCATTTTCCCCCTCTCTACCATCCTCGTTGTCTGACTTTGGCTCCTCTGGGCTCAGGGGTAGAGGTGAGGAAAGAGAAGTAAGGGGAGCAGGCTGTTACCTGACCATACCGTCAGGAGCTGCCATCACGTTCTCCAGGCCTGGCAGAAATTCGATCCGACGTTCTTTCTTGGGTCTTTACATGGGTTCTTCAAAGACCTCGAAGCACAGGATTGCTCCCCTGAGTTCTCTTGGCCCAGGCAAAAGCACTTCTCCTCTGGCCGCTAGCTTCCTCGTTCCTCAGCTCTGGGGAACTGGCAGTTCCTTTAGCTTTCCTCGGCTATGCTGTGTCAACCTTCCATGCAGCCCTGTCCGTGAGGGTAGAGACAACTCTACATCCGGTTCATGAGAAGCATCTGTGTATCCTTAGCCATGACAAGCCAGAGAGTGGCTCACACAGACGCCTCTCCTTCGGGTCCAGCAGCCAGTCATCTGACCTTAGTTAACCCTTTACACTTCTCAGGTGGGCTTCAGACACAAGTCTACTGTGGACTCTAGCTTCAGGGGCTACACGTCAAGCTTTCCAGATGGTTCTGATGAAGCCCCTCATACGAGCCCTCAGGTAAGAGATGGGCCCCCCTCCCCGCCTCTCCCTGCTGAGGAGAGGGACTCACATCACACCAACAGCTTTCCCCAAAGGTTCATGTGCAAATCCTCTTTCAGTAGCCACTGCCTTACCCCTTTCCGATACTCAACGTGGTGAGAGGCTGGGAAGTTGTCTGATGAGTTCCTTGCCGCAGACTCTGCGGGTCCCACAAGGGAGCGGGTCTCCTACTTCCTATTGGTACCTGGCATCTATTGCTTAGGGTGTGGTCGAAACTTACATTTCAACATCCAGTAACACTGCTGTTGGATGAGCAATATGAGGATCAGAACTACAGGGAAAATAGATCAACATTTCCAGAAAGAGAAAACAAGTTACCAAAAAGGGAAAGAATAACAGCTTGTCAATGGACATCTGAGTGTGAGATAGAATACATTAAAGAGTCTGAGAAGGAAGAACAGTGATGCTAGGACACCATACCCAGCAGAACATTCATATGAGAAGAAAAAAGAAAATTCCAGACCTGTGCCACCAATATATCCCTTCTGAAAAAGTGATTCAGGAGTACCTGGGTGGCTCAGTCGGTTAAGAATCCAGCTCTTGATTGTGGCTCAGGTCATGATGGTTCATGAGATTGAGACTTGCGTCAGACTCCATGCTGGGTGTGGAATCCATGCTTGGGATTCTCTCTCTCCCTCCCTCTCTGCCCTTCCCCTGCTCATGCGTGCACTCTCTCAAAATAAATAAATAAACACTTTTTAAAAAAATGATTCAAAGAAGTGTCTACTCAAGACAAAGACTTTTTAAAATGTGGTCTGGAAGAATTCAAACCTGATAAGCTTTTTTTTTTTTTTTAATAGCTCAGGTACATTTTATTGGTTTTCTTTCAGAACAGTTTAGCTTATAGTTAATTCTAACTAGTGGTTGGCAGTGTGGTTGTGAAGTTGTGCAATCTTTTTTGGGGGGAGGGCAATCTTTTAAAAAGGGTTCTTGAAACCTAAAATACATACAGTGACAATAATAATGCAAAATTTATATGTTAACTTAATAAGTGGTAGCTTTTTAAGTGTGGATGTTAAGGGACACTATATCGTTCTAAAGGACAAAACTTGCTTGGAGATTATAGATACTTAAAATTTTTTGCCATTTTTATTAGAAATACTATTTTAGGGGCACCTGGGTGGCTCAGTTGGTTGAGTGTGAGACTCTTGATTTCAGCTCCTGTGATCCCAGGGTCATGGGATTGAGCCCTGCAACAGGTTCCATACTCAGCTTAAGATTCTCTCTCTTCTTCTGCCTCTCTTCCACACTGGGGCTCTCAATCTCTCTGAGAAAGAGAGAGGGAGAGAGAAGAGAGAGAGAGAGAGAGAGAGAGAGAAATATAATTTTAAATACTTTTAAAAATGTTTACATTAAAAAATACAAGGAGAAAAGCATATAGAATGGCCCAAAAAAGAAGAAAGAAAAAGAAGAAAGATCAAGTCAGTTAACAAAACTAAGAGAGGAAACAACACAAAAGAAACAGAAAACATAACACAAGATGTCAAATACAAGACCAATTATTAACAATTGTAAAAAATTCAATAGGATTACATTCTCCTATTGAAAGACAAAGATTCTCAGGTTAAGTAAAAAAGAAAAATCCAGCTGTACTCTTGGTTCAGTTCTCTCCTGATGAGTGACAAATTACCCTAAAACTTAGTGGCTTAAAACAACTGATGAATTGTTATTTCTCACGATTCTGTGGGTCAGCGATGCTAGCAGGATCTTACTGGGGTCTTCGCTCCTTGAGTCATGGTCTGAGGTCACTCAGCTGCATTTTGCAGGTGGTTGGGTTGGGCTGGACCGTCCAAGTATGCTTCACGCACATGTATGGAACCTCATGTTTCTCCAAAATGGCCTCTCTTTCTCCAAGCATGCTTCCTCATTTAATGTTTGAGTCCGATCCTTAAAGTATGGTGACTGGCTGCCCAAACACAGGTGGAATTTACCTGGCCTATTAGAGGCTAGGTCTGGAACTGACCAACGTCACTCCCTCTGCTTTCTATTGGCCAAGGCCAGATACAAGGGTGATTCAATGAGTCGGGGAAATAGACCCTACCTCCAGGTGAGTGGAAGGAATAGGCTTATAGGGAAGGAAAGAATGTATGTTAGCCGCCTTTGGCTGTCTCTTTGGAAACTGCCTACCTCAGTTATGCTTTATAAGAGATCCATTGAAACTTAAATAATTATGAAAGATTTAAACTAGGTAAATATAGGAGTGCATGCCTGGCTCAGTCAGTGGACCACGTGACTCTTGATCTCAGGGTCATGAGTTTGAGCCCCATGTTGGGTGTAGAATTTACTTAACAAATAAATAAAATCAAGAAATGTATTTTGAGAAAATTCAAATAGAATAAAGAGAGAGCAGCGATGTTCATATTTTAAAGGTGTAATATAAGGGGAAAGCAATAAATGAAACTGAGGGTTATGTTTCAACAGGCAGAATTTGTACGATCATCAAGAAAATGTAATAATAGCCATTTATTGAACACACATGAAAACTTCTATTTAATCTCACAATTCTGGGGAGTCAGTGCTATTCTTTGTCCCATTTCACCTGAGGATAAGGAAACTGAGGCTTAGAAATATTAAGCAAGCAAGCCATCCGCACCTACATATTTTGTAAAAGGAGGAGCCAAGATTTGAATGCAGAGAACCTAACACCTTAGTTCCTGCTCTTAATCACTAAGTAATTGATTAATTATGAATCTAGATCAGACGCCTGGACAAATATGTTGAAAGCAATACATAAAACAAAAACTGAAATATGAAGAGATTTTTACAAAACCACAACCAGATTAGGAGATTCAAAAACATCTGTCTCAGAACTTACCTGATCAAATATTTTAAAAATCATATAGACAACCTAAATAACAAAATTAACAAGATCATTTTAATATATCTAGATGGATCTTGAACAGGGAATACCTTTTTCCCCAAATGCTCACAGAACATAAAAACAAATTGATTAAGTAATGAGTCTCAAAGTAAACCTCAATAAATTCCAAACAGTAGAAACTACAATTTCTACAAATCAATAATAAAAAGACAAATGACTAAACAACAGCAACAACAAAATGAGCGAAGGATAAGAAGCAACAATTTACAAATGAGGATATATAAACGACCCAAAATATATGAAAGAATGTTCAAACCTCACTAGCCAACAAAGAACGTGAAATCAACTCAACAAGATATCTTTGTTTCACCCAGCAGATTAGGGAAAAAATTTAAAAATTGGATACCAGTTGTTGGTACGAGGGAAGGATGTTATATCCTGCTCATGGGAAACGAGCATGGGATTGATATGGCCATTTTAAAGAACAATTTGGGAGTATCAGTTAATAGTTTAAATATATATGACTATGTTACACACCAAATCAATTTGCAGAATCTACACTGGGCTTCTGGTGTTGGTCAAGATAAAGTAAGCCACTTTGGCCGACCTCTCTCTCTGATTACGAAGGAAAGGTCTGGACCAAAGGCCAATGGGAATTACCTGAAATTGACTAGGGGCAGAAACTTGAAGGTTGCTTCTTACGGGGTACGTTTTTAGGGTTTTGTTCCTCTTTTATCATCCAGCTTTCACCAGAGGGTGGCCCCAATACAATAGTATAGCAAGGGCAGGCAGCAAAAACTCCAGTAGAAACCCATTTTCCTGGGGGCGTCTGGGTGGCTCAGTTGGTTAAGCGGCCGACTTCAGCTCAGGTCATGATCTCACGGTCTGTGAGTTCGAGCCCCACATCAGGCTCTGTGCTGATGGATCAGAGCCTGGAGCCTGTTTCGGATTCTGTGTCTCCCTCTCTCTCTGCCCTTCCTCTGCTCATGCTCTGTCTCTATGTCTCTCGAAAATAAAAAAATAATAATAAAGTTAAAAAAAAAAGTTAAAAAAAAAAAAGAAACCCATTTTCCTGGACAGAGAATTGAGTCAGAGAGTGAGGAATATCTTTTTCTCTCTCTCTTTTTAAATGTTTATTTTTTCACTCTGAGAGCGAGAGTGTATGCATGTGGGAGAGGGAGAGAGAGAGAGAGAGAGAGAGAATCCCAAGCAGGCTCCACACTCAGCAAGGAGCCAAACACGGGGCTCAATCCCATGACCATGAGATCATGATCTGAGCTGAAATCAAGAGTCCAACGCTCAACAGACTGAGCCACCCAGGAGCCCCTCTTTTCTCTCTTTTGACCGATGCCAAGGAAGTCACTTACTTGTTTTGCGATTTGGTTTCTTTATCTGTAGAATGAGATAATAATAACCCCGAACATAAAGGTGTTATGAAGATTCAATGAAACAATTTCGCTTGGAATAGAGCTCAGCACACAGTAAACACTATATAAATGTTCGCTCTTATATTTCTCTACTGCTACTATTATCATTGAATTTCCAGCAAGTCTGATGAAGAAAGTAAAAGAAATAAAACACATCATGACTAAGACGGGATTTTTTTTGTTTATTTATTTTTGAGAGAGCAAGTGAGAGCTCAAGCAGGGAAGAAGCAGAGAGAGAGAGAGAGAGAATCCCAAGCAGGCTCTGCACTATCAGCACAGAGCTGGACACAGGGCTTTACCTCAAGAACTGCAAGATCATGACCTGAGCCAAAACCAAGAGTTGGATACTTAACCAACTGAACCACCCAGCCACGCCCCTAAGATGGGATTTTGAAAGAGAAATAGAAAAATTTTTTAATTTTATCTAACACTATGTATCACTTTTTGCTAAGAAATATGAACTTTTCTAGGTAAATATAAATTATTTCAGGAAAACAAAAATGATTCAGATTGACTCACTAGGGGAGGAACCAGGGAACACTAACAATGTAGCGAATAAGCTTAAGGCAGTTGTCACGGTCTCTGGGACCACACGGTTTTACAGATGAATTAGCAAACATTTTAGGAATAGCCTAAATTCTTTCCAAAATTTTCAAAACACTAAAATGCATTATAATATATGGATATTTTCCAGTTCATTTTATGAGTCTTGTATAAATCTGATATCGAAAGCAAAAAGGAAAAGGTTGTTGAAAAATCTCACCTAGTTGCAAAAATTCCAGGGCGGCTGGGTGGTTCAGTCAGTTGAGCATCCAACTTCGCCTCAGGTCACGATCTCGCAGTTTGCGGGCTCGATCCCCGCGTCAGGCTCTGTGCTGAACTCTTGCTTGGAGCCTGGATCCTGCTTTGGATTCTGTGTCTCCTCTCTCTGCCTCTCCTCCGCTCGCGCTCTGTCTCACTCTCTCTCAAAAAAATAAATGTAAAAAAAAAATTTAAGATGCAAAAATTCTAAATAAGATATTAGCAAACAGAATCAAGTAAAACCAGCAATTCAGGGGCATCTGGGTAGCTCAGACAGTTGATTGTCCAAGTCTTGATTTCGACTCAGGTAGTGGTCTCCTAGATTTGTGAGTTCAAGCCCCACATCGGGCTCTGCAATGATGGTGCAGAGCCTGCTTGGGATTCAATCTATCTCTCCCTCTCTCTGTTTTTCCCCGAATCATTCTCTCGTGCTCTCTCAAAAATAAATACATTAACTTAAAAAAAAAGAGTAATCCATCATTACGGGGTTTATTCTTGGAAAGCAAGGTTAGTTTAACTCAAGAGTGTGCGTTTTGCAGGCAAACTGTCAGGTTCTGAATCTGGCTTCACCACCTACCAGGAACCGGCTGGGTGACCCAGGTAAGTGATGTGGTCTCTCTGTGATTGTTCCCCAGTTTGTAAAATGTAAATAATAGTATCTGGTTCAGAGGGATGGCAGGATTAAATTAAAATACTTTGTTTGATGAACTTAGCCAAGATTTGGTACTCGACAATGGCTAAATATTAGTATTAACTTAAAAAATAATTTTAAAACCTCTTGATGATGTAGTTGGCAATTGGCTTGAGCTCTCCACTCGGAGCAACTTCTCAACCAGGGATCAACTAAATGCCTTAATTTCTGAGTGGAAGGAATGGAAACGCAAGGGACAGGGAGTCAGAGAGTCGCCCCTCTGTTCCCAGTATCCTTCCAGCCCAGCCTCATAGACTGATTTTACAGAATTAGCATCAAATAACCTAGGGGATTCTTAGAATTGTTGCTCTTAGCCTAGAAGTCTCGGCCAGCCATAGAACTCAGAATCATCCCCATGGATATTTAAGTCACAGCAGGAAACAACTACCAGGCAGCAGTCTGCTGTCTCTTGGTAGCACACGGACATAGTGGGTGCGTCTGCTGGCTGCTCAGTCTCATCCTGTTTCTTCCACCATCAGGGAATCCTGTGGTTTATTTACCCCATGGGTAAATATCTTGAACCACACTTAATGCACTGTGGTGGACTTTAATTATACAAATTTAAAAACAGAAAACTATATGACCATCTTCATAGATACCTAAAACTCATTTGATAAAATTCAACTTGCACTTCTATATTTAAAAAAATTTTTTTTCTTAATGTTTACCTATTTTTTAGAGAAGAGAGACAGAGCATGAGCAGAGGAGGGACAGAGAGAGACTTAAAACTCATTTGATCAAATTCAACTTCCACTTCTATATTTAAAAAAAATTTTTTTAATGTTTACCAATTTTTTAGAGAAAGAGAGACAGAGCATGAGCAGGGGAGGGACAGAGAGAGAGACAGAATCTGAAGCAAGCTCCAGACTCCAAGCTGTTAGTACAGAGTCTGACACAGGGCTCGAACTCACAAACCACAAGATCATAACCTAAGCTGAAGTTGGACGCTTAACAGACTGAGCCACCCAGGCTCTGAGTAAACCAGAAATTGAAGAAAGTCATCTTACCGTGATAAAAACTACTGGTTCCCTCCCTGCCCCCACCAGCAAATTCCTTTCCCAGAAATCACAGCAAACATTGTACTTCCTGGTGAAACTTAGAGCAGCAGTTCCAACACTATCCTGCTAGAACACTGTTGCAGGAGAAGTTAAACAGAAAGCGGAGGAAGAAAAGGTCGATGGTCAAATCAGTGAAAGATATGTTACTTAGTCTTGGACATTCACAAGGCATATTAGCATCAAATTTTCAGATTGTTGCAGAATTAAAGAAACAAATTGGTCTCTGTTTAACTCCCCATATTCCAAAGTTATTTGGGACTAGAACACTTCTTTTCTCAATAAAACTACTAGCATCTCGCAGGCCAGTGTTTTTCGAATGTCTGTTTCGGAAACATCACGTTAGACTCTTCCTACTCAAGGTAGTAACAATTCAAGGGTGTCCGCTCTTCACATCTGTTCCTTGCCTTCATTCTAAAGGTTCCAGCCAAGAGAACAAGATAACAAAAAGAAAGAAGGGGTAGACATCTCTGCAAGGCAGAGGCAAAATTATCATTATTTGTAGATGGAGTGTTTGGCCTGAGAAGGCAAGAGAATAAGCTGGAAAACCACAGGAACTAATTAGAGCATTGAATAAAGAGGATAACAGCAGGTGATAAATATACCAGGATCGATGTCTGTCCTCTACACCAGCAATAACAAGTTGGAAAGCACCAGGGGATAAAGAGAATACACTTAGCAAAATATGTGCAAAGATATATGTCAAAGTTGGATGAAGGACATTAAAAAAAACAAACTCGAATCAATGGAGAAATGGATCCTGGGCTTGGGCTGTATTGCAAAATTGTCAATCTTCCCTCAAGTAATCTATAAATTTGATGTGATTTCAATAAAATCTCCACAGGACATTTTTATCGTGAGGAATTTAGCCTATAGTTCATCTAGTAGAGTAATTGCACAGATGGTCAAGAAATTTGGGGAGTAAAAGGCTATGATGGGGGACTTGCCTTACCAAGTGAGTTTCAATACTATAAAAAATAAACTAATTAAAACACTGTTAGAAAATTCAGCAAATACCAACAGAGCTTTAAAAAAAGAAAAAAGCACAGCAATAAAATATCCAGGTATCTGTGGTGGGTCTGTCAAGGCTTTGGGAGTTGCAAAGTTAGATTATCTGACGGAATCCAGGTCAAAGGTGGACAAGCAGACCTCAGACTGGGCAGGAAGCAGGCTGTGCCAGGAGGATCAGCAGTGACATGTGGCCCTCCCCAGACCAGGTGCTCATCCCTGATGTTACTAGACATGGCTGGTATTCAAGAGCTTACTTCCGGTTGGAGGAAGGAACAGCTTTCTGACAAGAAGCATGTAGGTGCCTGGATGCCCCAAAAGATGCCTCCACCCTGACAGCACTCGTGAGCTTCATAGATACATCCCACTCTAACTTGAAAAAACTGGGCACAGGATCTGTGCCCCTTCCTGCTAACCTGGTCTTTCTCCAAGGGTTCTCTGGTTCTGAAAGATACCATCATATTCCCAGTCGGGCAGGTCAGAAGCCAGAGGTCCCCTGACCCCTTTGCTCTCTTCCATCCCACACGTCCAACCTACCACGGAGTCCAGTTGATTTTATCTTCTAAATATTTCTAGAATCTGTCTACTTTTGTCAATTTCTTTTTTTTTTAATGTTTATTTTTGAGAGACATAGAGATAGAGACAGAGCATGAGCAGGGGAAGGGCAGAGCGAGAGGGAGACACAGAATCTGAAGCAGGCTCCAGGCTCTGAGCCACCAGCACAGAGCCCGACGCAGGGCTGGAACTCACAGACCGTGAGATCATGACCTCAGCTGAAGTCGGCTGCTTAACCGACTGAGCCACCCAGGCGCCCCAACTTTTGTCAATTTCTATTACCGCCACCCGAGTTAAGGAATTGTCATCTTTCACCTGTTTGCAGGTACTTTGCCACCTGCCACTGTTCACTACACTGCAGCAGTGACCTTTAGCAAAGGCAAAGCTAATCAAGTCACTTCCTTTCCAGAATCTCCCACAAGACCAGCAAGTCTCTGTATGGGGCTCTATCTCACAAACCATGAGATCACAACCTGAGCCAAAATCAAGAGTTGGATGCTTAACTGACTGAGCCACCCAGGCACTCCGATCTATTGTATGATAATTTTAAGGCAGTTCTATTGAGATATAACTTGTATATTTATGTTTATTTTTTATTTTTGAGATAGCACAAGCGGGGTAGGGGCAGAGAGAGGAGGAGAGAAGACCCGAAGCGGGTTCTGTGCTGACAGGCTGACAGCAGCAAGCTAGGTGTGGGGCCACAAACTCACTACCCGAGATCATGAACCAAGCTGAAGTCAGATGCCCAATTGACTGAGCCACCCGGGTGCCCTATAACTTGTATATTTATAAAATTCACCCTTTTCTGGTATATAGATCTAGGAGTTTTCATAAACATGCAGCTATGGAGGCAGCACCTCAGTCAGGACATAGAATATTTCTATCACCCCCAAAAGTTCTCTCATGCCCCCTAGCATCAACCTCCTCCCACACCCAAGTCCCTGGAACCCCTGATCTGATTTCTGCAATATAGTTCTGCCTCTCACAGAATGTCATATAAGTGGAATCTGTAGCATGCAGCCTATTAAGTCTGGCTTCTCTCATTTAGTCATTGTATAATAATTTAATGTGTGTCTTCCCTGCCAGTGGGTAAAGCTCTGCACAGTGAGGGACCGTGTCTGACTCAGTAGCTACCACATCACCAAAGCCTACCATGGTGTTTCTCAACCTTTTTTTTTTCCATTATTGCTCCTCTAAGGAGAAAATTT